>CM053029.1:377214001-378414001 GCA_028564925.1 Lithobates sylvaticus
CGGGTACAGGATACAGGATACAGGATACAGGACACTGGACTTGGAGACAAGACTCAAAAGAGACAACAAACCAGCAATTTGAAAGCGGACAGGGAAGGCCTTTTATAGGCCAGGTAAATGGTCAGGTGGGATGCCCGGACGAGTGCGCATGCGCACTCGTCTTCTGTCAGCGCCGCGCACAGCGGTGAGGCGTACAGGCTGGGTTGTGACAGATACCCGAGTGCCGCGGACCCGCGCATGCGCACCCGTTACCCGACGTACCTGTAACCTTCGTTGCGCCGCTCTACCGCGCGTGCGCAACCCTGGAACCCGGCAGAGAGGCCTGGTATTTCCCTGACAGTGCCCCCCTCCTAAGGGCAGCCTCCGGATGCCCACTTCAGGATGTCTTTGGTGGTATTCTCGGATTAAACGAGGGGCATGAATGTTTTCGGATGGCTCCCAGGAGCAGTCCTCTGGGGGATACCCTTTCCATTTAACAAGATATTGAACCTGACCTCTTCTTCTTCGGAGATCCAGAATTTTCTCAACCTCGAATTCTTCCTCTCCTTGGATGGTGATGGGAGGAGGAAGTGGCGTCTGCCTATCAGGGAAAGAATTGGCAATTACGGGTTTAAGCAAAGAGGCATGAAAAACTGGATGAATCCTATAGGAACTGGGGAGATCTAGTTCAAAGGCCACTGGATTGATCACTCTCTTGACCTCAAAGGGGCCGATGAACCTGGGACCCAATTTCCGAGAAGGACAAGGGAGTTTTAAATTAGCGGTTGATAACCAAACTTTCTCACCAATCTGGAAAGGCGGGCATTCCTTCCTGCCCCGGTTGTACTGTACCTCATAACCCTTCTGTGCTTCCTTCATGGCCTGTTGGATCCGGAGGAAGTTGTCTTGGATATTTTTGACTAGGTCCTGTGCAGCTGGAGTAGAGACATCTGGAATGGAATCTGGAAGAAAGGAAGGGTGATAACCGTAGTTCGCCCAGAAGGGCGTCTGATTAATGGCAGAATGTAAAGAATTATTATAGGCAAACTCTGCGTAGGGTAGTAAGCCTGACCAGTCATCTTGGGAGTAAGAACAAAAACACCTCAGGTATTGCTCGAGGGTCTGATTAGTGCGTTCAGTTTGACCGTTGGATTGGGGATGGTATGCTGAAGACATGGAAGTCCTGATTTCAAGGGATTTGCAGAGGTCTCTCCAGAACCTGGAGGTGAACTGTACCCCTCGGTCTGAGGTGATGTTAGCTGGAACTCCGTGTAACCTTATAATCTCTCTGATGAAGATGTCAGTGGTAGCAGAAGCCGAGGGGGTACCTTTCATGGGAAGGAAGTGAGCCATCTTTGAGAGACGGTCAATGACAACCAGGATCGTGGTAAAGGAATCTGAGGAGGGTAAGTCCACGATGAAGTCCATGGAAATCTCCTTCCATGGACGTTCCGGAACAGATAATGGACGTAACAGACCCCAGGACTTAGTGTTGGACCCCTTGTTCCTTTGACAAGTGTTGCAAGAGAGGACGTATTCCTGACAGTCCTTCCTCCAGCCCGGCCACCAGTAAGATCGACCTACCAGGTCCACGGTTTTCTGTACTCCAAAGTGGCCGGACAACTTGTGGTCATGAAGGGTCTGCAGGACTTGGAGTCTGACAGGAGGAGGAACAAAGATTCGGGCATGGGCCCAGAGCAGATCCTGCTTCCTTTCAAGAAAAGGTAATGTGGGGGATGAGAACTGGTTGGAAGCCTGTTTGAGGGCTGTAGTCAAGTCAGGCTGAATGGCATGGAGGAAATTGTGGGCAGACAGGATAGTAGCAGGTTCTTTAGAGGATTCAGTGTCCAGAAACATACGGGATAAAGCATCTGCCTTGCCATTCTTGGAGCCAGGACGGTAAGTGATGTGGAAATTAAATCGGGAGAAGAACAAGGCCCAGCGGGCCTGCCTGGGTCTAAGGCGTTTTGCAGCCCTGAGGTACTCCAAATTGCGGTGGTCAGTGAAGATGAGGATGGGTTGGGACGCTCCTTCTAGCAGGTATCTCCATTCCTCGAGAGCGAACTTAATCGCAAGTAATTCCCGGTCGCCTACATCATAATTCCTTTCAGGAGGATTTAGTTTTCGGGAGGCAAAGGCGACCGGGTGGAGGAGGGCCTTTGGGCCACTTCTCTGCGATAGGATCGCTCCCAAGGCAGAGTCTGAAGCGTCCACTTCTAGGACGTAAGGGAGTTCAGGGTCAGGGTGCTGTAGGATGGGTGCAGAGGAAAAGAGTTCCTTGAGCTTCTCAAAAGCGCTCTGCGCTTGGGGAGTCCACTGGAACTTGACTTGCTGGCGGGTCAGTTGGGTGATTGGGGACACAATAGCAGAAAATCCCTGAATGAACCGTCTATAAAAGTTGGCAAAGCCGATAAAACGTTGGACTGACCTTTTGTCTGTGGGGGCAGGCCAATCCTGGATGGCCTTCACTTTTTGGGGATCCATCAGTACTCCTCCGGTGGTTATGATAAAGCCCAGGAACTGGATGGTATCAGTCTCGAACTCGCATTTCTCTCCTTTAACGTAGAGCCCGTGTTTGCGGAGGATGAGAAGAACTTTCCGGACATGTTGACGGTGGGCTTCTAGGGAATCGGAGAAAATCAAGATATCATCAAGGTATACAATGAGGAAGTTATCCAGATACTCACGAAAAATGTCATTGACAAGGTGCTGGAAGGTAGCTGGGGCATTACAAAGTCCAAACGGCATGACCAGGTACTCGAAATGGCCGAATCTGGACCTAAAAGCCGTCTTCCACTCATCCCCAGAGCGTATTCTAACTAAATTGTAGGCCCCACGAAGATCCAGCTTGGTAAACACCTTGGCAGTCCTGAGCCGCTGAAAAAGTTCGGGAATGAGTGGGAGTGGGTACCTGTTCTTGATAGTAATTTTATTGAGTTCCCTGTAATCCACACAGGGTCTGAGGGAACCGTCTTTTTTTTCAACAAAGAAAATCCCAGCCCCTGCGGGCGAAGAAGATGGTTGGATGAACCCTTTAGCAAGATTCTCGTCAATATACACCCGTAGGGCTTCAAGCTCAGTTTCGGACAAGGGGAAAATTCTTCCGAAGGGAATCTCAGCCCCTGGTAGGAGGTCAATCGGACAATCATATGAACGATGAGGGGGAAGAACTTCGGCCTTCTTTTCATCGAAAATGTCCATGAAATCTTGGTAGGGTGTTGGGACGTGTTGCAGGTCCTTGGCACTGGGTTGCATGGCAAGATGAGTAAGAGGTGCTGCGGGTTGATCCGGAAGGCAGTGCTGCAAGCAGTAAGGGGAGGAGAACTCCACTTCCCTGTTGACCCAATCAACCCGAGGGTTGTGAGCCAGTAGCCAGGGGTACCCCAGGATGATGGGGAACATGGGAGAATGGATAATGTCAAAACGTAAAAGTTCCTGATGACGTGATTTGGTGCAGGTCAGGATGGGAGCAGTTTCCTGGGTAACTGGTCCTGAGCAGGGTGGAGAGCCATCAGCCAGCTGAATTTGAAGAGGTTGTTTCTTGGTAGTTAAAGGGAGGTTCAGGTGTCGTGCCAAGGTCAGGTCCATGAAGCAACTGCAGGCTCCAGAGTCAAGGATGGCTCCCAGCTGGAAAGACTCTCCCGCTACCTGTAGGGAGAGTGGAATAGACAGATGAAAATGCGGGGCTCCAACAGAGTGTGAACTTGAGAGGGGCCCAGAAGGACACTTACTGGGTCTTATGGGGCATTTCTGTAGGTAGTGCCCCGTGCCCCCGCAGTAGAGGCAGAGATTGGCTTGACGACGACGGAGCCTTTCTTCGGCAGATAGGGGGGACCGTGCCAGGCCCAACTGCATAGGTTCCCCATGAGGAGGGGAGCGAGAGTTCCCAGAAGGAGCAGGTGCCGGGGGGACCCGGGGCATCGTCCAGGTGGGACGAGGGCTCTGCAGTCTCTCTGCCCGTCGTTCTCGTAACCGACGGTCAAGCTTAATAACAAGTTGGCAGAGATCCGTGAAGGTACTTGGGATCTCTCCTCGAGCCAGTTCATCCTTTAATACCTCGGATAGCCCTAAACGAAATTGGTATTTTAGGGCTGATTCGTTCCAGTCAGTATCTGCTGCCCATTTGCGGAAATCCACTACATAGTCCTCTACAGGTCTTCTCCCTTGAGATAGGGTATGCAGGGTAGATTCAGCCGTACCTGTGCGTTGGGAGTCCTCGTAGAGTGCTGCCATAGCAGAAAAGAAAGTCTCTACAGAATTCAACTGTGGGCTCTTCTGTTCCATCAAATGGTGTGCCCAGGATTGCGGGTCATCAGAAAGGAGAGAGATAATGAACCCCACTTTGGTGGATTCCAACTGGAAGGTCCTGGGTTGTAGGGCCAGGTGTAGTAAACAGGAGTTTTTAAAAGAGCGAAATTTCCTTCGGTCCCCGGAAAAACGTTCAGGTGTGGGGACCCTGGGATCAGGAAGGGATACATCATAGGCAGGGAGGGCACCTCCAGGTGTTGATAGAAGAGTGGAGGTGCTGGCTACAGGGGGTGACTGGTCCACTTGGTTTGGAGATAAAGTCAGATGCTGAAGACGCCCCTCGATCTGAAAGTATCCATCTTGGAGGCGTTGTACAGCCTGGGTAAGGGTTGTCACCTGCTGGCATAAGGCCTCAAGGGGTGAACCAGCTCTGTCGGCCTCAGACATGGGCTGGTTTGTACTGTCAGAGGTACTCACCCGGGCCGATATGCTGAGAGCTGCTCCCCTTGCGACTAAGCGCACGACGCCTCTGGAGTGGGTACAGAGGACACCGGGCTCAAAGATGCACGGGTTGCCAGCAGGAGTGTAGCAGGTGGTGTGCAGTAGCGTCGTTGACCAGGAGAGGCTGAAGCTGCACTGGGAGTAGACACCTGGCAGAACTGTGATCAGGTAGAGGTTGTAGAGGTAACCAAGCATATACTGAAGGAGGACCCTCGGTAGCATGAGAGATCTACAAGTCCAGAACACTGAGTGGGAGATAGTCCAGCAAGCAGGCCGAGGGTCAAACACAGGCAACCAGGCAGTAGAAGTATCCAAAGGCAAGCCAGGGGTCAAACACAGGTAAGTAACTCAGAGAATGTCCAGTAGGCAAGCCGGGGGTCAAGCACAGGTAATCAGGCAGTAGAGGTGTCCAAAAGGCAAGCCAGGGGTCAAACACAGGTAAGTAACTCAGAGAATGTCCAGTAGGCAGGCCGAGGGTCAAGCACAGGTAATCAGGCAGAAGAGGTATCCAAAAGGCAAGCCAGGGGTCAAACACAGGTAAGTAACTCAGAGAATGTCCAGTAGGCAGGCCGAGGGTCAAGCACAGGTAATCAGGCAGAAGAGGTATCCAGGAAGCAAGCCAGAGGTCAAACACAGGTAAGTAACTCACGGAGGATCCAGTAGACAGGCCGAGGGTCAAGCACAGGTAATCAAGCAGTAGAGGAATCCAGGAAGCAAGCCAGAGGTTCAAACACAGGTGAGAAGCGGCAGCGGTAGTCAGACGGATTCCGGGTCGGCACTGGTAGTCAGGTAGATGCAAGGTACAGGGTACCGGGTACAGGATACAGGATACAGGATACAGGATACAGGACACTGGACTTGGAGACAAGACTCAAAAGAGACAACAAACCAGCAATTTGAAAGCGGACAGGGAAGGCCTTTTATAGGCCAGGTAAATGGTCAGGTGGGATGCCCGGACGAGTGCGCATGCGCACTCGTCTTCTGTCAGCGCCGCGCACAGCGGTGAGGCGTACAGGCTGGGTTGTGACAGATACCCGAGTGCCGCGGACCCGCGCATGCGCACCCGTTACCCGACGTACCTGTAACCTTCGTTGCGCCGCTCTACCGCGCGTGCGCAACCCTGGAACCCGGCAGAGAGGCCTGGTATTTCCCTGACAACACCCCTACATGAAAATGTCCAAATTGGGTCCAAAGTGTCAATATTTTGTGTGGCCACCATTATTTTCCAGCACTGCCTTAACCCTCTTGGGCATGGAGTTCACCAGAGCTTAACAGGTTGCTACTGGAGTCCTCTTCCACTCCTCCATGACGACATCACGGAGCTGTTGGATGTTAGAGACCTTACGCTCCTCCACCTTCCATTTGAGAATGCACCACAGATGCTCAATAGGGTTTAGGTTTGGAGACATGCTTGGCCAGTCTATCACCTTTACCCTCAGCTTCTTTAGCAAAGCAGTGGTTGCCTTGGAGGTGTGTTTGGGGTCATTATCATGTTGGAATACTGCCATGCCGCCCAGTCTCTGAAGGGAGGGGATCATGCTCTGCTTCAGTATATCACAGTACATGTTGGCATTCATGGTTCCCTCAATGAACTGTAGATTCCCAGTGTTGGCAGCACTCATGCAGCCCTAGACCATGACACTCCCACCATCATGCTTGACTGTAGGCAAGACACACTTGTCTTTGTACTCCTCATCTGGTGGCAACCACATGCGCTTGACACCATATGAACCAAATACTTTTATCTTGGTCTCACCAGACCACAGGACATGGTTCCAGTAATCCATGTCCTTAGTCTGCATGTCTTCAGCAATCTGAGTGCGGGCTTTCTTGTGCATCATCTTTAGAAGAGGCTTCCTTCTGGGACGACAGCCATGCAGACCAATTTGATGCAGTGTGCAGGCGTATAGTCTGAGCACTGACAGGCTGACCCCCACCCCTTCAACCTCTGCAGCAATGCTGGCAGCACTCATACATCTGTTTCCCAAAGACAACCTCCGGATGTGATGCTGAGCACGTGCACTCAACTTCTTTGGTTGACCATGGCAAGACCTGTTCTGAGTGGAAACCTGTCCTGTTAAACCGCTGTATAGTCTTGGCCACCATGCTGCAGCTCAGTTTCAGGGTCTGGGCAATTTTCTTATAGCCTAGGCCATCTTTATGTAGAGCAACAGTTCATTTTTTCAGATCCTCAGAGAGTTCTTTGCCATGAGATGCCATGTTGAACTTCCAGTGACCAGTATGAGAGAGTGAGAGCGATTACACCAAATTTAACACACCTGCTGCCCATTCACACCTGAGACCTTGTAACACTTACAAGTCACATGACACCATGGAGGGGTGGCTAATTGGGCCCAATTGGGCTAATTGGGCCCAATTTGGAAATTTTCACTTAGGGGTGTACTCACTGTTGTTGCCAGCGGTTTAGACATTAATGGCTGTGTGTTGAGTTATTTTGAGGGGACAGAAAATTTACACTGTTATACAAGCTCTACACTCACTACTTTACATTGTAGCAAAGTGTAATTTCTTCAGTGTTGTCACATGAAAAGATATAATAAAATATTTACAAAAATGGGAGTGGTGTACTCACTTTTGTGAGATACTGTATATATATATATATACATATACTCAGACCATTAATGAAAACCCTGGATATTATAATATAAAAGTACTATGTTATACCAGATATATATACAGTATGCTACCAGCCTCTCTTCCAGTGTCAAACTGGTTTCTAAGTGTGGCAGAGACAATTCAAACCATGAAGCTTTTTTTCCATCTGCATTGCCAAAAGTTTATCACCAGGAACACCCTCTATAATGTTATATCTCATACATCAGCAATGACTTATTAATGCTGGTAGGTGAAGGTGGGCAACAGATACATCAAATGCTGCAGATAACCGGAAATAAATGGGGTTTTGCTGTGTAATTCATCATATGCTAGATGCAGTTAACAACATATCACAGAGTGGTTAGCTGAAAGATGTTTTTTCAGAAAATAAAATGGTTAAAACAAAATTTCACCATTAATAAGTAAAAACCCCACTCATAAGCATGTGCCCTTGAAACAGTAGCAAATCTATTTTGCATCTTAGAAGCAGTCGTTTTATGCTAAATGTCCCTTTCCTTCTGGATTTGATAAAAAAAAATGCATTTCCTACTAGTTATGTTCACAAATATTTGTTACAGTGACATTTAACAATAAATTATTTTTCAGATTATGCCATGGCTCTAAAGCTTCACCTGCTGCATTTCTGGTTGTTTGTTATTACATGATTATGTGTACTCCTCCCTCTCATAGATTGTGTTCCACAAAATCCTCCCACTAAAAGAATGCTCCGTTTCCTGCTGAAATGCCAATGTGCTATCAGTGATTCTATTTCTACAGTGCAGGGTGTCCATATTTGACTTTTCGCTCACTGCCAAGACATTGAATTTAGCCAGCAATCTGCAGCTCTGATACCGCAGTAACATCATTAAAGAGATTGCCGGAGCCTAGGGAAACATTTAATGACAATGCTTAGATCCTCTATGCAGACACAATATTTTTTAGTTGGAAAGAAAAAATGTGTGATTTATGCAAAACACCACTCTAAGTCCTAACACTTGCCTTGATGAAATTTTTAGTTTTTAAATCTGCTGCTGAGGACCTAGAACATAAACAAATGAACACCATGGAAGTATGGCACATCAATTTTTAATTTCTGCTCCTTGTAAGAATATAGCATTGCAGAAAAAAAGTCATTTCATGGTTGAAGAATTACAGACTTGAAGGCTGAACTTATCATGTCATTCTAAAAGAAGTACGAATTTGACTGGCCTACTTTCTTAACATCTATCTAGCATGCCAAGATTTGTGCACTACCTATAATATGTACTCTTCCATCTTTTTGATTAAGCTGCAATATACTATATTAAAGAATAAGTGCTTTTGCAGCTTAAGTTATTTTAAATATCCAGAGAATTCAAAACTGGTCGCTAAATATAATAAAAATATAATTCTTTTCCTTCTCCTGTCCAGTGAGAGCTGTACTGGGATTGTCTGCCAGCTCCGATTTTCTGAATCATTTTTGATAAAGAAGTATGCAATGCTTTCACAATCTGGAGTAACTTTAATGAAGAAAGCATCCCTAGGCTTATTCTCACATACAAAGCATCTGGCTGAAGGAAAATCTTTTTTTTTTTTTCTTTTAACAACCAATCAGTGTTTACCTTTCTGTTCTAAGCTGCCCTTGAAACAAGAAAGTGGGTAGCTGATTTAACGGTTAGGGGAAAAACACAGCCTTTTTATGGCTAAGGATTAGTCAGTCTCTATTGTATTACATACCTTTTTGTATTTGCTCATACCACTTTGAACCACCTCTTTGAGCCACCTTAACAGAATAGATAATTGGTCGAATGATCATATAGCATGTACAGAATACAGAATGTAATTTCCAGTGTACTAAACAGGTTAAAAAGTTGAGGCAATAATACAAAACAGGTTCATAATGACCAAAAAAAACAAAAAAAAAAACATGCATACACTGCAGATTAATAAAAGCTGCACAATCATGGACTCTTCCCAACAGTGTCTTTGACAACATCAGGGTAATATGGCTGAATAGCATAGCCCTATAAGACTAACACAGAGAGAGTCAAGTCGAGAATCACTACTTCAGTAAAACAGCACAGAATACAGTTATTTGTGATTATCTTCATAGACTTTGTCTCTCTATGCCTACATCTAAGCATGGTGTAAGTAAAGAAATTCCGCAGCAATGTTGTATACTTTTTTAAATGTTTGTGGTTTAAGACTCTAAAGCAAGCGACTGAAACAAGTAAAGCCCAATTCATTCAAAAGAGTGGGAAAAAAGGGCTTGTCTCCTATCCAGGAGCATTCTTCTGCAGTGTTTTGCATGCAACACCAAAAAAAGGACATTGGAGTATCCAACCGTTTGACATAAGTGTGTCCGCCATTTCTTCTGATGCCATCGTCTTCCCCCATTCCATATAATGGGCTTAGCATGGTAGCAGTTTAGGAGAGCCTCTAATGAAGTTGGGTTCCCAACAAAATCAGTCAGGCATCTTAACTTACCTCTCCTTGGACCCTGCAAGGGTGCCTCTTTAAATTTGGAAATGTTCTTCATGTTCTGCAGATGTCTTTAACATCATGGCTCAGTAGTGCAGGGAGTTATCTGCCTATATTCTACCTTTATAGCTAATCAATAATGCTGATGCTTTGTTTAATTTCTGTACTTCTCTGCAAATTATAGGTGGTTGAATATCTTGGATGTTAATTCTCTGTGATCCCTGTACCATATATTGGGGTTGTGTGTGACATATTTAACATTACAGGTTAAAGCACTTTGAACTTTGCCATTTTTACTAACTTGAGGAAAATTCATAAAAGTTTAAGCATCAGGTTCACCACCCCAGAACTAGAACTGGCACTTAAAGGAGATTTGCCCTTACAATACCAATATTGTGGCCTTTGGTGGTAAAGATTGGTGGTCCTCAAAGAACACAATTCAGATTTCTGTGATCAAAAGCTGAATATGGGAAAAAGCCACCATGGGATCTTAAAGTGTTTACCTCCTCACTATGATTGGGAAATCTTGTCAACTGCACCTCATGTGGACAAACAGTGCCCTGGACTTGAAATGTGTCCCTCCAGCACACAGTTTAATATGATATGGATATTTTGCATTAACACGTGATGGAAATTGGAATAATCATGAGGGTCTGCAAGTATGAACATACTCAAAGAATTTTTACAGACTTATCATGATGACTAAGTACCATTGACAGGGCCGTCTTTAATATTGATTGGACCCTGGGCAAAACTTTTCTTGGGGCCCCCCCATGCAGTTTTGCTTTCCACCTGCTCTGAGACATACAATAATTAGCAGCTAGACTCAAAATCAGTTTACTGAATCAGATCAGGCAGCTATTGTGATTGGTTGCCAGAGGTTACAGTGTATCATTACCACTCACTGACTGGTTGCTAGAGGTTACAGCACACATTACTGCTCACTGATTAGTTGCTAGAGGTTACAGCACATAATGTCTGCTTGTTGATTGGCTGCTAGAGATTACTGTGGCTATGACCTCAGGGGGTCATGATATACATATCAATGCCGCTGGCCGCCGCTATTTACATATGAGTGCCTCCACTATTTTCATATGAATGCCGGTAATTTACATGTAAACACAGGGTCTGCAGGTGAGTCATCTGTACACAACAATAAGGCAGAGCTGGGCAGCATTAGTAGCAGCACTTCACACTGAGATATTGGGACACAGCTCAGGACTGAAACCTCAAGGGACGAGGGAATTTAAACCAAGATAGTTTGCAAGTATGAGGCAGCTGCTTTGGGCCCCACAACAATGACAAGCTGCCCCTTTTGCCCTGCCTTAAAAACGGCCCTGACCATTGAGTGTAAACTCCTAGTGTGGGAGCTTTCTGCTAACCTCCATTTCCACATATTGCAATTGATCCATTTGCCTGTCAGAACAGCCTTAGATTTGAGTGTGAAAGAAGGGTCTTGGAGGCTGCTGCAGAAATGTGCAAGGATCTCTAGGTGCCTAAATTTCAGAACTGAACCAGTTGGATGGCCTCATCGGCAAATAAAATTGTTCAGAATTTAGGAAGGGGCAGATAAACGTCAGTACTATTTGAAAGTGCTAAAGCAGTGGTTCTCAACTCCTGTCCTCAGGACCCACTAACAGGCCAGATTTTAAGTATTACCTTGGGGAGATGCAGACTAGAATACTGCAATCACTGAGCAGCAAATGATATCACCTGTGATGTATTTCAGTTATCTTGCAAACCAGGCCTGTTAGTGGGCCCTGAGGACAGGAGTTGAGAACCACTGCGCTAAAGCTTTGCCTGTCAGAACAACTTGAAATTTGGGTGTGACAGGAGGGCTTTTGAGGCTGCTGTAGGAAAGTGCAAGGTCCTCTAGGTGCCTAAACTTTATAATTGCACCATTTGTTTCCCTTTCTCACCAGTTATAGAGTTTCTTTAAAGTGGTTTTAAACCCTTACATATACCCAGTGAAGAGACTAGCCTCAGGTGATAAACAGAGATAAAACAAATCCTCCTACATAAGTGGTACCTGCTTATATGCAACCATCTCTTCTAAACACTACACACCCGATCTAAGGTCTAAGTCGAGGGAAAAGACACATGCACAGCTAAGACTGTCAATCACAGGCTGGGTGCTAGAGCTTCCTTTCCCTGTAACCCTCTAGGTTGCACGAAAAAGAACCTGACAACACCATGTGAGCTTAGTTTAGCGATCTCCCCCACTGAGCTGTTGTGTTCTGACAGGGGGGAGGCCCCCTGCCAGAACACTCCAATCAGCACTTTCTGCCATTGGGTGAGAGTGCTGATCGGGAGTTGGTCGGCTGCTGGTTTTCCAGCATGCATGTCCGACAGAAGCTGGCCGCACAGCCAGCTTCTCTTGGACACACCGACACAGAAACGGGCCGCACGATGGCCAATTTTTTTTGAGCCGCCCATTGTCTCCTGACATTCCGCCCATGTGCACAGTCAGCACAATATTTCAGAAATGACACATACAGATAGCAGAGGAATACGACTGAAGACAGAAATCACACTCAGTGAAACACAGAAACATAGAAAAGTGATGACAAAAAAAGACCAAGTGGTCCATCGAGTCTGCCCTTTTTTTTATACATATTTTGTATTTTTTGTTTAAAGTGGATGTAAACCTGCTGATCACCCTGTATAAACCAAAGGCACAATAGTAAAGTGCCCACATGTAGAAATGTCATGCATATTTCATTACCTTAAAAATGTTACTCCCTTCGGAGCCCCGCAAATCTCTCCAATCGGTGGGCAGGTCTATTTGTCAGTGCTCAGGAGGCCTTCACAGGACTCATGATGTCACAGGACTCCCTGCCAATCTCTACACTCCCCTTCGCAGGCAGAGTCACACGACATAACCTCGCGCCCGGACAATGAACAGTGCACGCATGGTAGTCCTTACTGTGTGTGCACGTCACACGCAGAGCATGCTCACGGCTTCATCAATGAGCTTGAGATAAAAGGAGGGGCGATCTTAAGCTGAAATCATAAACACACATCCCTCTGGCACACTCCCTCTGTTCTCATGCTCGTGCACGAGAGAAAGACATCAGATGTCAGTCACAGCAGCGGGGCTGTGGCGACACAAATTTATCTCTGTGTCTGCTTTTAATCTAGCAAAAAAAAAGGAAGAGGACTGCTCAGAGCTGGATTAACTCTTCGTGGCAAGACTGAGCACAGATGACTTGACATTCTTTACTGTACCAAGTAGAAGGCTTAAAAAAATGTTTTGGGGGGTTTACAACCACTTTAAGTATAACTCAATGAAATTTTTTTTTTTTCTCCCATGCAGTGGGGCTGTGCCCACACTGCATAAGTTAACTACTCATTTTGTCTAGGGACACACTGCAAGGCTATACTTGCCCGATCCTTAATTTCTCTGGAAAACAGGACTGTTCTGGCTGTCCTCACATCCAGAGCCAGTCTATGGGCACGATGACATAACAAACAGTCCATTCACAAGACCTCTAGCATGCGGGGGGCATCTAGAACGGCAGGGACTGGTCTTGTGCTCAAAGGATTAGTGGATTAAGGAAATATATCTCTGCTCTGAAATCTCCTAGACCAAAACAAACAGTTAAACCACTGCATGGGAGAAAAATGTAACTTTTGTGTCTGAGTATAGATCTATGTTTGTCCCAAGCATATTTGTTTGAATCCACTTACTGTTGACTCACTACTTCTGCTGGAAATATGTTCAAAGCATCAACTACCCTTTCAATAAAATAATACTTTCTAAGATTAGTTTTGAACTTTCCTACTGCTTGTAGTAGAGAAATAATCTGTTTAGATTTTTCATATCTAATAGACTTACATCTGACATGTAGGAAGGCAGACACCATCACGTTCTAGTTTGTGGTGTCAGTATAAACCAGAAACCAAAGCACCAATACCTCTACCTTGATGGTGTGAAAGTACCTTCCTTATGGCTGTCTGCAGAAGATACATTCAGACTGAGGGCCCCTGTTTTGAAAGCAATGTATTTGGAGAATGGTGACACTCACTAGGAATTAAGAAGTCACACACTACCTTTAATCACCTACAAGGAAATGGAGCATGTGAAGGGTTTTATCATACCATGATACAACTGCAGAGAGGCTTAGCTAGTGAAAAATTAAGGAAATTGATCTATTACTTGTTGGATATGGTTTGAACATGCAACCATACAGTACATCCCTCAATAGGCCGCTCAATTTACCATCTTATGCTTGGCTGTACTCTAAGGGAACCCACGCAGCTATGGGCAACAGTGCCCACAGAAAAACTTGAACATACTCTGACTTCCTAGATTTGCCTGTCTGAAGCCCAACAGTTCATTAAAGATTGGTCTTAAATGGACCTTCAAACTATGGATGCCTACACCATAAACTCCTCAAACCTATTGAGACCCCTGGGTTTTCAAAGAACCTGTAAAAGTTAATGATTAACAAATGGCCCACCTTTGGTGTAGTTTTAAGCAAAAAACTCCTTACATGGAGATAAATATCTGTATATGTATAAAATATATGTAAACCATGTAAACCAACTGCACCAATGAAGACACAGAAGTGTAAATATAACCTAAAGGCGGCAAAGGTTCCCCTTTACTTTCAAGTCAAGCTCTAGCCTAAACGTTTATTTTGTAGGGCTAGTTTTTAAATACAGTCTCCCTATGGTAGGAATTTGCCTTTACTTTCTATCAGCCCAGGAAGTGGAAAATGTTTCCAATGGGGACACAAACAAAAACCAAAACATATTTTTAGTAGCATAACAAAAGATTAGTACCTCTGACAATGTTGGAAATTACTTCATCTAGTCAGAGCTTCCAGCAAGGAGAACAGAGAGCAGCACAGTAGCAACAGCACCAAATCTAACTGCAAATCTTCTGAAACTAGCAGTCAGAGGCAGCAATTCCTTATTCGATCCCACATTGCAGATATAAAGCTATGATGATACAGGAAGTGCCTTCATATTACTATTTTTCAGGAGGAGATCAAGACAAATTAAAATGTTGTCTTGGTACTGCTTAGGCACAATTAATTTTTTTTATAACATAGCAAATCTTCACATTTTGCATTCAGGTCCACTTTAAGAGCAGGACAGGGATAGGCTATGAAGGAAATTCCCCAATAGAATGATAGACAGAAAGAACTTGACAAAAATATTCACTTTTCCAAACTCTGTCCAAAGCTCAAAAAAATGGTTGCAATTTAATATTTTTATGATGCTTTATAGTAAAAATATCATTCTGATTAACATACATAAATGTCTAGTACTGTGCAAATACTGAAAATCATATTTCATCCACGTGGTCAATATTTTGTTAACATTACATGTATTCTGAGAACTTCAAACTAGAAAACGGACTATAAACTGATTCGAAAAACAGTGTTCGTTTTTTCAGACAAGAAGCTGATGTATAATGAAGCCATTGCAGGTGCCTACCATTTCTAATTTCCCTCAGTTTATGGTATTTATAGCCATTGTTTTAAATAATTTTTCAGACAGTAATAATTACTGAAATGTCAGTGAACTGTTAACGATATCCAGGAAATGCTGCCACTATGAGTAAACGTTTCTCTTATTTTTTTTTTTAAATAATCCTTTGAAGGATTACATAAGATTAAAAAAAAGGAACAATCCCCCACGTTGGGGTTTTTAGGCAGCGTACAATGAAAGAAGTCAGAGTTGATATATAAAAGTTTTAAAGTTTATTTGTTATAAAAAATTGAAACCATTGGGTTAGAACATGAGCTCCAGTGGGAAAAATGATGTATAAATATATATAAAAGAACATGAATATACATAAGCAGACTAACGTTCACATAACAACAGTATATACAAAATCTGTCGTCTAAATGAGAAACTATCCCTGACGTGTTTCAACCCAATACGAGGGTCTTCCTCAGAGGGAGAAGAAGTCTGCTAGACAGAAAGGAATACAATGTCAATATTAGTGGTAGCAATACAGTTTACAGTTATCAAAGTACCATGAAGTTTATATTTACCACAATGATGTATATCCTGGGGGTAAAAGATGTAAGATGTTCCCACGTGGAGAGCTTTTTTAGTAAGGAAGACACCATCCACTTGTAATGGGGTATGCCAGACAGATTCCGCTGGGGGTCACCCGGGTTCTGGGGCGCCAAAAGGCCTTATGAGAGGTCACACGTTTGGGGTTCCTCTCCTTCTTCTCCCACTGCCAGGGCAGGGGTATCCAGAGGGGAGGAAAACAACCTGGGTGGGACCAAGGGACGTGCAGGCACCACCTGTGGCAGAGTCCAAAAGGTAGGGGTTGTATTAGAGATTAGTATCTAAAGGGTAACGCAGTATATTGCAGCCTGGAGGGGGCATTTCTTAATTGGGCATCTATGTGTGGTCATTGATGCCGTACAGGATGGCCATAGCCATAGCCATAGCCAAGATTAAAGGGTTTTTGTTCAGTTTTATTTAACATTTTTGTTAGGAAGTTCACAAGTTTCATACATACATTTAAATATGTTTTTCATTATATTTTTAAAATCATTTATTAACAAATTATGAAATAGAGGGTACTACCTACCTCACTGGGTGCATTACATACTGAGCAGGGGCGTAACCAGAAATCACAGGTCCCCATAGCCAAATGTTGTATCCCCCCCCTCCCCCCACAAAAAAATGAACTAATGCCTTTGAACAACAGATTACCACACCCATTTAGCACAGTACCCAGGCAACAGCTTATATTAGTTTCGAACAACAAAGTATGCAGTATACTGTATGCAGCCCCTGAAGGACACACATGCATACCCCCATCAGTATAGACATCCCCTACCTCAGTGCAGACCCCCCCTTAGTACAGACACCCCCCTTAGTACAGACACCCCCCAGCATTACAGACCCCCCCTCAGTGCAGACACCCCCCTCAGTGCAGGACCCCCCCCACAGCAGTACAGACACCCCCCAGTGCAGACCACCCCCCTCAGTACAGACACCCTCCCAGTGCAGACCCCCCCAGCAGTGCATACCCACCCCCCTCAGTAGTAAAGACCCCCCAGCAGTGCAGACACCCCATTAGTACAGACACCCCCCTAGTGCAGACACCCCCAGCATTACAGACCCCCCTCAGTGCAGACCCCCATCAGTACAGACACCCCCAGCAATGCAGACACCCCCTTAGTACAGACCCCCCTCAGTGCAGACACCCCCCCATTACACCCCCCCCAGTGCAGACACCCCCCTCAGTGCAGACACCCCCAGCATTACAGACCCCCCCAGTATTACAGACCCCCCTCAGTAATGCAGACCCCCCTAGTAGTGCAGATCCCCCCCTCAGTGCAGACCCCCCATAGTAGTGCAGACCCCCCCAGTAGTGCAAATCCCCCCCTCAGTGCAGATCCCCCCTCAGTAGTGCAGACCCCCAGCAGAAAAGACGCCCCCCCACCCCCACTTACTTACCTCAGAAAAGCGCTGACTGTTAGTCTCCACATACACACAGCGGCGTGTTTCCTTTGAGGCTTGAGCGCAGGCTCCTCCTCCTCTGTGGATGTAAACAGAGAGGAGAGGAGGCGGCTTCGGTCCGTGCCGCTGTGTCCCTCAGCCTGCGCTCCAGCACAAACGAAGGCACAGCGAGCGGCGTTAGTGGTGCGGCTGCCGCTACCCAAGGGTGTCAACCCCGCTGGCGGGTGTCACCTGGAGCGGCCCGCACCTGCCTAGCAACGCCGCTCACCAGTCCCTAGATCAGCTGCGGGCCCCATAGCGCCTGCGTGGGTCGCTATGGCGGTAGTTCCGTTACTGATACTGAGCTATCTATTAGGAAATTTTCCATCTGGCTCAGTCAATTTTTCAATTGACCTTTGTCGAGCAGGGTGGTACTAAAAAAAAAGCCACTCCTGCTTGAATTTTAGCCAATTCAGCAGTAATCAACCTAATTTTGTATCAAGTATGACTACCTTTACCCTACACTCAACTATTCAGCTTAGTGGTAAAATAAAAAATGGAAAATCTTTGTTACCAGATTCGAACTCACCATTTGGTGGTTCAAAATTATGAATATTTATAGTGATTGTAAATGCTCTTAAAAAAAAAAATTGCACAGATTGACCCCAAACTTCCTCTTTTCAGGTCCCCCGCCATTGATCCTGGCTCCTCCCCTCCACCGAGTGCCCCCATAGATAGCCACTTTCAATGGGGGCACTTGTGTGGGCTCCCTCCCGACACAGACAGTGGGACTTGGCCCCGCCCCTTGCTCCCTCATCACTGGCTTTGATTGACAGCAGTGGGAGCCAATTGCTCCTCAGCAAAGCACAAGAGACCAGGATGTGAGGGGGGAGAAGAGCTGCAGACATGACATCAGGTAAGTGTAAGGGGGGTGAGGGGCCTAAACATTTTTTACCTTATTGGAAGGAATACATTAAAGTGGAAGTAAACCCCCCTATCGTTTTCAGCCAAGGAAGTTGCCATCTTTGCCTCTGTTTAATCTTCAACTGTCACAGTGCTGCACATGTGATCTGTTATGACACCAGCCATTGGATGGTTTGACTGTTTGGTTGAGAGCACAGCCAATGTGCAGTTAGCATTCCCGTCATGCCTTTTTTTTTTAACAGTTTTTTATTTTTTCCATAAAGTTTTTATTGGAAGTAATAGAGAACACGCAAATGAAGAGTATTACAGAAACTCATAATACAAGTCAAATGACAATGGTCAAGGTATGTTAACATCGTAACTTATAGGTTATGAATATCAAAATGTTAATTGTCATTAAGCTAAAGATAGGGAACCCTGTATCTGTGGAGTCAGGAACCTGTTGGATTTCATAATTTCTGATTGGACATGTGGGTTTGTGAATCCGTGTAAATAAGATAGGTGTTATGGAGAGGGTGGATTTGTTTTGGTTAAGGCGAGGTGTCTTGGGGAGGATTCATATTGTATGGGGGGTTCTAGGTCGAGTTCAGAGCGCAGGTTTCTGTATATCTAAGAGGATGTTTAGGGGTCAGGGAATCGGCATGTATATGATAAGAAGGAATTGTTGTTTAGTTAAGGGGGGTGAGAGGGGGTGGGTGGTTGTTGTTTTTTTATGGGATTGGGAGTAGTGAGGTTAGCTCGCTGTTTTTGATATAAGTGGTTATTAGGGATTGTATAAATTGAATCTGGATTTCTGCAGGTGTGGTAGAGTAATGTTAGATGGGTAGCGTGTTGGCGGTGGTGAGGTCTTTGTAGTCTGTTGTTGTCTGGAAGTGGGTCCAGCAAAAAGGAGCCTGGTCCTTTAGCTGCAAATTGGTCCGAGGCTTAAGTGGTTAAAGTGGTTGTAAACCTTAGTCCTAAGGTTCTCTCCAAAGCTTTCCCGAAGTTTTCCCGACACATGATATAAATTTGTGACGGGGGAGGGAGTTCAGCATGGAGCTTGTCCATTCAGAACACAGCTCTGTATCCTCCCTTCACTCCTGTTTGCTGTGTGGAGGGGGGCTTTCCTCCAATCAGCTCTCACACAGTGTAATTGCAGCTCTCTGTCCCCTCCTCTGTGATACTAACAGACCTAACCTTTTCAAGGTATGTAGGGAAGAGAAAACTGCAGATAAACAAGTAAAACCTATGTAGGAGGATTTGTTTAATCTCTGGGTATCACATGAGGCCACTCACTTCACTCAGGATATGAAAAGGTTTACAACCACTTTAATATTGTTTTAGGCTAACAATATTGCGAGGCTGTGACCGGCTTTCAATGGAGCCGGTTCACACAGCTCCAGGACGGCTGCGGAGAAAATTGCACAGTCCTGTGCATCTTCTGGTCTATTTCAGGTCCGAATTCAGCCAAATATTTGGACCAAAATCAGACCTGAAACGGCAAACTGGACCCCTGCTGTGAGCCAGTCCACATGGCAGTGTGAACCCAGCCTGAAATAACAAATAGCTGCATTTTAAGTTTTTTCTTTTTATATCCACTTGGAGTTCAACTTTGTCAGATGAAAGCACCAGGAGTCTTGAAAAGGAACAGGAATGGTAATTATATTCACACATAAGATTATCTGCAAATTGGGTTTTATTAATCAGAAAGCATTAAAGCCCAACTCTGGGAATTACACTTGCACTGGGCCTGGCCACTCTACAAGAATTAAATGAGTAAGGAATAAGCTATAATACTTACCTTTTACCTCACTCTGGCAAGCTCCATTTCTCTCTTTGTTCACTGACACTGTGGACAGTCCCTAACCATCCTCACCCACCCAGGTGTGTTAGAACTGCAAATTAATATTTATTTTCCTAACACTGAACCGCCTCTCTGCCAATTAGGTGCTCGGCTCTGTTACCTGTCACCTGATTGGCTGAAACGACAGGCGCTGTGATTGGACACCTATCGGAAGGAAAGGATGGGAAGAGACGCATGGAGGACAGCGGGCGGGCGGTCACAGTGGCAACATTCGATGGCACAGGGGCCCATTGGCTCCCACTGCTGTCAATCAAATACAGTGACATGGGAGCCGGGGGATGTACAATGGACGCAGTAGCAGAACTCTGGAGCGCCGCTGAAGAGGAGGAGCCAGGAGCACCGCCAGAGCATCCCAGAAAAGGAGAATCAGGGCCGCTCTGTGCAAAACCCTTGCACAAAGCAGGTAAGTATAACATGTTTGTTATTTAAGAAAAATAAATAAAAATAAAAAACCAACATTTACAATCACTTTAATAAAAGGTGGAAAAAGTTAAATGCTAATTTTTAAAGATACAGTCTAATTAAAACTGAAAATATAACCTTGAAATGCACACAGGGAGCACAGACTGTCCTCTTTTTACTTTATTCTTTATATAGGTATTGCTGCATTCCTCCAGTCTTCTGAACTTCATTTTGTCAATAATCTGGTAACAGGAGAACCCCTGCTTTTGATGCACAAGTGGAATTCATAAACAAACGCACTGAAAGATTTTTTTTTGTATTTCCCATAGTGAAATCCTGGTGTAATTACCGTATTTATCGGCGTATAACATGCACCGGTGTATAACACGCACCCCAAGTTTAGGAGGGCATTTTAAGGAAAAAAAGTTTTAGGAGGGAAGTTTAGGGGAAAAAAAAACTTACATTTAAGCGTCATTTGCAGCCTTGCCCAGCATCATTTGCAGCTTGCCCAGCGTCATTTGCAGCTTGCTAAGCGCCATTTGCAGCTTGCCCAGCATCATTTGCAGCTTGCCCAGCGCCATTTGCAGCTTGCCCAGTGCCATTTGCAGCCTTGCCCAGTGTCATTTGCAGCCTTGCCCAGTGTCATTTGCAGCCTTGCCCAGTGTCATTTGCAGCCTTGCCCAGTGTCATTTGCAGCATGCCCAGCGCCATTTGCAGCTTGCCCAGTGCCATTTGCAGCCTTGCCCAGTGTCATTTGCAGCCTTGCCCAGTGCCATTTGCAGCCTTGCCCAGTGTCATTTGCAGCCTTGCCCAGTGTCATTTGAAGCATTGCCCAGTGTCATTTGCAGCCTTGCCCAGTGTCATTTGCAGCATGCCCAGCGCCATTTGCAGCCTGCCCAGTGCCATTTGCAGCCTTGCCCAGTGCCATTTGCAGCCTTGCCCAGTGTCATTTGCAGCCTTGTCCAGTGTCATTTGCAGCCTTGTCCAGTGTCATTTGCAGCCTTGCCCAGTGTGATTTGCAGCCTTGCCCAGTGTGATCTGCAGCTTTGCCCAGTGTGATTTGCAGCTTGTCAGCGTCATTTGCAGCTTGCCCAGTGTGATTTGCAGCTTGTCCGTGTCATTTGCAGCTTGCCAGCGTCATTTGCAGCTTGCCATGTTTAAATTTTCCGCCTAGAAAGACCGCGCCGCCGGAAAAGGCCGAGCGCCGCCGAAAAAGCCCGAGCCGTCTGTTCGGCTCCGCTCGCAGTCCCGTCTCCCTGCTGTTTCGGAAGCGAGAGCAGGGAGGCGGGACTGCGAGCAGAGCCGAACAGTCAGATCGGTCTTTTTCAGCGGCGCTCGTTTTTTCCCGGGGGTGCTCGTTTTTTCCCGGCGGCGCTCGTTTTTTTTCGGCGGCGCTCGTTTTTTTGGACGCCGGTCGCTATTTTTCGGCGCCGTTTGATTTTTTTTGTCACTTTTTTTTGGGGGATCGGCGTATAACATGCACCCACGACTTTCCCCCGATTTTAAGGGGGAAAAGTGCGTGTTATACGCCGATAAATACGGTAAATGTCATTGTTAAACTGTTCTTTCCAGCCAGACCTAAAGTCAAATTAGGTAATTATGAATATAAACCATATATAGTACAACATGAATGCTGATTGGCTGCTTTGAGTTACAGCACTATATTAGTGGTCATAATCAAATACCTCACAAATAAAAATAAACACAAGTACTAAGTGTATAAACATATAAGCTCCGATGGTGCACAGTACTGTAATCACAAAACTCCACAAGGTAACACAATAGGTTAACATAGATATTTTTTATTTTCTCTTCTGTGTATATAAGTAGTAACATACCAGGTTGATTTAATTTATTTGTGTTGCTTCTTTGTACACAGTAATGTCATACTGACCCAGAGGCAAGCAGACAAATAATCTATAAAATGTATAATGGATTTTGAATCAGCGCATTAACAAAACGTAATGTAACAAAACAAGGACAGGTGACTGTACCCTCAGGAACACAGCCTTAAGCTTGCCATAGACATTAAAGACTATGGATTCACTCAAAAATCCATAAGCACTTTTATTTGCATTTTGCATTTATGACAGAATCAATTTAAGTTGGGTAATATCAGTACACAGTGATCGGTCCTGGCTTTACCTTTATAACTTTATAGTCACCTTTAGCAATCCCATTTATTTTAGAAAATTGTAATGCCGCGTACACACATATTTTCCAATGGAAAATGTTCGATAGAAGCTAGTTGTCGGAAATTCCGACCGTGTGTAGGCTCCATCGTACATTTTCGACGGAATTTCCGACAAACAAAATTTGAGATCTGGATCTCAAATTTTCTGACAACAAAATCCGTTGTCGGAAATTCCGATCGTGTGTACACAATTCCGACACACAAAGTTCCACGCATGCTCGGAATCAAGCAGAAGAGCCGCACTGGCTATTGAACTTCAATATTCTTGGATCGTCGCCCGTCACCGCGTTCTTGACATTCGGAATTTCCGACAACATTGTGTGACCGTGTTTATGCAAGACAAGTTTGAGCCAACATCCTGGGCCCATACAAACCTAGCCTAGTCACTTAACAATGTATTTTGTCAGCTCCATTGTAGTGCTTACCCTAAAACACCCCCTAAACACCCCCTAAAATGTGTACAAATGTGATTTTTGTCCTTAAATTCAGACAGAGTGCAAGAGACTTTTTTTGGGGGCCAAAACTCATTTGGAACCCTCCCTCCCCCAAGCGCTAAGTCAGCTGATAACAATACTCTATCTGCTCACTTTGCCAAACCCATACACACTATACCTACCTCTTTTGTGTTCATATTTATGAATTCACCAAAGCATGTAGTGCAAGGGCCTGCCTGAATACTTTCAAATGGTACTGTTTAAAGTTTTGTACTCCTTTTTTTCTTGATAGGTAATTGCAGAATGTAAAAATGTGCCTCAATTTGTACAGTGTGTATTCATATTTCTGGATTATGACACTTCTTACCTGTCCAGTGGGCTGCCAATAGTGTAAGTAAGGAGGGTCTGGCCAAGGCAACACACATTATTTATGCATTCAGCTCTCAATGAAGTGGAGAGGGTTACCTGTCCAAAACATCTCCCCCCACCATGAAATTTTTAAATGGCCATCAGAGGGGGTGATGAATCTGATAAGTGGACCGTATACTTTTGTCTTTAAACACTCATTTCAATAAATGTTATAATTATGTTGGCCAAGAATGTTTATGTCTAATCTGCTTGCAATGTTTATGTGCAAAAGTACACTTTTTTTTTCTTGTTTGACTACACAGTTTCCTTCAAACCCACAAGAATGGCAGACTGTGGCATCCCAGTTTGCCCAGCAGTGGGACTACCCAAACTGTGGAGTGGCAATCGATGGGCAACATGTCCGCATTGACCCACCCCCCAACTCGGGGTCATACTATTATAATTATAAGGGGTTTAATAGTATTGTGTTGTTGGCGGTGGTGTTGGCGACATACAAGTTTTTGTATGTGGACGTGGGGAAGAATGGCCGGATGTCGGATGGTTGAGTCATCGCCCAGACGGAGTTCTACAGATGTCTCCAGAATGATGGCTTGGACTTGCCACTTGCAGAAGACAACGTGGTTGGTCTTCCATTTGTGTTTGTCGCTGATGAAGCATTTGGGCTAGGTGACCATCACCCCCGGACCAGAGGGTTTTTAACTACCGGCTGGCCAGAGCCAGGAGAGTGGTGGAGAATGCTTTCGGAATAATGGCCAGCCGGTTCCGCCTATTTCTGACACCAGTCCACATGGCGGAATATAAACTGAACCATATTGTGCTTGCCTGCTGCATTCTGCAAAATTATCTACGCAAAAATGCTACAAACTATGTGGCCTCAGTTGGGGCTGAGGCCGAATTACCAACTAGTAATTTGACGGCACTTGAAGCTGGCCGTCCTAGCTTGACCCCCCAAAGCACCCGCAAAGTGAGACAAAATTATCTGGAGTACTTTGCAGGTAGGGAGGCCATTAATCTGCCAGCAAATGTGTGAAAACATTTTTAAATATATTTTTATTATAAACTCAACTAATATTTCATTTGATTTACTGCTTGTGTTTATTTTAGCTGTCTCTTAGGTTCTCCAATGGTCTTTTCTTTTTGGCCATTTACTTCAATGGTGCATACGTAATTTATTTGATAGATGAGGTGACAATCTCTTCTTCAGCTAACTATTATGTTGTGGGTCTGCTACACACACACACATACATTGTTTTTGTTGTTAATGTATGTAATGCATACATGATAAAAATAATCATCCTTTTCAGCACCATGAATTGATTGTTTTGAGACCCTAAAATGGCCTGATTGGGGCACATTTTAGAGCACTGTGGGGGTTATTTACTAAAGGCAAATCCGCTTTGCACTACAAGTGCACTGAAACTGTACTGAAACTGCACTTGTAGTGCAAAGTGGATTTGCCTTTAGTAAATACCCCCATTGTCACTGTAAACTACAACAACTTACTCCAAAAAGTATGTCCAAACTGTGTTGATGTGTTTGTGCACACAAATTAGGAGTAAAAATGTTAACTGCCCTCATGATCCCATGCCTAATGTCAACATGTGCTAGCTCCCATCATGGGGGATCAATGGACGTGTTTCGGGGGTGCAACCCCTTCCTCTCACCTACTTGAGTTGCGAGGAAGGGTTTGCACCCACAAAACGCGTACATTGATATCCCGTGATGGCAGATAGCACATGTTGACACACTGTGTGCATCTTCAAAATTTGGCTTTCAAATTACTTTAAAACTTGATTTAAAAGAACAAATTCCACAACAAAACGGTACAATTTTTGTGTGTTTTAGATTCTGCCTAAACATCAATGATGTTCTTAATTTTTTTGTTGAAACATCATTGATGTTTTCCTTTATCTTCTCTAAATCACGATTGCACACCATCATCTCCCCGATGAGGACGTGTGCACTTGCACTGGTGAAATGAGTTTCTTCTTCCACAACATCCACATCACCTAAAATAAAAAAACACACCATGTATTATAAATATGCACGCATACATCAATTACCTGAAGCTGTGGTCTCAGACACTCACCTGTTGTGGTCACTATTTTGCCACTTAATGTACCTCAGAATCCACATCCTCAGGTTGTGCTGTGGGGATTTCCCCTTCTTTAGGAGGTGTGGTGTTCTTGGTGTCCTCTGATGTCCCAAGTCTTTTCTCCCCTATGTGAATAAAAAATAAGGTATACTTAGCACACAGATATTTGAGGCAAGAAATAGGAATATGAAAAATTGCTTGGAAGTGTCGTACAATTGTCGGTTTTGGCAAAGTCCTTTTAAGGCCTGGTATAGGTGTACTATTTGGTGTGCATTATATAGGGGTGTAATACACGTATAAAATACTTTCAAATATAGAAAGCATAGTATAGTGAGTGCATTCCTACTGTGCAGCATTGTGACTGATGAGCGGTTCCGCAGCTCTTTTGTCAGTGTAGGGAGAGGTTGCTGTGTGTCGCAGGGACAGATGGTAGCGACACAAATCACAAACGAATATAGGTCCACAAAAGTCCTTTTAAGGACTGGTATAGGTGTACTATTTGGTGTGCAGTATATAGGGGTGTAATACACGTATAAAATACTTTCAAATATAGAAAGCATAGTATAGTGCATTTCTACTGTGCAGAATTGTGACTGCTGAGCGGTTCTGCAGCTATACTACAAAAAGTGACAAACGAAATTAGAAAAAAGTATTATAACTGGTGTGATAGACCAGTGGCCCCCCAAAACGACAGATTGAAGCGGGGTGTTATATACCTTCTTCCACATATACTGCACTTCTCTAGAGACTTTTGTCACAGGGTCATTTAAAAAATGACAGGCAGAGGAAGAGGCAGGCCCTTCCGCAGGGGTGGTAGGGGTAGGGCAGGAGCACCAGGCTTGAGCCAAAGTGGGAAGTTGCAGAAGGTGCGTTCGATTACGTCAAAGGACGCACCAGACTTGGTTGAGTGGCTCACTCAGCCTTACTCTTCTGCACCCTCCTCATCCTCTCGATCTGCACCCTCTTCACTCTCTGCTGTGTGCACCCCCAAAGACACTACCACCAACACCACCACCACCATATACCCTCTGCTTGAGTCACATGAATAATTTTCCGATCCATTACAAAACATTTCCAATGCGCAGCCATTCTTGACATTGAATCAGGAAGAGGAGGTAGCAACAACCACCACTCAGCAGTCTGACGACAGTACCCAGATAAGCCCAAGGTGGTTGGTCCCCGCTGTTGCTGCCTACTCTGAGATCTCTAATCATAGTGGTGGGGAAGGTGATGTCGATGATGACGTGTCTAGGGACATCACGTGGGTGTCCACAAGAGGAAGAGGAGGGGAGTTCAGAGGGAGAGATGGACCAGCAGATACGGAGGAGAAGCAGGCGGAACTTACATTGCACAGGAGGGACAAACCAGACTGCTAATGTATCAGGAGCGAGCCATCAACCATGTACGGTCACATCTGGCGCTCCCAGGACACCGGCACATGGCTCTGCAGTGTGGGCTTTTTTTTAACGTGTCCGCTGCTGACAATAGTGTTGCCATCTGGAGCCTTTGCAGTCAACGCATAAGTCGCGGTAAGCCCAACACTCACCTAGGGACGACCGCCTTAAGAGGGAACATGAGCTGCCATCACCGAGCCCAGTGGGAGCAACGCCGTCAGAACCCACTAAGCCACACTCCAGGCTCTCACCGTCCAGCCTCTTCTACTTCTCCTCTCTCCTCAGAATTGTCCTCCACTCCACCTTCCATCATGCGTCCTCAGGTTTTTCTGGAAAAAGGCAGGCTTCCATGGGCCAAATGTTCGAGCGTAAAAAAATTATGATGCCGTTTAACCCTCTTGCCCAATGGTTGACCGCTGGCTTGTCAGAACTGATAGCCCGCCAACTACTGTCATATAAACTGGTGGACTGGGAGGCCTTTCGAAAATTTGTGGCCATTGGAACACCACAATGGAAGGTCCCAGGAAGGAAGTATTTCTCACAGAAGGGCATCCCAGAGCTATATGGCCATGTTCAGCGGCAAGTGAATGTATCTCTGGTACACAGTGTCGGTGCCAAGATACATCTGACCACAGACACGTGGTCTAGCAAACAAGAGCAGGGAAGGTATATAACTTTTACTGCCCACTGGGTGAACCTTCTGACGCCGTCAAGCATGTAACCCATGGCACCCGTGTAGATTTGGTTTTACCGCCACGGATTGCATGCAGGCCTGCCTCTTCTTCTCCTCCTCCTACTCCATCCTCCCTCTCCTCCTCGGCTGACTCCTCCTTTTCCGCTGCTACCGTCTCTTCCGCTGCACCACCCAAGATCCCCAGAACCTATTCGACATGCCAGGTGAGACGTTGCCATGCTGTGCTGCATCTGTTGTGCCTGGAAGCCAAGAGCCACACTGGCCCTGCACTCCTTTCAGCTTTGTGTTCACAGGCAGATCAGTGGCTAACACCGCTCAATTTGACAGTTGGCAAAGTGGTGTGCGACAACGGTGCCAATCTGCTGAGCGCATTGAAACAGGGCAAAATTACACATGTGCCATGCATGGCACACGTCTTAAACTTGGTCGTGCAGTGATTCATTGTCAAATACCCTGGGGTCCAGGACATCTTGCGGCAGGCAAGGAAATTGTCGGCCCATTTCAGAAAATCTTACACGGCCATGGCTTGCCTTGCTGACATTCAGCTGCGACACAATCTGCCGGTCAGATGTCTTATTTGTGATTGCCCCACATGATGGAACTCAACCTTGTATATGCTTGATAGGCTGCTCCAGCAGAAACGTGCAGTTAACGACTACCTGTACGAACTCTGCGGCAGAACAGGTTCTGGGGAGCTTGTTTTTTTTTCACCGCGCCAGTGGCTGCTCATGCGCGACACATGCAGACTTCTGCAGCCATTTAATGAGATCACGAAACTGGTCAGTCGCAGCCATGGCGCCATCAGTGACATCGTACCTTACTCCTTCTTTATGGAGTGTGCATTGCGTCGTGTCATTGATCAAGCCCTCGAGGAGCAGAAGCAGGAAGATGAGGAAGTCACAATGCTGGATGAATTCCCAGGGGGGCTACTCTATCTGAGACAAGTCAACAACAGGAGTCTGAAGAGGAGTCAGAGGATTCAGAGGAGGATGGTGGCGGGGCGGATGAGGAGGAGCAAGAAGAGCATGCTTTAAACCTTTCTGGGATCCCTGTTGTTGTCCGTGGATGGGGGGAGGAGAAAGAGGAGGGCGACATTATCCTGGATGATGAGCAGGAGCCAGACTACCACACCGCTTCCAGTTTAGTGCAAATGGGGGCCTTCATGCTTCAGTGTTTTAAGAGGGACCCCCGTATAAAAAGCAAAAAGGTCAAGGACCAGTACTGGGTGGCAACGTACTTAGAAAAAAATGGCGGAAATGTTACCACCATCACAGAGGGCTGTCAGAATGGAGCACTTCCAGGCCTTGGTTAGAGAAATGCTGCATTCTGCTTTTGCGTGCGCTGGCAGAGGAATTTCCACTCCCAGACAAAGAGTTGCGGGTACCAATCCAACAGCGCCTGCAAGAAATGGGCGATTTGAAGATGTGTTGGTCACTTCTGATATGAGATCATTCTTTCAGCAGACCCATCGACAGGTGTCATCCGGATCCAGCATCAGGGAAAGCCTAGACCGACAGGTGTCCGACTACATTAACGGCCAATGTGGATGCTCTGAGAAGTGATGAACCCCTGGACTACTGGGTGGGCAGGCTTGACCTCTGGCCAGAGCTTGCACAATTTGCAATGGAACTGTTGGCTTGCCCCTCGTCCAGTGTCCTGTCGGAAAGGACGTTCAGCGCAGCAGGGGGGATCGTGACCGATAAGCGCACTCGCCTAGCTCACGACAGTGTTGACTACCTCACATTTATAAAAATGAATGAGGCATGGATCTCGGAGGAATTCAACACATGTGACCAGTAGACCATGTATATGCATAACTGTATAAACGATTTATATAATCTAGCACACGGACCTTTTTTCTACCTTTGGCTCACTTGTAGAAAAAAAGCACACCGTACTATATGCCTGTACCCTCCTGTTTGAAGAGGTTGAGCGGTGTCATATTTTTGGGTCCCGCAGCGAGTTGCTGGTGTCAGTGCTGGTGTCAGTGCTCTCTATCTCGGTGCTGGTGTCAGTGCTCTCTATCTCATGCTGGTGTCAGTGCTCTCTATCACGGTGCTGGTGTCAGTGCTCTCTATCTCAGTGCTGGTGTCAGTGCTCTCTATCTCGGTGCTGGTGCCAATGCTCTCTATCTCGGTGCTGGTGCCAATGCTCTCTATCTCTGTGCTGGTGTCAGTGCTCTCTATCTCAGTGCTGTTGTCAGTGCTCTCTATCTCGGTGCTGGTGTCAGTGCTCTCTATCTCGGTGCTGGTGTCAGTGCTCTCTATCACTGTGCTGGTGTCAGTGCTCTCTATCTCGGTGCTGGTGTCAGTGCACTCTATCACGGTGCTGGTGTCAGTGCTCTCTATCTCGGTGTTGGTGTCAGTGCTCTCTATCTCGGTGCTGGTGCCAGTGCTCTCTATCTCGGGGCTGGTGTCAGTTCTCTCTATCGCGGTGCTGGTGTCAGTGTTCTATCTCGGTGCTGGTGTCAGTGTTCTATCTCGGTGCTGGTGTCAGTGTTCTATCTCGGTGCTGGTGTCAGTGTTCTATCTCGATGCTGGTGTCAGTGTTCTATCTCAGTGCTGGTGTCAGTGAGGGAGATAGAAGCGGAGAAGCCAATCAGCAGGCAGTTCCAGCACCATGGATGAGGATCAGCACTGGACTGGCACCTCCGGACCACCGCAATGGAGCCCTGCATAGGTGGGGTAAGGGCTGGGCAGAGGGAGGGGTCAGGGGCTCAAGCACAGGTTGGCACACTGGGACACTGGCACAGGACTGCGCTGCCCTGACTGTGGCACTGATCATCTCCTGCACCCCCTTCATAGCCTGGCCTGACCTTGCCTCTCCTCCATGGCGTTCATGCACTCCTGAATTTACAAAATTTCACAGATAAAAAAAGAATGCTTGTCGTTGTCGATCCCAGATTCACTTAAAACTTCTGGTATGTCAGTGTCCATGTTGTGGGACTATGTGTGCACAGCTAGTAAGGATTTTGTGGCTGCAAATATGACCTGGAGGTTTTTAATGTTCGCCTGCCATTAAAATGAATGGGGCCTGCCGCAAAGCTGTGATTTGCGAACATTTGGGCAGGTTCGCGGATCGCGTTTGCAAAATGCCCTGTCAGAAGTTCGTCCATTACTAGTTATCGCCTCCATAACTGGAATAGATTAGTCACTAGTCTCCCAAGTTCAAGTTTCCTGGCCCCTATGACCCCCGACTTCCTGCCTGCTTCACACTGCTCCATGCTTGGTGTGTGAAACAAAACAATTCATCATAGCCAATTACGAATTCTATTGAATGAGATGTTACATTGGTTTGCACACTAGCAAATCAAATAGTTTGTAAAGTCTCTTTCAAACAGATGTAATCAAACATCCTCATTACTCCTTTAACAAACTCCTCTTGAAACACTCCCCTCCAACCCACACCCCATCTCAGATATACAACATTCTAATCATTCTATTACACTCCTTCCAAAAATTAGGAGAGGAATAGTCTAGTAAACTAGGTCTGACTATTGTCTCTAGAAAGACACCTAAGTTCTCTCCAAGAGATTATAAGTAGCTAGAAACTTAATAATGTTAACACATTGATACATATGTTCTGGCATCTAACAGCTCTTTTATTCCTCTTTCCCTGACAAATGTTGTAGATGCCAAACTCGAAAAAGAAAATTACCCAAATTGAGTGCACCTACCAAATCAAAAGATTCTGGTACACCATACTATTAATTTAACTAAGGGTGCTGGGAAAGACAAAGCATCCTACTGTCAAACCATCTTGCTCTCCATACCCCCTGGTATTGTATAAAAATATCTATAAAGAAAGATATCTTATGACATTTCCTTACAGCTGCCAGATCTGTCATACCCCATCACTAGTTCACTCAACAGATACGCTGCTTAGCTGAATGTGTCACAGATTTGGACTCCATAATACTTCAGAAGCACTTTACTGCTGAGGAACATGCTACAACAGAACAATAAACAATGACATGGGCTGCTTGATTAGAGTTAGAGTTCTGATATTTTATATCTAACTGACTTTAAACAAATGATGGTTGGCTTTGGAGTTAGAGCGAGGGATAGGACGGTGCATTTTCCTTTTTCCCACCTTCACAAGCTAATGCACAAGCTAATGCAAATTAGTGTTTTTTCAGATCTGTTAATGTCACTACTAAGCTGCTCAGTGTTTGTCTTGCTGGAGGCTCTGACACGAGGAAGTAAAACCCTGCCTCTTCACGCATATACAGTGCAGAACAAGGCTTGGTAAATCAGTAATGGTACGATGGTAAGTAAAGATTATTTGCTGGCAACAATAATGAACAACTAGTTTTGCCATTTTTGGGCACAGCTTCCAGAGTTCAGTTCCTCTTAAAATGACCAGTAAACTAACCCGATGTTTTGTATAAAATAATTTTCATTCATTTAAAATAAATGTTTATAAATGTTACACCACCAAATATTTGTGATTAAAATGTTGCATGTGAGTGTGCATAGGGAATTCCTATACACAGTTTTAGACTAATAACTCTTTAGCAGAATACAGCTAGTCTATTTTTGTGTATAATGTCTTAATGCATTGAAAAACAGACTTTAGTTCTAGCATGTTAATTTAGTTGTACCTATTGCATGTTTATGATGAGGATATTAAATGCACATTTAAGAATGTTATTATAAATCAGCAAAATAAACTATTTCTACACTTTTTTCTGTTTAGTTTTAGTCCAAGTTTTGACTAGATGTTTTAGCATGACATGATGCATATTATTTCTGTTTTGCACATGCTCATGGCTCTTTCCTTATGCATACCTTATTTTGGGCTATCTGCAGAATTCTGTGAATATTAAATTCCCCAAGCTCAGAAGTAAAATGCTATTTTTAATGAAATATATTGGAGGAAAATTCCTGTGACACTTTTAGGTTATGCAGTAAAAAATGATTTATACTAACCGAGCACTTTAACAAGACAGCTAATTATAAATAAGACACTTTTAAAATGAATGAAAAGAGTATCTTGAAAGTGTAAAGCTGGTGATCATGCCTTTGATCCATTTTAAAATATCAGGCAATGTGAGAGACAAGAAGCTAGGAAATGTATTCATGCCGCAAAGTAAAAACAACATAAATGTGTAGGTGTAAAGAAAGAAAAGAAATAGTAGTGTTCTGATAATTATGCTCTAGTTCTTAACACTCACAAAAAATAAATTCCTTTTCAGAGATGGAAGCTGGGATACTGCAGATGCCAGATTCATTAAGAACTTCATATACCCAATGGTTTATAAGTGATTTACATTTGGACTTTCCAAATATATTTCTGTAGAAAATTACTTTTATTAGTAGATCCTTTCCATTGGTTATCTACGCACATCACTACATAGCATTGGGACTTGAAAGACATTTTGCACTGTATACATGTGTTGACTTCATGTGAAATTCATAATCCATTTTTCCTGGGCTAGTAATAACTAGTTTATTTTTATTCTGGAATAGCTGTTTGCTTTCAGGTTTGCTATCACAAAAAGCCAGAAAAGTCCCCACCCACCCATAATCTTCCCTATTGAGAGTCGAGGAAGCACAGAACCTCCATACTTCTGTTTACAGTGCTGTGTAAAAGCTGTACTATTGGAACATGCTGATTCTCTTAGAAGAGCTCCTATACTACAAACTTCACAAGCTGTAGTGGAACTCTTTGCTCACTGTATGGATCTAGATGGACGTAGCGCTACTTTGCTTTGTGTGTTTGTAATTCTTTTTTAAAGTCAAACTTTTTTTTTAGTTTAGTATAGACTGGGAAAGGTCAGACCCTCTGCCTATTTTTGAGTGTCTGCTGGGAAGGTTCGCCCTCTCTATTTGTTCTGGAAACCATTGTCATAAAGGCAGAAACTGAAGAGAAATCACAAATTTTATAGCTGTCACCAGAACAGAAGATGAAGGCAAATCATCCAATGGGGACAAATGTTCGGATGACAACTGTCTAAGATGGAAATTTTATTTACTTTGGGAAGATTTCATCTCACTTCCCATCTCCTTCTTCCTATCTAACTCTAAAGAAACAGCAAAACATACCAAATTAGGGGTTTTACCGCTCCCTACTTTATTCAAAAAAGGTTTTGGCTATACATATACTTTAATCTGTATTACTAGTATGACATTGATCTTAGGATACCATCTATAAAAAATCTGTGAAAGTCCTCCTAGTTGACATGGCAAATTCAAAAAGTGTAAACTTTGCAAAACACATAAAAACTGTGGAATTGATATACTTCGGCACTTTTAAGGGGAATATAAAAACAGTTCCATACTACTTGATATGCCTTAAATAATATATATTAGCGTAAGCATTTAAAAAAAAAAAAAAGCTTGTGTTGTATCCTGCATGTTACAGAGTTATGTCAATAATTAAATTGTATTATCTGTTCATGAATGTAAATTAATCCTACATGCTGTTTTATCATATGATGAAGACATTTTCATGAAACCAAACAGAGCTACATAACATTTTCCAGATACCGTTACTGTTTCATTCTTCTGGGTAAGCAGTTGCTTTGTCAGGTATAAGCATTAGAAGCCACAGTAACAGACTCACACTTTATAGACAAGCTGGCTGTTTTTGTGACAGCTTCTACTCCTTGTAAAAAAAAAGTCATGTAAGACATCCTACATATTTCTGGATTTTGAGTGAGTGGGCTGTGTAGGAATAAGCCAAAAAAGCTGCAAAAAGTCATAACTTTTTCTAAACGTGGGACTTTAGTAACAATTTACACAAACATAGAATATCATTTTTTGTATTTGTTACATATGTACTGTATATTAAAACAACATAAATTTCTAATAACAATATTGAACCAGGCAATTTGGAACATAACAACAGTTCTCAATCTCCTAGATAGAAAAAAAAACACTGTGTATCAACATGTTTCGCTATAAATATTTGCTTCCTCAAGACAGTCGATATCACCTACCCGGTGACGACTGGGATGTTGTGGAGGCCTCTCTTGCACCTCCTGCCCAACACTCCTGAAGGTGGAGACAGAAAGTGTGAGGGCACGGAGTGGCACGAGTGCTGGAGCAGCTGGCTTGTGAAGTCTGCTCTTAGGTGGATGAAGATGGGGGTTGCAGTCCTAAGAAGAAGTTACTGAAGCAGCTTGACACCAGAGCAGGAGATGGTAGCTGAGGCGGTATGTAGGCAGTAACCAGTGGCACCCAGGCAACAAGGCACCAAGTCAGCAGGCAGAGCCAGTCCAGGAAGCAGGCCAAGGTTGGTTACAGCCAGGCAGCGCAGTACAGAATCAGCAGGCAAAGACAAGTCTAGTAAACAGGCTGAGGTCAGAGAGATCAGATGAATGAGGTTAATGCAGGAGCAAAGTCCAGGAGAAAGCTGGGTCATACACCGGTAAGCGGGTTCAATGGATCACAGGAATACAGGTACAATCTGAAGACCATTCAACAACTGCTCATGGTGACAGGCCAGTTTAAATAGGCCACTGGGCACCAAGTATGCACACTAATTCGTATGTGCATGTGTACGTGTGTAAGTGTGTACGTGTGTGAGTGTGCGCACGAATGCAAGCATGATAAACTGAAATAGTACATCTGTTGCCTATTTGCCTATAAGCATTAGCATGTGAGCAATGCACACACGCACGAATATGAGCATAAGCCTGACTGGTTTTCTGGTGCTGGGAATCTGGTTTACCTTACAGTCACGAGACATAAACTTTTCCATGTAGTCCAGTTTGAAACTAAAAGGAAACACCTCAAAAGAGTAGGAGGAAGACTTATCATATCCAACTGTGGTCAGCGTGATGTTTTATGTTGGAGGAAAGAAAAAAGGATGCTTGTATCCCAGAAAGACAAGGAGAGGGGCGCCTCTGAGTATATATCACATAAACGTTTATTATAAAAACAATATCCACTCACATCTTAGAAAGTAGTGTTGCATTCTGACAAATCTCAGTAGATGGAGGGCCAGTGGGACTACAAGTCGCAGGAGTTTCCTCCCCCCTTGCTTGAGAAAGGAGCGCCGCTATACAGACCATCTATAGCGTTGCTAGCTCAGAAACGCGTCGCAGAGACATGACGTAACGCCTCGGCGCCTAGCACTGTTTGCGGTGCAAGCCTCGTTCTGACACCATAGACACGGCCGTGCCTGCAAACAAACCTGGCTGCACAGACCCTACAGTAGGCAACAGGGCTCAAACGTCTTCACATTCACTATCCCTTCCCCTTTTAAATCTAACTCTTTACAGAGACTTTGTTTCCCCCACCCCCCCCCCCTCGTACCACCCGGAACCCTCTTTGAACATTAAGAGCTGTGATACCCATCTGACTTCTCTTTGGATTGATGTTACCACCCCTTTGGAAGACCACCGAAAGGAAACAACCCCACCTGCTGCATCCATCTGCCTTATTCACCTCCTCCAGGACATGAGAAGGACGACAGCTTCTGGGCGAAACTCCTGCGACTTGTAGTCCCACTGGCCCTCCATCTACTGAGATTTGTCAGAATGCAACACTACTTTCTAAGATGTGAGTGGATATTGTTTTTATAATAAACGTTTATGTGATATATACTCAGAGGCGCCCCTCTCCTTGTCTTTCTCCTCTAGCTCTTATTGGACCTGGCTTCAGGCCTCTTCGGGGGCAGCCCTGACGACCCCACATGCCCTATTGTGTATACCGTACATACACACCCAGCCGCTACACACCCCCCCTCCCCCCCCTTTTTTCTTCCTCTGGACTATTAGGAACCTTTTGCATACAAACGAGGTACTGTGACTATGCGCCTTTTTTACTTGTTGTATGCTTGTATCCCAGGCTGCTGTGCTACATTTGCTTGGGGTGAGCTGGGAACATTTGGATGTCATCTAATGGTGATTCATACTACAGAGGATCATGTTAGTACTTTATTATTGCACTAACATACAATTTTTCAGGACAAGCTTTCAGGGTAAGAATCTTATGTTGGCGAAACAGGACAGAAGTTGCGAACAAGGATGAATTTGCACACACACACACCATCAAGAAACATAAAGAAGATAGTTTCTGCACACCTGTGGGACATAATTTCTCACAACTGGACCACACTATGGAAGACCTCATCGTCTTAGTTCCTAAAGGGAATTTCAAAATTATTCAGGAAAGGAAAACTTTTGAACTAAGAATGATAGTTATATTTGACACAAAAGATAAGGGGCTAAACTTAGATAAGGGTTTTCTGGCAAGAATAAAGCCATTATTGAAAGAAACCCATAAGAAGTCCCATTTGCAGTTTGCGAGAAGCCATGTGGAGGACACAGCAAATGTGGAAGAAGGTGCTCTGGTCAGATGAGACCAAAAATTTACTTTTTGGCCTAAAGGCAAAATGCTATGTGTGGCAGAAAACTAACACTGCAAATCCGTGAAACATGGTGGTGGTAGCATCATGTTCTGGGGATGCTTTTCTTCAGCAGGGACAGGGAAGCTGGTCAGAGTTGATGGGAAGATGGATGGAGCCAAATACAGGGCAATCTTAGAAGAAAACCTGTTAGAGTCTGCAAAAGACTTGAGACTGGGGCGGAGGTTCACCTTCCAGTGGGACAACAACCCCAAACATACAGCCAGAGCTAGAATGGAATGGTTTAGATCAAAGCATATGCATGTGTTAGAATGGCCCAGTCCAGACCTAAATCCAATTGAGAATCTGTTGCAATCTGACAGAGCTTGAGCTATTTTACAAAGAATAATGGGCACAAAATGTCACTCTCTAGATGTGCAAAGTTGGTAGAGACATCCCCAAAAAGACTTGCAGCTGTAATTGCAGTGAAAGGTGGTTCTACAAAGTATTGGCTCGGGGGACTGAATACAAATGCATGCCACTTTTTTCACATTGTTATTTGTAAAAAAAATTGAAAACCCTTTATCATTTTCCTTCCACTTCACATTTATGTGCCACTTTGTGTTGGTCTATCACATAAAATCCCAATAAAATACATTTATATTTTTGGTTGTAATATGACAAAATGTGGAAAATTTCAAGAGGTATGATTACTTTTTCAAGGCACTGTATCTCACTAACTATGCAATTTTTTTTTACCATTGCCGTGTACATTTGTTTGTGTGTGTGTGTGTTTTTTCCCTCTCCCTCAGAGTTTGTCTTTTTTTTTTAACATTCTGCTAAAACCTTTGTGAATGTAGTACTGCTCAGACCTTGAAGAAGAGGACATACCGCAAAAGCTTGCCCTGAAAAATTGTATGTTAGTGCAAATAAAAAAAGTATCACAGACAGTACTCCATTGTTTCTACTAGAGAGGAGAATCTTTTATGGTTATCTAGGATGTGTGTTGGTTCTAATCCATGAAGGTTGATACGCAGCACCCTCTCGGTCACTTGGATGTGAGAAAATCTTTTTTTCTCCCACTCTTTTGCAGTGTTTCCTTTTATCCGTTAAGGAGATTATTTAATTGCGCCCACTGATATAAATTCAGTATCACTTTTATCACAACAATGCACACTTAGCCTATTTTTCAAACTTGTTGTTTACAAGTTAAGATCTATTTTTTTTGCTAGAAAATTACTTAGAACCCCCAAACATTATATATATTTTTTCAGACATTCTAGAGAATAAAATAGCAGTTGTTGCAATACTTTATGTCACAACGTATTTGCGCAGCGGTCTTACAAGCGCAATTTTTGGGGAAGAAAATACCCTTTTTTTAATAAAAAAATAAGACAATTGTAAAGTTAGCCCAATTTGTTTCTATATTGTGAAAGATAATGTTATGCCGAGTAAATTGATACCCAATATGTTATGCTTCAAAATTGTGCCCGTTCGTGGAATGGCGACAAAATTTGACCCTTAAAAATCTCCATAGGCGATGTTTAAAAATTTCTATAGGTTACCAGTTTTGAGTTACAGAGGAGGCTTGGGCTTGGGCTAGAACTATTGCTCTCGCTCTAACAATCGCGGCAATATCTCACATGTGTGGTTTGAACACCGTTTTCTTATGCGGGCGCGACTTGATATGCAATAGCTTCTGCCGCGAGTTAGGTGGGACGGGGCGCTTTAATTTTTATTTTTTTCTTATTTATTTTACTTTTTTTTTTACACTGTCTTTTTAAAATAAAAAATTTTGGGTCACTTTTATTCCTATTTCAAGGAATGTAAACATCCCTTGTAATAGAAATAAAGCATGACAGTACCTCTTTAATGTGAGATCTGGGGTCAAAAAGACCTCAGATCTCACATTTACACTTAAGAGCAATAAAAAAAAAAAATTCCCCTTCGCTTCCGTCATCCAATGGTATGAAGCCGAGTAGGGCCATCTTTCCCTCACTTGACTCCATGCCTCAGCTGCAGTAAGAGCGGAGGCGGCCGGGGGGCGGCGGGAGGGGGCACCTCTCCAGCCGCCGATAAAAGTGACCTCTCGGCGAATCCGCCACAGAGACCACTTTTATCTGAAAGTGGACCGCCCACTGTTTAAAAAGATACTGGGGTTATGGCAGCTATCTGTACAATTCTCCTTTAAGGGGGCGTGGCAAGGGGTGTGTCCTATGCCTGCATACTTTTGCTGGTAGCTGTCCCTCATTCCCAGCTCAGAAAGTTGGGAGGTATGCCAGAACTACTTACCTTATTTTACGTTCAATGAATCAAGAAACATTGAAGCTTTAGCACCGCCATCACAACCTGAGAACTAGCATCCTCAACAAACATCAGTAATGGGGCCCTCATTCATTTTCTCATAACAGGTTTGCTTTAATACTTGGGGATCCTGCAGTTCTGTAGAGAAACCTGCTATGAGCCAGTAACATAGCATTTTGTTAAACACAGCATCTTGAGAACAAATGCTGTATTTATTGAATGTGAATAATAATACAGGCAACAGCAGCTATGTTGACAAGCTGAGCGTTATGGAAAAAAAATTATAACATGGTGTGACAGAGAAGGAACTGCTTTATACCAAAATAGTTTCTTTTTAGTGCCAAATCAAATAAGTCAATTGTATTAGCTATATTAGAGCAAACAGAAAAAAACTGTGCATAGGTAACTGAATTATAGTCAGTCATAATTATACAGGCTATGTGTATACAATGTCATGTGCCCTTCATGGGGTTTACAGGCTGAAACTGATTCACCGGCTTCAGTAAAATAAAAAAAATCCTTCATCACACACCAGTGTGCACATGTTCTTTTTTTTTTTATCAGTTAATGAACAAAGAGATTGACAAAACGCTCATGCACCTGCAAAACTATGCCACAGATGCTTTCCTGCCGTAATGACTTGGCAGACGCACAAAATAATATATTGGCACGGATTTACAATGCTGGAAAAACAGAAACACGCGTTCAGTGAGCGCAGTTTATTACTTCTACAGGTAACCAGCTTTTATCCAGCTTTGTACATTGATACCAATTATCTGACAATTCATAATATAATAATTTAAAACTAGCTCTTACTTTATGAATTAATGTAATTTCTTTAAATTATTTGATCAAAATGCTTTATGGTATAAACAATTTAAATGGATGTCCAGCCAAATAATTTTTTTAAAGATTTCTCCTTGAGGTGTTTTGCCTTCAGGTGTCACTAAAGGGCATTAAGTCAGGGAAAATCTCCTTAAACCCATATAAAAGTCAGAAGCTACAAAAAAGTGTAGCTGCTGACTTTTAATATTCGGACACTCACCTGTCCAACGGTCCAGCGATGTGGGCAAACAAAGCCCCGCTCCTCTCCCCCCCTCTCCTCGGTGCCGGCATTGTGACTGTGGGCGCCCTGCTGTGGCTTCACAGCGGGGCACGCACTGCACATGTGCGAGCCGCGCTGTGCGCTGTGATTGGCCGGGCAATATTCTGGGACCTGTGACGTGTCCCAGAAGATTGCACGGAGGGAGGGGGGAGAGGTGAACTTCTTTTCCGGCTCCATTGAGCCCCGGGAGGAAGTGGGAGCCGGATGTCCCTAAAAAGAGGGTATCCGCCCCCCCCCAAAAAAATGACATGCTAAAAGTGGGATGTCAGGGGGTCACTTAAAGGGGAAGTTCCATTTTTGGGTCGCTGGATTCACACCACAGCACGCTCCGGCTCACAGCAGTCCAGTGCGTTTCCATTCACAGTTTCTTTTTTTTTATTTAATACATTTTTATTGATGTTAGAAAAAGCAGCATTATAAATTCTTTTTGCTATTATTTTATCTACTAAGGCTATTCGCCAAAAGTGAAAATTTCAACATGTCAGTACATCATGTGGCAGCAATCTACATAGAAGTATATAATTATACTGTGATAAAGTGTTACCTAGCTAAGCCAAATTAGGGGGGGAGGGGGGTCTAAAAAAAGGTTCATAGGCCTAATGGCCCGTACACACGATCCGAATATTGTACGACTGATCGTACGAGTTTTTTCGCTTAATAGTCGCAAGTAGAAATTGAATAGATAACTAAAGTCACGAAAATTCTCGTACGACAGAAAAAAATAATCGGAAGTGATGTATTTGTATTGTATTTTCGGACGACAACTATACTGACTAAACGAAAATCATACGATCTGGTATCGTACGAGGAAAATTTTGTGCTTGTCCGATCGAATAATATCGGATGAACTGTCATGATCGACTCTCTTCCTTGGGCGACAGTTTTTGTACGATATTCGGCTCGTGTGTACAGGCCATAAGGGTAGGTTCACACTTATGTGATTTGATGGCCACCATCAAATTTAACTAAATCGGAGCAGTTCTGCAAAGAAGAGTGGGCAAATATTGCTAGTCTAGAGTCTAGATGTGCAAAGTTAGTAGAGACATATCCCAACAGACTAAAGTCTGTAATTAAAGCAAAATTTAACTAAATCGGAGCAGTTCTGCAAAGAAGAGTGGGCAAATATTGCTAGTCTAGAGTCTAGATGTGCAAAGTTAGTAGAGACATATCCCAACAGACTAAAGTCTGTAATTAAAGCAAAATTTAACTAAATCGGAGCAGTTCTGCAAAGAAGAGTGGGCAAATATTGCTAGTCTAGAGTCTAGATGTGCAAAGTTAGTAGAGACATATCCCAACAGACTAAAGTCTGTAATTAAAGCAAAATTTAACTAAATCGGAGCAGTTCTGCAAAGAAGAGTGGGCAAATATTGCTAGTCTAGAGTCTAGATGTGCAAAGTTAGCAGAGACATATCCCAACAGACTAAAGTCTGTAATTAAAGCAAAATTTAACTAAATCGGAGCAGTTCTGCAAAGAAGAGTGGGCAAATATTGCTAGTCTAGAGTCTAGATGTGCAAAGTTAGTAGAGACATATCCCAACAGACTAAAGTCTGTAATTAAAGCAAAATTTAACTAAATCGGAGCAGTTCTGCAAAGAAGAGTGGGCAAATATTGCTAGTCTAGAGTCTAGATGTGCAAAGTTAGTAGAGACATATCCCAACAGACTAAAGTCTGTAATTAAAGCAAAATTTAACTAAATCGGAGCAGTTCTGCAAAGAAGAGTGGGCAAATATTGCTAGTCTAGAGTCTAGATGTGCAAAGTTAGTAGAGACATATCCCAACAGACTAAAGTCTGTAATTAAAGCAAAAGGTGGTTCATCAAAATACTGGCACAAGGGGGTGATCCTTTTTCCAACTCAGTGATTCTGTTTTTGAATTATTATTTTTTTCTGACATGTTGGTGTTATATCTTTCACTTGGATTTTATAAGTTGCAAATACAGTAGGAGTAAATACAGCTGGATAAAACAAAAACAAAACTGTGACTGTCTTCATTTCAGGCTGCAAATCAACAAAATGTGGTTATTTTAAAAGGGGTGATTCTTTTCTATACCCACTGTATGTTTACTGCACACCCATCATAAACATATCAGCGATTCAATCTGGGTCCTGACTCTTATGTCTTATGGAACATTGTCTTAGAAAGCACTGAAGCTATTAGATCAGTATGTTTGGGAGAAGGGTACAATTGGGCTGGGAGGCAGGGTGCCCCCCGGGCCTGTACAGATAGGATACTTGTGGGCAGCACAGCGGCTAAGTAGTTAGTACTTCTGTCTAGTAGCACTAGGTAGTAGTTGGTTTGAATCCCATCCATTGCACTACCTTCACAGATTTTGCATGTTATCCCTGTGCCTGGGAATGTTTCCTCTCCAAACATGTGCTGGTAGGTTAATTGGCTCCTGTCTAAATTAGCCCTAATATGTGTATGTATAAATGTGACTTAGGGACTTTAAATTGTAAGCTCCTTGAGGGCAGAAACCGATGTGAATGTACGATATACTGTATGTGTAAGGTTCTAAATAAATTTACGGCACTATATAAATACCTGAAATAAATAACTAAAATACTTTGGGTTGGTGCCCCTGGATGGAGATACTTTAGCATTTAGATATTGATCAAAGTGTGACCTGCAGTTGGCTTGCATTATACAGCTATGTGATTCCCTTTTAGACCTGCAATCAAAGAATCTGGCAGAGTGACGTTTTCCAGCACCAGTATACTCTCATGAGACTGATTGCCTGGAGCAGGGCCGCCTACCCTGCTTACCTGATGGGGACCCCAGCCTGGGCCCCTGACCCAGCATACCTACCTAAAAAAATGCAGCTTTGTCTTCAAAGAGGACAGAAAGAAGCACTGGTGCTCAATTAGGGGAGATGGGGGGTCCTGGTGCTTAGTGGGGAGAGATGGGAGGCCCTGGTGCTTAGTGGGGAGAGATGGGGGGGTCCTGGTGCTTAGTGGGGAGAGGTGGAGAGGGGGGTCCTGGTGCTTAGTGGGGAGAGATGGGGGCCCTGGTGCTTGGTGGGGAGAGATGGAAGATTTTGGTGCTTGGTGGGGAGAGATGGGGGGTTCTGGTGCTTGGTGGGGAGAGATGGGGGCCCTGGTGCTTGGTGGTGGGTCCTGGTGCTTGGTGGGGAGAGGTGGGGCTCTGGTGCTTGGTGGGGAGAGGTGGGGGGCCCTTGTGCTTGGTGGGGGGTCCCGGTACTTTGTGGGGAGAGGTGGGGGGTCCCAGTGCTTTGTGGGGAGAGGAGGGGGGTCCTGGTGCAGAGGAAGTCAGGAGTGGAAGTCTTTCTTTGCTGACACTTTTTGTTTACGTGTCTGAGCCTTCACTGCACTGGCTTGCCCAGCATCCCTCCAGGCTTGCCAGCCTGGCCACAGGAGCAGTGATATCACTGTCACCTCTTCTGTCAGTGCCCACCTTCCCCCCTCCTGCTACCTCCTCAGCCAATAGGTATCTCAAGTTCCCACATAAGTCCCTCCCTCCTGACATCACTCAGGAGTCCCCACCTGCTTAGTGTAATATGTGGGCGGGCTAGAAGGACGGGACTATCACAGCAACCCTTATGTACAGTCTTACTGCCGGGCCTCTCTGTTGCTCAGGCCCAATACAGGAGGGCCGCCTGTACCCCCTTATCAGTGGTCCTGGCTGAGATGAATCTAATACTTTAAACCATGTGCTTAAGGAATACCCACCTTTCACCATGTCCACTAATCAATGAGGCAACATGGCACAGCCCACAGAAATCTGTCTCTACCATGAAAGGGTTTGCTGGTTTTGCTTGCCCCCTAGAGCAAAAGTTCTACCCTGATTGGGAGTGATAGACAGATAGTTGTCATCCCAAAATAGGAAGTGTTAGGATGTCACATACCTGTATGCAGAGCCTGGGATGAAGAGGGTGACCTCTTGCAGAGTTCCCACCCAAGCACCCCTGGATGTTGAGAAAGGTAACAGAGGGACAAAGGAAATGCCCATGCCCAATACCAAGGTGAAGACACTGTGAGCAGGAGCTTGGAATTGCTGTTTTTTGACAAGCACAGGTACAGCTGGTGATGCACTGTGGAAATACCAGTTGAAGGTGGAGTCAGATCCGGCACCTGGTTAAGTGACAGCTGAGTGGAATGACACAGGACATAAGCACAATCAGAGGCAGAAGTTGGTAACAATTGGGCAGTCGCTAGGAAAACGCGTGGTCAAAAGTTCAGGCTGGGGTTGGTAGTGGATGCAGACAGCAAACATGAGCAGGCAAGGGTAATCTGAAAAGAACTTGGGTCACTAAGGCCTGATTCACACCTATGCATTTTTAGTGCTTTTTGCATTTTGCGGATTTGCACTAAATTCCATTTAACATGGTTTCCTATGGAACAAGTTCTGTAGTGCAAATCTGCAAAATGCAAAAAACACTATAAATTGCATAGGTGTGAATCAGGTCTAAAAGGACCAAGAATGTGCATCAAGACTGGATCACAGGAACAAGGCTGAAGACCATACAGCAAAGAACTAGTGCAGAGTTCAGGTTTAAATAGGCCGCTTGGCAGTAGTGGATGTGCAGGCACCTTCACAGGCACCCATGCTCATACACGTGGGTAATGATGTACGTACACATCTTCTATGCTCATAAAAATGTGCACGTCTAGCCAGACAGTGCATTTTAGCCAGACGGCTGGCACCATGCTCCTGACACAGGACAAGGCAGTGGTTGATTCCACTAGGTAATATTTTAATGAAAGTGGCACAATTTTAAATTTGTAAATTAATTTTGAAATTACATTTACATGTTAAAGCTTTTACAAGGTTTTACCGATTGGGTTTTTAAATTTACTTTAAGTGAAATAATAAAAATGCAATGCCATAGATTAAATATACTGTTCCACAATGGAGCTGGATTAGGCACCTATCTTTTTTTAGGCAGTAAATACAGCTCAGTGTATGTGTCCTTGTAATTCTCATCATGAGCTGAAAGCTTTTATTCAGTTCACAACTTTATACACAGTATCTTGGTGTCAGAGCAGGACAGTATATCACTCACGCATGTAACATATTGGCAGTGCAGCTCCGAATATAACAGGCACAACTTCTTCAAGTAAGTATTTTTCTGTCTTGTGTGATTAATTAATGAATCCTGCAAATGATTAATGAGGATTGTAACGGCAATACCCTGGCAGCTACAGAAGGTAATGAGTTTAAACTCTCGTCTTGCCACCCATTTCTTATTCACCTGCACAGCTGCAAATTAATGGGACAAACTGACAAGGAAATTAAGAAACCTGAAGAATGAGCACATTACGAGTGGGCCATATTCCTTTCACAACTACTGCATAACACTGAACCTACATGCAAAAAGAGCCATGGAAGAATCTTGTACAGCCAGAAGTGACTCTCCAGTTTACATCATGTGAGCGTTAAATGCATGTTCTGTAAAAAAAAAGAAAAGATAACATATAAGTTAAAAGACAACTGGTGTATAATTAAAAAAAATAGGTACACTAACCTTGGATATTGTTTTTACTTATATCACTAAATACAACCAATTAACATTTAACCTACTTTCTTGCAGAGCGAAAGAGACTAAAAAGATGTCCTAGACCCGACAGTCTGAAAGATATTGTGTCTGTTCCCACCCTTCTGCTACATTATGCTGATTGATAGATTACATAATGCAACATATAATGAAAGCTCCAGTTTAATCATGAGAACAGATATGATTAGCTATGATAAAGAGTAGTAGTTATGCAAATCAGCATTTTATGAATTGTTCTAGATGTTTTTCATTATTAAGTGCTTCCTAGCATTCTTCCTATCTGTCTTTGCATTTACTTTTAAGTGTTATATATATATATATATATATATATATATATATATATATATATGTGTAGCGCTGGCTCCTGACGAGCATTGTTTTTTTGAAAATTAAGTTGCCTGAAACCACAGTTGGACTTCAGGATAATTTTGCTAAATTTCTGGTTTCAGTATCAGTCCAGCTGGGTTGCACTGGGTTCTCCTTGGCCGCAGGTGTTGCTGTCACCGTCGGCAAGGTTAGAAACGCAGTCTAGCTGGATGCATTGAATGCCACTTACTGCTTGGAACCAGCCCAGTGGGAGTGTTCTCCTGCTGTGAAATCTGGGGGGTGGTATTTAAGATACCGACGCCATGTTGACGGGGCTCTATTTTCTGTCTGTTTGGTTCTGGTGGTCCTCCTGACTCAGCCCTATGGCCCTCCTGGCCTGGGGTGCGGAACCATGCATCCTGTGTCTCGGGGCTGGCTGGCCCAAGGCAACGCAACTGAAGGGACAGGCCTGACTGAAGTTCGGAGCCTACTGATCCAAGGAAGGTCCAGTGCCGTCTCATTTGAAGGGAGAGGCCCAGCAACTGAAGTACCCCAGGGGAGGACCCGTTCAGGAGAAGGCTGTATATATATATATATATATATATATGTGTAGCGCTGGCTCCTGACGAGCAGGCGCTATTGTTTTTTTGAAAATTAAGTTGCCTGAAACCACAGTTGGGCTTCAGGATAATTTTGCTAAATTTCTGGTTTCGGTACCAGTCCAGCTGGGTTGCACTGGGTTCTCTTTGGCCACAGGTATCGCTGTCACCGTCGGCAAGGTTAGAAACGCAGTCTAGCTGGATGCATTGAATGCCACTTACTGCTCGGAACCAGCCCAGTGGGAGTGTTCTCCTGCTGTGCGATCTGGGGGGTGGTATTTAAGGTACTGACGCCATGTTGACAGGGCTCTATTTTCTGTCTGTTTGGTTCTGGTGGTCCTCCTGACTCAGCCCTATGGCCCTCCTGGCCTGGGGTGCAGAACCATGCATCCTGTGTCTCGGGGCTGGCTGGCCCAAGGCAACGCAACTGAAGGAACAGGCCTGACTGAAGTTCGGAGCCTACTGATCCAAGGAAGGTCCAGTGCCGTCCAGTGCCGTCTCAGGGAGAGGCCCAGCAACTGAAGTACCCCAGGGGAGGACCCGTTCAGGAGAAGGCCGTGCGCAAGGCTGGCTTCTCTGAAGGAGCCTGGAGACTAAGTTGAAGGACGCAACCTGGATCAACACTCATATGGTATCACCGGGTCGGCGGAGAGAAACTGGTACCGTATGTTAGTTCTTTAAAGTTCATCAAATCCCTCAGTGAAGCTAAAGTGTAACTTACAAGTCTGTGGCAGAGACTTTACCGAGCATCCTACCGGCTGCTAGGCCTAGTGAGAGAAGTCTATCCCGGGGGTAAATCTTGGGCTGAAGTGGTTAATGTGACCTGTATCTGGCAAGTACTGGCTGTGTGGCACATGTGACAACAATCTCTTGTATTCTTCATATGTCTGGGCTATGGGGTAGAGTTACGAAGAAAAACATGCAAATCTGGCAAAATTTTGCAAAAACACATCTGAAGTATCCCAAAAGCATGTGGGAAAATGTGTTATGGTCTGATGAAGCCAAGGTTTAACGTTTTGGCCATAATTCCAAAAGATATATTTGGCACAAAAACAAAACTGTACATTACCAAAAGAACAACATACCAACAGTGAAGCATGGTCGTGGCAGCATCATGCTTTGGGGCTGTTTTTCTTCAGATGGAACAGGGGCCTTAGTCAAGGTAAAGGGAACTATGAACAGTTCCAAGTACCAGTCAATATTTGCACAAAACCTATAGGCTCCTGCCAGAAAGCTGAACATGAAGAGGAACTTCATCTTTTAGCATGGCAACGACCTAATGCATACATCAAAATCAACAAAGGAATGGCTACTCCAGAAGAAGATTAAAGTTTTGGAATGGCCCATCCAGAGCCCAGACCTGAATCCGATTGAAATTCTGTGAGGTGATCTGAAGAGGGTTGTGCACAGGTGATGCACTCGCAATCTGACAGATTTGGAGTGTTTTTGCAAAGAAGAGTGGGAAATATTGCCGAGATGTGTCGAGTCGAGATGTGCCCTGCTAATAGACTCATACCCAAAAAGACTGAGTGCTGTAATAAAATCAAAAGGTGCTGCAACAAAGTATTAGTATAGTATATAGTATATAGTATATATATATATATATATATATATATATATATATATATATATATATATAATATATACAGGGCTCAAAATTTCAAGTCCTGAGATACTAGCCAGGCCCCAAGGGTTACTCACCACCAGTTGCCCCACCCAACCCCTACCCTACCCCACCCCTAATTCCACCCCTAAACACACCCTCAAAAAACCTTTAATGAAATTACACTTAAATGTTTTATGCAGAATTAAGTTCTAAAAATAAATATTAACGTGTCCACCAACGCAGCCTCCCCGTGTCTACCAATGTAGCCTACCCATGTCCACCAACGCAGCCTCCCCGCGTCCACCAACGCAGCATCCCACGTACACCAGCGCAGCCTCCCGTGTACACCAGCGCAGCCTCCATGTGTTCATCATGCTGCCTCCATGTGTCCATCATGCTGCCTTCCATGTGTCCATCATGCTGCCTCCACATGTCCATCATGCTGCCTCAATGTGTCCATCATGCTGCCTCCATGTGTCCATCATACTGCCTACCTGTGTCCATCATGCTGCCTCAATGTGTCCATCATGCTGCCTCCATGTGTCCATCATGCTGCCTACCTGTGTCCATCATGCTGCCTCCATGTGTCCATCATGCTGCCTTCCATGTGTCCATCATGCTGCCTCCACATGTCTATCATGCTGCCTCCATGTGTCCATCATGCTGCCTCCATATGTCCATCATGCTGCCTACCTGTGTCCATCATGCTGTCCCTATGTGTCCATCATGCTGCCTCCATGTGTCCATCATGCTGCCTCCATGTGTCCATCATGCAGGGGAAGAGAGGAGAGGAAGAGGATTGCCAACCAGATGATCAGAGCGCTAAGGAACATCACTGGAACAGCTTTCATTTCACTAGCAGTGTGTTCCTGCCGCTCAGCATCACATACAGCCCTGCCCCCTGGCTGGGGAACTTTGATACACGCCACTCGTCCTGGTTGATCTGTCTATCAAAGTCCCAGGACCAGGGGGTGAGGCTCTGTGTGACAGCGAGTGCGGGGAACACTCTGCTATTGAAATGAAAGCCGCTAGTGATGTTCCTCGCGTGTATATATATATATATATATATATATATATATATATATTTTTTTTTTCTGAGTAATACCGTTTTATTGTTTAAAAAATAATTACTGTAAAACCTTTAGTGTTGGTTCACACAGGGGCAGCTTCAAAGTCATCCGACTCTGAAGCCGCCCTATACAGCGTGACTTCAGCACGGCTTGCAAAAGGACTTCTGTATAGAAGTCAATGCAAATTAGCCGCTCTAAAGTCACCCCAAAGTATTACAGGAACTTGAGACGCTCCTATACGGTTCCATTGTGATGCCTGGAGCGCGACTTGGCAGGCAACTAAGTCACCTGAAAGGTCCCCCCGTGTGAACCGGCACTAAAAGGGTTATAAAGTCAGAAAGTTTTTTATCCTTAGGCTCGGTTCACATCTAGGCGTATGGGGGCGAAGATTGCGGTAAAGTCACGCACATAGAATTGCGACATGCCCGTCACCCAAAAGAAGCCCATGTACTTCTTTTGGGCGACAGACGTTTCGCGATTCGCACGGGCGTCCCGCAATTTGCCGCTATTGCGAATCACGTGTAGAATTCCCCGATTTGGAACACGGAGATGTGAACAGAACCTAATGCATTCTATACATTAAGATAAAAAAGCCTTCTGTGTACAGCAGCCCCCCCAGCCCCCCTCAGCCTCCCAATACTTACTGGAGCGCCATCTCTGTCCAGCGATGTCCACGAGTGTCTCGGCCGTCCGCGACTCTCCCCTTGATTGGCTGATACACAGCAGCGGTGCCACTGGCACGTGCTGCTGTCAATCAAAGTCAGTCAGCCAATAAGGAGAGAGAGGGGGTGGGCCGCGGCCCGTGTCTGAATGGACACAGGGAGCTCTGACTCGGCTTGGGTGCCCCCATAGCAAGCTGCTTGCTGTGGGGGCACTCAACAGGAAATAGGGGCCAGGAGCACAGAAGAGGGACCCCATGAAGAGGAGGATCTGGGCTGCTTTGTGCAAATCCACTGCAACAGAGCAGGTAAGTATAACATGTTTGTTATTTTCATAGAAAAAAAAAACTAGACTTTACAATCACTTGAAAACCAGGTAATGAATATTGTATATATAACTATTTACCTATGTCTGTTTTTTTTTTTTTACAGGCACCACACCAACGCACTCAAGTTTTTTTGGCTGTAACAATTCCAAAAGCCTCTGCTCGACTTAAAGTGGTTGTTAAGCCACTCTAACCTGTATAGACCATCAGCACTGCCTCTTTTTGCAGTATCCCCCTCTGTGTATATTTATAAAAATAAATGCTGCAAATGCCTAATTTTACAGCCGAGATTGCGATCACATGACTGTCCAGCTTTCTCCTTTTCTCCTCTGAGAGATGCAGCGGGCGGGGCTGAGATTCCCCTGCTGTCAGTCTGGAGGTGAGGAGGAGGGGAGGAGGAGAGGAGGAGAGAGCTGGCTTGTCGTGTGATCGCAATCTCGGCTCTTAAATTAGGTATTTACAGCATTTATATTTATAAATCTTTCACAGAGGGGGACACTGCAATAGGAGGCAGTGCTGATGGTGTATACAGGTTAGTGTTCTGAGAGCAGCAGGAGGGGGGAGGGGCGGCTCACACACAGTTATTGAGAGGGGAGGGGGAGGAGGACACAGGAGCAGAGAGGAGAGAAGATAGCAGGCTGCTGATGACAGAGGCACATAAACTGACCACGGTGTCAGGGCTCAGCAGCCATGATACACCGTGGTCAGCTTACAGAGGTGTGGGGAGAAACTGGCAGGATCAGCCAGGTTTTTTAGGTGTTACAGAGGGACAAATGACACGGAAAAGCACTGTGTAATATAACATGCTTTAACCACTTCCCGACCGTCGGCCGTCATATGACGGCCTCCGGTTTGCGGGGGTATATCTGAATGATGCCTGTAGCTACAGACATCATTCAGATATTGCCGGTTTCAGCCGGCGATTCCCTGCACCATAAGAATGATCATAGCGGCTGTTCCGCCGCTTGATCGTTCTTATGGGCGGCGGGAGGGGACGCCCCCCCCCCTCCCGCCGCCCTCGGTGCTTCTACCGACTCACCGCTTCCATCGGTGAGTCGGACACAGGAACCGCCGGCACCGGATGATCACTATAGAGATTTCCGGCGGACCAGATGGTCGCCGGAGTCTCTATGATCGTTCGGAGGCCGGGCGCGATGTGATGACGTCACGCCCGGCCTCTGCATTCGAATAACGGCGCCGCCTCCGCTGGGAAGCGGTGATCTTTTTTTTTTCTTTTTCATTTTAGGCTTTCCAGCCTAGAGGTGAGATGTGGGGTCTTATTGACCCCATATCTCACTGTTAATAGGTCCGATCAGGTAATATTCCTATTACAAGGGATGTTTACATTCCTTGTAATAGGAATAAAAGTAATCAAATTTTTTTTTTTAAACTGTCAAATTTAAAAAATAAAAGTCAAATTAACAATAATAAAAAAAAAAAAAATTTTTTAAAGCGCCCCTGTCCCCGTGAGCTCGTACGCAGAAGTGAACGCATACGTAAGCCCCGCCCACATATGAAAACGGTGTTCAAACCACACATGTGAGGTATCGCCGCGAACGTTAGAGCGAGAGCAATAATTCTAGCCCTAGACCTCCTCTGTAACTCAAAACATGTAACCAGTAAAAAATGTTAAAGCGTCGCCTATGGGGATTTTTAAATACCAAAGTTTGGCGCCATTCCACGAGCGCGTGCAATTTTGAAGCGTGACATGTTGGGTATCTATTTACTCTGTGTATCTTCATCTTTCACATTATGCAAAAAAAATTGGGCTAACTTTACTGTTTTGTTTTTTTTTAAGCATGAAATTGTTTTTTTTCTGAAAAAAACGTGTTCGAAAAATTGCTGCGCAAATACCGTGCGAGATAAAAAGTTGCAACGAGCGTCATTGTATTCTCTAGGGTCTTTGCTAAAAAAACATATATAATGTTTGGGGGTTCTATGTAATTTTCGAGCAAAAAAATTATGAATTTTACATGTAGGAGAGAAATGTCAGAATTGGCCTGGTTGCGAAGTGGTTAAAGGAGCATTCCCCATTTTTTTTGGGGGGGGGGGGGGGGGATTAACAAACGCTTTAACTTTTACATTATTTTTACCTTTGAGTTTAATTTTTAAAGAAATAAAATAATAATAACCACATTTTTATTGGCTCTCTGTTTTTTGTTTGCATGTGTCTAGAAAATGCACATTCTGAATAGAAAAAAAATGGAATATAGAAATGGTGGTAGCAGAAAAGCACAGGAACCTACACCAAAAAAACTGTTATAACCCAATAGCTTTCATCTCACTTATCTGTTTACAAAAGACAATTGTTAGGTTTACTCGTAAGTATTTCCTTTCCCTTATTACTAAATGAGTCACTTGTTTGTGTACCACTTAAAGCAACATGTTAAAGGATCTTGGCTAACTTGTAAAGGTCTGTGTACTGTGACAGATTATGCTGTTGGGCCTAGAGGCAAAACAAGCAACATTTTTATACTTTGATGCCTAGAATTTATTTCAGACAGTTACTCACTTTAAATGAAAAGATGTTTAAAGCTAAGACTATATGGAGAGAGTTTTAGTAGCTCAATCGTAATACAAAAATCTCCTAAGGTCGACCCCTTTGTATCACAATACTTTTTCTATGACCTGCTACATATGATATTTTCAGTAGCATGATCTCATGATCACACAATAATGCAATTTAATTGCCAAGCTAAAACTATTAGTAATTGATCTCCTCCCTTCTATTCCATAGACTTGAATAGAAGCAGGAGATTAATCGCTCAACAGTCACTCATTTAGGAGACTCTTGAGTGATTTTTCCCATTTAAAATATCCCTGCGAGTTTAATCCCATGAGACTAATTTCCTAGCAACCACCCTGCACTCTCCTGCAGTAGCATAAAAGACTGATTTTGTGCACTTGGATTAACTTTTAGTGTCTGAGATTAAAATGTACCCATGTAGTTCTAGCCTAAGTATATTGATTATATATTGATTCTGATACAGAAGTACTTTTTAGGCATACAGACAGCCCGCTCCAATTACAATTATACTTCCAGCACGTATCAATGAACTGGAACTATGGTGCCACAATGTCATACTATTCATGATAAGCACTCTTTTTACCTCTGCATCATGGGAGGTATAATGGCTATCTCAGAGCCTAAATGAACAGCCTTATTTAAATAACTGTCCAAGGACAAATGGACAGTGCAGCCCTTGCACAATACGATTTCATTGATCATATAAGATGAATTATTGCTGGCACTGCAATTAGTAATTTGCACTTTTCACTGTTTTATTGTATGACAGTGCAGGTGTAATACCAGTTATTCCTAGCTCCTGTTAGTAAAAATGGTGGTTTAATTATCTACCACAGGGCAGTTATTTTTCTATGAGAAATATTGGCCCTGTGCTGAGAGGTGAAACTTAAGAGGAGTAGCACAGTTTTTTTTTTTTTAGTTTTTTTTTATCCTTGCCGGGCAAATCCAGCAACACAGCTAGGGAAGAGTATGGCAGTTGCTTATCAGAGACAGACGATGACAGATAATATATAGCTACCGTGTTACTGTCTCAATTTTACTTATATAGCATGGTTAGTGATAAATGTAGAGGGGTCTGTATAACAATGAGCATCTTGCATGTATACATATGATAGTATGAATATGGCCATGTCTGCCCTGTAGTGTCTTATTTTTTATTTTTTTTACCTAATTATATATCATGCCCCATATGAAACACTTCAGGCCAGATTTATGAAACATATGTGCGTATTTACTAGGGAACCAATGTTTTTGTTGAAAACAACCTTACCTGCCCTATTGCTGACAATCCAAAGGATGCTGCGCTAGGTCAGACACAAACTACAAAAATAAATAAAAACTGCAAGTATAAGCCCCAAGATATTGTTGTCATGGATAAATTCCTGAATGTTTTGATAGACATAGCTTAGACACTTCTTTGCGGTATTGGAGCTTACCATTAGGCTAGGGTCTCCACAAACATCACTGGTCCATAGAAATATTCAGGAGACAGAAAAAGGTGGGAAAGCTTCAACACCATTAGGAAGTTCCAAAGTTTTCCCTGTCAGAATGGCATTTGCAGGGTCTGGGTGGCTGCTTCAGGTATGTGCAGGTATGTCTAAGTGCCTGCACTTTAAATCTTAAGCATATTTTTCCCCCCCATGACAAAGTCTCTTAAGGTTAATGTGAAACATGTATAAAACGGCTTGTATAAACATTGGTTAAAATTACTAATTTGAAATAAATAATTGATTAACAAATCAGAAATATAACATTTCCAAAAATGAGGGGAGCTTGCTACCTAAAATGAAATCCCTTTAAATATTTTTTTTAAAAACAGCAGGGGGACCTAGTGAGAATAGGAAAGTTATTAAAAATGTTGTATAATTTTCATATTATACTTATTTAAAATAAAGTTTCTAAATCAGTAATTTGAAAACTTCAAAACATCCTTTTTGTCTTATACCGTAAATCCTATGGAAGCCCCAGAAAAGATGGGGAGTGGTTTGCTCATTCATCTTAAACTTAAACAGGATTATTAATTGAAGCTTATAACGGTTGTGAAATCAGACTTTTTTGGATGATGGTTAGTGGAGGGGTGTTTGATTTTTAATACCTAAAAACATGTGATGGACCCCTTTACTAGCTTGTCAGAATGGGTATCATCACTTTGGGTAGGTAGGTTGAACATAAAGATCATTTTTGGAGTAGCCAGGGGTGTTAAAAAACCTGGTTTAGACTGAGGGTTATTTTTTAAGGAGCCCACATTTGGAGCATCCACCAGCTGCAGAAGGCTATACGGGATGCCTGTGTGCTTTTAGCCCTCCAACCATTGAGTTACTAGACTGTATGCCTTGTGAGGCTGTGCAGTTGGGTGGGGGCTATAAGGGCAGATTATCGTCAGATATTTCTTTAAAATACAGTATATACTGAGCAGAAATCTGAGTTTATTTATAGGTGACCCTGGAGCCTTGAAGACAAGAATTCAGTGAGGCAAAAGACTGCTTTTTCAATATTTCTTTCACATTTCATATGTAGTACTCATGTGAGCAGCGAAAGAAGTTTTGGTACCCAATAGTGGGGGAGCACTCACACAGAAACCAACTGTAGTTAAAAGTTCTTGTATGAGGGGTCTTCAAAAAGTTTCCACATTTTTATATTTTTGTTGGGAAATGTGAGGTCAGGAGGAGTAGTAATTGGTAGTGTCTGAGAGTGTCATGTGGCTAGTCTGTCTGGCTGACCTTGCAGTTTAGTATATGAGTTGTCACACAGTGTGAAAGATGGCTGAGAAACTTATGAAAAAGTGATAACACTTTTTGAAGAACCCTTGTATCTAGAAAAATAGTGTATTGTAGCGGTACCCCCGTAAGGGCTGCTGAAAGTTGTGGTCCACCTGTCACCCTGTCCAGCCCAGAATTCACTTCCCAATCACCTTCTAGACAATGAACAGTCCATGTACTTGTTTTTGTATTTTTATTGAGGGATTTGAACTTGATAGGGATGGAACTATATGGGATGCCCAGTAGAACGAATAATTGGTTGATTGTATCTCAATGTCAGAAACCATGAAATCAGGCCGAGACAGAAGTACAGTTAAATCACACTTGTTTAATAATAAAAGTAAAAAGAACAAACGTAGTCAAAACATAGCCAAAGTTCAGTAACCGGAAAGAATAGTTGGCCAAGCCAGAAGTCAGGGATCAATGTAGTGGAACAGCAAGCAGGATCTGTCAGCAAAGCAAGTCTTGAACAGGATCACAGGAGATAATTTCTGTGATGTTGACCAAGGCGAAGGCATAGCTCCTCTGGACTGGACAGCTTAAGTAGGCAGGACTGACGAGCAGGATATCATACAACAGCTGAGTAACTGTGGAGAGAGATAGGAGCTGGCAATTAGCCAACAGCTGAGCGGCCAGCTCAGAGAAGGAAGGGCTGAGCCCAGCCCTGACACTCAATCAGTTGGGAACAATTATATACACTTTACAACTCCAGTCTCCTCCAGCACAACACTTGCTTGCAGACTGATTCTCTCTCTCTCTCCTGCGCAACCCTTTGCTTCCAGGTACAGCTAGCACATAGGCCCAACACTGACTCAGTCAGGCCCTAGAAACTGCCATTTGTAGGGGGGAATAGTTACACTTGCTATGGCACATGTGATAACACTTGTGGTAAGAAGCATTCAACAGTATGTCACACAACATTGGCACAGGAAATGCAATGGTAAATCTAGCAGGTACACAGTAAAGCACTATTGCAGGCAGGGTCCATTTTATCAGGACTAAATCTGCTGGTGGGGTGGCTGTTTTGCAAACCACAGATAGTGTCTCTTCTAGTCTGACAGGAAGATGTTGGCAGGCTCTCATGTGTCCAGGATAGAGTAATGTCCCTATTCTGTCCTTTCTTGAGCAGAAACCTTTCTCTAAGCTACTCTCACTCCCTTACCAGCGAGGAACCTCTCCCTAACCTTCCCACTCAAAAAAGCATGCCAAACCCCGGCAGGGTCCCTGTGATGGATCATGTACTCAAGGTGTCCGCCGTAAATGCTTCCTAATCCTGGAACATGAGTCCAATGGATCTGGTTATAGGAACCCCCAAGAACTAGACAGCACTAGTCTTGGAGTACATCAGGAATTCCCTTTATTTGATATGTCACACACACATATATACAGCCAGATGACTAAAACCCAACCTAATTAGCATGAGCTAATTATCTTAATCAACACTGGACTCCATTCAATTGCAGGGTTAATTAGCACATGCAACAATAGGTGAAATATTCTTTAGAATCTGTGTCAAGCCAGACCAGCCTCATCTACATTACACAAGACAACAGACAGACAGGCTGGCTGGAGTTGACGACATTAGCATCTGACAGTGTGTGTCCCAACAGCATGGGGACAACACACATTATATATACATATATACAGCATATACATATCCACAGTCTGTGTCTTGGGGGCCAGCATGGACCTAAATCCAAGTAAAACCAGCTCAGCGGTCTCCAGGCATACAGCTCACAAAGAGCACCGTTCCCCCAAATGCCAGGGCCCATAATCACAAGGCAATAGGCTTGCATTCAGTCCCCTCCAACAGCCTCTATCCCGGCTAGGTCTGTCACATTTCTCCCCTTTCGGCAGGAGACTAACACAGGAGGAGACCCCAGACGGGTTGACTCCGAAGTTAGTCCATAGTTCAAGTCCTCTAATGCCTGTACCCACACAGTACCCCAAACAAATTGTTTCAAACCGAGCACTACTCACCCAGCCAACCTCTGCCTCTATCATAGAACATTCTCCCTGCTGGGGGGAAGTGCGGACTGGTCCTTCCTCCTGGAGTCCCTTTAGCGGCAGGAGAGAAGACAGGGTGGTTGGGCTCAGTCCGTCATGCTGTTGGGCATCTGGTCCTACTGCCCAGAAACCCTGGGGTATACAGGTGGAGACTGAAGTCCCATCCACCTTTACAGGAAATTTGTCCTGTGCTAGTTGTGGGCAGAGGCCAGCAGCACTCTGTTCCATTGCCAGCAGGTCAGCTGGGCGTAGGAGCTTCCCTACATCATCTGCTCCAGCTAACTGTTGGGGAGAGAGGCCGACTGCCCAGCTCCCTGGAACTCCGCAGCTGTTACCGGTGCTGGGCAGAGGTTGGTAGCACTCTGCCCAGTTGCCAGCACTTCTGCTGGGGGTTTGCTAGGTGGTTCCTCCTCTACAGAAACGTCTATTAAATCTCCAGTCTCTGGAATTGCTAAACGTGTGGGACAGAGGTCTTGGACAGTTACCAGATCTTCAGCTGGAGAAGTTTGTTGTAACTCCATAGATGCTGCTGGCAGCAAATCCCATGTCCCTGTCAGTGTTGGGAGAGAAAGGCCAACTACCTCTTCTCTCAAGAAGGCCGAAGCCACTGTTGGTGCTGGGCAGAAGTTAGCAGAACTCTGCCCAATTGTCAGCACTTCAGGTTTGGGGACGACAATCTCTGGAGTTTCCACTGCCGATTCTCTGGCATGCTGCTGAACCTGTTCTAGCAGTTTCCTGTATGCCCTTTCCAGATGCTGTTCCTTCCTTAACAAATTGTCCAGATCAGGTTTAAGCTCTGAGACCCCTGCAAGACCGAGCATAGCCTCTCTATATTCTCGCAGGTCCTCAAGGGTAGGTTCCCCTTCATCGCCAAACACAAAACGATCTGTAATGCTCTCCCACAGCATTCCAGGGCCTTCAAAGTCATATCCCTCCGGAGAGCATTCTGTTGTCTCCCCTAAATATCCCTGCTCTGCGTGCCATTGCAGAGCCCGATAATGATTGTCCAGCTCTATCTCCTGCTGGACCAGCCTGTCCAACTCAGTCACCCATTGCTCCTGGGGCCGCTCTCCCAGGAATGCCATCCACAATGCCTGTTGGTCACTGGCCCATTGCTCTTGGGTTGGAAAGAACTTGCCCTGTTTTATACCAGCGAGCTGGAGGGCTCCAATCCACAGCTCCACCCGAATCTGCTGCCTGAGCTCCAGGTATTCATCCTCAGACACAGTCCTGGTGTATGCTGAAAGGATGATCCGCAGCAGCCCCGGGAACTCTGATGCCAGATCCATATCTCTGCTGGGGTGACCGAAGTCCTCTATCCTGATCTTGGATCCCGGTGGAGGTTTGGATGTCCCAGACTGCAGGAAGCACAATCCCACTGCTTGCCAACAATGTGACGGATTCTGTACTCAAGATGTCCGCCGTAAATGCTTCCTAAGTCCTGGAACATGAGTCCAATGGATCTGGTTATAGGAACCCCCAAGAACTAGACAGCACTAGTCTTGGAGTACATCAGGAATTCCCTTTATTTGACATGTCACACACACATATATACAGCCAGATGACTAAAACCTAACCTAATTAGCATGAGCTAATTATCTTAATCAACACTGGACTCCATTCAATTGCAGGGTTAATTAGCACATACAACAATAGGTGAAATATTCTTTAGAATCTGTGTCAAGCCAGACCAGCCTCATCTACATTACACAAGACAACAGAGAGACAGGCTGGCTGGAGTTGACGACATTAGCATCTGACAGTGTGTGTCCCAACAACATGGGGACAACACACATTATATATACATATATACAGCATATACATATCCACAGTCTGTGTCTTGGGGGCCAGCATGGACCTAAATCCAAGTAAAACCAGCTCAGCGGTCTCCAGGCATACAGCTCACAAAGAGCACAGTTCCCCCAAATGCCAGGGCCCGTAATCACAAGGCAATTGGCTTGCATTCAGTCCCCTCCAACAGCCTCTATCCTGGCTAGGTCTGTCACAGTCCCCTATTTAAAAGGGATGCCCGCCTAAGTTGGCCACCGAAACTCACTGGGGTTTGCAGCGTCCAATCGGATAGCTGCTTTTCCTGTGTTGACTACAAAGCCTACAGAGGAACAATATTCCTATATTGGCAAGGTACCACCTGCCTGGATGGAGTAAAGACTTCACCTGCCTCAACTTTGCTAAAGAATCTTAGGAGATTACCATTTACCATATGTGAAATACACTTATTTATGTTCTTTAAAATACGTGGAGCTGTGAAGGCAAAAAAAAATAAAAAATTATAGGGCTGATACAAGTGCAAAGACACATTGATGTTTACCACACTTTTGATCAGATTTCCAAATTCATTTTTTTTTTAGGAAAACAAATGTGATTGGTGCCTGTAATAACAGTGTTTGCCACTGATATTCACATACGCACACACACTGATAATTATTCTGAATCAACCAAGACTTACTAGGACCCTATTATCTTTGGCTTGGTAATTAAAGTGATTCAGGCTGCTGCTTTTGTACTGTGTACTCATAATCATAATAACAATGGTAAGTTTCAGTGAAACTGTATATATAGTTTTTACGGATTTGCTTTTAACATTGATTTATTTGGAGACCTTTCAAAAGGAGATGCTGTTTCACTGAATGAAGCACTGTAAATCACACTTTAGCTTGGAAAGCCCAAGTTGTTTGTAAGCCCAAATACAGTTAAGTAGAACAGTGTGTATTTTCCACAGAGTATGTTGGGGGATATTTATTGAGCGTTATAAAGTGATAAAGACGTTTTGGTGGTATGGGCATGGTTACGGATGTGTTTCTACAAAAGAAAGAAATATGGTGAGATTTTCATAAGTGACTGGTTTCGCAAGATTTTAAAAAGAGCATATAGCATTTTGAGTTTTGAGCATATACCGTGTTTCCTCGGAAATAAGACCGTGTCTTATATTCATTATGGCTACAAAAAAAACACACTAGGGCTAATTTTCAGGGGATGTCTTATTTATTTACGGTATGTACAAAAATGTTACTCCCCCTGTCAGCTCAGGAGTCAGCATTGTGAAATTCCAAAAATAATCCTTAGTTAACCCCTTCTCACCCACCATATAGCAAAATGACGGACGGGAAGTGGTTTCATTATCCTGACTGGGTGTCATATGACGTCCAGCAGGATAAGCCACAATCGAGTGCCCACGGTGGCTCGCAGGGCGGCGATCAGTGGTGCGGTGTGTCAGTTTGACACACGCATCTCCGATTGAGGTAAAGAGCCTCTGACGAAGGCTCTTTACCACGTGATCAGCTGTGTGAATCACAGCTGATCACAGTGTAAACAGGAAAAGCCGAGTATTGGCTTTTTCTCTACATGCGCTGACATGAGTAGAGGAGAGCTGATTGGCTGCTCTCCTGACAGGGGGGTCTGCACTGATTGATTATCAGTGCAGCCCCCCTGAGGATGCCCATCCAAGACCACCAGGGATGCCCACCCATGGCCACCAGGGATGCCCACCCATGGCCAACAAGGATGCCCACCCATGGCCACCAGGGATGCCCACCCCTGACCACCAGCTAAGCCCATTATAGCCCACCAGGGATGGCAATCATTTCCCATTAGGGATGGCACTCTGTGCCCATCAGTGATGCCTGCCAGTGCCTCTGATCAGTGCTGCCTATCAGTGCCATCCATCAGTGCCCACCAGTGCCCATAAGTGCTGCCTATATGTGCCCTCCGGTGCCACCTATCAGTGCCACCTATAAGTGCCCATCAGTGCCACCTATGAGTGCCAATCAATGCCACCTATCAGTGCCCATCAGTGCCGCCTATGAGTGCCCATCACTGCCGTCTATGAGTGCCAATCAGTGCCACCTATCAGTGCCCATCAGTGATGTATATCAGTTTGACCTATCAGTGCCCATCAGTGCTGCTTATTAGTGCCACCTATCAGTTCCTATCAGTGCTACATATAAGTGCCACCTCATCAGTGCCACCTCATCCGTGCCAATCAGTACTGCCTAATCAGTGCCCGTCAGTGCAGCCTCATCAGTGCCCATCAGTGAAGGAGAAAACATACGTATTTACAAAGTTTTGTAACAGAAACAAATACGTTTTTTTTTTTTTATTTGTAGCGTAAAAAATAAAAACCCCAGAGGTGAATACATACCACCAAAAGAAAGCTCTATTTGTGGGAAACAAATGATAAAAATGTTGTTTGGGTACAGCATCGCATGACCGCGCAATTGTCATTCAAATAGTGAGAGCGCTGACAACTGAAAATTGGTTTGGGCAGGAAGCTGTATAAATGCCCTATATAGAAGTGGTTAAAGACCTTGTAAAATCATGTAATCCATTCTGTAAAAAGATGATATATTATGCAGTGTCTCTCCTTGTGTAACTTCATTGTGAAAAATACCTTATTTACAGCAGCGCTGGGCGCTCACGTGACCTGTCGGAGCTCTTCTACCCTGCTCCAAATACTGCAGAGTACGTCCACAATAAAGTTACACAAGGAGACACACTGCATCTTATATAATCTTTTTACAGAAAGGATTACATGATTTTACAAGGACTTTAATTAGGGCTTATTTTTGGGGTAGGGCTTATATTGCCACCATCTCAGAAACTAATGCTAGGTCTTATTTTTGGGGTAGAGCTTATTTTCTGGGAAGCAGGGTAGTGTTTCTATGAAGAGATTATGCAGACTCCTAGATACCCAATGAAATTAATTTCCCAGGTGAAAGGATAAACTTTAGTCAATGCAAGGGTAGTGTTGGATTGTAGATGTAGTGGGAGGGCTTTGGTTTTCTGGATGTTCATTTTATAGCCCAAGTTTGTTATATGTGTGAAGTTCCTGAAGTAGCTTTGGTGTGGTTGGCTGTGTGAGCACAAGCTTAAAGGGAGATGACAAATTACCAAAATAAATGACATGTCATGAATCACTATGCCTTTAATGTTTTTGTTGTGGTGAATATACGCTCCTGGGGGTTTCACGCTTAAAGCAAACAGTAAAGCCCAGTATACACCACTATTTTTTTTTCATTCAACCCACTGTACTAACAAACCAATGTTAGTACAGTCAACTCCCCTGCTGTTCTATTGTGTTCTGACAGGGGGACGTAACCCCCCCCCCCCCCTGCCAGAACACTCCGGTCAGCAGAACTTTTTCAGTCATGAACCTGTTCGGTCGGCTTCTGTCGGACCGGCTGCCATACACACGGGCTAAATGTCAGCTTGTTCCTATTGAACTTGCTGATGCCGGATGACATTCGGCCTGTGTGTACTAGGCTTAAGGGAGATAATGGACAGCCTTGTCTAATCCAATTTTAAAGTGGAAACATGGTAAAGGTTGAGTGGAGGAGATTAAATGAGGGGTAAAGGTTTAAATGAATGTGCTAAATGGCCCTTTTTACCTCTACATGTCAAGTGTGGAGATCATAAAGGGCCAGCTAAGTGTTTTTTCTGCACCAAGACTTAGTATCTACGATTGTATATTTTGCTAGTTAAAGCGGAGTTCCGCCCACCCACGAAAAAATTTTAAGTCAGCAGCTACAAATACTGTAGCTGCTGACTTTTAATATAAGGACACTTACCTGACGGCACCCCAGCCGATTTTCAGATCTCGGGTGCTGCCGCTGCCATTCATGGTTAGGGAAACCGTCAGTGAAGCCTTTTCCAGCTTCACAGCTGGTTCCCTACTGCGCGAGTGCGAAGCACACTGCCCTTTCTAACTGACCCGGCAGCGGAGGAAGAAGGAAAGGGGTTGAACAGCCGAGAGATGGCACTGTGGCGCCCCCTCAAAGGGGCCAAATGTGGCACCGGAGGGGGGGAGGAAGCAGATAACCAGAGCTTATGCGGCGTACACACGCTCGGACTTTCTGGCGGGATTGTCCGCCGGACCTAGTCCAGCGGACAAACCGCTGGACTTTCCAGCGGAGGTCCGTCTGACTTTCTGAACGTGTGGACTTGCCCACACACGCCCGGACTTTTCCGGCGGACAATTGGCCAAAGTCCGCGGGACTTTTGAAATGAACGGACTTGCCCACACACCGAGGAAAGTCCGTTCATTTAGAACCGTCAATCCAGGTAGACGGGACTAGCGAAGGCAGTGAATGCCACCGCGCTAGCCCCGTCACCTGGTATGGATTTAAAGGGGAATCCCTACGCCAAAAAACGGCGTGGGGGTCCCCCAAATCCATCTCAGACCCTTATCCGAGCACGCAGCCCGGCCGGTCAGTAAAGGGGGTGGGGACGAGCGAGCGCTCCCCCCTCCTGAGCCGTACCAGGCCGTGTGCCCTCAACATGGGGGGGGGGTCCTGCGGCCACCCCAAAGCACCTTGTCCCCATCTTGATGAGGACAAGGGCCTCTTCCCGACAACCCTGGCCGTTGGTTGTTGGAGTCTTTGGGCGGGGGGCTTATCGGAATCCGGGAGCCCCTTTTAATAAGGGGCCCCCAGAAACCCGCCCCCTCACCCTATGTGAATGAGTATGGGGTACAATATACCCCTACCCATTCACCTAAGGAAAAAAGTGTAAATAAAAAAAAAACGACACAATTTTTTAAAATATTTTATTGCACAGCTCCGGGGGTGCTTCTTCCGTCTTGGGGGGAAGAACTCCTCCGCTATCTTCTGCTCTTTTACTAGATCTTTCACTAGCGGAGGAGCCCAGCTTTCTTCTTCATCGCTGCTGTCGTCTGGGGGTCTTGTTCTGACTTTGGGGGTCTTCGGGGGTCTCTTCTGTTCTTGCCGGTGGCCGGGGCTTCTGTTGCCATTGTCGCCGCCTTCTGCTTCTTGTTCTTCTTTCTTCATCCGATGTTGACACAACGCTCTCTCTGGCCGTAATGGCAGAGACACGCTGTGATGTGACTTATATAGGGAGAAGGGGCAGGTCACATGCTCATGTCACATGGTGACCCCGCCCCCATATGATGTCACAGTCCCAGCATCCTCCGGTTAACATTTTTTTCCTTCATAAGATCTCTTTCACACTGGAGCGGTTTTCAGGCGCTTTAGCGCTGGAAATAGCCTCTGCTAAGCACCTGAAAACCACCTCCCATTCATTGCAGTGTGACTTTCACACTCAGGCAGTGCGCTTGCGTGACATTATGAAAAGTCCTGCAAGCAGTATCTTTGGAGCTGGTGGGAGCACTGTATTTAGCACTCCCAAAACTCCCTGCCCATTCATTCCAATGAATGGGCAGCACCTGAAAAGCATTTTGAAAGTGCTGCAAAACCGGAGTTAAAAGCGCCCTGCTAGTCGCCGAAAAGTGGCACAAAAGCACTAAACACTGCTAAAATGAGCGGCGCTTTAACGCTAATGGCAAGCACGTTCAGTGTGAAAGGGGTCTGAAGCAAGGGTCTCAAACTGGCGGCCCTCCAGCTGTTGTGAAACTACAAGTTCCATGAGGCATTGCAAGGCTGACAGTTACAAGCATGACTCCCACAGGCAGAGGCATGATGGGACTTGTAGTTTTGCAACAGCTGGAGGGCCGCCAGTTTGAGACCCCTGGTCTAAAGGTTAATTTCAGAGCCATTGTGTATGGTTCTTGAAAGCCAGGCAGGGACAATGTTGCATATATTACCTACAGCAAGTGAAATCTAAGATACATTGCCTAGTATAGGTGCAACAGAATAATCATTACAAATCACACATATCCTTATCTTTTTCTTGGCATGAATAATAGACTTATGCGTCTGAGCGCCCTTTTGTGTCTAAAACTGGCCATTGGTGGATTAAAATTTAGCTGGTCCCTGCTGAACAGGCTGAATTTTGATATATCTATGGCTGTTCCTTTCCATGAGAAGTCAATCCAATGATTGACTTCTCACAAACAGGCTTGTTGGAACATTTTTGTTTAGTCAGTGCTGCACTGGCTGACCAAAAAACACTGACCCGTGTATGGCCAGCTTTTAAACATAGACAGAAGATAATTTGGTCTCATTGTGGGTGTTTATAACTTTATAGTCTGCAGAGAGGTTTTTTTTTTTTTTTCTTAGACAATGCATGATAGGAATTGGAGCATCCAGAGAGCTCACACTGACTATAAACAGATATATGAGGTATGTCTGGAAAGTATCCAGCCATGTAAAATGAAAAATAGAGAGATCTATTGAAGAAGATACAAAATACAAGAAACACTGTACATAGGACAATGAAGCCTCAGTCCCCTTCAAAGTAGGCACTTTGAGATCTCACACATCTGAATCATCCAAATAGTTTCCATGGAGGAATGTTCAAACATAATTCAAAATTGTACGCAGGTTTGTTGCTCAACTCGCTCAGTCATTTTAAAAGCAACAGCCACACAGTCAGAGGCAGCACTAGGCTTTGTGAGGCCTTAGGCAAATCTGAGACATGAGGTCCCATTCACATCCATAATTGGAAAAATAATTCAAGCAATAAAAATTAACTGTATAAATTGCATATATTAAGAGTTTTAAATTCTATGAACTATGAATTCACCGTTTAACCACTTCAGCCCCGGACCAATTGTCAGCTTAAGGACCAGAGGTCTTTTTTCAATTTCGCACTGCACTACTTTAACTGGTAATTGTGCGGTCATGCAATTTTGTAACGAAACGAAATTTGCGTCCTTTTCTTCCCACAAATAGAGCTTTCTTTTGATGGTATTTGATTGCCTCTGTGATTTTTATTTTTTGCGATATAAACGGAAAAAAAAAAAAAAGAGCGAAAAATTTTGAAAAAAAAAAAAAGAGATTTTTCTACTTTTTGTTATAAAAAAATCTAATAAACTCAATTTTAGTCAAACATTTGGGCCAAAATGTATTCAGCCACATGTCTTTAGTAAAAAAAAATGCCAATAAGCGTATATTTATTGGTTTGCGCAAAAGTTATAGCGTCTACAAACTAGAGTACATTTTCTGGAATTTACACCGCTTTTAATTTATGACTGCCTATTTCATTTCTTGAGGTGCTAAAATGGCAGAGAAGTACAAAACCCCCCCAAATGACCCCATTTTGGAAAGTAGACACCCCAAGCTATTTGCTGAGAGGCATGTTGAGCCCATTGAATATTTTTTTTTTTAGTCCCAAGTGATTGAATAAAGACAAAAATAAAAAAATAATTTTTTTTTTCTTCAAAAAGTTGTCACTAAATGATATATTGCTCACACATGCCATAGTTATATGTGGAATTGCACCCCAAAATACATTTTGCTGCTTCTCCTGAGTATGGGGATACCACATGTGTGGGACTTTTTGGGAGCCTAGCCGCGTACGGGGCCCCGAAACCCAAGCACCGCCTTCAGGATTTCTAAGGGTGCAAATTTTTGATTTCACTCCTCACTACCTATCACAGTTTCGAAGGCCATAAAATGCCAAAATAGCACAAAACCCCCCCAAATGACCCCATTTTGGAAAGTAGACACCCCAAGCTATTTGTTGAGAGGCATGGTGAGTATTTTACAGCTCTCATTTGTTTTTGAAAATGAAGAAAGTAAAGAAAAAAAATTTTTTTTTTTTCTTTTTTCAATTTTCAAAACTTTGTGACAAAAAGCGACATCTGCAAAATACTCACAATACCTCTCAGCAAATAGCTTGGGGTGTCTACTTTCCAAAATGGGGTCATTTTGGGGGGTTTTATGCCATCTGGGCATTCCATGGCCTCCGAAACTGTGATTGGCAGTGAGAAGTGAAATAAAAAAATTACTCCCTTAGAAAGCCTGAAGGCGGTGATTGGTTTTTGGGGTTCCGTACGCAGCTAGGCTCCCAAAAAGTCCCACACATGTGGTATCCCCGTACTCAGGAGAAGCAACAGAATGTATTTTGGGGTGTATTTCCACATATGCCCATGACATGTTTGAGCAATATATCATTTAGTGACAACTTTTTGTAAAAAAAATATATATATTTTTTTTTTCATTATTCAATCTCTTGGGACAAAAAAAAAAAAAATATTTAATGGGCTCAACATTGCTCTCAGCAAATAGCTTGGGGTGTCTACTTTCCAAAATGGGGTCATTTGGGGGGGGTTTGAACTGTCCTGGCATTTTATGCACAACATTTAGAAGCCTATGTCACACGTCACCCACTCTTCTAACCACTTGAAGACAAAGCCCTTTCTGACACTTTTTGTTTACATGAAAACATATTTTTTTTTTGCAAGAAAATTACGTTGAACCCCCAAACACTATATATATTGTTAAAGCAAAGGCCCTACAGATTAAAATGGTGGGTGTTGCATTTTTTTTTTTTTTCCACACAGTATTTGCGCAGCGATTTTTCAAACGCATTTTTTGTGGAAAAAATACACTTTTTTTTATTTTAATGCACTAAAAAACACACTATATTGCTCAAATTTTTGATGAAATAAAAAATATGATCTTAGGCCGAGTACATGGATACCAAACACGACATGCTTTAAAATTGCGCACAAACACGCAGTGGCGACAAACTACATACATTTTTAAAAGCCTTTAAAAGCCTTTACATGATACCACATTAGATTCACGGAGGAGGTCTACTGCTAAAATTACTGCCCTCGATCTGACCTTCGCGGTGATACCTCACATGCATGGTGCAATTGCTGTTTACATATGACGCCAGACCAACGCTTGTGTACGCCTTTGCGCAAGAGAAGGGGGGGCAGGGGTGGTTTTTTTTTTTTTTTTTAGTTTTTTTTTTATTTATTTAGCTTTTTTATTCTATTTTTAAACTGTTCCTTCCATTTTTTTTCTTTGTTATGATTTTTATTGTTATCTCAGGGAATGTAAATATCCCCTATGATAGCAATAGGCAGTGACAGGTACTCTTTTTTTGAAAAAATTGGGGTCTATTAGACCCTAGATCTTTCCTCTGCCCTCAAAGCATCTGACCACACCAAGATTGGTGTGATAAAATGCTTTCCCAATTTCCCAATGGCGCGGTTTATATCCGGGAGGGGGGGACATTCCCTCCTACTGCTTGTAAAAGCAGTCTAGAGGCTAATTACCCGCTAGAATTGCTTTTACATGAAAGCCGATCACTGGCTGAAAAGAATGATACCAAGATGATACCTAAACCTGCAGGCATCATTCTGGTATAACCATTCAAAGTCCAGCAACATACTGGACATATATTGTAATCTTTTTTTTTTTCATGCAGCCTCTTGGCTGAACGAAAAAAAGAGATTGATTGGTGGGTATGCCCACCATTAGAATACCTCCCTTCATCCACCCACTTCTAATGATGGGCATACATGCACCATTTATATATGCCGATGCATGGGGGCATCCTCCCGCAAAAGTTATGCCGTGTACACACGGTCGGAATTTCGACCGTATGTACGTGGCATTAGGAGCCAATCGCTCCTCCGCCCCCCCTGCTGCCCCCATGCTTCGGCACATATGCTCTTTTTTTTAACTGTGGTGGTGAAATCACCTCCTACAGCGTTGGAGTCGCGGCTTTATGTATCGTGGGAGCAAACGCTGTTGCTGTCAAGATAAATAAATCCGCGCTGCAACTGAATGGCGCACCTGAAAAACAAAAAAATGCTTAACACTAAAACACAGTAAACAAAATTACATACCTGAAAAGCAAGCATGATAAAACATGATAAAACATAATAAAACATTGCAGAATAGAATGGAGTAAAAAAAGAGCAACAATAGAGAGAGAGAGAGAACAATAAAACGACAACTATTTTTGTTTTTTTTATTTTTTTGAGATTCACAGGTAAAAAAGCTCCTGACTGTTAGCGACTGAATCAAAACGCTACCACAAAAAAAATGTTAGCGATCGCAGGGATCAGGCCTGACTCTGCGAACACTGCAGTTATGTGTGCTTAGTGTTTTGTAAGTGACAGTGATCGATCGATACTGCACTTGGGTGGGCTGGGCTGGGCGGAGGGGGAAAACGCAGGTGCTAGCAGGTATCTGGGCTGATCCCGCTAACAATGCGTTTTTTTTTTGGAACCCTAAACTGCTGGGACGCTAGTATAGATCTGATCAGATCAGATATTGATCTGTTCAGATACTATACCACTAAGGGAGGTGTATGCTTTGCGCGTGGGTGTTTGCGGTACTGGCACTAACCTGGGGCGACGCAGACCTTATTTGACCCTAAAACCTAATTGATATCACCCGCCGGGCGATCAGGGGGTTAAACCGTTATTGGGTAATAAATGGCGGGTGCCCTGACAGTATAAAAAACAAGCTAACTAACCAGCGTCACCCGTAACAGTAATACAAAAAAAAACTGGTTACCTAGCGACACTAATGCAGGGATCAGAAAAACGATCGCTTAGTGACACTGGCAAAAGGGGGTGAAAGGGTTAACTAGGGGCAATCAGGGGGTTAAACCTTTATTAGGTAATATATGGGGGTACCTGACGCTATATAAAAACCTGACGGGGAACCTAAATAACGAAATAACTAACTGGCTAACCAGCGTCACCAGTGACATTTTATACGGTGATCACTGGTGAAAGGGTTAACTCTAGGGGCAATCAGGGGGTTAAAACCTTTATTTAGGTTGTAATATGGGGGTACCTGACCTATAAACCTATTTATGAACCTATATAAACATGGCGGTTAACCTAAAAAAAAACTGGTTACCTAGCGACACTAATGCAGCGATCAGAAAAACGATCGCTTAGTGACACTGGCAAAAGGGGGTGAAAGGGTTAACTAGGGGCAATCAGGGGGTTAAACCTTTATTAGGTAATATATGGGGGTACCTGACGCTATATAAAAACCTGACGGGGAACCTAAATAACGAAATAACTAACTGGCTAACCAGCGTCACCAGTGACAGTTATACGGTGATTACTGGTGAAAGGGTTAACTCTAGGGGCAATCAGGGGGTTAAAACCTTTATTTAGGTTGTAATATGGGGGTACCTGACCTATAAAACTATTTATGAACCTATATAAAACATGGCGGTTAAAATAAAAAAAAAATGGTTACCTAGCGACACAATGCAGCGATCAGAAAAACGATCGCTTAGTGACACTGGCAAAAGGGGGTGAAGGGGTTAACTAGGGGCAATCAGGGGGTTAAACCTTTATTAGGGGGGGGTAGGGGGCTACCTAGGACCTAAAACTAACTGCCCTGACAGTTATTACAGTCACACTGACACTAAATGCAGTGATCAGTAAATAAATGATCACTGCAATTAGTGACACTGTGACTGGGGGGGGAGGGGGTGATCTGGGGGGTGATCAGGGGGTGACAGGGGGGTGTTTTGTGTGCCTAACTGTACTGGTGTCAGTGTAGTGTTGTGCACTAACCTTAACATGTTCGCCGCTCGGCGTCTCCGGTCACATAGACCGGCGCACCGAGCGTGACATCACTTCCGCCTTCCTGTCTATACAATAGACAGGAAGGGGAAGCTTTTCATTCGCCAGGAGCGATCGCGAGGGGGTGGCCAGAAACCACTGGCCGTCCCTCGTCCCGGATCGCTCCTGAAGCGATGCCGACCGTCCCCGCCGGCGGAGGGGGGTCCGATCGGACCCCCCAACCGCCTAAAGAATGGCACGTACAGGTACGTGGTTCTGCCTGTACGTGCCATTCTGCCGACGTATATCTACATGGGGCGGTCGGCAAGTGGTTAAAGAAGAATTGGTTAGAGAAAATTCTATAATCAAATATATATATATTACATACGGTATGTATTTTATATTACACGCATATTTCTCCATTTACATGAAGGTCAGGTTAAAATAACCCAGCCAGCACAGAGTTCCCCCATAAGAGTGTAATTAATAATGTATTGACACCTGCAGTGGTTCGCAGAAGGCAGTGTGAACTGCCTGGAAGAGAGATGCGATGCGGGAACCAGTGATGTAATCGCGCTTGTTCCCGCATCTCATCAGTCTGAACCCGGGCTAATGGACAGGCTGCCACTGCAAGAGATGGTCAGAGACTGCAGACATGAATGGGCTGAAATTGCAGTGCGCTTGGGTCATATGTGAATTGAACAGGGCGTTCCTGTGTGATTCATGGTGTGACACCGCCCTGTGTCTTGGAACCCACACTTTGCTCCACTAACTTGCCTGGTAGGGGGGTACTAGTTTGGGATTGGGGGAATTGATGGAGCTGGGATGGGATTGGGGGATGGATGGAGCCGGGATGGGATTGATATGGGGTGGATGGAGCCGGGATGGGATTGGTATGGGGTGGATGAAGCGGGGTGGGATTGGTATGGGGTGGATGGAGCCTGGATGGGATTGGGGGATGGATGGAGTCGGGATGGGATCAGGGGGAATGGATGGAACCAGGGGAATGGATGGAGCCAGGATGGGATCGGGGGAATGGAATGGATGGAGCCGGGATGGGAATGGGGGGATGGATGGAGCCGGGATGGGATCGGGGGAATGGAAGGAGCCGGGATGGGATCAGGGGGGAATGGATGGAGCCGGAATGGTATCAGGGGGAATGGATGGAGCCCGGTCAGGGGGAATGGATGGAGCCAGGATGGGATCAGGGTGGATGGAGTCGGGATGGGATCAGGGCGGGATTGATGGAGCCAGGATGGGATCAGGGGGATGGATGGAGCCAGTGGGATTGGTATGGGGTAGATGGAGTCGGGATGGGTTTGGGGGATGGATGGAGTCGGGATGGGATCGGGGATTGATGGAGCCAGGTAAGATTGGTATGGGGTGGATAGAGCCAGGATTTGGAGCCGGGATGGGATGGGGGATGGATGGAGTCGGGATGGGATGGGGGGTGGATAGAGCCGGGATGGGATTGGGGGGGTGGATGGAGCCGGGATGGGATCGGGGGGTGGATGGAGCCGGGTGGGATTGGGGTGGGGTGGATGGGTCCGGGATGGGTGGTGGATGGAGCTGGGATGGGATCAGGGGGATGGATGGAGCCGGGTGGGATTGGGGTGGGGATGGATATCCTCTCCCCCAAATCATTTTAAGTGAACTCTTTGCTTGCCCCCCCTCTCTCACCCTCCTCTCTCACCCGCCTCTTCATGCCCCCCTCCCCTCCTCTCCTCCCCTCCCCTGTAAGACTCACTTTTACACAGACCAGCGAGCTCTCGATACAGTGGTGTGCCTCCTTCCCTCCTCCTCCTCCTCTGTGCACAGGAAAACATCACAGCACAGGAGGAGGAGGGGCGGGTTCCGTTCGCTCCGCAGTGCATGTGTGTCAGGCAGCTGGGAAAAGATGCCAGCTCAGCTGCAATGCACAGTGGAGCTTGCGGGCATTGCGGGATTCTTATTCGCCGGGACTATGGGATGAGAAAGGATCATATTGCAGGACGGTCCCGGCGAATCATCGAAGTTGCGGTATGGGAAAATTAGGCAGCTGCGAGGCCCCTTTGGGGGGAGGCCTAAGGCACCCACCTAATTAGAGAGCTGCCTCTGCACACAGTACACTTGCTTACTCAGCTGACTGGTACAGTGAAGTCGTGATTGTTCACGCATGCGCCTGCCAGCCCATGCTCCTTCAAACTATTCTCATTATATTAACAAAGGCTGAACTTTTTCCAGTCAGACCTTGTATGTGCCCTGTGCACATATATTATTATAAACTATGCTCATTAACCACTTCCCGACTGCCGCACACAAAAGGGCGTAGTGACATGACAGCGATCTACTTCTCCCTGTCATCGGGAGCAGTGATCTCTGTCATGTCCTGGGTAGCCAATCCCCCTACAGTTAGAACACGCTTAGGGAACACATTTATCTTGATCGCCCCTAGTGTTTAACCCCTTCCCTGCCAGTGACATTTACACAGTGGCTTTTTTTTTAGCTCTGATCGCTATATAAATGTCAGTGGTCCCAAACAAGTGTCAAGTGTCTGATCTGTCCACCGCAATGTCGCAGTCCCGATAAAAATCGCAGATCACCGCCATAATAATAATTTTTTTTTATAAAAATGCCATAAATCTATTCCCTATTTTGTAGACGCTATAACTTTTGCGCAAACCAATCAATATAAGCTTATTGCAATTTTTTTACCAAAAATATGTAGAAGAATACATATCGGCCTAAACTGCGAAAAAAATATGTTTTTTTTTTATATATTTTTGGGGGATATTTATTTTAGCAAAAAGTAAAAAATATAGCTTTTTTTTCAAAATTGTTGCTCTTTTTTTGTTTATAGCACAAAAAATAAAAACTGCAGAGGTGATCAAATACCACCAAAAGAAAGCTCTATTTGTGGGAAAAAAACAACGTAAATTTTGTTTGGGTACAACGTCGCATGAGCAATTGTCAGTTAAAGCCACGAAGTGCCGAATCGCAAAAAAATGCTCTGGTCATTAAGGGGGTAAAATCTTCCGGGGCTGAAGTGGTTAACAAGCTTTTTTTTTAAAGTCTAACATGCACTGATAAGGCTATTTCCATTATTTTCACATTTATGTCTTGAAAACCAATAAATTAAAGTAAGTATCGGTAACTAGTTTTCTCCTTTTAAATAAATTACTCGACATGGTGTTTTTTTATTTTTTCATGAGTTATGGCTCTACCCAGACACCTGCACAATTAGTAGTAAGTGGATAACCCTTGGAAAAAGTATATAAACATACAGACATGGAAATTACAACTCTTTGAAGGAATTTTGTAAAATAATTGTATAGGGTACCTACAGTAATTAATTAAGTATTCTATGAATTAATATGAATTCATGTTATTCAATTTATTTAATACAAATTATTATTGGGTATGACTAATTTCAAAATGATGTATTCGTCACACAGACAGTCCTTTATCACTTTAAATTTTCAAGTCAGTTGTTTCACTCATGGTGATTTGGGAGAGTCATATCCTAAATGTGGTCATTTGACGTGGAATAAATTGACTTTTGGGAAAGTCTTTTGTTTCAGTTATGTCTAGTACTTGTCTAAAGATGTTTAAACTTGAATTTTATGTATTATCTTGCTAAAGAAAAAACAAAAACTGTTTATCATCAACATACTGAATCTAGGCCATTATATTAGGTTCAGCTTCAGTCATTCTGCTTCCAATTTTTGCAGTTGGGAGGAAGACATTGCATTTCCAGAGCATAAATTTAAATATGAGAACAAATAATAATAATTTGAAGCAGGAATTCAGTCTTGACCTAAAGTAACTAATTTCCCCCTGCCCCAGATACATACCTACCTGGATCTGACAGCCACACACTGAAACAATGTTTACGTCCCCCAAAATATTCCTTGCCAGAGTAAATTCCCATAGACTTCTGGGGGTGTCTCCTTATTAAATCCAGCTTGGGCCTAGGAAGGAAGGCATGATAAGTGCACTTTATGTGAAAATACACTTATCCATTAACATTTGGGCAAGGTCACTTCTCTTGTTATTAATGCCATTGTAACTTTTGCTCTTTATAGTCTTCTTCTAGCTGGCCTTATACCCAGCCGTCAGGCATATTTACAAGTGGTGGCTGGTGCTACATTTTGGGGGGGGGCGGATAACAAATGACCGGCCACCCCTCGGGTCGGTCCGTCCGTCGGTCTGTCAGTCAAAACCCCCCCGTCGCTCGGAAAACCCAACACCACCCCCAGCCACTCGCCCATCCACCCACCAACCCCAAACTTACCCCATCTAGGTTCGACTTCCCCCTGCGTCTCCTCCTACTCAATGCCTTCCTCCTCGGCTTCCTCCTCAGCGGCCAATACGGTTGCTTCTCCTCCCGGGCCAATCGCTTCCTGATTGGCCTGGAGGAGAAGCAGGAAGACAATAGAGTATATTAATTCGCTATTGTCACACAACTGGGTGGGCTCAAGGTGCAGTGCTCTGGCTCAAATCATGTGCTTGAAAAAAAACACATTGAAATCCATGCATCCTGCATCCCTAATTGAGCGGCCTCCACTGATATTTACCCTGTTAAGCTTGTTGGTTTACTAATCAGCTGAACACAACATTCCAGCCTTGGACAACTCCAAATTCAGTCCCTCTCAAATTTAACCAAATGTTATTATGGGATTCTTCTATGTCTTTCTGGGATTTCAGTTTAAGACATATTTTTGTCATACCGGAACACTTTAATGTAAAATAAGGTCACAATAACACCTTGTGTATTATAATTAATTTTGATGAATTATTTAGACAAGTAGTACAAAGTATCGTAATATTAATATAGCTAAGGTTACACGTTCATGACCTAAAATACCCAATTTTGATTGTATCCTTTTAGTGTTCAGGTTTTAAATTACAGTGTTTTCTTCACTTTAAGGGCTAGTTCACACCACATGTGTTCCAGTGTTTTTTTCTGAATCCAAAATGCATAGAAAGTAGGTTACATGGTTTTCAATGGCATAGTTCACACGAGTGTTTGCAGTTCCAGTACATTCTGGTTTCAAGAAAAAAAAGTAGAACATGCTGCATTTTTGCTGTATAGAACTGTACTGGAAAGCGGTAAAATGCATCAAAAACGCATGGCATGGATCTGAAGGACATTTTTGAGCTGTGAGCTAGCTCTTAGTCAAAATTTTGGTGAATGTCACATATACTGCTTTATAAATATGCCCCTAAAACCTAAATCCTAGAATTTACATTTTGATTTAAAAAATGCAGTTTGTTAACGGGCTGTCCAGATTGTTAATTTTTGGCACCCATCAAATGTCCGTATTTGTGTCTGGTGAATGCACCAATTTAAACTTGGTATATTTTGATCATTTTTACAACAAATGTTTTTGTATTCAGTAATCGTTCTCTAAACAGTTATAGTTCCTCATTGAATTGTGAATTCTTCTCAATATGAAAATGTTGCTAAGTATAGCAGATGTTATTGAATCCTTAGGATACTGTCCCTCTGGCTTTCAATAGGTAATAACTAGGTTAGACATATTCTTTATTACACATATTGAAGCCTGCATACAATTACAGAGATACATCTGTTTGTCAAAATGGTACTTCAAGGCTTTCTTTCTGATTTCTTATCCCTAGAAATATATATATATATATTTGTTTGTGCTTTACTGTCTCACAAAAATAATTTGAAAATATGTATTTTTGATATAATAGTATGTAGAAGCATATGGTTTTGGATTTTTGGATATACGGTGGTAACAATCTAAATCTGCAGCTGTACAGATGGTCTGCTCTAGCTGGCACTATATAGATTAGTAATTGGATGTATTTACTATTTTAAATATCATTTAATTTTCAGTGCTATTAATGACTGAACATTATCTTTATAGACAGTTAAAACTAGTTTGTCTTGATACATTTCTGTACATGAAATGATTTTATGAATAGTCAATCTTGCAATGTACATTGCAAGCATTTTGTAAGCAACTAGTTCATAGATTTTTAAATGTTTTGTCTCTGTTTATGTATATAATCTTTGTTTTACAAATCTGTACATTACAAATGAATGCTCAGAGTGCTATGGGTTAACAAAAAAGACAGCAGAAGCAGCCTGCTTTGAGGCTTTGTTTGTCTGACTGAATCTCCGAATACACCTCTCCAATAGGGGATTAGTCACTGGGATACATCATACACTTCAGTGTGTAAATTTCAGCTTTGACTAAGGGAAACCTGCAATTTTTTAAGCAATAAAGTTTTTATTTTATGAGAATATTATTTAGCAAATACAATTTGGGTACATAAGGCTCCATGAGGTACACATACTGTATAATGTCATGTAGGTAGACAATTAAGGCATTATCACATATTATGTTAATGTGGAAAAGGCAATTAGGGGTTCTGTCAAAGTGACTGCACTAGCGATGCAGCCTCTAGTGCTTGGTTAAAATCCAGGTATGACTTCAAGTTTGACTTTATCATCAAAGACCAGTAAAAGGAAACTGCAGCAAGAACAAGAAAGGAGCAAAGGAAATAGAAAGAAAAAAAAGGGACGAGCCGTTGGGTGAGCCAGGGTGATATTAGCGGAAGTTTAGTAGTTATAGGTCCCATGTCTGCTTGAATGGAAAAAAACTACTTTGGGGCATCATTATGTAGTTATAACTTAATTTAGTCTTGGCAATTATGTGAAAAGAAGCATGAAATTTCACCTTCTCGCTTAGGAGAAGAAGGCAAAATAATAAAAAAAATGCAATTTAATACAGCTTACCAGTCCTTGTACATGTGCAATACCACATTTTAAGCTGGCAGCAGGCATGCTTATGAAAACAGCATGCTTGGCCAAGAAAAGGAAGTGCTGCAGGGGGACCTGGTGATGAGCACAGCAGAACAGATATCTCTTATAAATGGGAGTAAATGGGAGCTGCCAGTTTTTTAAAGAATAGTTTTATGGCACCCCTTTAATATGATGTGTCTTGTTCTGTACAGTATACAGCTTGTCATCCTGTAAGGCATGATTGCTCAACCTGTGGCCCCCCAGCTGTTACAGAACTACAAATCCCATCATGCCTCTGCCTTTGAGTGTCATGCTTGTAACGGTCAGCCTTAAAACGCCTTATGGGATTTGTAGTCCAGCAACAGCTAGAGGACTACAGGTTAAGCACCCATGTTGTAAGGGATATCAACCTATGTGTCTGGTGAGGTAGGAGGTATCTTTGGCTCTTTATTTTAAACAAAATATTAACTGAAGATAGATTCAATTATGCTGGGGCAGCAGGATAAGGGATCATATATATTTTTTTTCAATTTCTTTATTAATTTTCTTTATAACAAATGAATATCCAAGAAATAAAACAAAACACTTATCAAACACCGACACCATTTGCCATTATTATATCCCCCCCCCCTCTCTTCCCATTTTCTCTCTTTTTTAAAATTATTTTTATATCTTGACTTCTGCCATGACTCCCATCCTCTCCCCTTTGTCTACTCTTTTTAGTTCTAAATATCTCCTCGTCTCTCTCCAAACCTTCAACTTATTTTCCAATCCTTCCATTCCCTCCTCTCCACAGAACCTAAGATATTCTATATTATAAGTCTTATCCACTTTCTTACACCAGCTCCCCATCGTAGGGCTTTCTATCTCCTGCCACTGTCGAGGTACTTCCCAGTCTTGTTCCCCTCTTATTCCTGTTAAAGATCTTATGGGTTTCCTGTTCTATTAGTTCTTTTGATTCATCTGTTTTTAGGGTGAGCGCATGGTATACTTCTTTCCATCCTTTTTTTATGCTCCTGTTCTAAATCGTAGATTTCCTTAGTTAGTATTTCGCTTTTTCTTACGCTCTCCTTTTTTTCCCCCTCCCATTGCTATCAGAATTCCTCTTATATAGGCCTTATGGGCCTCTCCGGTATCATTATTATCAAAACTCTTTTTTTATCCTATGTTCCGCTTCTTTTCCCTGGATTAGTTCTTTGTTCAATCTCCCTAAATTTGCCCTATTTTGGGCCCCCCTTATCTTCATTTTCATAGTCACTGGGGCATGGTCTGAGAAGGATGTAACTTCTATATTTGAACTAATCACTGACTCCAACAGCCTATGTTCTATCAGGAAATAATCAATTCTTGAGTACGTCCCATGTACAGGGGAGTGGAATGTATAGTCTCGTATTTTAGCATGCTGTATCCTCCATACATCCATTAGCTGGTTGTAATGCAATTTCATTTTTTGGTATCCTCAGTTGAGCATTCCCAGTCCCCTGTACCCGGGACATGTTATCAATCTCAGGTTCCTTAGTGAAATTAAAATCACCTGCCATTATTATTCCGCCTTTCTCAAACTACATTAATTTCTCCATAACCGCTTTTAAATATTTTTTTGGGTCCTTTTTTGGGCAGTAGATTTTTGTCAGGGTACAGTCCACCTCATTTAGTCTTCCCCTCAGGAACAAATAATGCACTTCAGGGTCCACCAACCTCTCCTCTAGTGTAAACCTTACCCCTCTGGCAAAACCGATGGCCACTCCTTTTGCCCGTTTTGTTGTGGAGTCTCCGTAAAACCATTTTGGAAAATCCTTTGAGTTTAGTTTTTTGGTTGTTTCATGTGAGATATGGGTCTCCTGCAGGAAGACTACCTCTCTGGAGAATTGGTTATTTTCTCTTAATATAGTATTTATTTTTGTATATGTATTTAACCCACGCACATTGTATGTCAGAAAGTTTGTCACTGTTGTCATTTTTGCTTGCTGGGCTCCCTTCTCCTAATCCTGTCTTCTTTGCTCCTCCTAGGTCGGTGTAGTTATTACCACTTACCAAGGATTTTCATTTTGGTGGGGGGTTCAGCGAGCCAAGAGGAGTCAACAGCTTCACGCATTCCTTTATTTGATTCTGAGAGTTTCTTCTATCCCCCCCCCCTCCTTTTGGGGAATTTTGGTCATCTGGATCACATTTCTAACATGGTGTACTAATTTGCTCCTGCAAGGATTTTTCAGTTTTTTTTTTTCTTTTTAATTTAATGTTCCAGTTTTTTTTTTTCTTTTTAATTTAATGTTCCAGTTTTGTCCCAGGTATATAACCTTTACAATTGTCATACAAAGCATAAAAATAGTTCATACTCAATAAAAATTATTCTTAGAGGGAAGTTCGTATAAACATTGTGAAGGGAAAAATTTATGTTTTAGCATAACCTACCTCCTACAAGCTTCTTCTCTCAATGCTGTCAGACCCTTTGGCCTAAACCGCATGGGAGATTTTTAAACTCATACCAGCAGAGATTAAGCTCTGGTTGGCAGTCACACTATTTGCAGCTCATTCATTTCAATGTGCTGTAAATTAAGTAATTGTCAGCAAAGTGTTAATCTAAAGCTGCTGTGCAATTAAATCTCCTCTGTGGATCTAAGAACTCTCCCTCACATCTGATATCGATCATGCACAGAATTGTATAATATTTATAATACCCCACAATCCAAGCATAGATGGCGGACAGATTTAATTAAAAAGTTAAAAACCCCTAAGGAAGAAATGTTATCGCTCCAATGCATATACATACACTAGATCTAGCACTGATAGATCAACTCTGTTCATTTTTAGAGCATAGCTACTGAGACCAAGAAAATTTGTAATTTCTGCAGCATGCTAAAAGAGCATATTTGTAAAGCAGTGCATGGGATTTTCTTAAACATTCTCTGTTATTTTACATGTATGCACCAGGATGATTAACCTACAGTGAATGTTCAGCGAATGTCAGATTCACTGTCTTATAAATAGGTGTCGCTATGTTACAAAATTCTCCAAAGTATCCCCAAACACTTATCCCTCCCCTACCTGAACACCTAACCTAAACCTAAAATTTATACCAGAAGTCAACGCCCCAATACTTGACCCTTAGTGGGTCTACTTAAAAAATGTTTGAATCTTTTTGTTATAGTTGTACGAATCTTGGGTGAATACATTAATAAATAGACCCCTTAATTCTTAACCCTTACAACTATTCTGACCTTAATATTTAAATATAACTCTAAGGTGAGCAACTAAAGGCAAACTTTAATGGTTTTGTGTTATTTGGGCAGCACAGTGGCTAAGTGGTTAGCCCCTCCCCCCTAAAATCAATAGGTTGGTTTGAATCCCAACCACGGCACTACCTGCACTGAGTTTGTATGTTCTCCCTGTGCCTGAGTGGGTTTCCTCCCACACTCCAAAGACATACTGGTAGGCAGTGGCGGCTGGTGCGCAACATTTTTGGGGGATGCAAACAAACTGAAAAGTTCTGAAAAAACATCAGTTGCAGCCTCACTGTGCCATCAATTGCAGCCACTGTGCCCATAAAATGCAGCCATTGTGCTCATCATGTGCAGCCACTGTGCACATCATATGCAGCCTCTGTGCCCATCATATGCAGCCTCTGTGCCCATCATATGTAGCCACTGTGCCCATCATATGCAACCTCTGTGCACACCATATGCAGCTTCTGTGCCTATCATATGCAGCCTGTGCGCCCATCATATGCAGCCTCTGTGCCCATCATATGCAGCCTCTGTGCCCACCATATGCAGCCTCTGTGCCCACCATATGCAGCCTCTGTGCCCATCATATGCAGCCACTGTGCCCATCACATGCAACCTCTGTGCACACCATATGCAGCTTCTGTGCCCATCATATACCGCCTGTGCGCCCATCATATGCAGCCTCTGTGCCCATCATATGTAGCCTCTATGCCCACCATATGCAGCTTCTGTGCCCACCATATGTAGCCTCTGTGCCCATCATATGCAACCATTGTGCCCATCATATACAGCTTCTGTGCCCACCATATGCAGCTTCTGTGCCCATCATATGCACTGTCTGTGCCCATCATACGCAGCCATTGTGCCCTTCATATGCAGCCTCTGTGCAAGTGCTTTTTTTTGTCTGCCTACAAGGTGCAGTCTGCCCATAATAAAAAAATCAACCAGTGGCAGCTGACAACAACCCCCCCATGCATGGTCCGTGGCGCAGGACAGAGAAAGCCCCCCCTGCCCATCGGGCAGCCAGCAGTAAGGCATCTACCTGATCCAGGGCTGAGGCTGGGGCTGTGGTCTCCTCTCTTCCTCTCGTCAGGTGCAGGCAGTGGCTCTGGTGTCCGCTCCTCCCGTGTCTCCTCTCTAATCTCCAAAACCATGGGCAGCCAATAGGATACCCTGACGCTTTGGCCAGTCGGGAAACAGTTCTCACAGACCTGCCTCCTGATTGGCGGGGAGGAACGTTAATGTGAAAATAGTGAAAATGTATTCGCTATCGTCACACAACACAGTACTTTGCGCCTGGATCCCACCCTACTTTGAAGCCTATTAGAGCCTCTGGCTCTAATCACATGCTTCAAAGTACACACCCCCCGCCTATCCCCGCCATAGTAATTCATGTGTCCGGCGTCCTGAAAGGGGCCGGGACAGATGTTAATGTATAATGAATATATAAAGTGCTGTGTAAATTGACAGCACTATATATGTACTTGTAATGCCACGTACACACGATCGGACTTTCCCGCGGACAATCTGATGGACTTTGCAGCTGAGGTCCGCCGGACTTTCAAGCAAACGGACTTGGCCACACACAATCACTCCAAAAGTCCGGCGGTTTCGAACGTGGTGACGTAGAATAAGGAAGTTCATAGCGAGTAGTCACGAGCTGCCCTAGCGTTGGTTTTAGTCCGTCGGACTAGCACACAGACGTCCGGATTTTTCGACCAGACTCGAGTCAGTCTTATTTCTAGGTCTGCCAAACTTTTGGGAAGAAAAAGTCAGCTGGGGCCCACACACGATCGAATTGTCCGACGGACTCTGTTCCACTGGACTAAGTCCGCCGGAAAGTCTGATCGTGTGTACGTGGCATGAGGCTTCATGTACACTGCTGCTGGTAAACATACGTTTAAATAGCAGTTGGGCGTTTTTTTCAGCTGCCCCTGAACTCTCCTCTATGTTATCTTATCTGTACATGTACACAGGGTCGTTTATATATGTTTCCAGGCAGTTAAGTTTAGAAGCATTTTTTGGAAAGCAAAAAATGCGCTCAGGACGGATGTTCAGAGGCATTTAAAACGCGGTAACTCGGGTTTAGTTTACAGGCGCTTTTCATTTTTGACTATTTGCAAAAAAAATACACTTCTAAATGGAAACGCGGCCAAATACGGAATGTAAATGTGGTAAAACTGACGTTTTTAAACGTGAGTTACTATCTGTCAAGTTAAATCATTCAGGAGAGGTTTTAAAATGTCCCGTGTACATTAAGACTTATAAATAAAACTTTTTCAAATTTCTTCTAGCTTTACAAGCTATCAAACTGTCTGTTTTACTATATGCAATCTTTGCAACATTTCATGTGTATCTGACTAAAACGAACTCCTCCCAAAAAAAGCCTGACGCTAACCCTAAAATAGAAGAAAAACCTTAACTGGATGACTTTTAGTTTTTTACTGTTTTCATTGTGCATCATAAAGATTTGTCATGTTGTTGTTTGTTTCATAACTTTTAACTTTTTTCATCCTATTTACCAATTTTGGAGGTCTCTTTAGGCTCTTTTCTGACACTTCCTGTTTGCATGCACTCACCCCAAAATCAGCTGCACATCATTGCTCTGCCTTGGCTTTCTGATAGTGACCATCCTTACACAATGCTTGTAGTCTCCCTCAGGGGTGCATGTGACAGGGTGACAATGTAGGAACACAATTGGGAGAAAATTGTCATCCTTTAACAGAAAGTGCCTGAATGAGGACATTCATTGCAGGATCACCATATATTATTTTATTGAAAGCTGAAAGTGGTTGTAAAGGCAGAAGGTTTTTATTTTCTTAATGCAAGATGAAAAACCTTCTGTGTGCAGTAGCCCCCCTCAGCCCCCCTCATACTCACCTGAGGTCCTGTAGAGACTCAGCTGTCCAGGACTCCCCTCATTGGCTGAGGCAGCAGCGCGGCACCATTGGCTTCTACTGCTGTCAATCAAAGCCAATGAGGAGAGAAAGGGGGCAGGGCTGGGCTGTAGCTCCGTGTCTGAATGCAAGCAGCTTGCTGTGGGGGCACTCAACGGGAGGGAGGGGTCAGGAGCACCAAAGAGGGACCCGAGAAGAGGAGGATCTGGTCTGCTCTGTGCAAAACCATTACAAAGAGCAGGTAAGTATAACATGTTTGTTATATTAATAGAAAAAAAACAAGACTTTAGTATCACTTTAAACCCTATAATCTTTAACATTAACAGTAACCAAATTAGTCCTAACTAAGCCTAACATTAACTGTAGTGATGCTGGGATGTTAGCACCAATGTATATTTAAAAGGGAGAAGTAGTTTTTCTGTTCTGTCCAACTAAATTATCAAGGCTTATTTGTTAATTAGTAGGAGAATTGGTCCTACTCCTACTCACATATGTTCCATGCTGACATACTGGGTAGAGATCCAAGGGTGACCTTAATCAGCAAATATCTCTACATTTTAAGAACAAAACATTTGTGGTATAATGACCTCAGAGAAAATGTTTCAACATCAGTAAGCTGAACAGTTATGAAAGACCATATTCACAGATGTAAGCAATGTTTCTGACTTCCAAAATGTCAGTTAGAACTTACTTAGAAACTAATTTTTATTGGAATAATAGGTATTTACAACTGACTAGGGATGAGCCGAACACCCCCAGGTTCGGTTCGCACCAGAACCCGCGAACGGACCTAATAAGAACCCTATTAGTTACAATGAATGCGAACGTTCGAAATCAAAAGTGCTAATTTTAAAGGCTAATATGCATGTTAATGTCATAAAAAGTTTTTTCAGGAGCAGTGATTTTAATAATGCTTAACCACTTCGCATCCGGCCGTAGCCGAATGACGGCCACAGCGCGGATGCCAAATCCCGGGAGGCCGTCATATGACGGCCTCCCCTTTCCTCGTTCCCTGTGCGCGCTCACGAGCGCGCAGCAGGTAAATTCTGTGTTGGCCGTGTCCCTCGGACACGGCCAATCACAGATCGCTGTAAACGGCCAATAACAGCGGCCGTTTACAGCGCGATCGCCCTGGCCAATGAGAGATGATCTCATATGTAAACATATGAGATCATCTCTCAGCGCCGCTCCTCCTCCTCACACAGAGACAGCGTGTGAGGAGGGGGAGATGAACGGCTGCAGCGCCGTAAGTTTAAAATAAAAAAATAAAAAAATAAAATGCCATCTGTGCCCACTGCCACCACTGCAACCTGTCCCCAATGCCATCTGTGCCCAATGACATCCCCAGTGCCATCTGCCAGTGCCATCCCCAGTGCCATCTGCCAGTGCCATCCCCAGTGCCATCCCCAGTGCCATCTGCCAGTGCCATCTGCCAGTGCCATCCCCAGTGCCATCTGCCAGTGCCATCCCAGTGCCATCTGCCAGTGCCATCCCCAGTGCCATCTGCCAGTGCCATCTGTAGTCAGTGCCACCTGTAGTCAGTGCCATCTGTCATCAGTGCCACATAGTGCCATCTGTCATCAGTGCCACATATTAGTGCCATCTGTCATCAGTGCCACCTGTCAGTGCCACGTGCCATCTGTTATCAGTGTCACCTGTCATCAATGCCACGTATCAGTGCCATCTGTCATCAGTGTCATGTGTCATCAGTGCCACGTATTAGTGCCGTGTGTCATCAGTGACACGTATTAGTGCCATCTCTCATCAGTGCCACATATTAGTGCCACGTGATATCAGTGCCATGTATGAGTGCCATCTCTCATCAGTGCCACATATTAGTGCCATCTGTCATCAGTGTCACGTGTCATCAGTGCCCCGTATTAGTACCATCTGTCATCAGTGCCACGTCAGTGTCACGTGTCATCAGTGCCACGTCAGTGTCACGTGTCATCAGTGCCACGTCAGTGTCACGTGTCATCAGTGCCACGTCAGTGTCACGTGTCATTGTCCTGGTGCTCCAGGGCCTTCAAAAGTGTAATAGGTAGTCAACAATTTAGATGTGTAATTTATGCTCCTAGAACACGTGATGGCGCTCCCTGCATGTTGGGCCTCTCTATGTGGTCAGGCTGTGGAAAAGTCCCACATATGTGGTATCGTAATAATCAGGAGGAGTAGCAAAATTTATTTTGGGGTGTCATTTGTGGTATACACATGCCATGTGAGAGAAATAACCTATTACAATGACAATTTTGTAGAAAAAAAATAAAAAATAAAAAAATAATTCATTTTGCAAAGAATTGTGGGAAAAAAATGACAACATCAAAAAGCTCACCATGCCTCTTACTAAATACCTTGGAATGTCTACTTTCAAAAAAGGGGTCATTTGGGGGGTATTTGTTCTTTCCTGGCTTGTTCGGGTCACAAGAAATGACCAGTACATCAGATGTGATCAATTTTGTATGATTCGCACCACAGATTGTAGAGTCTGTAACTTTCACAAAGGCCAAATAATTTCCACTAATTTGGGTTATTTTTACCAAAGATATGTAGCAGTATAAATTGTGGCCAAAATTTATGAAGAAAAATTAATAATTTCCTAAATTGTATCACAGAAACAAAGAAAAATGCGTTTTTTTTCAAAATTTTCGGTCTTTTTTCAATTATAGCGCAAAAAATAAAAAACCCAGAGGTGATCAAATACCACCAAAAGAAAGCTCTATTTGTGGGAAAAAAAGGACAAAAAATTAATTTGGGTACAGTGTTGCATGACTGAGTAAGGCCACTTTCACACTGAGGCGCTTCTAAACTGCCAGTAAAAACACTGAGCGCTTTTGAAGAGCTTTTCAGGCGCTTTTGAAGAGCTTTCCATTCATTTCAATGGGGAGGGGGGTTTTTCACAGCCCTGCCAGCACACTGCCCCAGTGTGAAAGCGTTCATTGATTTTAATGAAAATAAGTTTTCATGAGCTTTTTAGGCGCTGTTCTTAGCATGAAAGCGCCTGAAAAGCGCCTCAGTGTGAAAGTGGTCTAATTGTCAGTCAAAGCGTGAGAGCACCGAAAGCTGAAAATTGGTCTGGATGGGAGGGGGGTGTTGGTGCCTGGTAGGCAAGTGGTTAAAGTGAAACAATACAAGTGTAATATTCCTTTGAATTTCGTACCTGGGGGGTGTCTATAGTATGCCTGTGAAGGGGCGCATGTTTCCTGTGCTTAGAAAGTGTAATTTTTGCAGGAAAAAAAGCTATTTAAAATCACTCGCGGCTAATGAATTGACGGCTCCCGTAACACAGAGAACAGTCATTCATTGAAAGTCATTGATAAAAAAAAAGTCATTGATAAAAAATAAAAAAAATTTAAAAAACAAAGCGTGGGGGTCCCCCCAAATTCAATAACCAGGCCCTTCAGGTCTGCTATGGATATTAAGGGGGACCCCAGCCAAAAAAAAAAAAAATGGCGTGGGGTCCCCCTCAAAATCCATACCAGACCCTTGAGGTCTGGGATGGATTTTAAGGGGAACCCCGGCCAAAAACCCCCCCCAAAAAATGGCGTGGGGTCCCCCTCAAAATCCATACCAGACCCTTATCCGAGCACGCAACCTGGCAGGCCGCAGGAAAAGAGGGGGGACGAGAGCGCCCCCCCTCCCTCCTGAACCGTACCAGGCCACATGCCCTCAACATTAGGAGGGTGCTTTGGGGGTCTGAGACCCCCAAAGCACCTTGTCCCCATGTTGATGAGGACAAGGGCCTCGTCCCCACAACCCTGGTCATTGGTTGTGGGGGTCTGCGGGCGGGGGGCTTATCGGACTCTGGAAGTCCCCTTTAACAAGGGGACCCCCAGATCCAGCCCCCCCTGTGTGAAATGGTAAGGGGTACAAAAGTACCCCTACCATTTCACCAAAAAAGTGTCAAAAATTGTAAAAATGACAGGAGACGGGCTTTGACAATTCCTTTATTAAAATCTTCTTTCTTCTGGTCTTCTTCCTTCTTCCTTTCTTCTTCATCCTTCGGTTTCTTCATCTTCTCCTTCCGGCATATTCTTCCATCTTCTTCTTCCATCATCTTCTTCCTCCGATCCTCTTCTTCTTGCTCTGGTCTTCTCGTCCGGCATCTTCTTCCATGGCGTCCGGGTCTCTTCTTGGGCCGCTCCGCGCAATGGGAGGCTCCCGCTGTGTGAGGCTTCGCTGCGTCTGACATGTCTTTTATAACGGAGGGCGGAGCCACCTGGTGACCCGCCCCCCTCTGACCTCATGGGGAAAGCCATAGGGAATTCCCGATGACGTCCTTGTGCGTCAGAGGGTGGCGGGGTTACCAGGTGGCCCCGCCCTCCGTTTTAAAAGACCTGTCAGACGCAGAGAAGCCTCACACAGCGGGAGCCTCCCATAGCGAGGAGCGGCCCAGAAGAGACGCCGACGCCATGGAAGAAGATGCCGAACGAGAAGACCAGAGCAAGAAGTAGCGGATCGGAGGAAGAAGATGATGGAAGAAGAAGATGGAAGAAGATGTCGGAAGGAGAAGATGAAGAAACCAAAGGATGAAGAGAGGAAGAAGGAAGACCAGAAGAAAGAAGATTTTAATAAAGGAATTGTCAAAGACCGTCTCCTGTCATTTTTACCATTTTTGACACTTTTTGGTGAAATGGTAGGGGTACTTTTGTACCCCTTACCATTTCACACAGGGGGGGGGGATCTGGGGGTCCCCTTGTTAAAGGGGGCTTCCAGATTCCGATAAGCCCCCATCCCGCAGACCCCCACAACCAATGGCCAGGGTTGTGGGGATGAGGCCCTTGTCCTCATCAACATGGGGACAAGGTGCTTTGGGGGTCTCAGACCCCCAAAGCACCCTCCCAATGTTGAGGGCATGTGGCCTGGTACGGTTCAGGAGGGAGGGGGGGCCGCTCTCGTCCCCCCTCTTTTTCTGCGGCCTGCAAGGTTGCGTTCTCGGATAAGGGTCTGGTATGGATTTTGAGGGGAACCCCACTTTTTTTTTTTGGCCGGGGTTCCCCTTAAAATCCATCCCAGACCTCAAGGGTCTGGTATGGATTTTGAGGGGGACCCCATGCCATTTTTTTTTTTTTTTGGCTGGGGTCCCCCTTAATATCCATAGCAGACCTGAAGGGCCTGGTTATTGAATTTGGGGGGACCCCCACGCTTTTTTTTTTTTTATCAATGACTTTTTTTTTATCAATGGCTTTCAATGAATGACTGTTCTCTGTGTTATGGGAGCCGTCAATTCATTAGCCGTGAGTGATTTTAAATAGCTTTTTTTCCTGCAAAAATTACACTTTTTTGCAGGGACAGTTCTAAGCACAGGAAACATGCGCCCCTTCACAGGCATATTATAGACACCCCCCAGATGTGATACTGCAATGCTGTACTAACAGCACGCACACACTAATCCCCAGAATCACAGCACATAATGTCAGCAGTCAGCAGCACATAACACTGACACGCTGACACTGACAACACAATATGCGAGGCCGCCGGCGCGGCGGCCTTTTATACTGTGGGGCGTGTACTAAACCCCCTGAGCTATAATTGGCCACAGGCATCCTGCCTGTGGCCAATTATGGCTCTCCTCGCCGCTGGCTCTTTGATTGGCCAAGCATGCGGGTCACAGTGCATAGAGTATGTGTATTGGAGTGACAGCGCTGTCTAATGTATGTGAACTATACGTAAAATCTACATAAAATATGACAAATTATGTATAAGTGCAAAAATAAGTAATATTTCCTGCCGCAACTTAATGTGAGATACACACAAGAATACAGTATAAAAAGAATAGCTGCGCTGGAAATTATTAAACGTGAAAATCAATTCCACCTGAAGTAAATAATGCTGATCGTAATCAGAACTTGGGTGGACATCAACTGAATTCAATCGGTGACTCACTAATCAATCAAAATAAAAAATTGAAAAACCCAAGATGTGTACAAAATGTTATAACAACATTTGTACTAACATAAATAGGTAATTATGTGACTATAAACCACAGTTCAATGTGGTAGCACTGTGAAAAACAAAAAAACAAAAACATCACATATGGATAAAAATTAAGCATGCAAAGAGTCCACAATAGGTGTTAGGATTCAGTTGTTGTTGCTTCCATAGTGATGTTACACTCGACACCCTCAGAAAAGTGAATGGATAGCCAGGTGAGAAAAGAAAAGGATCCTCAGCCAAATAAAAGTACTGCAGCTTACCAGCTGATCTAATCTCTGTGTCAAAGAGATCAGAAAGGCATGTGGCTTATCCCCCTGCCAGGGTCTCTATCCAGAATATTCCAAATGGCACTCTCAAAGTACAGACATATGGGTAACCCAGGGTGAGCGGCGTGCTGACGTCACCTCCATTCCCCGTCCATCCAGGAAGCGACGAGCAGCGAGAGAGAGAGAGAGAGCCGGCCGGCTCGATTGTTTGTTTTTTCACATATGCCTAAAGATTACATCTGAAATGTAAGTGCGATATACACCGGCTTTTTATGAATAAAGGGTTAAACAGTATTATGCTATGGATGTCTATTTTTCTTTTATGTAAACGAATTTGATGAGATTAAGGAGGATCCTGGCAGGATTTACCCATATGTCTGTACTTTGAGAGTGCCATTTGGAATATTCTGGATAGAGACCCTGGCAGGGGGATAAGTCACATGCCTTTCTGATCTCTTTGACACAGAGATCAGATCAGCTGGTAAGCTGCAGTACTTTTATTTGGCTGAGGATCATTTTCTTTTCTCACCTGGCTATCCATTCACTTTTCTGAGGGTGTCGAGTTTAACATCACTATGGAAGCAACAACAACTGAATCCTAACACCTATTGTGGACTCTTTGCATGCTTAATTTTTATCCATATGTGATGTTTTTGGTTTTTTGTTTTTCACAGTGCTTCCACATTGAACTGTGGTTTATAGTCACATAATTACCTATTTATGTTAGTACAAATGTTGTTATAACATTTTGTACACACCTTGGGTTTTTCAATTTTTTATTTTGATTGATTAGTGAGTCACCGATTGAATTCAGTTGATGTCCACCCAAGTTCTGATTACGATCAGCATTATTTACTTCAGGTGGAATTGGGTCACAGTGCATGCTTGGCCAATCATCAGCCAGCAATGCACTGCGACTGGCGCAGTGCATTGCGGGCCGCTCGCATTACACGAATTTGATGCGAGCGGCCCAAATAGTTCTGTGCTCGCCGAGCGGGCGAACGCCCGATGTTCGATTCGAACATGGGTTCGAATCGAACACCGGGCTCATCCCTACAACTGACCTTCACTCCCCAGATCTACTTTAGCTGCCTATAACACCCTCAAGTCTTGTTGTTGGAAAATTTGAGAACCAGCTCTCAAACTGTTGTTGTAGGAAATTCCGACAGCAAATGTCCGATGAAGCATACACACGGTCGGAGTTTCCAACAACAAGCTCACATCGAACATTTGTTGTCGGAAATTCCAATTGTCTGTACGCGGCATAACAGGTTTTCTAAGATTGCCCTGCATTTGGCTCCATCCATCTTCCCATCAACTTTGACCAGCTTCCCTGCCCCTGTTAAAGAAAAGTACCCCCAAAACATGACTCTGCCACCACCATGTTTCACGGTGGGGATGGTGTATTCAGGGTGATGTGCAGTGTTCAATTTTGGTCTCATCTGATTAGAGCACATTCTTCCACATGTTTGTTGTGTCCCCCACATAGCTCCTCACTAACTGAAAACAGGACTTCTTATGACTTTCTTTCAACAATGGCTTTCTTCTTGCCACTCTTCCATAAAGGTCAGATTTGTGGAGTGCACTACTAATAGTTAGTTACCATGGGCCTCTTGGCTGCTTCTCTGATTGATGCTCTCCTTCGGCCTGTCATTGTAGATGGACAGCCATGTTTTGGTAGGTTTGCAGTTGTGCCATACTCTTTTCATTTTTGGATGATGGATTTAACAGTGCTCCATGAGATGTTGAAAGCTTGGAATATTTTTTATAACCTAACCCTGCTTTACACTACTCGGCAACTGGTGTGTTCCTTGGCCTTCATGATGCTATTTGTTCACTAAGGTTCTTTAACAAACCTCAGCAGGCTTCACAGAACATACTGTAATTTAATTACACACAGGTGGACTCTATTTACTAATTAGATGACTTCTGAAGACAATTGGTTCCACTAGATTTTTGGTATCAGAGTAAATGGGGCTGAATACAAATGCACGCCACACTTTTTAGATACTTGTTTGTAAAAAAGTTTGAAAACCATTTATCCGCTTCACAATTATGTGCCACTTTGTGTTGGTCTATTACATAAAATCCCAACTACATAAAATAACTAGCTTGAGAATGTAGAATCTCTACAGTGCATACCTCGCAACTTTCCCGGATTCGCCAGGACTGTCCCAGGATTTGATGTAAGTCCCGGCATCCCGGCGAATCAAAGCAATGTCCCGGAGTGGAGCCCAGTGCTGGGACAAGTCCAGACACTTGGTTCCATTGACTTCCCTGACAGGAGCATGACGGCGTGGGCACCAAAATTATTTTTTTTAGCCGGCGCTGCTCACTTCTCCCTGCCAGAGGTGGCTCCTTAATTAGCTGTGATCAATCAGGAATGTCAGTACTGGCGGGTCCGCCTCCCCACAGGCCACAGACCATGACAAATCAGGCACTGGGCCAATAGGGGACTCTTAATGGAGAGTCTGGTGGCAGCAGATATCAAGAGCAGGTCAGTGAATGCCTCCAGGTGCGGGCAGGATAATAACACTCAGCTCCAGGAAGGTTGTGGGCAAGGTGAGCAGCGAAGGCAGCAAGAACTGATAGCCCTGGAGGGAGAGGAGCTCTGAGGACCTTCCAGGACCAGAGGACAGGCTGACCGGGGCCAGAGAACGAGGAAGAGTGAGAGGTGCAGGCAGCCAGGGACAGCTGCATCTCACAGCAAACAGATCCCCTGGAAGGAGTAGAGCGCCTCCATGACCTCCTGTCCTCACCCAGCTACGAAAAAGGGCCCTGCCACTGCTGGCATGGAAGGTACTGTACCAAGCATTACACATACCTACCACAGACAGGGACTGCAGACTGGGACATGTGGGCACAGGGGGGAATGCAGACAGGGCTAGGGGTCTTTCTCTCACCCCCTCTCTCTCTTTCTCACCTCTTCTCTCTCTCTATCTCTTATCCCCTCTCTCTCTTTCTCACTGACCAAGGTGGGGTGTAGCAACATGGCCTCCACCACCTTCCTACTGCTGGCGTCCAGCTTTTTTCAAAATGTAACATCAAACCAGCATTACAGGTGTCCATATACTATATTTATTTATATATGCTCACTTTATTGCTAAAATTACTCTGAAATTCAAGACGTAGCTGGGTGTAGCAAGATGTCCACATGGGTGTTCTATTAGAATACCGCTACCTGTCAGATCATAAAGTGTTTGGATGCATAGCGCCGTGGAACTCATGTTGGAACGATGTTAGAAAGCATACCGCTATTTTTGGTCGGAACAGCACTTCCGTTACACAATTTGATGGGTAGCGGCAATCTTATAGAACACATCCTTTGCTGGCGCTGCTGATCATCTTCTCCGCAGCTATCTCCTGCCAGGAGCTCTTCCCCTATGGGGACCTACTGCTGCCCGACAGCGATGACGATACTTCTGAGGTGGTGAAACTCACACAGCCCCACAGCTCTCTTCAATGAGGCCAAGTTCAAGGAGCTCCATGAGTACAGCACTGACCGAGACAGAGCACTGACACCAGCACTGACCGAGACAGAGTGCTGACACCAGCACTGAGCGAGACAGAGCACTGACACCAGCACTGAGACAGAGAGCTCTGACACCAGCACTGACTGAGACAGAATACTGACACCAGCACTGACCGAGACAGAACACTGACACCAGCACTGACTGAGATAGAACACTGACACCAGCACTGACCGAGACAGAGCACTGACACCAGCACTGAGATAAAGTGTCCCCGACACCAGCACTGAGAGGACACCAGCGCTGAGAGACAGTGCCCCGACACCAACACTGAGATTGAGAGCACTGACACCAGCACTGAGATAGAGGACACTGAGAAAGAGAACACTGAACGTATTACATATATATATATATATATATATATATATATATATATACACACACACACACTTTTTTATGAGTTCCCACATTTTTTTTTTTTTCCCAGGACTTGACCCCTGCTTACATTCCATCCGTCTCAGATCTAAACAAGATATCATTTGAGGGGTTATGGTATCATACTGGTTGCCCTTGATTTCTTTATATCTTGAAGATATGTTTACTTGTATTCTGGTCATGGATGCACTAAATGAATGTTAAACTGTGGTAGAAAATGTACCTTGCATATTTTCTTCTTTCTGCCATGCGATAAAAAAGAGCATAGTAAAACAAGTGATGTGCAATCGTGCAACCCTATTGTAATTTCTATGCATAAAACTGAACTTTTGCATGTTCTTCCTACTAATGAAGATTCCATTGCTTGCTGGAAAAATAGATAATATTATTGATTGTGTGCTCATACAGCACTGTGGGATTATTGCTTGCAGGAAACAGAAGTGATGTTCCTGATGTAGTGGAAAATAAGTTTCATTGTCACTCACATGACTGGTGCCTGGATCTTGTTCTTTCCATTCCTTAAGTCTGTCTTGTGATATTTACTGAACTATTGAATGCTGTGCAGAAACCTGTGTTTTGAATAAAAGTGACATCAACTGGAAATGTTTTAGGGAAAAGGCGGATATTGTTTTTTTAAATGACAGAAGAGATTACAAAACGTACAAATTGCCTATATATTGTGATCTTTATGGCATATTACTTTCAGCAGGACATGGATGGAATGGCTGAAGTCATAAAGATGAGCAAAGCTTGTAAAGCCTTTAAGTTATTTATCAAAATACTTTCTGTTGGGGGAAACCAATCTGTATAACTGAAGACATGTGCTTTTTAACGTGACGTAACGTGTCAATCCAACAACACAGACTATGTCACAAGGATTTAAATGACCAGCCTTTTATTTACACACAAAAACAACAAAATAAATAAAATAATACATATCGTAAACAGCAAAGCAAATAAATTGTTGGGGTCCTTAAAGAAGAAGTAAACCCTCGTTTACAACTTTAGCTTACAGGTAAGCCTATATTAAGGCTTATCTGTAGCTAACAAGGATATCCGTGCAGGTTTAGGAGATATACGACGTCATGCGGCACATGCGCACTTGCGACAACTGAAGCAACGGCGCTATATGCCGATGCTTCAGTTGTACTATGCCGCTCTCGTGCGAATGCTCGTGTCGGCATCACGGCTCTGGCAAATCACAGCGCCGGAGCCGCGATACCCGGAAGTCACTCCGGAAGTCACTCCGGAGGGGGAGAAGAGGACCAAATCCGGGGCTTCGATCTCAGGTAAGTGAATCATAATTAGCTAGTATGCTATGCATACTAGCTAATTATGCCTTTGTCTTGCAGGTTTTTTTTTTTTTTTTTAAGAGGGTATACTTCCTCTTTAAAGGCACAATTGATTAATTAAATCACCTATGTCCTAAGCTGCACCCCATGGGCTTGAAGAAGTTAGCAAATTTACACATTCATACTTTTTCTCAAATTACCTAGCTCCTGGGATAACCACCAATAACTAAGGAAGTAGAAGCACCATACCCTAGATGGGACCTCAATTTTACCCCAGTTCAAATATACACTGCCCCCCAAAGATCCCCTAACCCACCAAACTGCCATGACAATTTTTTTTATTATTTTAATATCTTTCCAAGCCTTATCTTCTTACCAACCTACATTTAGGGCAAGCAGAAAATAAAGAAAGGGAAAGTCATGCATTTAATCCTAGACTCCTGGTCAAGCAGACTCTCCATATATTTTGTTCTTCTCTGGGTCTCATTTTCAATAATATTCAAGATTATTTATTATGCACCGCAAAGATGAATGCCGATATATGCAACAGCAGTGACCTATAGCATACCTCTCAACTTTTGAATTTGAGAATGTGGGGTTGGGGCCTGCGGTGCGCTAAGTGCGCTGTAGCAAAAATTGGGTATGGCCAAAAGTGACAGTGGGAGGGGGAGGGTACGTGGAAGGCAGGAAGGAGCACTATGGTACATGGAGGAAAGGAAGCAGGGATCACTATGGTACATGGAAGGGAGGAAGGATCACTATGGTACATAGAAGGCAGGAAGGAAGGATCACTATGGCATATGGAAGGCTGGAAGGATCACTATGGCACATGGAAGGCAGGAAGAATCACTATGGCACATGAAATACAGGAAGGATCATTATTGCACATGAAAAGCAGGAAGAATCACTATGACAAATGGAAGGAAGGATCACTATGGTATTTGGAAGACAGGAAGGATCACTATGGTACATGGAAGTCAGGAAGGATCACTTTGACACATAGAAGGCAGGAAGGATCACTATATCACATGGAAGGCAGGAAGGATCACTATGGCATATGGAAGGCAGGAAGGATCACTTTGACACATGGAAGGCAGGAGGGATCACTATGACACATGGAAGGCAGGAAGAATAACTATAGCACATAGAAGCCAGGACGAATCACTATGGAACATATGAGGCAGTTAGAATCACTATAACACACATGGAAGGCAGGAAGAATCACTATGGCACATGGAAGGCAGGAAGGATCATTATGGCACATGGAAGGCAAGAAGAATCACCATGGCACATGGAAGGAAGGAAGAATCACTATGGTACATTGAGGGCAGGAAGGATTACTATGGTACATGGAAGGCAGGAAGGATCACTATGGCACATGGTAGAAAAGAAGGAACACTATGGTATATGGAAGATAGGAAGGATCACTATGGCACATGGAAGGTATGATCACTATGGTACATGAAAGGCAGAAAAGAAGTATCACTTTGGCACATGGAAGGCAGGAAGGATCACTATATTATGTGGAAGGCAGGATTAGATGTAATGAAGAGACAGAGGGGAGAGTTCAGTGGTTCACTCACCCAAAGGCTCATGCAGCGACATTAGAATCACTGCATCAAAATTCCTGCTCACACAATCGATTGACAGGCACAGCATTGGCTGCAGGCCAGGGGTTTTGGGCAGACATAGGAGGACATGGGGAGGAGGTGGAGCAGAGCTAGCCTACATTCTCTCCTTTTCTGCAGGCTGTACAGTGGACTGAGCGGGTGAGTGGGCCAGGGAGGTGTTTGGGGGGGCTGTGCTGGCTGGGCACTGGACGATTCTCAGCCTTGACAGTTGTTGAGCAGTGCGCACCTAGGGTGACCACATTTCCAAACTGCCATTCAGGGACACCCCTCAGCATCCACTGGTCGCGATCGGTGACATCACAAGGGGGCGGTGCCACCATATGACGTCGCTGGGTGGTCCCGCTCCTTACCTATTTAAGCATTTGTTTAATGTATGTTAGCCCAACATTGCAGGCAGCCACTTTACAATGTTGGGCTAACATACATGAAACAAATGCTTTTTATATCCAAGGCACTAAAGTTGTATATAAAAGACCACTACACTGACCTACCTGATCCCTACATGGACCTACCTGATCCCTACACTGACCACCACACTAACCTACCTGATTCCTACACTGACCACTACACTAACCTACCTGATTCCTACACTGACCATTACACTGACCTACATGACCACTACACTGACCTACCTGATCCCTACACTGACCACTACAATGACCTGCCGGGGGGGGGGGGCTTGCCACATCCTCAGCTCGGAGGGGCTCATGCTGGGACCTGTAGTCCTTCATTAGGAGGATGAGGTCAGTGGCAGTGGTGGGGGTGCGGGGTGGATGAGTGGCAGTACTTGAGTGGGATGGGATAACTAACTATCACCTGTTAGTCAGTATCCACTTGGGAGGAGGCCTTATAGGCTGAAACGTGCCAACTGACTTAATCTGCATTTGTTCACTGTGACTATTCAATAAAATGAAATTTTTTTTAGAGCAACAACCAGAGTGTGGATAATTTTTTCCACATTACTCTACTCAGCCAGCGACTGTGGATCAAGTACCTGGGAGCTCTGCTATCTATGTGGTGTATGGGTAGTAGCACTGACTTTTCTTTTTGTACATCAGAGGCATTCTCCAGCAGGTGGTGTCTTCAGGGCGAACCCCAAATTCCTCTTGAGTTTACATGCAGGTAGTATCAGGGGCGGATCCAGGGGGTCAATGGGGCAATTGCCCCCCCGAGAAATTAGATATGGGCCGGCGGATGAGCGGGCAGGCCAGTCAGCAGGTGAGTGAGCGGGTGGGTTAACAAGCAGGTGGGCCAGTCAGTGGGTGAGTGTGCAGGCGGGTTAATGAACGGGTGGGCCAATCAGTGGGGGTCGGTGGGTGAGTGAAGGGGGGTCGGCAGTTGAGAAAGCGAGCGGGGCAGTCATCAGGTGAGTGAGTGGGCGGGCCGGTCGGCAGTTGAGTGGAGGTGCTGGTCAGTCAGCGAGCCGGCGGGTTGGGGAGCAGAGAGATGACATCATCTCTCACCGCCCGCCCTGCATCACTGCAGTTCCGCCCTCACTGTGCAGCCACGGGCAGCAGATAGATTACATCATCTCTCTGCTGCCTGTCTTCACTCTGGCAAGTGACAATCTGCACCTTAGCAGGCAAGTGACAATCCACAACGTGTGGCAGGTGATGTGGCGAGTGACAATCCGCAACGTGTGGCAGGTGACGTGGCAAGAGACAATCCGCAACGTGTGGCAGGTGACATGGCAAGTGACAATCCGCAACGTGTGGCAGGTGACGTGGCAAGTGACAATCCGCAACGTGTGGCAGGTGACATGGCAAGTGACAATCCGCAATGTGTGGCAGGTGACGTGGCAAGTGACAATCCAAATCTGGTGGCAGGCAAGTGACAATCCACAACTTGTGGCAGGGACGTGGCAAGTGACAATCCGCATCTGAAGGCAGATCGATGTGGATGAAAGCACTAACACCAGCCATTGCCCTGATAAATTGCCCGCTTATTTTCTTGCAGTGCCCATCCCAAGACTAGACTCTGGAGCCACCCCTGGGTAGTAGTGACATTCTTCTGCTCCTTACAGGTGTTGTTCTCCCATCTCTCTCCCTTACGGGCACAGGGTCTCTCTCTTTCTTACCCCCTAGCTCTCTCCTGGGGGCTATCGACTTCATGTAGTGGACCACTATTCCTCTTTTATATTACAGGATCAGTGGGTCAGACCCAGACAAAAGACCAAAGAACCAGGAAAGCATTAACTCCTACCCAAGAAAGCACCTAACTGCCTATTTTCAACCCTCTTACAAGCATCCACGGAGGTAACTATCGCAAGAGATGGGCAGGGTGTATGCTATTAGTTCAAATTTACTTTTTTTCTGTAAAGGTGAACTAACACTTTAAGGAGCAGGTGTGTTTAAAAAATAAAATAAAACTAGTAATGTGAAAAAATAAAAGAAAAGAGCTGCCTTCATTAAATATTTGTAACTAGGTAAAAAAGATCTGACACATGAGAAGAAATACAGATGGAGCAAATATATTATTATTTATACATTTCTCCTAGTATTTTTCTGTTAGTATTGTTTATATGCACATACACAAAGACACACTAGTTGATAGCATAGATGTAACATGATACACTCGGGCAATGTACAGTTTGTCTATACTAAACAGTTGCTGTTACAAGCGTTCCCATGTAACATAGTCATTCAAGAAAAAGCCAGTTTCCTCTTGCTATAACAACGTTATTATATATATTGACAGGTGTAATGTAGCTGACAGTTGTGGAAAATTCACAGTCATAAATAATGGACATAGTACTGAGATCAGTATTGACTGTAAACCTGTGGCCTGTGTAATCTTTTCTCAATTGTATGTATTTGCTATGGCTTCAAATACCGTAAGCATAAACATTTATTTTTATCAAAAGATTAATAAGTCAGGGTCATGGATCATGGCTATATCAATACTATATAAAAAGAATAATAGGACCGAATGTATTTTGTTAGACAACCAAAAAAAAAGCCATAAATACTGACTGAAGTGATCCTCAGTAGGAAGGGAGTTCAAATTACACCTGTATATGAATACAATGAGGCTGGTTTACTAAGGGAGTTGAGAATCTATTGAGTGAGGATTCACTTCAATTATGCAATCAAGTAAAAAGCAAAGGCCTGTTTATTTATTTTATCTGCAAATAAATTGGGCATTCAAAGAGAACACAGCTCCCGTTTATTGAGTTATGTTCCCCAACTCCTATAGTAAATCAGCCTCATTATTTTGGGACCTCTTCTAGGCACTGATGCTTTCCGGAATAAACCTTACTTAATAAAGTTAATTTGGCTGTACTTCTGTGGATCACAGGAGTGCAGTTCATTCGACACTCCTGTGAACCATTTTTAGCAGACAGCAGGCCGAAGCCCGCTGGTGGCCCTAAGCCCGCTGGCGGCCAAGGTCACAGAGCCAGTCCAGGCTTGGGAAAGATCATGACCATATGGTCGGGATCGGCCCACATGCCTGGAACAGGCACCCAGCTCAACCTCTCAGTGAGCTGCTGAGAGACTGAGCTGGCCGCTCCCGCCCCTCCGTAGCCCAGCACTCCAGTGAGCGTGGGTGGAGGGACATTGACTGACAGTCACCAGCTCTCTGCTCAGGGAGCTCTGAGAACCAAGCGATTGGTGGTGTTTGATCACTCGGTTCTCAGTTTTAGAGCCAGTGGGGGACAGATGCAACATCAGACCGATGCTGCATCCACCTAGGTAAGTATGATTTTAAAAAAAACTCCATTCTTATACTTCTCTTTTAATGTCTTTAGTTTTTAGTAGTTTTCACTGTTGTCTAATTGTGTTGTGTGGCATATCTCACTATAATTTTTTTTTTTTCAGAATGGGTTTCATACATGAGCTCAATTGTTGTCCCAATATTAACACATTGACACCATGTTCATTGAATAATCAACCTCTGGCTGAATGATAGTATAATTAGGGTATGTGATGGACTGTGCTAGATTCGACTGTAAACTCTGCTATTGCAATGACAAAAGTGCTGCCAAAGATCCTGGCAGCATTAAAATGAATTTAAAGTGAAAAAAGTCAGCAGGAGGCCAAGCTTGGAGTCTCCAAACTTAAAGTGGTTGTAAACCCCATAATCAGCAATTATAAAAGACATGCATCATTTGACAGTTTGTGGAATAAACATGAAAAGAGCATAACTTGTAACTCATTATTTCTTACTGTTTTCCTGTCACAGCCCTCTAAAATAAGTCTGTATCCGTGGTCGTGTCTAGAGCTCAGAGTTATGACATCACTGGACTTCCCTCCCAACTTTACATGCTCAATTTAGTATATTCACAACGGGTAGCTGAGCTGTCTGTGACAGACCTTCATTTCCCAAAGGTCTGATTGGGACAGCTGTCAAGAGTCTATGGATATACCTGGAACTTTGGGAATGTTGGCAACTATATGAGAGTGTTCAGATAGATTGAAGAGTGCGACTTTGTGCAGCGAGCTTAACTGCAGCTCAAATCGCACGTTGAATTGCACCACTGATGTGTGAACCAAGGCTGATGGTCATGGTCCAGAGGAGCTGAGCAGGCAGAAAATGCCATTACAAACACTCCCAGCTTTGAGCTCTGTCAGGCTGAGGCCACAAGAGCCACACCCCCCTTCACTCCTGCATGAGTCTCCTTTGAATGTCTGTCAATCAAAGGAAAGGGGGAGTGGTGACACATTTTTTTTTCAGGTGTCAGATTTTTTTTCTGCTGCAAAATGGGGAGGATTACAGATGACTGCTTTGCTAAGTAAGCTACAATGTTCAGTTTAATTCTGTTATCTGGGTTTACAACCACTTTAAAGCGATGCCCAACTTCTCCAGAGACCCCATCTACATCTGGATAACATATTTATGTAAATGAGACACAAGAGAGCCCTTCTAAGTGCAGCAGATTAAATAATTTATTAGTAAAAAATGCAAATCAACCTCTTGCATAAAGTAGGAATAAAAGCACATATCAAGCTTAAAAGCCTTCATCCAAGTGGACCTAGGTTGTCTAAAGCAGATGGGAGCATCACCGTCAGTGTTAGGAGATACACCAGCTTAAAACTAGAGGACACATTGGCTCAAGGGCCTGTCTGACAGCATGCCGGAGGGGGTGAGGCTATGCGCTTGGAGGTGGCAGTGCCTCTTTTTAAAGCCTGCCTTGATAATAGGCTTGAAAATGAGGCAGTGCTACATTGAGACGCATAGCCACACCCCCTCCACACCTTCCAGCGTCTGATGTTATCTGCCAAGTTCCCATGCTGTCAGACTGGCTCCTGAGCTAATGTATCCTCTTATTTTGAGCTTGTGTATTTCCTAACACTGGCAGTGTTGCTCCCATCAGCTTCAAACTACCCAGGTCCTCTTAGATGACAGCTTTTAAGCTTGATATGTGCTTTTATTCCTATTTACTAATACATGATTTAATTTGCTGCACTTAGATGCGTCTTCTTGTGTCTCCTTTACATTACTACAGATATTCGTTCTATCTTCTGAGGAGCTTCACTAAGTCCTTTGAAGCCAGCTACCATACCTTTTTGACATTATGAACTATTCAGCTAAGACTTCACCACTCTAGAGTCTACTGGCTTGTTTCTTTTCTCTAGAACATATTTTTGTGTTATTATTTGCTCCTGGGACTCTCTAGCTCCACCTGCCTTCCAGTTGCAGTCAATCTACAATCATCTCTGCTTATCTACTAACATCTTCATGTACCTGGAAAGAGCAATTCCTAAGCAGGGAAGGTTTCTTTCCTGTCTCTGCCATGTAGGATTCCCACCAGCATATAGGATTCAGTTTCCTAGCAGCAGCCACACTCTAGGTCAGTCTGTGCTATCTAATATGTTCAAGAGTACATTTCAAAAGTATGACTGACATGTACGTATAATATTTGTTCTTTTTTTTCTAGACATTCTTTTTAATTTGACTTGAAAAGCTTTTGTCTTTTCTTTCCTAGCCTTCATTTTTTTCTTTTTCAATACTGCATCTTAGACATGTGCATTCGTTTTCGTCCGAATGCATTTTCGTCCGAATTTCGGGTATTTTCGTTATCGTTTTAACAAACGATAACAAACGTGCAGAATCTGAAAACCGAAAGATCCGACATAAACAAATGCTTTATTTTCGTTTTGTGTCAATCAGTTCGATATAGATAGGAGATTCAACATGACGCTGACAATAGTGATCTGTGCCTAACCTTAACTCTATTAGTCCAAAATTATTCTACATAGAGAGAAAAGATTTGACATTATAGAGACACTAGCAAAAAAGGTTGAATGTGCCTAACCTAACTCTATTAGTCCAAGATTATTAGACATAGAGAGAAAAGATTCAACATGAAGATTCGACGAAGCAGTCGGCGCAAGCTGACATTTATGGTCAAATTCTCTGCCCATAGGCTATAGAAGAATTCTAATGTTGGTTGACTAGTAATAATAATTAATAAATATAATTATTACTAGTGTCATACAACATTAGAATTCTACTATAGCTTGTAGGTAGAACATTCGACCGGAAATGTACGATTGCGGCGACTGTTTCGTTGAATCTTCATGTCAAATCTTTTCTCTTTATGTCGATTAATATCTTGGACTAATATAGTTAGGTTAGGCACATTCAACCTTTTTTGCTATTGTCTCTATAATGTCGAATCTTTTCTCTTTATGTCAAATCAGTTTAGCTGCTCCGTCAAATCTTCTTAGAACATTCGACAGACACCATAAGCCTTCAATGACTGATTCGACCTTAATTATTTCGGATTTTCGGACAAATGCATTTTTTAACAAAACTAAATAAATAAAAACGAATTTCAGGAGTAACTAAAAAAATGTATTTTTCAGACGAAAAGGAAATTCCGAAACTAAATATTTCAGTGTGCACATGTCTACCAGTGCATCTTGGCAGCTGAGATCTACTAGAACACATCATATCAAGTATACAGTTTTGTATTGTATTCAAATGTGGAGATCCAGATTTAAACCTTGCAATAACAGAAGTTATTCAATAAAGAGGTTTTCAGATATCCCAGCAGAAGTAGGAGACTGTCATGTGCCTGGGTTTAAACTTGGGTTTTTCCAGCACCTCTGTGCTGCGGCTTTGTTTGCTCTGCCACTGGGGAATCCGAGTCTCTGCAGCATATACCCAGCTTAGTGCATCTGCTCCTGGGATTCTCTAAGGCCCCTTTCACACTGGGGCGGGAGCCGTGGTGACGGTAAAGCAGCGCTATATTTAGCGCTGCGTTACCGTCGTATTACCCTCGGTATTCGGCCGCTCGCGGGGGGAAAAAAAGGGTTAAAATCCCCCGCAAAGCGCCGCCGTAGCGGCGCTTTGCGGCAGGGAAATGCCGCGGTATTGCCGCGGTATTGCCGCGGTATTACCGCGGTGTCCCATTCAAATCAATGGGAAGGAGCGGTATAGGAGCGGTGAATACACCGCTCCTATACCGCTCCAAAGATGCTGCTAGCAGGACTTTTTTTACCGTCCTGCTAGGGCACCGCTCCAGTGTGAAAGCCCGTCGGCTTTCACACTGGAGTGAATGGGGCCGGTGTTTTCAGGCGGTGTACAAGCGCTATTTTTAGCGCTGTACCGGTGAAAACTGCCCCAGTGTGAAAGGGGCCTTACTCCACCTACCTTCCAGTTGCCATCAATCCACAATCAGCTCAGCTTAAATTGCAGGACTTCCTGTACATTGTGCCAATTTGTTGGATGTGTTTCCCTGGGTGTTTGCTATAATACTGAATATTTGCTGAATATTGCTGAATACATATTTGCACATTGCCATTGTTTTTGTTTTGCACATGCAATATGGTTTATGCTCAGCGCTGCACTTTTTTGAATTTATCACTTGCACAATTTGTCAGATTGTAGTGTTAGCTGCTATTATATGGTTAGACAGTAGCGCAGTAATCCTTTAAGGCTTTAATGATCCCTATTATGAATCCCGACTTTTTCCAAAATGTTTTCCAAATATTCTTCCTCCCCTCATCAATTTGCATATACCATCACTCTTTCCTACATGATCCACTCTTTCCCCTCCCCACAAGCAAACCTTGTTAGATTGGTTATTGGTTAACCGCCAACTGAATGTGGTAAAGTATGCTTCTAATTGTTCATACATTTTTGTGTACAGAGAAGAATACTTTTTTCCATTTGTGTACAGATTTTTTATGTAGTTCTTAGTTTGTGTGGTGGTAATCCAAGTCTGATTTTTATTAAATAAAAAGAGGACAAAACAGCATAAACACATTACAAACACTAGATTTAGTCATTTTTATACCGTTATTTTTGGTTTTCATGTTGTAACAAAAACTTTATTTTTTGTATTCTTTATTTAAGAGTAACATCAATATCCATTACAATTCACAGCATATAACAGGGTTTCCATTTGGTCACACAGTGTGACAATGTAAACAGGAAACATGGTACATGGACTTACATTGCAATGTGTAAATAGTATAACAAGGCGAACGGAGCAGTCCATAATCCCCTTTTCTGTTCAGCAGTAACATAAACTTAGAATACCAATGCTACAAGTTTTTTTTTTTTTCGTTTGTTATTAAAGGTAGTTGGGCATGGGGGAGAGATGTGAAATAGGAGACAGAATGGAGAAAACCGTCACAGTAATGTTATATAAGAAAAGGAGGGGTGAAGTAGAGGTGAGGTAGGGAAGTAGCGGGGGGAGTGTAGTGGAACACCAAACAGGGGATGATTAAGCTTCTATGCCACTATACAAACTGTGAATGGGCCCCTAGAATACGGGGTGAAAATTTTATATATTTGAGGACCCAACTACTGAAGGTAGAGGGATGAGGTAAAAAGTGTCTTGACGGCCTGTTCGATATAACTGAATGCTATTGTTCACTCAGAGTTGGGCAGAGGAGACTTCTATCCAGATCTAGTCATAGGTTCATTCTAAGAGCAGCTGTTTACAGTCATACATAGTTCTGAATTTTGGGGGGGTGATGTAATCAGTGAATTTTTTAACAATATTATGAATTTGTGTCCAGAAGGTTTGTAACGACGAACGTGACTAAAACATACGTAGGATATTATCTGGTTGTTGACCACATCTCCAGCAGGTTTGTAGGGTGTCAGGATACAGGGAGTGTAGCAAGGACAGGGTGCAAAACCAGCGGTGGCAATCTGATAACTGGATTTCTGGTATCTATTGCTGATGGATAATTTATAGGAGAGTGTGAGTATTTTTGTGCATACCAAAGGGGAAACGGGTATGTGTACATCAGATTCCCGCTTTTCTAGGAAAGCAAGTGGGGGCCTCAAGGTCTCTGAGAGGAGCAGTGCAAATGTTATATGGTTCTAAGTAGGACTAACTGAGAAAAATTAGGGTCAAGAAGCATGTCAGCCGCCAATAGCCAAGCAGAGTTCTTAATGAATTTTGGAGCACAAGATTTGTATTTTGTCCTCAGAGAATTAAATGCCTCATCCCCAGAGAGAATTTTGGGTCGTCGAGTATGGGGAAAAGAGGAGAGGGAAGCAGTGAGATGCCATAAGCAGTGAACGCTTGTGAACATAGGAGCCATGTCGGAGCAATGGCTGGATGTTTACATATACTGTATATACGGGTAGCAGAGAACCACAGGAGTACTTCTAGTATGTATGAAAAAGTTTGCTCTAGGGATAACCACTGTTTGGTGGCTGGCTAAGTGTCTACACCAGTTGAGGGCTTGTGTTAAGTTTGATGCTAGCTGGTATAATTTTACATCAGGTAGTGCCATACCACCCAAGGTTTTTGTCCTGTGGAATATGGCATATTTGATGTGGGCTGGTGAGTCACTCCAGACACATTGATTGAGCATGGATGACACTGATTTAGTATAGGCTTATTGTAGATGTATTAATTTTGCTTGTAGTGGATATGTGATACAAGGCAAAATGTTTTATTCAATGATGTTACATCTACCAATCCAAGAAACATTGTGTGTGCCCCATGTCATCAGATCTTTCTTAAAAGCTAAAAGGAGTGGGGGGGGAGGTGTAGGGAAAATATTTCTGATGGGTCATTCTGGAGCATAATACCTAGGTATTTAGGGTGGCATGTCACCCATTTAAAAGTGAAATTAGACTTTAGTCTGTGTACAGTCTGATGTGGGAGGGTCAAATTGAGGACCTCTGATTCTTGGTCATTTATATGGTAATTATACAGATTACCATACATAGTAAGCTCTGCCCTCAGATTGGGAAGGGAGACAGCTGGATTACTAGGAAAGAACAATAGGTCATCATCGTACTCAGAGCCTTTATGTTGATATGATCTGATCCTATAATAATCCTACTAATTTTAGGGTTCATTCATATGGTCAAGAGAAAAGGCTCTAATGTCAAAATGAAAATAAGGGGGGGGGGGGCACCCCAGATGTGTACTGTATTTAATATGAAATGTCAATGATAGCACTCCCATTTATCCACACTTAGGCCAACGGCAAGGAGTTTTGGAAACCAATCCAATAACACATGGCAGGACCCAGCCTTACAACTTCTAAAGTTGTCCAAATAAGGGACTAATCTGCCTTGTCAAAGGTTTTTTCTGTGTCGGTAGATAGAATGAAGGAGTGGTCTGCCTTCGACATGGCTGCATAAATGGGATTAATTGCATGTATAGTGCTGTCCCTGACTTCCCTAGTGGGCATGAAACCCACTTGATCTAAGTGGATTATGTTTTACATTTGGAGAATAAAATGAAGGGAAAGGATTTTGGCAAACAATTTGAGATCTATGTTTAAAAAAGATATGGGCCTGTAGTTTGAACAATTTTGGGGGTTGTTTCCTTTTTTGGAGATGACTGTGATGTGGGCAGCAAGAGCAGTAGGATGCGGGTGTAGATGCTGTCAAATATAATGAAAAGATTTGACTAAGTGGGAGGTCAATTGAATCTGGAATTGATTATATTAACATAACGTGAAGCCCTCTGGGCCTGGGGCTTTTCCTGGTTTTGTCAATTTAACGGCCTGAGCCACTTCCCATGGGTCATTGGGTCATCTAGGGCTTTTATTACTTCTGGAGGTAGGGATGGAATTCTGGCGACGTTACACCCAAACAAAATTGACGTCCTTTTTTTCCCACAAATAGAGCTTTCTTTTGGTGGTATTTGATCACCTCTGCGGTTTTTATTTTTTGCGCTATAAACAAAAGAAGAGCGACAATTTTGAAAAAAAAACACAATATTTTTTACTTTTTGCTATAATAAATATCCCATTTTTTTTTTTTTTAAAAAACGATTTTTTTCCTCAGTTTAGGCCGATACGTATTCTTCTACATATTTTTGGTAAAAAAAATCGCAATAAGCGTATATTGATCGGTTTGCGCAAAAGTTATAGCGTCTACAAAATAGGGGATAGATTTATTGAATTTTTTTATTTTTTTTTTTACTAATAATGGCGGCGATCTGCGATTTTTTTTTTACGTGACTGCGACATTGCGGCGGACACTTCGGACACTTTTGACACATTTTTGGAACCATTCACATTTACACAGCGATCGTTGCTATAAAATTGCAATGATTACTGTGTAAATGTGACTGGCAGGGAAGGGGTTAACTCTAGGGGGCGCTGGAGGGGTTAATGTGTTCCCTAATAGAAGTGATTCTAACTGTGGGGGGAGGGGACTCAAGGGGAGGAGACCGATCATGTGTTCCTCCGTACTGGGATCACATGATCTGTCTCCTCTCCGCTGACAGGACCGTGGAGCTGTGTGTTTACACACACAGCTCCACGGTCCCGCACGGTCCCGTTGTTTTAACGGGCAATCGCGGGTGCCCGGCGGACATCGCGGCCACCGGGCACCCGCACCGGGTCCCGAGCGATGCCGCGCGCGCGCCCCCCCAGGCGGCCGGGAATCCGAGGACGTCATATGACGCCCACCCAGGATGGTAGATCCACCTTGTGGGCGTCATATGACCATGAAGCGGTGTTGAAGTGGTTAATTTGTTCGGTACGGGGTGAGCTGTTGGATTACGAGTGTCGGCTTCTAACTTCAGCTTGTTCAATTAAGCTTTGGCAATAAAACCTGGAAGCTGATTGGTTTCTAAGCATAGCTGCACCAGTTTTTGTACTCTTCTGTTTTAGTAAATAAACCCCAGTGTTTTAGTTGAATTCGGAGGAGGATCAATTCTGTTAGTGTAGCAGGAGTTTGTTTTTTATGCAGTGTTTCTAACTTGTTGATTTGAGATAGGAAGTCAGAAATACAGTACTTTGATCCTTGTGTTTTTTAACCTTTTTAGGACTACCTGCCTGTGTTGCACTGTGCACAGGAGGCTCCTATAGGCACATCGAGGTACCTATATGTCGCTGGCCTCTTCCAGGTACAATGCATACAGGGAGAAGGAACAAATAGATTTTTAGTAAAAAGCAGCACATAATACACACATTAACACTTGTTAGGCACACACGTAACCCCTTGATTACCCTGAGATGTTAACCCTTTCTCAGCTAGTGTCATTAGTACAGTAAGAACTGAGGAAAAAGCACAAGTGCCCTACTAAATGTAGTATGTATGGATTTTTTATGTGGATAAAAATATTTAGTAAATTAGTACATACATTACTAATATATTAGTACAGTGAGAGTGTATTGTAATATTACTGATCACTGTATTACTGTAGTGTCACTGGTGATGTCAGTGTCAGTTAGTCAGTTCCCACCCAGTGTGAGTTAGTGTCAGATTTGCCACAGTCCCACTATAAGTTGCCAATCACTGCCACTACTACTAAAAAATAAATAATATATAAAATTCCAGTATATACCATAGTTTGTAGATGCTATAACTTTCACACAAACCAATCAATATACACTTATTGGAATTTTATTTTTACCAAAGACATGTAGTAGAATACATTTTGGCCTAAAATTAATGAATAAATTAGATTTTTTTCAGTTTTTATATTGGATATATTTTATAGCAGAAAGTAAAAAATATTGTTTTTTTTCCAAATTTCCGGGCTTTTTTAATTTATATAATAATAATAATAATAAAAAAAAGTGGTGATCAAACACCAACAAAAGTAAGCTAAACAGTGACATAAATTTAATTTGGGTACAGCGTTGCATGACTACTCAATTAGCAGTTAAAATAGCGTAATGCTAAACAGCAAAAAATGGCCTGGTCGTTAACCACTTCAATACCCGCGTATTGTCATATGACGCCCACAAGGTGGATCTACCATCCTGGGTGGGCGTCATATGACGTCCTCGGATTCCCGGCCGCCTGCTCGGGACCCGGTGCGAGTGCCCGGCGGCCGCGTAAACACACAGCTCCACGTCCTGTCAGCGGGGAGGAGACCGATCATGTGATCCCAGTACGGAGGAACACATGATCGGTCTCCTCCCCTTGAGTCCCCTCCCCCTACAGTTAGAATCACTCCTATTAGGGAACACATTAACCCCTCCAGAGCCCTCTAGTGTTAACCCCTTCCCTGCCAGTCACATTTACACAGTAATCATTGCAATTTTATAGCAACGATCGCTGTGTAAATGTGAATGGTTCCAAAAATGTGTCAAAAGTGTCCGAAGTGTCCGCCGCAATGTCGCAGTCACGTAAAAAAAAAATGCAGATCGCCGCCATTACTAGTAAAAAAAAAAAAAAAAAATTCAATAAATCTATCCCCTATTTTGTAGACGCTATAACTTTTGTGCAAACCGATCAATATACGCTTATTGCGATTTTTTTTACCAAAAATATGTAGAAGAATACGTATCGGCCTAAACTGAGGAAAAAATAGTTTTTTTTTAAAAAAATGGGATATTTATTATAGCAAAAAGTAAAAAATATTGTGTTTTTTTTCAAAATTGTCGCTCTTCTTTTGTTTATAGCGCAAAAAATAAAAACCGCAGGGGCGATCAAATACCACCAAAAGAAAGCTCTATTTGTGGGAAAAAAAGGACGTCAATTTTGTTTGGGTGTAACGTCGCACGACCGCGCAATTGTTAGTTAAAGCGATGCAGTGCCGAATCGCAAAAAGTGCTCTGGTAAGGAAGGGTGTTTAAAAGCCCTGTATTGAAGTGGTTAAGGCAGCTCCATGTTTGATACGAATCCCTCCTTCAAAGGGCTTATGGGCTTCCCAGATCACCTGTGATGAGATATCAGGGTCTTTATTAGTAGAGAAGTGCACACTTGCTGTGTGGCTCCTGCCATGAGCCAAGAACATCAGAACCGAGCCAAGAACATCCAATCCAAGCCTGTGCGTCCTGTATCATCAACTCTATAAGACATATCTTTGCATAATGATGGAAAAAAGTTAAAGCTGCTTTCTTTACCCCCCCCTGGCGGTATTCCCAAATCTGTCTCAGGGTGAGATTTCTGTACAAAAAGCGGTAACCCCGAGCCAGACTCGGGCTGCGTTGCAGGATACAGGGGGAAGTTACTTACCTTGTCCCCTGGATCCTGTGATGTCTCCCTGCTGTGTGAGCGAGCCGTCTGCTCGCTCGATTCACACAGTGCCCGAGTGCTGCTGATCTCCGTTCCCTGCGACGTTACAACGCACGGGAGCGGAGATCGGCGCCAAATTCAAAAAAGTTAAAAAACACAACACACATACAGTACTGTAATCTTACAGATTACAGTACTGTATACAAAAAATACACATCCCCTTTGTCCCTAGAGGTCTGCCCAGTGCCCTGCATGTCATTTTATATAATAAATAGATTTTTTTCTGCCTGGAAACTGGAGATTGTCCATAGCAACCAAAAAGTGTCCCTTTATGTCAAAAGTGGTTTTAGACCAGCTAGAAAACAACGATAATATATTAGAATCACAATTCATCATCAAACACTAAATTTAATGACAGCGACTATTCTGCAACTGAGCAAATTTTTGTGTTTTTGATTTGATTACATTATTGAATAATTTTTTATATATATTTTTATTTTATTATAATTTATGATTTTGTGTTTCAAACTTTATCATACCCGGGATGTCTACTAGAGACTCTGGTTTGGACAGATTTAAATGAGTTATTCATAAGAATTGCATACCTAAAATATAAAAACGCCAAATTTCCATGCAAAATAATTGTACCGCTTTCAGCACAAAATTCCAGACATAATCATACCACCAGGGAGGTTAACACCCATTGAAAAACAAAAAGAAAAGATTAATAAAACAGGACATCTTAAAGTGATTCTAAATTATTATTATTATTTTTTTTTTTAATAAAAAACATGTTAGACTTGCCTGCTCTTTACAATGGTTTTGCACAGAGCAACCCTGATCCTCCTCTTTCCGGGTCCCCCGTCGATGCTTCTGGATCCTTCCCCTGTGGAGTGTACACCATAGCAAGCCGCCCGCTATAGGTGCACTTGTGCGGGTTAACTCCCAAGTTTGGCTCTGTGTGGTTGAGCTGTCAAGTGCAAAATCTGGTGTGCATGATAGCCAATCAGCTTTCAGGTTTTTTTTTGTCAAAGCTTAATTGAACAAGCTGAACTTGGAAGATGATTGGCTACCATGCACAGATGCACCAGATTTTGCACTTTTTTTAGTAAATCAACCCCAGTGTGTCCATTGACATACAGAGCCTAGCTTGGCCCACTCCCTCTTCACTGGGTGTGATTGACAGGCTCTGAGCCTACGAGAAGGGGGAGAATTGAGAGAGCTGCTGCACTCATGCACATCACTGGATTAAGATTAGGCTCAAGTAAGTTTAAGGGGAGGCTGGGAGGGGGCTGCACGTGAAAGGTTTTTTACCTTAATGCAGAGAACTACTTTACATACGTGTTTTAAGGCAAAAATAATGTTTTTAGACCTCTTGTGAATTTAGTAAATCCCTCCTAAATTATTTGATTAAATTATGGTGCATGAAAGAGTTTTTTACCAAAAGTATGACCCACAAATCTATAAAGAGCAATGATGAGGTGCAATGTGCAGTGATTAATAGAAACCATAAATAAAAGGATTCCATTAATAGGAATCAAATTATGTTTTACTTAAAGCAACCCTGTGCTATGTCCATGCATCACAGGGCAACAGGGTTGTTTTAATGGCCCTTTCCTTTCCTTTGCTCATGTGCCTCTCTCTTCATCCATTGGTAGTGAGAAACTACCTTATACTTCAGGTATGGAAGTGCATGTGACTACTGCTCCTTTGTCAAATGTGATGGCACTGGTGCATTGTGACTGGCCCAGTGCCATCACATGGGGGCTGGGAAGAGAGTCTTGGAACAGCAGGGTAGTGAGTATGTGAGTATATGCTGGTGATAAGAATGGCATTAAAGCAGATCTGTGCCTTCAAGATTGCCCTCCATGAGAAAAGCTTGCTTTAAGTTGATCTATGAAAGAGACATTTTGTTAATGTGCTATGTGCTACTGTACTGCAAATTTTGACTCACAAATAAGGTTATATATGTTTCAGTGTACCAAGGTCTGGCCAAGTCCTCTAAACTCTCATAAAACCAGATCAGCAGCATAATATTTAAAAGAGCTTTTGCTCATGGCATTGTCCTATGTGGCAGGAAACATGTGATTTTATCTGCTGTAGGCATTCAAATGCTCAATAAAAGACAGAATATTTCCATACACCTGAGACTTATGAAACACATAAATATGCATTAATCAAATTGCATCACTCACCAGGATCCCAACTTGGAAAAATGGTTATTTGTGACATCTCTGCTGTCATCCTTCTTTCTGTATATCACAGAAGCCGTGTCCTTATTCATTATTAATTTCTTCTATTTGAGATTAATGGCTTCTCCCATTTAGAGCAAAGTTATTGACTTTGCCAGCAGCAAGCCTATTTGAAATGGCAAAACCTGAGATAGTCATGGAAAATGTATGCAGAATACATAGTATGAAAATATTAAAACAAGCTCCACCTGTTCATTAAGTACAATTATACTTTCAGATGTATAAATAGTTTTAGGCTGCTGCAATATGCTAAGCTTAATAGTATTTTAAAGGAAAACTATCTGAAACCATACTTTCCTTAATCTTCCTTATGTAAGCACTAAGATCCCTTAATGTTTTTAAAGATTTTTTTAATAGTAGATCAGTCCATACTTCATCTGCTTCTCTAAAAATATTTCAGATAGGAGGATGTGCATCTGCATTATTTCCATAACCCAATTAACTGTCAGGTTTGCACACACAAAGTGGCAGTTACTGTCAAACAAGGTAAGAAAAAGGGAAAAGTTAGTAAACGCATATTCCTGGTGTAAAGGAATGTGTGAATAATATCCAAACTTCCCACTTGATAACTGACAAGGTGTTTTTGCAGACTGATATGGACAAAATAGGGGAAAAGAACAGAGAAAAAATAAATAGTTATATTTTCTAAACTATATCTGGGTTATGGTTTTATTTTCCTGTAAAAAAAAAACCTTAAGGTAGAACAACACTTGTTGTAGACCCTATATTAGGAAACATTTGGCTCATTTCAAAGAATCATCTTCACCAGCCTCTTAAACGTGGCAAAGAGGCCACGAAAGGCAAGTTCAGTTTAATAAACCAGGCAGAGAGGCCTAAAAATGTAAAATTTCAGAACAAACATCTCTGTCATGTGTAGTAGCACTACAAGTTAGAATTTACCCTGCCCATGACCAGGACTTATTTCCTTGAAAAAATCTTTTATAACCGTATCTGGGGATATCACAGGACAGCATCAATATTTTCCTGTAAGCCCATGTTTTTCCATCTTGATTATTATGGAGAATATTTAGGCAGAAGCAGATGTAGAAGGCAAATTCTACATGATCAAAGATGTTAATATCCCAGCCTAAAGTAGCACTAAAGCCTTGAATGTTTACGCGTGATTACATTTTTAAACTACTAGTTGAGATTAGGGTTGAGCGAACCCAAACTGTAGGTTCGTACCAAACTTTTGGGTTTTTGGGTCCCGGACCCGAACCCGAACAATTTACTGTATGTTTGGGTTAGAGTTCGGTGTTCGGCAATGTAATGGCGCTTTTGAAAAAGTTATTGTCATAAAAAGTGTTTGGAGACCTGGGTACTGCCCCAGGGGAAATGTATCAATGCAAAAAAAGTTTTAAAAAACTTAAGTTTTTTCGGGAGCAGTGATTTTAATAATGCTTAAAGTGAAACAATAAAAGTGTAATATTCCTTTAAATTTCGTACCTGGGGGTGTCTATAGTATGCCAGTAAAGGGCGCATGTTTCCCGTGCTTAGAACTGTCCCTGCACAAAGTGTCATTTCTGCAGGAAAAAAAAGTAATTTAAAAGCACTGGAGGCTATAATGAATTGTCGGCTCCCGGTAATACAGAGTCATTGATAAAAAAAAAAGCATGGGGTTCTCCCCAAATTCAATTACCAGGCCCTTCAGGTCTCGTATGGATATTAAGGGGAACCCCGGGTTAAATAAAAAAAAAAAAAATACGTGGAGTTCCCCCCAAATATCCATACCAGACCCTTCAGGTCTGGTATGGATTTTAAGGGGAACTCCACGCCAAATTAAAAAAAAAAATGTTGTGGAGTCCCCCCCAAAAATCCATACCAGACCCTTTATCCGAGCATGCAACCTGGCAGGCTGCAGGAAAAGAGGGGGGAACGAAAGAGCGCCCCCCCTCCTGAACCGTACCAGGCCACATACCCTCAACATTGGGAGGGTGCTTTGGGGTCCCCCCAAAGCACCTTGTCCCCATGTTGATGAGGACAAGGGCCTCATCCCCACAACCCTGGCCGGTGGTTGTGGGGGTCTGCAGTCGGGGGGGCTTATTGGAATCTGGAAGCCCCCTTTAACAAGTGGACCCCCAAATCCTGCCCCCCTGTGTGAAATGGTAACAGGGTACAAAAGTATCCCTACCATTTCACCAAAAAAAGAGAGAAAAGTGTTAAAAATGACAAGAGCCAGTTTTTGACAATTCCTTTATTTAAGTATTCTTCTTTCCATCTACTTCCTTCTTCTTTCCTTCATCCTTTGGTTTCTTCCGCTATCTTCTTCTTCCTCCATCTTCTTCTTCCTCCATCATTTTCTTCCTCTGATCCTCTGCTTCTTGCTCTGGTGTTCTCATCCGGCATCTTCCTCCACAGCGTTTTTTCTTTCTCTTCTCTTCTCGCTTCGTTCTCGGCTGTTCCGTGCAATGGGAGGCTCCCACTGTGTGACGCTTTTCTTCTTCTGACACTAATATAACGGAACCGGCGTCAGAAGAAGGCAGGGTCACCAGGTGGCCCCCCCTCCGTTATATAAGAACTGTCAGAAGAAGAAAAGCGTCACACAGTGGGAGCCTCCCATTGCACGGAACAGCCCGAGAACGAAGCGAGAAGAGAAGAGAAAGAAGAAACGCTGTGGAGGAAGATGCCAGATGAGAACACCAGAGCAAGAAGCAAAGGATCGGAGGAAGAAAATGATGGAGGAAGAAGAAGATGGAGGAAGAAGAAGATAGCGGAAGAAACCAAAGGATGAAGGAAAGAAGAAGGAAGAAGATAGAAAGAATAAGACTTAAATAAAGGAATTGTCAAAAACTGTCTCTTGTCATTTTTAACACTTTTGTCACTTTTTATGGTGAAATGGTACCGGTGCACTCCCTTACCATTTCACACAGCAGGGCGGGATCTAGGGGGGTCCCCTTGTTAAAGGGGGCTTCCAGATTCCGATAAGCCCCCCGCCCACAGACCCCCACAACCACCGGCCAGGGTTGTGGGGATGAGGCCCTTGTCCTCATCAACATGGGGACAAGGTGCTTTGGGGGGGGACCACATATTAAAAACAAATAAAGAATTCCATCAGACCATTGCAAAGCTGAATAATCAAAATCACAATAATGACATGTTTCTTGTTTGTCCTTTTTGAAGAAGTGTCGCACTGTGACGTATATATAGTGCTTACTCCCAAAGGAGTCGCTGGAAATTTGCCCAGGTTCTTCCCCAGTGGATTGCATTGCAGCCAGGCAATAGACTCATTTCTGAACAGCTGAAAGGGATTGCAAAGTCTCAAGGTTTTTCACATTAATACATTCTATGCATTTAGGTGAAAAACCTTCTGTGCTGCAGCTGTCCCCCAGAGCCCCCCTTTTTCTTACCTGAACCTGATTGTTTCAGCGCTGAGCACGTGCCAAGCAGCTCCAGCCACTGTCTCTGTCCTCATTAGATAGATAGCCATTGGCTCCCGCTGCTGTCAATCAGATCCAGTGACACAGGGGGGCGGGGCAGAGTCCTGCTGTCTGTGTCAACGGACGCAGCAGCGGGACTCGTGAGTGCGACCCCACTGGTTCCCCCAGGGAATGTGGGTCTCCGTGGGGGCACCCGATGAAGTGGAGGAGCCAGGAGCGCAGACAGAGCACCCCAGAAGAGTAAGGCCGGGGCTGCTCTGTGCAAAACCCTTGCACAGAGCAGGTAAGTATAACATGTTTGTTATTTAAAAAGAAAAAACAAACAAACACTTGAAGCAGAAATCTTTGCTTATAGCAAACTGTGGACTTAGCTTTGTAGTGGAAACAGTTAACTGCAAACTCCTTTCTTTAGAGCCACAAGAGCAGAGTCCCATCACATGTAATCTGATAGACTAAGCTCTTCAGAACACCAGCCTATGTCCTCTTTGAACAAACACACAGCTGACTCCCTAGCACAAGAGGGGTGGCAGCAGCCCAAAAGTCTCTAAAATCTCTCACAGCAGTCTGTACTCACAAACTGTCCAGGGACAGTTGATTGCCTCCTTCTAACTTCCAAATGCCACTTTTCTCCAGTGATACCAGACTAGATCTTCAGTAGACAGCCCCTCAGGCAGCTCTCTGTAGCATCCAGGCCCCCAGGTCACCCACCTGAGGCTTCACATACAGCAAGCACATGGCAGCGTTGCCTTGGAGGGCAGTAGCCCTCCAGGCTGGACTGATCCTCTACAGGAAAAGACCCAGAAGCTCAGTGGCTCAGAGTATTTATGCAGTCTCCCAGCAGCCTTCAGAGCCCTGCTCCCTGCAATTGGCCAGGGCTGCATAAATATTAATACTGCCATCTGTATAGCTCCAAACCTACGTTACAGTGAATTTTATAGCTCTCAAGAAGGCAGAGGGAGCAGACTAGCAGCAACCGAGAACACAGAGCTGCCCTAATTGATCAGCTGCACTGGTTACAGTGAGCGAAGCTAGATTTGTGTGACACAACAAATGTAGACACACTGGTTACAGTGAGGAAAGCTACATTTATCTAACAGAAATACACACAGCTCCACTGAACATACTGAGCCAGCACTAAATCTAACTAATCCTAGTGCCTACCTAGGAGGGGGCTACATTTGTTTCTTTGAACTTTGTATACACCCCATGACTCTGTTATATTATGCTGGAAAAATGTGTTGTATTTACAAGATCAAAGCTCTCCCACATCTATACCAATTCTTATTAAGTTAAGCTTAATTAGTGTCAGGAAGGGCATGCCAGTAAACATGGTTCCTCTAGATGGACTGCTGTGCCTCTTTACAGGCTAATTCCTGCTTCTCGTAGACGTAGGAATTTGGCTAATACTTATGCATATGGGCACGCCTAGAGGTGCGCGCACACATGCGCCTCAGCATACTCATGTGCACAGGTGAGAGATGCTGGTCCCAAATGAGCTAATTAAACTGTGTCAGTGCTCGGCATCAATGCTGCTTTCAGCCTTCCCTGTATCCTGTGACCCTGTTATTCTGTATCCTGATTTCAGTTGCTGACCCGGCTTGTCTGACCACTCTCTCAACTCTGCCAGCACTGACCCTGGCTTGTCCTTGACCTATGCTTCTGTCTGCTCCATTTGCTCCTCTTTCCCAATTTGGCTCCTTACCTGGCTTGTACCCAGACTGCTCCTCTGTACCTGATCTGTCCTGCCAGTATACGATCCAGCTTGCCTGACTCTGCTTCCTGACACATCCTGCTGTGCCTGCTGTTCTACAGCACATGCCTCACCTGCACGCTGTCGCCAGTACCAGCTTGCTTCAGTCTGCCATTTACCGGTTGTCTACCAGACCACCCAATTCTTATTAAGTTAAGCTTAATTAGTGTCAGGAAGGGCATGCCAGTAAACAACATGGTTCCTCTAGATTGGCTGCTGTGTCTCTTTACAGGCTAATTCCTGCTTCTCGTAGACCTAGGAATTTGGCTAATACTTATGCATATGGGCACGCCTAGAGGTGCGTGCACACATGCGCCTCCGCATACTCATGTGCACAGGTGAGAGATGCTGGTCCCAAATGAGCTAATTAAACTGTGTCAGTGCTCGGCATCAATGCTGCTTTCAGCCTTCCCTGTATCCTGTGACCCTGTTATTCTGTATCCTGATTCCAATTGCTCACCTGGCTTGTCTGACCACTCTCTCAACTCTGCCAGCACTGACCCTGGCTTGTCCTTGACCTATGCTTCTGTCTGCCCCATTTGCTCCTCTTCCCCAATTTGGCTCCTTACCTGGCTTGTAGCCAGACTGCTCCTCTGTACCTGATCCGTCCTGCCAGTATATGATCCAGCTTGCCTGACTCTGCTTCCTGACACATCCTGCTGTGCCTGCTGTGCTACAGCACATGCCTCACCTGCTTGCTGTCGCCAGTACCAGCTTGCTTCAGTCTGCCATTTACCAGTTGTCAACCAGAACGCCTGCTTCACTGAAGACTATTGACGACCTCTCCTGCCTGACATGGATACCCATTCTGCTACTGGCAAAACCTACAGGCACTTGTGCCACTCTGTACTCCAGCGCCTTCTGTTCACACTAGCAGGGGCTCTGAGTCAGAGGTGTAAGAGAGGCCTTCCTCATTATTTCAGGCTCTGCCTGCAAGGTACGTGTTAATTTGTTTATTCATACAATATTATATTGTATATTATGTGGAACCAATAGTAGCTATGCTGCTCCAAACTTGCATCTTTCTGTGTACCTTCAGCTCCCATCAAGTGCACGCCAAGGAGTGCATCCCCACCCAGTGTTTTGCTTGCAAAGGAGAAATGAACAGGCCACAGCCAATGTAAAACCAGCTTTAATATAACAAATAGAGGATTCACAACATGGTTTTACATCTGTGATGGCATCAGCATGCAGCCCGTTCATTTCTACTTGACAAAGGTGATAGTGACAATGTTTTGATATACAAAAGGATAGCCTCCAAAATACTGTGTAGAGCATTTGAAGAAAAAAAATACAAGTCTGAGTTAGTAGCATGTCTCCTTTTCTATATGAAAGGGTATATATTTGGAGTGGAAGTGGTGAACTAAGTCAGACGTTAGTTATGAAACCATGACTGTGGTTGATTTGGTGAGCACCATTATACTGTATGTTTGTGAGTATGTACAGAAAGCAATATGTGATTGGTGTTGAAGGCTCTAAACAGAACTGCAGCAATGAGCCATATTGAGCAAAGTGTGCACCAGAAACTGGCCAAAATTTTGTTCTGTAATGATCTGATTTTATATGATACTTTGGTCTGATGACATGGTTCCTCTTGATTGGCTTGAGATTAGGACAGAAGGGCTAGGACTGCTGCACAAACTGCCAAACATTTGCAGATAATTGCCTTGTACATATCTGCCAAGGTTAAATCTCAAACATGGCGAAGCATGTGGTTCATTTCGAGTCTCTTTTGCTCTTGGTCAAATGCTACAAAGAAGCAGTGAAAGAAAGCAGTAGACTGATGTAATGTTTACTGTGCAAGACAAAGATGTGAGGTTACAATCCCTTTAAAGCACTGTACAGTGTAAATGTTATGATTGTATAACAGAATGACTTAAAAGAGCATTAAACATTTTGTCTATCTGGATATTGGATTAAACAGTGTCGCTCATGTGCTCCTGTTTTAGCCAAACTTGGTAAGCTTACTAAAAGCAGACTTCAACACCTTAAATATAATGTCAAACGTTGACAGGGAAAGGAAAGCCTAAGCCCTATGTGCACTGCATTCAAGTATTTCTCTCTTAGCTAAGTGCTAAATAGCTGATGAAATCACGATATGGAATCCCAGATTCAATTCCATCAAGGCAAATCCAAACAATGTAATGCAATGAATGCAAACAAGTCAAAAACTCAAGCGCTAACCATATTATTTTGAGTAGATTTAGGCTAACCTTACAATCAAGAAAGTACACCCTATTATCAGTAGGAACAACATAATTATACTTTGAACATTTTTTCCACAAAGGTAAATTACAAAGTTACAAAATAAATAGAATTTCGTAACCATGGCCACCCCCAGCATCAGAACATTGTAATTGATGAAAGAAGTTTATAAAGAAATGCTTTCTTATTAATATTGCGTGTAATTAAATTCCTGTTTAAATGACTGCTGTCTTAATAATAATATTTATCCTAAAACAATGGACATAATGGATTAATAAGTATTATTACTTGTGTTCTTTCCTTTCATCGTTTGGTCTGTTTATGCCTACATTCATTTACTAGAACACAATTTGACGAGCATTGCTTTTACTGAATGCATAATGAAAATAATTTTCTGAAGTTTATTATTATTTTTTAATAAGTACTTATTAGGGAGGCTAGAGTAAATGTAAGGGTGTCGTTTTCTAATTAAAATGTTGCTCAGGCTGGCTCCAAACAGTTTGTTTAAGTTATACACTACTACTGTATCCTGGAAGGCTGTTTTATTTGCTCTAAGCAGGATCTGTTTTTAATTAAATAGAAAAATTTTTTGCAAGAGATATACTGTATAGACTTTCATTGCTGACTTTTCTTTTTGACAATGCAACTTTCCTGGCTGTTATTGAAATGCTTCAGCTTTTTTTAAACCCTGTAGGTAAAACATGCTGTATCTTAATGCCTGAATGCAGTTTTGCAGTTTTGGCATGTGTTGGTAAGACCTCATGCACAATGCACATTAGGGGGGTCTGGTGTTTTTTTCTTTCTGCCTCTAAATGCCCGGCCATGTTAGTTTTTGTGTCCATGCAAATATAGGCATTTACATTTAAAAAAATCCAACTGCTAGCATGTCCAGAAGCAGCAGCATGTTGGCAGAAAAAATGCATGTAAATGACAGAATTAATTATTATTCTGGCCAACAAAATGAATTAAAACCCAAGCGCTTACAAACATCAAGCTTTTTTTTCAGCGAAAACTGCTGCCAGGAGGAGAGCCATTTAGGAGAGCTGGGTAAATGTCCTGTGTTCACTGGCACACAAAACTGTACATACCATGGTGACTACTTAGTATATCCAGGTAAATTATTCCCTTTTTTTTTTTTTTTCAGGATAAATTGGGCCTTTATTTGGTGGAACATAGTAATGGATATCACCTGATTTTTTGGTTATAAAAAATGGCTCAAAATAGTAAAAAAAAAAAAATAAATAATATATATATATATATATATATATATGTATACAGTGTTTATATATATATATATATATATATATATATATATACACAGTATCTCACAAAAGTGAGTACACCACTCACATTTTTTAACCACTTCAGCCCCGGACCAATTGGCAGCCAAAGGACCAGGCCCCTTTTTGCGATTCGGCACTGCGTCGCTTTAACTGACAATTGCGCAGTCGTGCGACGTGGCTCCAAAACAAAATTGGTGCCCTTTTTTTTCCCCACAAATAGAGCTTTGTTTTGGTGGTATTTGATTGCCCCTGCGGTTTTTATTTTTTGCGCTATAAACAAAAATAGAGCAACAATTTTGAAAAAAATGCAATATTTTTTGATTTTTGCTATAATAAATATCCCCAAAAAATATATAAAAAAACATTTTTTTTCCCTCAGTTTAGGCCGATACGTATTCTTCTACATATTTTTGGTAAAAAAAATCGCAATTAGCGATTATTGATTGGTTTGCGCAAAAGTTATAGCGTTTACAAAATAGGGGATAGTTTTATAGCATTTTTATTAATATTTTTTTTTTTTACTAGTAATGGCGGCGATCAGCGATTTTTATTGTGACTGCGACATTATGGCGGACACATTGGACATTTTTGACACATTTTTGGGACCATTGTCATTTATACAGCAATCAATGCTATTTAAATGCATTGATTCCTGTATAAAGGACAGTTGTAGTGAAAGAGTTAACCACTAGGGGGAGGGGAGGGGTTATGGGCTCTAACGTGTGTGTTTTTTTTACATTAGGGGGCGGGGCTGACGTCTGACGTCATTGATCGGCTTTCCCGATGACCGGGAACAGCCAATCAATGACAGGCAGAGTAGGAAGCGCGGGGAGAGGTTTGTTTACACAAACCTCTCCCCGTTCTTCAGCTCCGTAACCCGATCGCGGGACACCAGCGGCGATCGGGTCCGCTGGTCCCGTGGCCGGGCAGGCATTTAAAGGGCCACGTACAGGTACGTGGTTTTGCCTGCCCGTGCCATTCTGTAGACGTATATGGAAAAAAAAAAAAGGGGGGTTGGGACTTTAAATGAAGCAGTTGAGAATGCGGAGGTTAGAGTAAAAAAGTTTTTATTTTATAACGTTGTATAGTAGTAAAAAGTAGATTTCATATATATACAAACATCTGCAAATGCATAGAATATAAGTATGATGGATAAAAATAATTGTAGTACATACATGATGGTTGAAGTATTTACATCTAAAACAGTAATATGGCTTATACATACTACAGACGGTATGCCTGATAGCTGTAATGGTGATCGCATGGTATACATATGTGGTAATGCTGTATAATGTTGGTACCATCGTCCAACTGTAATTGGTATGGCTGTAGCATCGAAATAAAGCTCTACGCATTTCGTGGAAGTTTGTCCACTCGTCAGGAGCAGATGCGACAATTTCCTAAAAAATATACAGATATGGTAAAACATACTCTGTATAAAGAGAAAATAGGAAAAAAACATGGTACCGGTTGTTAGCCGTATACACTTACCAACCTATGGTAGTGAGTGCGATATGTGAAAACCAGCATGGGGTGAGCCAGAGGTACAGATTCCGTTGCGGGAGCTGAGGCAGCATGAAACACACTTGCAGCAAATGATGATGGTGGAAAGTGCACGGGCTAAGGGACAGTCTCCATCTAACAACAATGATAGTGTATGTATCTTTAAACGAGGGTATCTGGGAACAGATATTTAAATATATATTGAGTATATATTGTGATTTGAAACAATAGTAAGTTTTATAGTCGTAGAAAGGTAATGAACCCAGTGTACCTCAATGTGACGTGATGATGGGAGGAGGAGGTTGTGATATACTTATAAGATAATAGATAATAATAGACAGTTGCCTCAATATGTGTGTATATTAGATAGATAGGGAGTGATAAAATGAAAAAATAGATTAGAAAAGTGCAAATCAAAAGACACCCGAAGTGAGCCTAAACCCAGATGCGCTTACCCATATGCTGCATACAATGCAACACTGGTAGAAGGGCAGCCAGTGTGCAGGCACCCCAGGAGGAGACCGGGCGTGTAGACAGCCCGCTCCAACTGGGGGGTGAATATATACATGCCGCCAACGCCACATGCGTGAACCGTAGACGGGAGAGCGTGCGCACCTGAGCTAATCAAACGCTCAGTGATTGGCGCCGAATCTCCCTCACGGATAGCACGCAGAGTGGTGCTCAAAACGTCAGCGGAATGACGTCACAACTGACATCATGCGCTTGACGTATGGACTGTGGCGCCGATGCACGAGGGGGCATCCACCCGATCCTCCCATGCACGCAAGTTGCAGGGGGAGGGGGAGTGGACCCACAGGGTGCATCGCAGCTCCCGCAACGAAAACCCCCCAACATGCACCATCATGCCCATTATATCACAATAGCACAACCCACCGCCAGAGCGATAAGTGTGCATGAATAGAGAAATAAATAAACCTTGATTATCCTGTATAACCATGAAGCCAATATCGTACATGCCGTCTGTTAGTATCATTATTGAAACCATTAAATGCATACACAGATGAACACAGTATATAACTATCCCAGATATATAAATCCCATAAGGGGTATACAAAAATCCGAGACGGAACCTCACACGTGGAAAGCAGGGGAACACTGCTAGTCCAAATTCTCAGCTGCTTCCATCCCGATAATATTTTGTAGAGAGGGGGAGTTTTGGGACTTTAAATGAGGCGCGGGTAAACGCCTCCATCCCTATATTTGGTATATGGAAAAAAAAAGGGGGTTTGGGACTTTAAATGAAGCAGTTGAGAATGCGGAGGTTAGAGTAAAAAAGTTTTTATTTTATAACGTTGTATAGTGGTAAAAAGTAGATTTCATATATATACAAACATCTGCAAATGCATAGAATATAAGTATGATGGATAAAAATAATTGTAGTACATACATGATGGTTGAAGTATTTACATCTAAAACAGTAATATGGCTTATACATACTACAGACGGTATGCCTGATAGCTGTAATGACGTAGACGTATATCTACATGAGGTGGTCGGGAAGCGGTTAAAATATTTTTTATACCTTTTCATGTGACAACACTGAAGAAATTACACTTTGCTACAATATAAAGTAGTGAGTGTACAGCTTGTGTAACAGTGTAAATTTGCTGCCCCCTCAAAATAACTCAACACCCAGCCATTAATGTCTAAATCGCTGGCAACAAAAGTGAGTCCACCCCTAAGTGAAAATGTCCAAATTGGGCCCAATTAGCCGTTTTCCCTCCCTGATGTCTTGTGACCCGTTGGTGTTACAAGGTCTCAGGTGTGAATGAGGAGCAGGTGTGTTAAATTTGGTGTTATTGATCTCACTCTCTCATACTGGTCACTTGGAAGTTCAACATGGCACCTCATGGCAAATAACTCGCTGAGGATCTGAAAAAAAGAATTGTTGCTCTACTTAAAGATGGCCTAGGCTATAAGAAGATTGCCAAGACCCTGTAGCACGATGGCCAAGACCATACAGTGGTTTAACAGGACAGGTTCCACTCAGAACAGGCCTCACCATGGTTGACCAAAAAAGCTGAGTGCACATGCTCAGCATCATATCCAGAGGTTGTCTTTGGGAAATAGATGTATGAGTGCTGCCAGCATTGCTGCAGCGGTTGAAGGGGTGAGAGGTCAGCCTGTCAGTGCTCAGATCATACGCCACACACTGCATCAAATTGGTCTGCATGGCTGTCGTCCCAGAAGGAAGCCTCTTCTAGAGATGATGCACAAGAAAGCCTGCAAACTGTTTTCTGAAGACAAGCAGACTAAAGACATGGATTAGTAGAACTATATCCTGTGGTCTGATGAGACTGAGGTAAACTTATTTGGTTCAGATGGTGTCAAACATGTGTGGCGGCAACCAGGTGAGGAGTACAAAGACAAGTGTATCTTGCCTACAGTCAAGCATGGTGGTGGAAATGTCATAGCCTGGGGCTGCATGAGTGCTGTCGGCACTGGGGAGCTACAGTTCATTGAGGGAACCATGAATGCCATCATGTACTGTGACATAATGAAGCAGAGCATGATTCCCTCCCTTCGGAGACTGGGCCGCAGGGCAGTATTCTAACATGATGCCGACCCCAAACACACCTACAAGACAACCACTGCCTTGCTAAAGAAGCTCAGGGTAAAGGTGATGGACTGGCCAAGCACGTCTCCAGACCTAAACCCTATTGAGCCTCTGTGGGGCATACTCAAATGGAAGGTGGAAGAGCGCAAGGTCTCTAACATCCACCAGCTCCATGATGTCGTCTTGGAGGAGTGGGAGAGTACTCCAATGGCAACCTGTGAAGCTCTGGTGAACTCCATGCCCAAGAGGGTTAAGGCAGTACTGGAAAATAATGGCGGCCACACAAAATATTGACACTTTGGGCCCAATTTGGACATTTTCACTTAGGGGTGTACTCACTTTTGTTGCCAATGGTTTAGACATTAATGGCTGCCTGTTGAGTTATTTTGAGGGGACAGACAATTTACACTGTTATACAAGCTGTACAGTCACTACTTTACATTGTAGCAAAGTGTCATTTCTTCAGTGTTGTCACATGAAAAGATATAATAAAATATTTACAAAAATGTGAGGGGTGTACTCACTTTTGTATATATATATATATATATATATATATATATATATATATTTCTTGCTATTATGAAGACCCACCACCGAAAAGACCCTAAAGTAAATTTTCCTACACTTGACATTTGTTTTGATACCATATATTAAAGAGTGTGTTTTTCTTCCTTTCTAATTCCCTGCAAAGTAAAGGCTTAATGTGCTAGTATGCATCGCGAAATAGCACATTATCGGACAATTACCTGCAAACGAAGCCCGTGTCGTCCCTGCTGCATGCTGCATCCATTTTCGCCCGTCTTCCTTCCGGGGCCACGGACTCCGGCTCTGTGACTGGCCGGAGCCGCATGGGACTAATCCCGCGCACGTGCGTGGGAGCCGCTGGTCACGGCACACTCGTCTGAAGAAATGGCACAGGGGCGGCCATACCTTTAGAGCACATGCGCACGTTTAGGAGATATCTACAGTATCTATAGGTAAGCCTTATTGTAGGCTTACCTTTAGGAGATATCTACAGTACCTATAGGTAAGCCTTCTTCTAGGCTTATTCTAGGCTTACCTATAGGTACAACTTACAAAGGAGGGTTTACAACCTCTTTAATATATTATTTGTTTTTTGTGCCTGTACTGGTGTCAATAAGGGTCCTTTCACACGGGTGGACCAATCGGGTCCATCTGTCAGTTTTCCAGGCAAAGCCAATCAGACCCTACAGTCTTGGCAGGTGTCAAGGGACATGTGTCCATTGAAATCCGCCAACATCCTGTCTGCTACAAGGCCGTCTGGTGGATCGGATGGCAGTTGGGTGTAAACAGACAGGCTACCCATAGAGGAGAGCAAGCTGTGTCTGTGTCCACTCTGCATTAGTAGAGGGGACACGGGCCAGCCACCTGCCTGCTTAGCAGGGATAAGCAAACAGATTCCTTGCTGAGCAGGTGAACTCCAATGGAGCCAGCCCCTTGTGTAGGGGGCCTAACAATAGTGTGCATTTTGTTTTATTTTGTTTTAGCCTACATAAAAACACTGACACTAAATCAAAAAGTTTTTTAAATCCTAGATAAAACATACTGACCCTGACCTTTGACCTTAACTCCAGCATTTTAGCCCGCCTTTTTACCCTGAGCCTGCCCTTGACACTTACCTAGGTCAAGCCCTAATCTAGCTGTTTTAACTTTATTATTTATTCATTTTTTTTACATACAGATTTTTTTGGTTTACATTTTTGTACTTTGCAAAGTGCAGTTGCATTCTGCAAGAGCAGTTGCTCCAGAGCTTAGTAAATGAGCAGAAGCTCTGCTGACTTCCATAGTCCAAAAGTTTATTTATTTATTTTTCCCTTGCAAGTGCTTGGGTATTCTTTGCAAAGTGAAGCTTTACCTTATTTACTAGGCTCTGGAGCAACTGCAAAGTGCACAGATTATTTCCCTTTAGTAAATCAACCCCAATGTTTTCTTTTTCTTCCATCAGAGGGAGAAAGAGAGTATAGGGGTGGGTTTTACTCATTGTGACATCCTGGCTCCCGAACATTGTAACGAGATCCAACACAAATACTGGTGCAAATATGTGCAGCATCTTGGAAGAAGGCCAACATTGTTGTATGTATTTGTCTGAACTTTTTGTGAATTGCATTGGATACAGGTTTGCTCTGGGTAATTTACATATGTAGACTAGCAATGGTAATCATTATGGCTGTTGGTATCAGGGCAAAAAGGGGCAACTGTCTGGCCTGCTGTCCCCTTGAGAAATGCAGGGAAAGAAATCCCCTACCCTTTTTTTAGCTGCTTCCCACCCGCCATATAGTAAAATGATTGACAGACAGGAGCACCCCCTGTTCTGGGAGGACGCATATGATCACCAGTGTCCTGATTATCAGTGAAACCCCAACAGTGCCCACTAGTGCTGCCAATTGGTGCCCACCAGTGCTGCCTGTCAGTGCCCATCAGTGCTACCTGTCAGTGCCCTTCAGTGCCTCCTCATCAGTGCTGCCTATCAGTGCCTCCTCATCAGTGCCCATCAGTGCCGCCTCATCAGTACCCATCAGTGCAGCCTCATCCGCGCACATTAGTGAAGGAGAAAAATTACTTATTTACAAAAGAAACTAAGAAAAAAATGTTTTTTCAAAATTATTTTTCTTTTTTGTTTGTTTAGCAAAAAAATAAAAAATCCAGCTGTGATTAAATGGCACCAAAAGAAAGCTCTATCTGTCTCCAAAAATGTTTTTTCGTTTGCATACAGCGTTGCATGACCACACAATTTTCATTCAAAGTGAGACAGCACTGAAAGCTGAAAATTGGCCTGGGCAGGAAAGGGGTGAAAGTGGTTAAAAATATGACTCACACAACCGCATGCTGCTGCAGCACCAGGCAGTTTGGCGTGCATGAAAATGCGATCGTTTTGCTGATGTATAGGGGTGCCATTAATTCTTAACATGCGACTGCTGAAAAGCAGCGTGTTTTTGTCAGTGGGTTGGGAACACACACAATTATGCACATGTCTCCAACCCGCACATATACAGTATTACCAAAAGTATTGGGACACCTGCCTTTACACGTACATGCATTTAGTCGAATGCTCTGTACACACGGTCGGACATTCCAACAACAAAATCCGTCTGATTTTTTCTGATGGATTTTGGCCCAAATTTGTCTTGCACACACGGTCGCACAAAGTTGTCGGAAAATCCAATCATTCAGAACGAGGTGCTGTACAACACGTACGACGGGACTATAAAGAGGCCAGTAGCCAATAGCTTTCATCTCGTATTTTATTCTGCGCATGCGTGGCACTTTTTTTACGTCTGAATTGTCTACACGCAATTGTAATTTAAATGATCAGATTTTGTTGTCTGAAAATTTTAGATCCAGCTCTCAAACTTTGTGTGTCGGAAATTCCAACGGAAAAAGTCAGATGGAGCCCACACACGATTGGATTTTCGAGAACGCGATCCGATCGCAAATTTTCCGTTGGAAAGTCAGACCGTGTGTACAGGACATTAGTCCATAGGGTTCAATATTGAGTTGGCCCACCATTTGCTGCTATAACAGCTTCAAATCTTCTGTGAAGGCTGTCCACAAGGTTTAGGAGTGTGTCTATGGGAATGTTAGACCATTCTTCCAGAAGCGCATTTGTGAAGCCAGGCACTGATGTTGGATGAGAAGGCATGGCCTGCAGTCTCTGTTCTAATTCATCCCAAAGGTGTTTTATCCAGTTCAGGTCAGGACCTCAGGCCAGTCAAGTTCCTCCACCCCAAACTCGCTCATCGATGTCTTTATGGACCTTGCTTTGTGCACTGATGCAGTCATGTTGGAACAGGAAAGAGCCATCCTTAAACTGTTCCCACAAAGTTGGGAGCATGAAATTGTTCAAAATGTCTTGGTATGGTGATGCCTTAAGAGTTCCCTTCACTGGAACTAAGGGGCCAAGCCCAACTCCTGAAAAACAACCCCACTCCATAATCCCCCCTCCACCAAATGATTTGGACCAGCGCACAAAGCAAAGTCCATAAAGACATAGATGAGCGAGTTTGGGGTATCGGAACTTGAATGGCCTGTGCAGAGTCCTGACCTCAACCTGATAGAACACCTTTGGGATGAATTAGAGCAGAGACTGCGAGCCAGACCTTCTCGCCCACATCAGTACCTGACCTCACAAATGCGCTTCTGGAAGAATGGTCAAACATTCCCATAGACACACTTCTAAACCTTGTGGACAGCCTTCCCAGAAGAGTTGAAGCTGTTATAGCTGCACAGGGTGGGCCAACCCAATATTGAACCCTACGGACTAAGACGGGGATGCCATTAAATGTGTGTGTAAAGGCAAGGGTTACAATACTTTTGGTAATATAGTGTATATGAACCTAGTGTAAGGGGCACTGGATAATAGAAGAAATCCAACAGGGTTCCAATACTTCACCAATGTGTCAAAAAGAAAAATATGGAAATGGATTGGATACAGGCACTAAATATTTGTCTGTTTACCCTTTATTAGTCAAATTTGTCTTCCTACACAGATTTCTTCAGCTTAATGGCCCTTTAACTTATCATTCGGTCTATGTGCACACAGCGTAAACAGTTTTATGTTCTTTTTTTGTTGTTAACTGGCAGATAAGGTCTCCTCACACATATTCTTGGTAGAAATTAGAAAGGAAATAGGTTTATAGATGGAAACTGTTACTTCAGCACAAAGGAAGGAAGTGTTGGCATAGTTTCACACAGGCAGAGATGTTAGCCTTTATAGGCTGTGTTTGTTGCTGTTGTGGAAACCTTTGCTAGAATATGTCAAGACGCTATTTAAACACTTTTTACAAATGGAACCATTTGCTTGCTGTGTTGGATTATAAGTACTCTTCTGGCAAGAGTGAAGCATTGCTTTTACTATGGTTAAAGTTGAAATGTAATCTACTTAGAATTTGCCTTCCCTGGTTTACTGCTTCCCCCCGTCCCACCTGTTTTCTTTCTATACTTTATTTTTGACCCAGTGGTGTCATCACTGATTCACTGTGCTTCCTTATTCAATGCAATAGAGGGGTAGGGTGTTGTCTGTGCATGGCTTCACTCAAGGTAACACCCAGATGTGACCCAGATGTGATGCCAAACCTCCAGCCAGGAAATGGGGCAGGCTCTATCTGACTTGCTGCAACTTCTAATGCACACTGTGGGAAGCTCACAGTGCGCAGTGGACGCAAAAGTCGTTCGGCCACTTATAATACGATGTTTGGTGTTTTTTTGGGGGAAAGGAAGTTTGTTCTCACTAGAAATGTCATCAAGAATGTAAAGCCAATTTATTCAATGTAAGGAGAGGTCACCCAGTAGCTGTTTACCCATCTGGACTCTAGAGCACTAGTGCTGGGACACCCAAACCCCCTTTTTATTAGGCTTTTCCACACATGTGCTCCAGTGGATACTAGAGGGGTGTCTCCATCACACAAACTTCTACCAAAAAGCTAGTCAGTTTAGCACCTTTACAAAGTGACTACATTCATGTAGTTGGCATTTGTAACTGGCCAAACTAAAATAGTGTCCGTCACTTTCAACCAATGTTTGTCATTTCCTATTTCTGCCCTCAATAGATTGTGTTGCTAAATCTTCCTTTTGTACATTCTCATAGGGGAGCGAAAACTTGGGCCGTCTGAGGAAACCCCCAAACCAACACCTCCCAAAAAAGGGGAAAGAGCAGAAGCAGAGGAGGAGGAGGAAGGAGAGATCATCGAACTTGGAGAAATTGTCACCACAACAGGTGAGTGTTGGAGAACACAGCTACTGGTAAGCTAATCCATGTATGGCTGCCTCATTTCCAACACCCCGCTTTTGTTTGTTTGTGGTTTTTAGGTGACGTGGATGTTGTGGAAGAAAAATCGCACTTTACCACAGAGAGTGCCCACGTACTCATCGGAGAGATAATGGTCTGCAATAGAGATCTAGATTACATAAAGCAAAACATCAATGATGTTCAACAAAAATTGAAGAACATCATTGATGTTTTAGGAAAAATATGAAAACGCACCAAGTAATTAACACACATTTGTGCCAGCTTCTGAACACATTTGCAACTTAAAAACTGTGTGAAATTTGGAACTTGCACACATTGTGTCCACATGTACTAGCTCCCATCATGGTGGATGAATGCCAACGTTTTTTTGGGGGTGCAAACACTTTACGAACTACGAAAGTGGTTGTGGTGAAGGGGTTGCACCCCCAAAAAACGTCCATTCATCCCCATGATGGAAAATGGCACTTTTGAAGCTTCTAGGCATGTGTTTTACCATCTAATGACCATTTTCAGTCCCAAATTGTGTGCATGTTCGAAATTTCCACTTTTCGGGGGTGACCCCCCCATGTGATGAAGGCAAGATCAAACACACTTTGAACATATAGTCATGTCTGATCTTGTCTTCACTTTACAAAGTTGAACTTTCCTAGTTCATAGGTTCTGGTTAGCTCCATGCCTGGTTTTACCAATTGCGGAATGTTTGTAAACAATGTTGTAAATAACCAAGATGTTGTCAGTTTTGGCGTGAAGATTGTAAACGCACTTGTGAATGTTTTCCAAGTAAACTTTTTTATTTTTCTAAATGTGTGGCTTCCTTATTTAAAAAAACAATGCATTATGTATGTAAAATGTAAAGGATATGGGGGGCAATGGGTGTTATTTACTAAAGGCAAATCCACTTTGCACTGCAATTTCCTTTCCCAGGGAACTTTTTCAATGCACTTGTAGAGCATAGCGGATTTGACTTATGTAAATGACACCCACAGTGCTTTGTACGAAAACACGGAGCACAGCATTTTTGAGAATACACACACATGTCAGACCTGGTGATGAAAAGGAGTATTTTGTCTGTCAGTTATGCAGGACAAACCTTCTCTAGACCAAAGATTAGGTAGCAAACACACAACATGAGAATAATCTTTTTGGGAAGAAGAGACTGTTACCTCCTTTAGCCCAGAAAGTGCATTCCCACTGTCGAAGGCAAAGGGAAAAAATGTCAAAGTTAAATAAGCTAAAAAGAAGACTGAAATGACAAGAAATCAGAGGTTGGTTAAAATATCAGATTTAGTAAAAAATGCCTCTCACACATCGTCAGGCAGAGCAATGGCCCCCCTACCCACAAAGTACGCCATATATTGCTCGCGGACCACGCGGGCATTTAGAGGGGGCAAGCCTGGACGTGCCACTTGAAGGGCTGTGAGGTCCGCATTTGGAGGGCCCTCCACATCTGGGCCAACGGGCACCACATATTTCCTGTTATGTCTTTTGAGGAAGTTGTGCAATATGCAACAGGCAAGAACTATGTGGTTCAGTTTGTATTCCGCCAAGTTAAATGCCGTCAGGAACAGGCGGAAGCGGCTGGCCAGGATGCCAAAAGTGTTCTCCACCACTCTTCTGGCTCTGGACAGCCTGTAGTTGAAGACCCTCTGGTCCGGGGTGAGGGTCCTCATCGGGAACGGCCTCATCACATGGGGAGTCAATGCAAACGCTTCATCTGCGACAAAGACGAAGGGGAGTCCTTCGGCATTCTCCTCTGGAGGTGGCAAGCACAGACTGCCACTTTGGAGACGCCAGTAGAACTCCGTGTGCGTAATGGCACCACCATCCGAGATCCGGCCGTTCATCCCCACGTCCACATACATAAACTCGTATGTTGCCGACACCACCGCCAACATCACTACACTATTAAACCCTTTATAATTATAATAGTAGGACCCCGAGTTGGGCGGTGGGACGATGCGGACGTGTTTCCCATCAATTGCCCCTCCGCAGTTAGGAAAGTCCCAACGGCTGGCAAAGTGGGAGGCCACAGTCTGCCATTCCTGTGGCGTGGAAGGGAACTGTGGAGTGAAACAAGCCAAAAAAATTAGTCACTTTGCACTTAAACATTGCAAGCAGATTAGACAATCAACATCTTGGAACAAGAGCATTGTATAAAATTTGAGGCTGGAAAGTATTTGCACAGAAAAGTAGAGGCTCCCCTTCACAGATGACTCACCCCCCATCAATCCCCCCACTTCTGTTGGGCCATTGGCAATAACTAGGGTTTTGGGGGGGGGGACAGGTAACCCTCTGCACTTCATTGATTGGCAAATGGCTCAATAATGTGTGCTAGTTTGGCCAGACCCTCTGTACTTAACACTATTGGCAGCCCCCAGGAAAGATAAAATAACATTTCAACCCCCCCCCCCCCACCCCAAAAAAAGGCAGGCACATTGTGACATTCTGAAATTACCAAGAAAGCTAATAGGAGGGAAAGAAGACAAAAAATTAGGAAATGGAATGTATGGAGGCAGCCCCTTGCACTACATGCTTTGCTGAATTCATCCCTAAAGATGCCCACTATAAAGAGGTAGGTATATAGTGTGTATGGACCTTGGGAAAGCCAGCAGATAAAGGATTGGTACCATCTGACAGAGCAGTTGGGGGAGGGGGTTCCTAATGAGTTTGCCACCCCCCCCCCACCAAAAAAAAAAAATTTCTAAAGGGGCTCTACATGAAGTAAACCACACAGCAAACATTTGTGCATATTTTAGGGGGTGTTTGGGGGCAAACAATACTATGCAGCAGACAAAAGACATTGATTAAGTGACTAGGCCATAGGTGTCTATTGGGGCAGAAGAGCATGCTGGTGAGGTAAGTGAAGGGAAAAATGCATGAAGGAGAAAAGGGGCACAGCATATTAGAACATATTGCAATCATGGTAATTAGGGAAGGAGGTCAAAAATACAAGACATTAGCAAACAGAGCATACATAGAAGGGAATAGTCAAGTAGAAATGTTACCTTAATATAGTCCTCCTGCAGGACCTGAATGATGGCAGAACAGGTCTCTGGAATAATGAGTCCCAGGGCCTGGGGAGAGATACCTGAAGAGAACTTCAAATCCTGAAGACTTCTCCCTGTCGCCAAGTACCTCAACGTGGCAACAAGCCTCTGCTCCGGAGTAATGGCTTGTCTCATGCAGGTATCCTGCCGGCTGATAAAGGGGGTCAGCAAAGCCAAAAGACGGTGAAAATCGGGGTCCGTCATCCTGAGAAAGTTCCTGAAATCATCAGGATTATTCTCCCGGATCTCACGAAGCAAAGGCATGTGCGAGAACTGGTCACGCTGAAGCAACCAATTCTTGGTCCACATACTCCTCGTCACTCTGTTCATGGACGGGTCTTGGGTCAAAGCTAAAAGCCCGACACCAATTCCGCGTACAGCACGAACTCGGCGACGAGTACGCACGGGAAACATCGCTCACAAGGTCACAAAAGGTCGGCTGGTCAGAACGGACAAACAGAAAGCACCGATAAACAGCAAGGCCTGAAAGAACGAACTGAATACCAGCAACGAGCAGACAATAAGCAGTGAAAATCAAAGCGTCCTATATCAAGATATAGGCCGCAATGACCAACAAATGCGAACTGACTACACGCACTAATAATACAGATACGCACGACAAGCACAAACTGAAGAGCAGTAACGATCTGAGTCAGAAAACTGAGAAGCGCGAATCTTAAGTCACCAAACTTCCACTAACTCTCGATAAACACGGGATCAGCAGAAGGAGCCCAACGGGTGCCTGACGTGGTGCTGAACTTCCCTTTTGTAATCTCGTGGACGACGACTTACGTCACGACGTTCTTCCGGACCGGATATTTTCCGACAACGTAGTCCGACCGTGTGTACGCAACACCAACATCGGACAAAGTACGACGGACAAAATCCGACCGACCTGGTCCGCGGATTGTCCGAGCGTGTGTATGGGGCTTAAGACTTAGGCCCCTTTCACACGGGGCAGACTCCATTTTGATCAGCAGGGGATATCATACCTCCCAACTTTTTGAGATGGGAATGAGGGACACCTATCAGCAAAAGTATGTAGGCATAGGACACACCCCTTGCCACGCCCCCTTTAAAGGAGAATTGTACAAAAAACAAGATTGGTTAAACTCACAAGTGCTTTTTTTTTTACCACTACTATTCCTTTATATTGGCTTTTGGAATTTACAAATGCAGCAGTTTAGAAATCAGATGAAAGGTTTAGCACTGGGAAACTCTTTTTGATAGATAAAAAGTGCATTTTATATACATCTATACAGATCAGACCAAAATGAGGGACAAATGAGGAGGAATGAGGGACAAAGGGACATTGCTCCAGATCAGGGACAGTCCCTCGAAATCAGGGACAGTTGGGAGCTATGGGATGTGTCCACTTGATACTAAAGGTAAAATCAAAAAAATCATACAGTGGTGTGAAAAAGTGTTTGCCCCCTTCCTCATTTCCTGTTCCTTTGCATGTTTGTCACACTTAAGTGTTTCGGAACATCAAACCAATTTAAACAATAGTCAAGGACAACACAAGTAAACACAAAATGCAATTTGTAAATGAAGGTGTTTATTACTAAAGGTGAAAAAAAATCCAAACCATCATGGCCCTGTGTGAAAAAGTGATTGCCCCCTAAACCTAATAACTGGTTGGGCCACCCTTAGCAGCAACAACTGCAACCAAGCGTTTGCGATAACGTGCAATGAGGCTTTTACAGCGTCCTGGAGGAATTTTGGCCCACTCATATTTGCAGAATTGTCCTAATTCAGTTACATTAGAGGGTTTTCGAGCATGAACGGCCTTTTTAAGGTCATACCACAACATCTCAATAGGATTCAGGTCAGGACTTTGGCTAGGCCACTCCAAAGTCTTCATTTTGTTTTTCTTCAGCCATTCGGTGGTGGACTTGCTGGTGTGTTTAGGATCATTGTCCTGCTGCAGAACCCAAGTTCGTTTCAGCTTGAGTACACGAACAGATGGTCGGACATTCTCCTTCAGAATCTCTTGGTAGACAGCAGAATTCATAGTTCCTTTTATCACGGCAAGTCTTCCAGGTCCTGAAGCAGCAAAACAGCCCCAGACCATCACACTACCACCACCATATTTTACTGTTGGTATAATGTTCTTTTTCTGAAATGCAGTGTTCCTTCTACGCCAGATATACTTGGACACACACCTTCCAAAGAGTTCCACTTTTGTCTCATCGGTCCACAGAATGTTGTCCCAAAAGTCTTGGGGATCATCAAGATGTGTTGTGGAGAAATTGAGACGAGCTTTGATGTTCTTTTTGCTCAGCAGTGGTTTTCTCCTTGGAACTCTGCCATGCAGGCCATTTTTTTGCCCAGTCTTTTCCTGATGGTGGAGGCATGAACGCTGACCTTAACTGAGGCAAGTGAGGCCTGCAGTTCCTTGGACGTTGTTGTGGGGTCTTTTGTGACCTCTTGGATGAGTCGTCGCTGCGCTCTTGGGGTAATTTTGGGCGGCCGGCCACTCCTGGGAAGGTTCACCACTGTTCCATGTCTTCGCCATTTGTGGATAATGGCTCTCACTGTGGTTCGCTGGATTCCCAAAGCTTTGGAAATGGCTTTATAACCCTTTCCAGACTGATAGATCTCAATTACTTTCTTTCTCAATTGTTCCTGAATTTCTTTGGGTCTCGGCATGATGTGTAGCTTTTAAGGATCTTCTGGTGGACCTTACTGTGTCAAGCAGCTCCTATTTAAGTGATGCCTTGATTGTGAACAGGTGTGGCAATAATCAGGCCTGGGTGTGGCTAGAGAAATTGAACTCAGGTGTGGACAACCACAGTTATAGTATGTTTTAACAAGGGGGGCAATCACTTTTTCACACAGGGCCATGATGGTTTGGATTTTTTTTCACCTTTAATAATAAACACCGTCATTTAAAAATTGCATTTTGTGTTTACTTGTGTTGTCCTTGACTATTGTTTAAATTGGTTTGATGTTCCGAAACACTTAAGTGTGACAAACATGCAAAGGAACAGGAAATGAGGAAGGGGGCAAACACTTTTTCACACCACTGTATATAATGCAGCATGTCACTAGCATTAACACAGCGCGTGTGTTTGTTTTCCTGAGTCCACCCTGTTTTTTTGCACATGCTGTTATTTTTCAACTTCCTTCAACAGACCAAGCTGTGCAAAAAAAGTGTAAGTGAGAGGGTTAAGACAAACCATTTAGCACTGACAGGGCGGCTCACAATGGTCAGCTTTTCTTTATTTATGTAAAATCTTTTAGCCCAAAAGAAAAAAAAAACTGTTTCTGAGACTACCTAAAAAGTATTAGCTAGAGTTAGGCTTTAAATTGTTAGTCACTTATTTAAAGTCCATCTAAATCTTTTAGGCTTGGTTCACACTAGTGTGATTTCAGATGTGACTTGAGTCACACAGAATCGCATGAGAAAGGAAAATCACATTATTTTCAATGGTGCACATGAAAAGGTTCCTGTGCTACTTTGGTGTGATTTACAGTGCTATTTGGCTCCTTAGAGTATGCAAACCATATCCAAAATGTGACCAATCTCACTGAAAATCCCATCAAAATTGTATTGCAGTAGTGTGAACCGAGCCTTAGTCCATCTATCAGTACTCTCTCCAGACAATACTGCTGTTCAAGGGTGTCTCTATTGCTCAGGAGTCATTCTGAGACAGGAAATGTTTTATTGGCTGGGTCACCAGTTAAAAATAAAGGAAAAAAACAGAAGGACAAATGCAGCCAGCACATATAATGATTGATAAGCTGCAATATATACATTTTTTGTTTTTGGATTTAGATATGCTTTAAAGTGGTTCTCATGCCGCGTACACACGACCGGTTTTCCCGTCAGAAGAAACTCAGAAGGTTTTTCCAACAGAGTTCCGCTGAAACTGTCTTGCCTACATACAATCACACCAAAGTCCGATCGTCAAGAACGCGGTGACATACAACACGTACGACGGGACTAGAAAAAGGAAGTCCAATAGCCAGTAGCCAATAGCTGCCGTCTCGTACTTGCTTCAGAGCATGCGTCGTTTTTGGTCCGTCGGAACAGCATACAGACGTGTGGTTTTCCTGATAGAAATTGGTTCCATCGGAAATATTTAGAACATGTTCTATTTATGCGTCCGTCAGAATTTTCAAAAAAAAATAAATAGTCTGATGAGGCACACACACGATTGGAATATCCGATGAAAAGATTGCGTCTGACTTTTTCTGCCAGAAAGTCTGACCGTGTGCACAAGGCATAAGAGTACTTTCACACCGGCAGCACCGGCCATTAGCACTAAAACACAGGTCCTTTTAGCTCCGCTTTTGTGGCACTTTTTACCCCCAAAATTTTTTAAAAAGTCCAGTTTTGGGGTGCTTTCAAAACGCTGCCCATTCATTGCAATGGGCACAGCGTTTTGGGAGCGCTAAATACATCGCTGCCAACCCGCTCCAAAGATGCTGCTTACGGGAATTTTTGTAACGTCCCACAAGCACACGGCCTCAGTGTGAAAAGTCACACTGAAATTAATGAAGGTGGTTTTCAGGTGCTTTTCAGAGGCTATTTCTAGCACTAAAGCGTCTTAAAAACGCCCAGTGTGAAAGTAGCCTTAAGGTAAAAAACCTTCTGTGTAACAGAATCCCCCCCATTCACGATCCATCGCTGTGCATGAGAGCTGAGGCATTCCCGGGTTTGTCCCTCCTCTCTGGGCAGATTGATACCAGCGGTGAGCCATTGGCACTGACAGCGGCGCTTTACCACCAACACCCGGGCGCTGTGTGTGTGAAAGGGCTCTAAAGCTCATCCCTACTGTACACTGCTTGAAGGCAAATTCTGAGAATGGGAAAGTTAACTTAGCATATCCTACTCCCTTTTTAGATAAGGTATTTCCTATAAACAGGACACTGCAGTTTTTAAAAATATTTTGCTTATCCTTTTATATAACTGGGAAAATAAATTAATGATAAGGAGGCTTGGCCATGCCTTCGAAACGCATTCTGATTGGCCAGACATAGTGGTAGGCGGCTCCCCACTCTGTCAGCTCCAGAACACTCCTACGCAGAGTTACATTGCCGGCGTCTTCCCCAGGTCCCTCGAGGCGTCAGCTTCCCAGCTGACATACGTCGCTTGTGGACTCTTCTGTGATGCTGGATCTGGAAAGCACCTACCTTCACTAGCACTATGTAAGTGCACCTTATACTGCCAACAATTTGTATTTGAATAAAATAAAATAATGCTTCACTAGGATTTGCCTGGCTCGTCTCTTCCTTTTTTGCCTTCCTTTTTTTGAAGTTAAATTAATGTAGCTGCTCAAATCTACGCTTTTGTTATTATCTTACTAAATTCAGTGAAGGCAAACTTTTCTTTCTTTTCTTAATTTAGTTTATACATTTGGCAGCTGCATGAGTTTTTGCTTTAATGGACAATGTAGAACAGTGTTGACTGAGAATGAATGACATTCTGTCTTAATTATTCAAATAGCATTAAAATTCATAGTTCAAGGCAACTGTAAGATGGGCCTTTTGATCTTCCTTATCTTGATAAATTTTTTAACACTTCTTGTTCATGTAACCATCATGTATCAAAGAGCCAGTGGAAATGGATCTCTTCAGTAATAATGTTCTGTGGCTAGAGATGACACTTATAAAGCCTTTATAGCTTCAGAGGAAGGAATATCACCAAGAAAGAGATTGTGTGGTTGTTGCTAGGCATTTAAGACATACAAAACAATACAGTACACCACAATACAATACAATGTTACACAGCTTTAGTGGTGTCACATTTCCCGCTAATGTAGATAGATAGATAGATAGATAGACAGATAGGTAGATATATAGATAGACAAATCAAATGCATTCAGGGTAGTAAAGGGCATGTTAAGGTATTGCAAGTGTTAGGCAGGCCATATACAGTGCAAATTTTTTTCCTGCAATCATGTGTTGCAGGAAAAATATTTGCACGATTCCCCCAGCAACACAGACAGTGATGACAGGGGAATCCCTCCTGCCGAGCAAGTGTCTGCTACCAGCAGGGAGGCAGGGGTGGACAGGGGAAGCCATACCCACCGGGAGAAGACTGTGATTGTTGCTAGCGGCTATGGCAGCTGCTAGCAATAATTGCAAGGGAATCCGGCAGGCTGGTTGTACCCAAGTTCTTTTTAATAGTTGTTCATAAGGCCGGCCATACATGGTTCGAATCTCGGCAGGTTCTGCAGGAACCGAGATTTGAACCACAGGCTGAATGTGCCAAGTTGATCAATCTTTTTTTCTCTTAACCACTTCAGCCCCGGACCATTTGGCAGCCAAAAAAAAAAAAATGGTTTACCTAGCGACACTAATGCAGCGATCAAAAAACGATCGCTTAGTGACACTGGCAAAAGGGGGTGAAAGGGTTAACTAGGGGCAATCAGGGGGTTAAAACCTTTATTAGGTAATATATGGGGGTACCTGACGCTATATAAAAACCTGACGGGGAACCTAAATAACGAAATAACTAACTGGCTAACCAGCGTCACCAGTGACATTTATACAGGGGGCGGTCGGCAAGTGGTTAAACAGAACTGTAGGAGAGAGGGTTGTGGCCAGGACACCCCGAGACTTCTATAGGTAGACAGCCATGCAGGGAAAGGCACCCAACTGGACACCACATCAGTGTGTCTACACCACATGTGACACGCTGTCTCCTATGGCAACAATTTTAAACAGTTTCTAACACAGGTTGTAATGAACTCTTTCACTTTCTCCACAATCTCCTTTTTAGATCTTCACTCAACTGAGCTCCCAGTCTATTACTTAGACCTGCTGATCCAGTGCTGCTGGATCTCCTGAGCTCCTCCAATCTTCTCACTGAGTATCTTCCTCAAGCGCCAACACCAGGTCCCTGCTGGGCCCCTAGCCTGGCACTCACAGATACTCCTCAAGTGTCACCCCACTGGCCTGCTTGGTCCCTGGCTTGGCACACAAGACTGCTCTGCAAGCGTCACCTCCGATTGCTGGGTCCCTGGCTTGACACCTGCTGAAGCTTCCCAATTCTTCACCGCCCCCGGTTGATGAGAATACTGCTCTGGTACTTGCTTCAGCTACTCACGGTGGTCCTTGGTAACAAGGTGGATGGTCCCTTAGTGGGACAGCTTCCCCTCTACCTCCGACCACGTCAGGTTCTCCGGCCGCAGAACCATCACTTTGGTTGGACTGCAAGCCACAGTCCCAACCCTGCGCTGCTCTCTTGCTTCTGGATAAGCCCTCAGACAGCCTAGCAGCCAGATCCCTGGGATAGGCCTCAGGCTCTGGCCTAGCAGCCGGGGCAGTATAACACACGTTCATCCAGACAGCTGTCCAGGTGGCACAGAACTCCGATCACCTGACCTCACCCAAATAAATAGGCTCTCCCAGCAGGCCAAGGGACCCAAGAAGATCCCTGCCCATTGGCTGAGACACTCCATCTATTCCTAATCTGTCCTTGCAATGCCCTTGTCTTATTTAATGCCACCAGATATCTGGTGACAGAAGAGAGAAGTGTAGCAATTCAAGAATTAGGGTGGAATCAATTGGTCTCTTATCAATTGGCCAAGGCAACTATACTTTGCAGGGAAATTTACACCCCTTTTCAGTTTTTACCATGCAGAAAGGAACCTGCTACACCACTTCAGTTTTCACAATGCATGAAGGAACCTGAAACCCCACTTCAGCTTTCAAAAATGCAGCAAGGAACCTACCACTCCACTTCAGCTTTCACAATGCAGGAAGGAACCTGCCACCCCACTCCAGCTTTCACAATACAGGAAGGAACCTGCCACCCCACTTCAACTTTCAAAATGCAGGAAGGAACCTACCACCTCTCCTCAGCTTCCAACATGAAAAAGGAACTTGGAACCCCAGTCTTCGCCATGTAGGAAGGAACCTGACAGACCTCTTCAGATTTCACCATACAGGACAGAACCAGCCACCCCTCCTCAACTTTCACCATGTAGGAAAGATCCTGCCACCTAGCTTCAGTTTCCATCATGCATGAAGGAACTTGCCACTCTTTTGGCTTTCAGATTTCAGGAAGGAACTTGCCACCCAGCAGAAATTACAAGCAAGCAGTCTGTAAAGGTGTCAATGTGCAGAAATCTAGACTTCTGGAGCGATGCATTTTCCTTCAGATAATGGTAAATTGAGATTTATCTAAATGAGTGGCTCTGGAAAACATGTGCATTAATCTATTTATGGTTTGTTCTTCCTGTGAATGTCCTTTACATCCCACTTTTCTGTATATTGGTGAAGGTTCTTGCTGTGCAACCTCTTCTGATATCACTGTGCTTATTTATCTCAGACATTGATGACTGTTGCTATACATTTTTATGCGTGAACTAGGCTTTCTCTGCCTAACCAGTGACATGGGGGGGAGGGGGGGGGCAGTAGAAAACATAGTTTATACGTTTGATGCCATCAAGCTCTGTCCCTTTATTTTTCCAGCCTTTCACCTCAGATTCACACATGATGAATGCATTACTCAGATATTTTGTTACATCGCAGCAGCCTCTTTACAGCCACTTCCTATCTACATGCATGCACTCCAGAGATGGCTGCTGTTTACATATTCAGTGCTATCATTAGGAAGCAACAGGCATTATAACTGTACTGTTGCCTCTCTTGGTCTCAGCCCTATTTTTCATACGAGGTGTGTCTAAAAAGTTTGGTGAATGGTTCGATATCTCAACGGCAACATGGGTCAGGTGCGCGTGCATGCACATGGCTATTTATAGACACGTTGATAAGCGCCACCTAGCATGGCGTACACGTGACCATCGGGGTAAATCCGCTGTGGGCACTCTAACAAAGTCGGTGTAAGAGATAGGGTCACAGTGCAATGGAGCAATGAGTGAACATCAAGTTCTGCTACAAATTGGGAAAAACGATGACAGAGACACATGAAATGTTGGTGCAAGCTTATGGGATGGAAGCCCTGAGCAGAAAATGTGTTTGCAGCGCGTTTTTGCGACGGGAAGGAAACGACTGAGGATGAGTCACGTTTGGGTCGGCTGTCGACAAGCAGAACTCCAGACATAATCAAGTGAGTGCTACAAATGCTGACACAAGATCGGCTACTGACTCTATGATTGGTGGCGGAGGAATTGGGCATTATAAAGGACATGGTGCACACCATCGTCCGTAAAGATTTGGGTAAGCAGAAGACCTGTTCACGGTTTGTGCTGCACAAACTGAAAGATGATTAAAAAGCAAAACGTATGGAAACCTCTGCAGATTTCATTACCATGCATGACCAGGATCCACCTTTTCTGTGAACCTTTTTCACAGAGGATGAGACCTGTGTGCCAATTCTTGGCTCAGTGCGGCGCACCTGTTCTCAATCATCCACCGTACTCAGCTGATCTGGGGCCTGCAGACTTCTTTCTCTTTCCCCGCCTGAAGAGCGTCATGAAAGGTGCACGTTTTGCGGACGTGGTGGCAAATTCAAGAATGTGTGACAGCGGTTCTACGATCAATTCCTAAAGAGGCCTTTGCTGATAGTTTCCAGAAGCTTTATGAATGTTGCCAAAAGTGTGTTAACGTCTGGAATATGTATGCATTACGACTGGTTTAAACGTGACGTCATAGTTGTACCATTGTCTCTTCCGGTCTCTATATTTAAAATAGGGCTGTTACTAATTAAAATTTTCGTGTTCGATTAATCGATTTTTTTTAATCGATTAATCGACTAATTTCGTATAATTATAACGCAACTCTGCATTAGTCAGTGGTAAATGTGGTATACACTATATACAATCAACCGAGACTAGTTAGTTTCCACAATCCATGACTTAACTTCACAGTTCACAAATACGTTTAAAATTTAAACTGTAGCACTGACGTAAGTAATTTTTTTTCCACAGTAGCGTGACAATCCCTCCACCTCCGGTCTAACTAATCACTCTCACCTTATGGCATGGACCCCTGTGCAAACAGGTGGTCATGCAAGCGGGTATCAAAAGGGTTAACACGAACCATAAACTTCTCTTACGTCTCCTTAGATCTCAGCAAGGACACCAGGTCATGGGTAGAAAGAAAAGATCTAAGTGCTCACCGCTTAAGTATAAGATGACATTTTTGTGTTCAAACACGAACTACTTACATAAAGATGATAAAAACACAGCATGTAAAGCCAACAATCGTGTTAGTTCCGTAGGGCAGCAGCGGGTGATGCCATGCATAGCTCCTCCCTTGTATGCGTTACGTTCAATCAGAACTTCAACGTCACCGGACTCCTCCCCCCTTCCCTTCGTTAGCAGATAGAGGCACTTGGGGAATGGGGGAGGAGTCCGGTGACGTCGATGTCTGTGATGTCACTGGATCTCCAACGGAACTCCCTGAAGACCCGGAAGCCGGCAGAGAGGTGAGTACCGATCAAAAAATTTTGATCGATCAAAAAAATTTATCGATTAATCGAGGAATTAATATTTAATTTCCACAGCCCTAATTTAAAATACTGCAAAAAGTTTTTTTTTTTTTTTAAATCTAATTTCATAATTAAAAGTTTAGATTTTAGGCAAGCTTAAAAAGTTATTTTCCTTAAAAAAAGTTACTACATAAAAAGTGACAGAGGGAACTGTACAGAGATGCACTATTACAATACAGTCATATTGCCAGAACCTATCTACTGATTTATTCACAATTACGGAGTTATACATTCTTTCTGTAATTCATACATTAAAGGAATGACTGGAAGGCATAGGTAATGCAGAGTTTTGTGAAAGATTGTTTCCTGGAAAGCTAAAGGGGAGGGTTAAACAGAATATTTTAGAAATCCTCATAATGTCAATTACTCAAGATACATCTGCAAGTTGTATCTCTGTGGAAGCTGCCTAGGTTCATTGTTACCAAATCATGTTAGGGATACAATTTTTTAACATGCACATTTTTTCAATTTACAATTTTTCTGCACAATTTACCGGTATTTTATTATGAGACTGTGCATTGTTTACTTTTAGACTTTCTGAAATAACACCTAATTTGAATAAGTAGACAGCAGAGGGTGTTTTATTGTAATTGTTTCACAACAGCTTTCAAAGTAACACTCTAGTAGAGGGAAAGGTACTATGAATATGTGGGAAAAGAACCTGAAGTATCCATTGCATGTTAAGATTTATTATTATATTATATTGCTAGACACGTTTACTAAAACTGACATGAAAACATGAAAAAAAAGTCTAAGAAAAAATGCTGTCTACATGTGAAGTGTGATATTTTTCATGCTTCATTGTTAATTGTCATTATATCCTTAGGCTTGCAATGCCTGGAAACACAATGATGAAAAGTTATATGTAGCAGAACCTAAAATAAGTGGAATATCTCATGTTATTTATGTGACAATTGCAGGTCTGAGATTGAGTGTTAGCTTTACTATTTTTGAAATAGCAATTTGCGTTAGAAATTTTACTTTGAACAGAATGGCTAAATCTAGCACTAAGGCTAGAAGACTTGAAATTATGCTACATTAAAAGAATGTTTGTTTTGGTATAATTATGCCGTATAGGGACACTATACTATTACATGTACACTATATGGACAAACTTGCGTGCTGTGGTGTTTCCAGTGGAGGGTATGGTTAATGATACAGACATTTTAGGTAATTATGCATTTCCAATCTTATGGCAACAGATTTGGGAAGGCTCTTCTCTTCTCCAGAATTATGTGCCCCTGTGCATATAACCAGGTCCTAAAAAGAGAAGTATGGGATTTTTTTCCAATCATACTTACCTGGGTGGTTGCAGCATCTGTCACCTATCGGCTCTAAGGCTGAGAACTGAGAGACCAAACACCACTGCTTGCTCGGTTCTCAGAGCTCCCTGAGCAGAGAGCTGGTGAGTGTCAGTCATCTCTCTGCTCTGCCCCCCCTCCCGCTCTCCCTGGAGCACTGGGCTGTGGAAGGGGTGGGAGAGGCAGGCTCAGGCTCTCAGCGGTTTGCTGAGAGACTGAGCCGGGTGCCAGTCAAGGCATGTGGGCAGAACCCGACCCTGGACTGGCTTGTGAAGTCGGCCGACAGCAGGCTCCGTATTGGATACCCTTTCTTTGATACTTGCACTTTATTGGACACTTGTCTTCTTACTGGAAACTTTGTGACATTTGCACCTGATTTTATGCTTCTTATTTTTGGTAATTTTAGTACTTACCTTTTAGTGCCTTATCCATAGCACTATTGCAGTTTATTGTCTATACAGCGCATTACTATCCTTCATTTTATATAACCCTACTGAACACCTTTGAGATGAACTTGAATACTGATTGCGAGGCAGGTGTAATATCAGTACCTGATCTCACAAATGCTTTTTTGGTTGAATTAGGACAAATTACTACAGACACACCTAACAGACACATCTTTGTAAAGCACCTGCCATACTGCACACATCTGATTCTACACAATACCAAAATAGCTCCTGTTTGGGCTGAATTTTACCCATTGTGGACCTCCAGATCTTTGGTGTTGCTGGTCATGCCTTTCAAAAACCATTCTGGTTTCTTAGCAACCACTAACATATAGAAATCTGTCATATGAACACTAATAGAAACACCACTACAATATATAATGTTCAGCTCCCACTCAGTGGGCTAAAAGTCCAACCTTCACGTGAGTGCCTGAACAGCACAGTCTGGCCTGAAATTGTGTTTAGACTGAACCTTGAGCTAATTCCTATTGGTTAGGTGTCCACATACTTTTGGTCTCACAGTTTATTTTGACTGATAGTTTTCTCACCCAATCCAGTGCTTCAGTAGTCAGTGTAGATCAGTTCAAGAGATAAAAATACTTTTGCGAGAGTTAAGTTCAAGTACAGGTTAGTTACAGGACAGTACAGGTTACAAGATATTAGTAGTTATAGCCATAATAGTATCTATCGCAACTGCTTGCACTATACACCAGCTAACAAAGGTCCCTGATTATAAGCTGCTGAAAGGTGCACATTGAAAGACAATTTCATCTGGCTTTTGTCTCTTAACTTTTAGTAAACAGTATATTTGAGGTAATCTAAGGACGCTGTACCCAACCTACTCCCCTGCTTGGCATTTCTTTAAAACTGGCATTATTCTCTTTAAGAAAATAATACCGTTTGCAGCTATGTACCATGCAGGAATCATGAAAGCTTTCAGGGACCCGTTTTCACACCATACTGCAGCACCCAAGGCATAAGACCACAGGTTGTGCATAACCTTGTGGAACAGAAGATAAGGGAAGTCTCTCCAATAAGCTGCATACAGCTTAACGGAGAAATTCACCTTTAAAAAAGAAAAATAATAAATGCACATCTTCATGCATGTAAAAAAATGTGGATTTTTTTATTGTTTCTTAGGAGACTGTAAAGTATTGCACCCATGATCAACAGATCATGTGTGTAATCTAAGGCTTCTGCAGACTGTAAGTGTAGCAGTCTGTCCATACCTCATATGGGCAGGCATTTACTGAATGACAGGAAGAATCAATGAACTACCTAGAGTGCTTCACCAGCTCTCTGGTAGTTCATTGAGAACTACAAGCTGTCAGCCACAATGGCTGATCTATAGGTGTAGCTCTCCGATTCACAGAACTCTGTGAATGAATGACATGGCCTGAAGGACAGAGCCCTGCACAGCTGTGTTTTGTTTTGAAAAGAATTGTGACAGCGGGTGGAGGCACAGGATCCCCCGCTCGTTGTCACAATGGGGACTCGGGAGGTGCGGGACTGCTCATTTAGTAACATGTTACACCTTGTAACGGGTGTAATATGTAACATGTTATGAAAGGTGAACTTATCCTTTAACCCAGTGGTTCTCAACCCTGTTCTCAAGTACCCCCAACAGGCCATGTTTGCAGGTTTTCCTTTATCTTGGACAGGTTATTTAAGTCAGAATCAATGGCTTGGTATTTTGGACAGCTATTTTATCTAAGAGAAATTCCCAAAAAATGGCCTGTTGGGGGTACTTGAGAACAGGGTTAAGAACCACTGCTTTAACCTAACCTTTCGATTTTTCCCATTGTTTAATGCGCCCCTTCAGCCACACAATACAACTCAACCTAACCCCTTAAATGAATAACATTTATTAAAGATGATGAGAATATTCACCCAATAAATTGTGTGAATATTTACTTAAATTATCCAGTCATGCAAATGGAAAATTCCTGTCTAGTTATTTCACTTACACATAATTGTATATTCAAAGTGAATAAGAATTAGCTTTTTCATGTGACTACATAATTAACAAGAATAGTCGGACAATTGATTGTGTGAAGATTCTCAACTCCTTTAGTAAATCAGCTTTAATGAGTTTAATATATATACTTAAAACAATAAAAATGCACTGCCACATGGGAAGAGAAAAGTTTACTGAAAAAACTTTTGCTACAACTATAAAGAAAAAAACATTTGACTTTTAACATTGTATGAATATACTCAGGGTCCATGTGTTTGAACAATACAAACAGCCCATAGCATCTTGACGGACATGTTTGTTTTTTGTAATTAAGGTCAAAATGTCAAGAAAGCCTGTTGCACAGGTCTTTCCAAATATTTGCCTTATTTCTCTCAATCAAGACCTGCCAAAAGCTTACTCTTTCCTTTAACTACAGAATCAATTGTACTGGAATTTTATCTTTATAACGGTTCATAGCATTGTTTACAGAAACATTTCAAATTGAGTATCACAGTCAAACATGTACAAGCGTAAAAGCTGAATTAAAAAAATAAATAAAAATCAAATGAATGCAGTTATAGCATTAGCAATAATTATCAATAATTACATTTAAAATGATACTGTTGGGTAAAAAAATGGCCACAAAGCTATCCATGTGGAAGAAGACTTTTATTAACCTCTGTTGCTGCCTGTGTTGAGGAACACAGCTCAGATGAAGAAAAATCTTCCTTTGAAGTCTGATGAGAAACCAACACGATCTTGAGTGTCAATCTCTTCCTCACTGCACTCAGCGGTTCTTGCCGACAAACCCTTCAGCACTAAAGGACACAGAAGTAACAGTATGGAATAAGTGGGAGGAAAGAAATACTAATGGGAACCTTCAGTATTCAGTACCACATCATATATGAGAATATATGCAAAAATTCTAACTAAAAGACTTTAACGGTACCAAAAGCAAATAGTTACAAACATCAAGTTTTTATTTATACAAACCTTAAAACAATATAGTATTACAAATCTAGAATAATACAAAACATGATCACATGTCCATATTATATATCATATAATGCTTTCCTTATCATTTGTGCCTGTCACGTACCTTGACGTGCAGAGGGAGGCCTCTCATACAGCCCGGGCTCAGGGACCACTGATGTTGCAACAGTTGTCATGCGAGCATGGCGAGGTATGAGCGCCTGCATAGTCTTCTGCTGGAGATAGTGATGTATAGCCGGTGCATCACCAGAGTTGGCCGGATACAGGGGGTCCCCGAGTTACAAACTCGTTAGGGACTGGCTGCCTGTTCTTATCACGGAATTGTTCGTAAGTCGGCCGCGCATGCGCAGACCAACCATTACGGACAATTACGGACATTTCCGATGTTCCGTCTAATGCCGTTCTGCGCATGTGTGGCAAATTACGGACATTTCCGAAGTTTGCCGTCATTTTCCGAGTCTCCGTCTGGCCCCGCATGCGCAGAACAGCTACGCATAAGGCAGAGCAAAGTTCAGTGACAAGCCAAGGTCAGGGCAGGTAGTGTTCAAGTGAAATCAGGTGCAAGCCGGGTAAAGCTTGAAGGAGTACAGTGGGTAGCTGTAAGTAAAGCTTGAAGAGAAATACAGCGGGAAGCTGTGAGTAAAGCTTGAGGGATCCAGCAGGTAGCTGTGAGTCTGAGGAACCCAGCGGCTAGCTGTGGGCTAAGCTTGAAGAATACAGTGGGTAGCTGTGAGTTAAGCTTGAAGATTCCAGCAGGTAGCTGTGAGCTAAGCTTGAGGATCTACAGTGGGATACTGTGAGTGAAGTCATTGCTATAGGAGACAGTAGTTGCTACGAAATACAGATTGCTGCATTCAGCTTAAAAGCCCCTTTTCTGTTTTGTTGTCTGCCTAGTTCTATTTTTGTCCAATGAGTCTGCTAAGTTGCTGTTGCATTTGCCTAAGGGTGTCCTGTGCCCTACCCCTCTGTTCCTATTAGGATAAATAAAACTCTCTTTGTTCATTTTTTAAAAGTGACTGGCGCCCATCTTTACACCTTGCACTACACCCACAATGCCTAGTAACCTGCACCCAGAGGATATGCATAGGATGAATTAAGGTGAAAAAACATGAGGGTTTACAACCCCTTTAAGAACTTAAGAAATGTTTTGTTTAAATATCCTAGTGATTGTGTAAGTTGTACATCTGCATTCTTTACGTATTTAAAGACTGACCTCTAACCTACTAGTACATTGTATGCCTGTTTTGTCCCCAGCTCTAAAGATGGTATGTTTCCATTGCCTTTATCTGATAATTCCATATCTGATGCAAGAAGGAAAGTGGGCATGCTTTCAACTTTTGCTTGGCTTGGGTTCATAAGGTGATGAAGAAGTTGCAACATAAAAACATGCAAAAATGTGCAAACATATAAAGCTCATTACAATTTAATTACTGTATTTAATCTTCATTTTAATTATCAAAATTGATCCACATCTTTTTATATGTAATGCTGAACATTATTCAGTCTTGTTTTGGCCTCACATAACACATTTCTACTGACTAATGCCTAATAAAATAGTGCAGCTCTTTCTGTGGCACTGGCAGGAAGGACAACCACCTGTTCTTTTGAAAGATTAATGAGCAAGATGTTAGATTCTCCCACAGTTTAGTATTGTCTGCTTTTCCAAATCCTCTACATCTTGCTTTTCTAAAAAAATTTTTTACTGTGAGTGCATGCTGCAGAACTGACACATAAAATAGGAGATATTAAATCCAAATTGAAGGTAGTTGTTATTTATTAGATATGATTGAACATCACTTAGGGGGAATGAAACCTGTAGTGAATTCACTGGCCTTGTAAAGTTGTATGATCTTGTATAATAAAAATGAAGGATTTGCTCAAAGGAACAGGAAGTATCTCATGTTTCCTGTTATTGTGTAAAAAAAAAAAAAAATCAGATTTTTGGCTTACCTGTATTATCCATTTATTGGTGTACATCGTGCTACAGAGAGCAGCCTCATATTCATAATGATAGGGTTATGCTGCCACCTTCAGGTGATTGGACACTGGCAACAAAAGACAGGAAGTCCCCTCACAGCTATATTTATACGAATTGCCCGTGCACTACTACACCCTTCAAATACCTGGCTGCTCTGTTATGATACCACCTTGATATCTATAATGCCTAAAAAAGTAGTATACAATGCTATAGGTATTTATAATGTAGTGCCACCTCCGAAGAGTATGTTTGGTTCTGCACTCTGCCTTTCAGCCCCAAGAACAGTCCCAGCCCCTCTGGCAAACCTAGCAAACAGTGTTAGTGCAAACTGTGGTAAATTAGAAGGTATATTTACTGAAGACCCTGTACCATACAGCAAACAGTAAATGGGTAATTATTAGTCAAAAGTAGCAAAACTGACTTATAATGGTATAACACAAAGCTACAGATAAATTTCAAATAACACAATCAAAACAACTTAAATGGCTCTAATGCGGCCTATGTGCTCAGGCATGATAGGAAACAGATCTGGCTTGATCACGGTCAGTCTGTTTCCCTCAAATTCTGAAATCACAGGCCCGGGCAATAAACACGTGAAGAAATAAACAGAGTAAATTATCAATTTTAGGATTCACGTTAGAGTTCCTCTTTTTTGAGAATTACTAGGACCATCAAATCACTGCTACTGAAAGGGAAACAGGAAGGTCCTCACAATGGAGATATATGGTATCTTCAGCTAGCTTTGCGTTGGTGCACTTGGTGTCCTGTTGGGCAGGATAAGCAAAGTGTGTTTAGAGGTATCCTCGCAAGGCAAAGTGATGTGTAGAAAACTGGCAGTATCCTGGTAAGCAAAATGGATACTATGACTGCTCAGCAGGGTATAAGTGGTCCTACAAATGTGGGCACAAGTAAGGCAATGTTGCCTACATACAGTGTCTTTAAGGTGGGCAAGTGCCCGCTCACCAATCCTGCGACTAAGGCCCAAAGGGAGATGTCCTGGCAGGCAGGTTCTTCAGGGGGCCCGACTGGCTACCCTGTGAAACAGAACGCCTCACGCCTTCAGGGACACCTGGAGATGCACCTGGTCCTCCCTCTAGTAGGATGTCTGTTACTGACCGTGGAGCTGTGGCAGGAACCGTCATACCGACACCTGAAGCTGTGGCAGGATGGTTGCCCCAATAGATAACTGCAGCCCCTCGGGTCATATCCATCTTCTTTCCCTGCCTCGTGGACTCCCTTTCCCCCAGGCAGACAAGATGGAGTCCTTTACTTTCTTTAAACCTTAGGGCAGCTGGTCTGTGTAGTTCTGTCCCCATAGAAAGCTATTGGGCTTTTGTGTAATGGGGACTACATGCCCCAAGATGTATTGCTGCAGTACTCCTTGGGTGTCATTGGTTCCCTCCCCCTGCCAATGAGGAACCAATGGAGGGAGCAGAGTGAGCTGCTCTGTCTGTGTATGTCTCTCGCTCACTGCAAAGTGAGAAGAAGAGAGGGAGGGGGGAATTCCCCCACAGGAGCAGACAAGCTGTGTCTCTACCTGAGAGCTTGTGTGTGTGTGAATCCCGGAAGTGGGCAATAAAATCAAGTGCAATAGTGCGTGTAAATTAAACAACCCTGATAAATCACTGTGTGCAAATATCTTACAAGGTGTCCACCAGTACAACACCAGTACAACATAAAAACAAACTTGTATCAATCTCTTTCAATGTTTGTGTAACACATCAATTCCTTACAGCTTATATAAAATTATTCATAGAAAAAAGATCCAGCACCAGTTTGGTACTCATAAAGTTATAATGTATGGCCTTCTGCCTTTCTATTATATGTAATCCATACTATGGAGGTTGCGTACACTTCAATACCAATACTGGAACCTCTTTATTTTTGTTTATTAAACCCTTTAATAAAATTATTGTATTACAAACAAAAGTCCACCAATAAGCATCCAAACTGTGCAACATGCCCACTGGAGGACGTTGCCAGATATAACCCCACCCTGCCAGGCAAGGCTTCAGTTTTTGTAGCAAGCCATAAACCACAAAGGAAGAGGGTGGGATCTCTGTGTCCTGTGATGTGCTCCAATAAAAGGTTTTTATAGGATAACAATTATTCTGGTTTCTTTATTGTACACAGAACATTCATATTCATAGTGATAGAGGGGCCCCAAAGCACTAAACATGAGGGACAACACTGTAACAAGCCAACAAGCTCCAACAACTAAACTAGGATAGTAGAAAAAGTAAAAAAACTCATGCAGTAGGATGCAAAACGCATCAGAAAAAGGTAGCATCCTTAAACATCCACTTGGTGAAAAGTATAAGTATGAAGACCAAGTGGCAGCTTTACAAACAGCAACCTGATGATGAATAGCCCACCCTTCGTGGGCTCCTGGAAGAATGGGCTGTCACTGAAAAAGGTGGAATCTTCTCTTTTAAGCTATAAGCTTGCAAAATAACTGATCCATCAAGAAATGGTAGATGGTAGAGATTTGGAAGCTGCGTGATCCTAACTTGGTCATCAGGAAGCACAAACAGGGAAACTGACTTCAATTTCAGAATTCAACTGCAGGTAAAGCTTGATAGCATGTCTGGAATATAAAAGACAGACAGAACAGAAGCCAGTATGATGTCCACCTCGGTCTCCTGCTAAGACACTAACAAAAAAAACAGAAGTGGGTGGGGTTATATCTGGGAGGGAACTTTCTATCTTTTTTTGTCAGTGTCCAATTGCCTGGACTTGGCAGTATAAACCTATCATTATGAATATGAAGATGCACTGTGTCCCGGGTTGAACGATAAAGAAAACCATCATGCATCAGGCTCTTTGACTTTAAAGGCCCACTATACTGAAATTATTTTATTCTGCTAGCTGTTTTGTTAATACTTTTAAGGATAGAATTCCTTATATGACTTCTTCTGTGTCCCCTGCTGAGTGCTACAGGTTTTTTCTTTTTGGTCCCTAAGTCACTACTATGTCCTGTCCTAAAGTGGGAGTCAACAGGAGTAACCAATGAGAATTTTCTTCTAATTAGTGGCACAGGACACAATAAAAAATACATATTTTGTTTCTTTTTTGCAGGGAGATCTATTTTCCTGAATTTTATTTTGCAACAACTTTGGGCAGAGTGAGGAAAGGTCAAAACGGTTGTGAGGTTTTTCTTTGCCTTTAGCACTTTATTGAGGAGTAAGAGGAACTCTTTCTGAGGCGAGTGCGATCTTCAAAACAGTCATCAAAACAACAAGTGTCCCCATTGCAAACTTGACCTGTTACAGTGACAGCACAAAAATTAGGAATTTCCTCATTTTCAGCCTCAATGACAATGGTCACTAGAACAAAAAGAGGGGGTAAATCTATCTTCAAAATCAATTTGACTGACCTGAATTTCCTTTCCGTGCCCCTCTCTTGCACCAAATCTGGGTATTGGGACTGGAGAAACATCTGGCTGTCTCCTTTGACCAGTTCCCTCATCAGGACGTCATCACTCAGCAACAGGCAGCTCACCCAAAGAAGGACGCTCCTCCTCTGCTTCAGGAAGAAGAGACATCTCGAGACCCAGTTTGTTTCATGACCCCAGATTCAGGTAAGTAAAGGAGCTTTTAGGTAGCTTTTAATTAAAGCAGGATGTAATAGAAGGGTGAGAGTCTTTTAATGAGAGCTTTAAATAATGGCATTTAGTCAACACATTTTTAGGCACAGGATAAGCAGGATCATTGCAGTCACCTAAATTTAAAATGTGATATTTATTTAATTCAGGCACTACCTACCTGGTGGGCCAGCAAGTTTTCAGAAACTTACATAATTTCTTGGAGAGTAATATAAGGTGGGGGCGGGGCAAACATTGTCCCCAGCCCTACACCTATGGGAACGTGGCAGAATAGGAAATATGTTAATAAGGCAACATAATTTGCATATGCAAATGCTATTTACTAGTTTAAAAATGTTCAAATGCCTATCAACGTTTCTTTTAATAAAGACTGTTAATTTGAAGTTAACATTAGCTGTTAGTTGGCGCAGAAGACGGAAGAAGAAGGTTCTCCCACCCTGTTGTTGTTGTATAACTTGAGCTTTTTATGGCTGAGTTATGTCATGTATATGGTGTTATGTGAAATAAATAAAATGGTTTTATGTTATATAATAAATAAATTGCCTATAATAAAGGCCATTGTATCCAAAATTTGGTTTAGTATATACTTATTTATTAATAAATTTAAGTTAGTTATAGTATAATTGAACTATTTCTGCCTACAGTCCCATTAGAGCAGTGCAAGATCACTACTGAAACTTAGCATTGTTGTCACACTTTCCCTGCAGTGCATGCAGGTAGTGCCAGGGTGCTCATAGAATCAATTGAAAAAGAAAAAGGATTTTTTTGAACACTTTTTGGCAGTGTTGCTTGATTACCATTGTCGTGCACAGCATACACTCCATTGACATAAGAATTTGTATGAGACTTTACATCTACTTTAAGAATAAAACCTAGTAATCACAGCCAAGCAGCTGAATGGATTTTATGTTGCATTTTACAAGGCTCTCAATGGTCTGTTTTGTGTCTGATGATCCAAATATTAGTGTCTAAGTATAATCAAGGCCTGAGTTAATTTATACATGCAACTAAAAGCATACATAAAACGCCATGTCAAACAAATAGTTATTCTGTTTTTTTTTTTTGGACAGTAGCCAAACAATTATTTATGGAACACGACAGGACATTTTTATTACGTACATTTTTCTACCTTTGTATATACAGTACACAGCTGACTTTTTCATTCACCTATTCTTGGTAAAAACGAAAAAAAAAAATCATTTTTAAAATACATTCTATTAGATTTTGTATACTCTGCCTATGCTGTGGAACACATTTAGGCACTACAATTAAAATAGGGCTCATTAACCTATCAACTATTCAAAGGGAATCCACATGTACTATTGGGGGTAGTTACTTTGGCTAGGTGGCCATGTGAAAGGACTACATAGATAATGGACTCTTCATGTTAAGAAGGAATTGGCCCAAGGAACGATGCTTAAAAGCCCATCTTCAGCCACTACTTTTTTTTTTCTTTAAGTCTTGGACAGGGCAGGGGAGATTTTGAACTTCTACCAGGGTTTAAATGCTGCCTGCTCCCCATCTGTCTGATAGTGGTGGTCCAGGGGAATATACTTATTTTTGTTAAGCCTGGGTAGACATGTATATTTTTTCTCATTAAACCAGTGGTTTGAACAAAAAAAGAAAAAAAAAAACTCACAGATCCCTACAGCCACACAAGCAATGTGGATAAAGGGGTATCTCCCACCACTATTCTATTGTACTCTGACTTCTTACATAGTTAGTTAGTAAGGTTGAATAAAGACACCAGTCCATCCAGTTCAACCTGTGTGAGTGTCTACAATTTTCCCTATCCGTGTAAATTGTGTTTCATCTTAAGATTCTTCTAATGCGACTTCTGTACACTTCTTTACAATGAAATGGCTAAAAATCATCACAATATACAAGACAGATTCATTTTGATGTCTATATACAGTATACTTTCTTTGAACAAGCTGGTTTATTTGAGGTGATGCCAATATCTGAAATAGCCTTTTGGATAGGAAACCAATATTTGGAATGAGGGGGTCTGCATAGAAAACTGGGTTAGTTTAAGGTGCTGGTCCAGTTAGCAAAATTTAAGGTCCCTTTGATCAAATCTTAACCACTTCAGCCCCGGACCAATTGGCAGCCAAAGGACCAGGCCTCTTTTTGTGATTCGGCACTGCGTCGCTTTAACTGGCAATTGCGCGGCCGTGCGACGTGGCTCCCAAACTAAATTGGTGTTCTTTTTTTCCCACAAATAGAGCTTTCTTTTGGTGGTATTTGATCGCCCCTGCGGTTTTTATTTTTTGCGCTATAAACAAAAATAGAGCGACAATTTTGAAAGAAATGCATTATTTTTTGCTTTTTGCTATAATAAATATCCCCCAAAAATATATAAAAAAAAGTTTTTTTCCTCAGTTTAGGCCGATACGTATTCTTCTACATATTTTTGGTAAAAAAAAAATCGCAATTATTATTGATTGGTTTGCGCAAAAGTTATAGCGTTTACAAAATAGGGGATAGTTTTATAGCATTTTTATTAATATTTTTTTTTTTTACTAGTAATGGCGGCGATCAGCGATTTTTATTGTGACTGCAACATTATGGCGGACACATCGGACATTTTTGGGACCATTGTCATTTATACAGCAATCAATGCTATTTAAATGCATTGATTCCTGTAGAAATGACACATGCAGTGAAAGAGTTAACCACTAGGGGGAGGGGAGGGGATATGGGCTGTGACGTGTGTGTTTTTTTACATTAGGGGGCGGGGCTGACGTCTGACGTCATTGGTCGGCTTTCCTGATGACAGGGAACAGCCGATCAATGACAGGCAGAGTAGGAAGTGCGGGGAGAGGTTTGTTTACACAGACCTCTCCCCGTTTTTCAGCTCTGTGACCTGATCGCGGGACACCAGTAGGGATGAGCCGAACACCCCCGGGTTCGGTTCGCACCAGAACCCGCAAACGGACCTAAAGTCCGTGCAAACATAAGAACCCTATTAGTTACAATGGATGCGAACGTTCGAAATCAAAAGTGCTAATTTTAAAGGCTAATATGCATGTTATTGTCATAAAAAGTGTTTGGGGACCTGGGTCCTGCCCCAGGGGACATGTATCAATGCAAATTTTTTTTTTTAAAACGGCCTTTTTTTCAGGAGCAGTGATTTTAATAATGCTTAAAGTGAAACAATAAAAGTGTAATATTCCTTTAAAATTCGTACCTGGGGGGTGTCTATAGTATGCCTGTGAATGGGCGCATGTTTCCTGTGCTTAGAACTGTCCCTGCACAAAGTGTAATTTTTGCAGGAAAAAAAGCTATTTAAAATCACTCGCGGCTAATGAATTGTCGGCTCCCGTAATACAGAGAACAGTCATTCATTGAAAGTCATTGATAAAAAAAAAGTCATTGATAAAAAATTATTTTTTTTTTTTTAAAAAGCGTGGAGGTCCCCCCAAATGTAATTACCAGGCCCTTCAGGTCTGCTTTTTTTTTTTTTTTTTTTTAGCCGGGGTTCCCCTTAAAATCCATAGCAGACCTGAAGGGCCTGGTAATTGAATTTGGGGGGACCCCCACCTTTTTTTTTTTTTTTTTTTTATCAATGACTTTTTTTTTTATCAATGACTTTCAATGAATGACTGTTCTCTGTGTTACGGGAGCCGCGAGAGATTTTAAATAGCTTTTTTTCCTGCAAAAATTACACTTTGTGCAGGGACAGTTCTAAGCACAGGAAGCATGCGCCCCTTCACAGGCATACTATAGACACCCCCCAGATGTGATACTGCAATGCTGTACTAACAGCACGCACACACTAATCCCCAGAATCACAGCACATAATGTCAGCAGTCAGCACACTGACACTGGAACACAATATACGAGGCCGCCGGCGCGGCGGCCTTTTATAATGTATGGCGTGTACTAAACCCCCTGAGCTATAATTGGCCACAGGCATCCTGCCTGTGGCCAGTTATTGCTCTCCTCGCCACTGGCTCTATGATTGGCCAAGCATGCGGGTCACAGTGCATGCTTGGCCAATCATCAACCAGCAATGCACTGCGACTGGCGCAGTGCATTGCGGGCCGCTCGCATCACACGAATTTGATGCGAGCGGCCCAAATAGTTCTGGGCTCGCCGAGCGGGTGAACACCCGATGTTCGATTCGAACACCGGGCCCATCCCTAGACACCAGCGGCGATTGGGTCTGCTGGTCCCGCGGCCGGGGTCACGCAGCTCCCGACCGGGTCGCGAGCACGCTGCTGGCAGCAGCGCGCGACCCACGGCCAGGCAATTAAAGGGCCACGTACCTGTACGTGGTTTTGCCTGGCCGTGCCATTCTGCTGACGTATATGTGCAGGAGGCGGTCGGGAAGCGGTTAAAAGGGCGTTCCGGCCAATACATTTATTATTTAAAAGTCAGCAGCTACAAACACTGTAGCTGCTGACTTTTAATAAGGACACTTACCTGTCCAGCGATCCCGCAATGTCGGCCACCCCGAGGCCGATCCATACATCGGATCGGCTGCCAGCGCCTCCATCTTAACGAAGGGAAACAGGCAGTGGAGCCTTGCGGCTTCATTGCCCATTTCCTACTGCGCATGCACGAGTCGCGCAGCGCTTTGTGAATGGCCCCATTGTTTTCTGGGATACTCACCAAAGAGGAGGAAGCTCCGTGGAATAGGAAGAGGCAGATTAGGAACTAATTTCGGATACCACATGCCTGACGAAGGGGTCCTGCACGGCTCCGAAAAGTTGCACTTTCTTTTGTGATGTGATTTTTTTTCCATTAAAATCTTTTGGATGAAAATTTCTCGATCCATGGTGTGCTGGCGAATATGTACATTCGTTTGATGCTTCCAGGACCCAACTGGTAATCGCTGCAGCACCCACCACTTTATGAGCCACAAATACCAGGAACGTGTGCGATAGGAATATCGATTTGACTGTTAGATTAGGACTGTCTAGCAACAGGGGTTTCAGGTAAGATTATTAATGCATTATTTTTATTTTTTGGGTGGCCCTCCACTTTAAATGATTTGGGACAGGACAACAAAAGCCCTTTGCTTCAAGGGCCTAATTATTAGTTAGGTGGTATAACTTATTGTAACACAACAGCAGGATAACAATTCCATGGGGTGGATTTACTAAAGGCAAATAGACTGTTCACTTTGTAAGGAAATTTGCACCAGAGCTTAGTGAATGAGTTTAAGCTCTGCTGCTTTCCATCATCCATTTATGAGCCATCAAAATTGCATTTTTTTTATTTTCCTTGCATGTGTTTGGGTATTTTTGCTAAGTGGAACTTCATTCAATACATTCAGTAAGGTCTGGGGAAAATTTGCTTGAAATGTGCAACTTTTCTTGCAAAGTGAACAACCCATTTGTATTTGATAAATCAACTCCCAAGACATTTAACTATAGTGATAGTTGTTGCAGCTGGTTTTGTTAGGTAGGGACGGTTACATAACAATGCAGTGGGAAGCACAGAGTAGTCCCGTTCATAGAGGCAAGACTAGCACTAGGTAGCACTCGTATAAGTGAATTCTGTAGTTTTATAACATGAACAGTGATTATACTTTTACCACAGGTTAAAAATTCCCCCAATGTGTATTTATGGGCAGAGTGTGAACATTTGTCTACCGGGTATCCATGTCTATCTTTCAAAGAAATGTATGGGCAAAAGTTTTTTGGCCATACTTCTCTTCTAGGTCACAGGAGTGCACTTATGTCTGTACTCCTGTGACCCAGTTTCAGCCAATAGCTGACTAAGGCCCCCTCTGTCAGCTGATGTCATAAAGCCAGTCCAGGCTCCGTAAGTAGCTTGTATGTTCTCTCTGTATTCGTGTGTGTCATGGATACTTAATTCAACAGCCTTTAGGAACCCTACACCATAATCCCATAGCCTTTAGGAACCCTATAACTTTACCCCAGCCTTGCAGGGGAATAGCTAGGTATCATGCCTAGGTAAATGCCACTATTGACACATTGCCCAACAGCTACAGAAACAACTAGAGATAGCAAACTTACCTATGCATCTATATGGCTACAGCATCAGTCTGATTCTGCTGCTGTCCTCCGCTGGCTCTAAGGCCAAGAACTGAGGCCAGTAACTGACAGCCACAGTTGACAGTTGTTTTTTTTGCTATCACTAGTTGTTTTCTGTAGCTGTTGGGCAATGTGTCAGTAGTGACATTTACCCAGGCATGGTACCTAGGTATGCCCCAGCATGGGGTATGACAAACACAAATATAGAAAGAACATACAAACTACTTACAGATTGTATCCTGCTGGGATTCAATGCTAGAGTGGCAAGGAAAGTGTGCCAATTACATAACCACTCCCCAAAGACGTAGCTTCAAGCTTGTGGGCCCCGATGCAAAACTCGATCAGGGCCCCCCACTATCATTCCACCATGCGCCAAGATACTTCCAAGTGGCTAAAGAGTTATTTTAGTTCTTTTACATATTCAGAGGGTATTTCAAAAGATTTTTGAGAAACTGTTCAGATTTTGACATACCTCTCCAATTCTTTTAAAGGAGTTGTAAAGGTTTTTAAAAATCCTCCTCTCCTGGGGTTCCCCAGCGGCGTTCCTGGCTCCTCCCCGCATCAAGTGCCCCCTGAGACCCGCATTCCAAGGGGACACTCGTGTGGGTGTTCTCCTGAGTCCTGCTTCTGCGTCCATTGACACAGACAGCAGGACTCGGCCCAACCCCAGCTCCCGTGTCACTGGATTTGATTGACAGCAGCGGGAGCCAATGGCTGCTGCTGCTATCAATCTATCCAATGAGGACCTGAAACAGTGTCTGGAGCTGCTGGGCTCATTCTCGTCGCAGGAAAGATCGGGGTCAGGTAAGTAAAAGGGGGGCCCTGGGGGGCTGCTGCACTACAGAAGGTCTTTCACCCTAATGCATAGAATGTATTAAGGTGAAAAACCTTGAGGTTTTACAACCCCTTTAAATATCCAAGAGCATGGGAAGGCAGCCCCACCACATTCAAGCCATTCTTTTAAAAATAAAATTGTTTATAATGCTAAGATATATACTTGATTGATATTTCCCCATTTCTCCCTTAAAACTTAATTAAAATTGAACCATGAAATTATCAAAAAAATCACAGGATTACCAACAATAATGTAAGATAATATGTCACTCAGAACAAAGAGCTTTGTTTTTTACAGTATAAACATGTTACAATAAACATCTTAGGTGGTATTGTCTATTCTTATGTAGCGGGGTCGTACCCCTTTTAGGGGAGAAGACTACATTCCCCATAATTCCCCAGGCTCCCGGGAGGCTGTTTGTTTCCGCCCGAGAGGCTTCTGGGGGAGGTGATAAAAGGGAAGAGGAGAGACCGCCTCTTCCTCTTCTGACTGGGCTGGTGACGCAGAGACTTGCAAGTGAGGAGACACCTGTGCGGACCGGGACTGCTGAAGGCCTGAAGCCTGGGCCTTGCAGCAGGTGGAGAGAGACTCTCACCCCTCAGAGTCAGCAGCAGCGGAGCAGAGACTTTTCCCTACAGTCGGTCGGTCGGAGAGAGGACCGGAACGCAGGGGCTGTGACGGAGGAGGCCGGACGCCGCCATTGGAGGTCCCGGAGCTGAGGACGGTACCCAGGAGTGGTGAGCGAGCTGAAAGGCTCATCCTACATTGCTACATACACTTCTATGCCTATTGAACTGCCAAGGCACAATTTACCTCAGAGCAGCAGATGTTTCTTTCTGTGGATTACAAATACACCATTTAAAGCTACATGTGCACCACCTCTACAGTTCTCTTGCCGGTGAAGAATACTGTACTTATTCAAGGACTGAGCTCTATTGCTAGGGATCAGGCCTGGTCCGTTAGGTAGGCGCAGATAGATTTATTGCACCTCAGGGGTGCATAGCAGACGGTCGCTACACTTGGCGCTCCGTTCCCCATTGCTAGTTTGATACATATATGTGTACATGTTAAAGTGCATATTGCAGGGACCTGCTAATGTGTTGTAAGTCAAATGTTAAATGCATGTTATTATTCCTTTTCTTACTGCCAAAGTAAAGCCAGTTATTCTTATCTCAGCAGTCTGCTTGTGAGTTTGAGTCCGTTACACTTAAGCCCCATACACACGGTCGGACTTTTTCATGGATTCTGTCCGATCGGACAATGTTGTTGAAAAATCAGACCGTGTGTATGCACCATCGGACAGTGTACGTCGGATTGTCCGACGGACAAAGTCTTATCTCCTGCTGGAAAGATTTGCCGACAACACGGTCCGATCACACCAAATCCGATCGTGTGTATGGTTGTCCGACCGGACAAAGTGCTACGCATGCTCAGATCACATTACAAGACCAAAGCTATTGGCTACTAGCCTCTACGTAGTCCCGTCGTAGGCAACAAACGTCACCACGTTCAGAATGATCGGTCCGACCGTGTGTACGCAAAAACCAACATCAGACAAAGTATGATGGACAGGATCCGACCGACCTGGTCCGCGGATTGTCCGACCGTGTGTATGGGGCTTAAGAGTATAAGTGATATTTATATGTGCATAGATACATACCCCTTTACTAACTGTGCCAGAGCGGGTAGAGCAAATTGCCGGGGGGTTGGTGGAGCTGTACTCAAGGACCCAAAACAAACCAGCGGCCCTCTTAACTGGGGGTATCGCTACACGTGGGGGCTCGTAATCCGGGATCCTGAGTCAGCGGGAAAAGCCGCCAGAAGGTACTGGCATGGACCCGATAGAAGTGGGACGGTGGTACAAACTATGGGCCACTGACCCAGCCGCAGCAGTAGTCATTGAACTGCCAGGGATATGGCAGGAAGAGGCAGTCAAGCAGCTCATAATGTCATTATCCCCATGCCACAAGTCACGGATAATGGATATGAGAAATGATGCCGGGTATACATACGCCCTAGTAGAATGGAGAAGTGAGACTCCAGAGCAGTTCAGGAGCCAAAGCATACGAGCACTGGATGGTCGGACCTATCAATTGCTGCATGCGCTGCCACGCAAGGGAGACTGTTCTCCAGTGAAAACTATGCTATCCCCAAAGAAGGAAGAGCAGAAGGGCGCGGAAAGTCCCGCACCCGCACAGACCACTCTTAGTGCAGAACTGTGTGCTGTCCTAGGGGAGATTGTGACTCAGTGCAGAAGAGACCCCGGGGACTACCCGATGTCGGGATACAGAAAACTCCGGATGTTTTCAGGGAGAAAACCTGTACCCTCGGGGGAAGAGGGATTTGAAGAGTGGTTAGATGGTGCCACACAGGCCCTAGAAGAATGGGAGGTCCCAGAAGGTAGAAAGAAGCAAAGGATTGTTGAGAGCCTAAAAGGGCCTGCCTTAGAGGCCATACGCAATCTGAAGACAAGCAAGAAGGATTGCACTGCACAGGATTACATAGACATCCTGGAAAGTGTGTTTGGTGGGACAGAGAAAATCACGGAGCTTACCTATCAACTGGAACACTGTTACCAGAAGACAGGGGAGAAGCTGTCGGAGTACATGGGACGTATAGACAAGATCCTGCATAGGATTATCATGAAGAAGGGGATAGATCCGGGGAAGGTAGATGAAGCCCGTGCCCAGCAGGTGATGAGGGGAGCCCAACCCCTAGACCCTGTTGCACTAATACTACGCACCAAGCAGGATGGGAAGAGCCTGGACTATCCCGATCTCATTCGAATGGTCAGAGAAGAAGAGGCCATGTTGGAAGAGAAACGGGAAAAGCAAGTGATGGGGTCTACAAAACTTCCAGTGGCCACGGTCAGGTCGGCCTTAACCCCTGAAAGAGAGACAGAAGTAGATGCCCTGAAGTTGCAGATGTCCCAGATGATGGAGATACTGACGTCTCTAGTGGCGAAAGAGATGCCAAGTCCCAAGAAAGAAGCAAGCAGGAGGGAATTGTTTCCAACTGTTTCAGCACCAGCATCCCCACCTGACTATGGAGAGATGATCTGTTTTAATTGTGGGGGAATTGGCCATATTGCAGCTGTATGTGCCAGTCCGAAGAGGAAGAAAACAGATAGCCGCCAGCCGGCGGGAAACGCCAAAGGGCCCCGGTGAAGGAGTCAACCGGGTGCCCATCACCTTCAGTGAGCTCCAAGAAGTATAACGGGAAAAGAAAGCGAGGAGATCAAACCCCTCAAAAGGGGCCCAGGGTTCCTCAACCAAGGTACACCCCAGAGAAAGGGGGCAAGACCCCCCCGAAGAAACACAGCACTCCCAAGCAAGAACCCTTAAAAGTGAGAGATAACAATGTCCCTCAACGGGTTCACACTCCTACTAAGAGGGAGAAAATTAATGCATACCAGGCTCAGGAAAGAATCAAGTGCAGATCAAGTGAGAAGGAAAAGAGTCCACAGAAGAAGGTAGCATTAACTCGGCCCTACCCAGAAGAGCTGGTTGGCCCATCTCCTTCTGTACCCATCCAAGTGGAAGGAGTGTACACACAGGCCCTCCTAGACACTGGAGCACAAGTGACCCTATTGTACAGGGACTTCTATGACAGATACCTGAGTCATCTGCCCATACAGAAGATAGAAGAGCTGGAGATAAGGGGACTGGGAACTCAGAGTTTCCCCTATGATGGATACTTACCCATACGGTTGACCTTTGACCCATCCGTGGCTGGAAAGGCTGAAGTGTTCTACACCCTGGCAGTGGTGTTCCCTCGCCCGCCTGGAACCAGCAAGACCTCCCTGATCATAGGGACGAACACGGATCTGGTCAGAAGGCTCCTGACCCCCCTTGTACAGAAGCAGAATCTTTCAGCCCCCAAGATCCACCCCATGCTGAAGGCAGCCTACCAGCGGTTGGTCCTAGAGCAGAAGACCCCAAGTGAGGGGATAGGAAGGGTATGGAGGCTTGGAAAAGAAGGAGCGGTGTTACAGCCTGGAGAGGTAACCTACATGAGAGCCACGGTGAAACTTAATTGGGAGCAGCCTGGCCCCTTTGTAATGTTGGAACCCGACCCAATGGAGGGTCACTCAGGTCTGGAAGTGATACCAGAAGTGATCTCATTGAAGGACCTGAAGAAGGCTAGAGGAAGAGTCCCTGTCAGTGTGAGGAACTCCACGGAGCGGCCCGTGGAGATCCCTGCCAGGATGCTTCTGGGACAGGTGAGTCCTGCTGTCCCAGTTGGCTGGTCAGAAGTGAAGGGGACGGGTGAAGGAGAAGATGTTTGGAAGAAACTCTCCATGGAAAACCCAAACCTACCTGGAGCTTGGAAAGAGAGAGCCAAGGCCCAGCTGACCAGATGGGAGAAGATTTTCTCTAAAGATGAGTTTGATGTGGGGTGTGCGAGGAGTGCCACCCATCGAATCCGCATGCAAGAGGACAAGCCATTCAGAGAGAGAGTGAGGCGAGTCCCGCTAGCAGATCTGGAGGATCTGAGGGAGCAGCTTGCGGAACTGAAGAAGACGGGAGTGATTCGGGAGTCCAGAAGCCCCTATGCCTCCCCAATTGTGGTAGTCAGGAAGAAGAATGGGTCATTGAGGCTCTGCATTGACTACAGAACTCTCAACAGGAGGACCATTCCTGACCAGTACACCACGCCAAGGATAGAGGATGCCTTACAGAGTTTATCTGGAGCTAAGTGGTTCAGTGTGATGGACCTAAAGAGTGGGTATTACCAAATCCCCATGCATCCAGAAGATAGAGAAAAGACTGCCTTCATAACCCCAGTAGGGTTCTTTGAGTTCAACAGGATGCCTCAGGGCCTATCTGGAGCTCCTGCTACATTTCAACGCCTTATGGAAAGGACAGTTGGAGACATGAACCTCATAGAAGTCCTTGTGTACCTGGACGATGTCATTGTCTTTGGAAAGACTTTGGAAGAACATGAAGCCAGATTGGAGAAAGTACTGAAGAGGCTCAGTGAAGAGGGACTCAAACTTTCCCCCGAGAAGTGTCGGTTCTATCAGTCTTCTGTGAACTATCTGGACACATAGTGTCTGAAAAAGGGGTGGCTACAGACCCTGAGAAGTTGGAGGCAGTTACTTCGTGGCCGAGACCCACAACAGTCACCGAACTTCGATCTTTCTTGGGGTTCTGCTCCTACTACCGCAGGTTTGTGGATGGGTTTGCCCGCATTGCAAAACCCCTAAACGAACTGCTCAAGACAGAAGGAGAGGAAGATGGATTGGGGCCTAGGAAGCCCGGTGAGTCGGTTCAAGACCAATGGAACTCAAGGTGTGAAGAGGCTTTCAGAACCTTGAAGAGGAGTCTTACCACAGCCCCAGTTTTGGCCTATGCTGACCCCACTAGACCATATGAGCTACATGTTGATGCCAGCCATGAGGGCCTAGGTGGAGTACTCTACCAGGAGTATGAAGACCAGCTACGACCAGTGGCCTATGTGAGCCGGAGCCTGACCCCCTCCGAGAAGAACTACCCCACCCACAAGTTGGAGTTCTTAGCCCTTAAATGGGCAGTAGTCGACAAGTTGAAAGACTATCTGTATGGGGCCGAGTTTACTGTAAAGACAGATAACAACCCCTTGACCTATCTATTCACCACCGCCAAGCTGGATGCAACACACAGATGGTTGGCGGCGTTGTCTGGATTCAATTTCAGTCTCAAGTACAGGCCAGGGGCTGGAAATAGAGATGCAGATGCCCTGTCCCGAAGGTCCCATGTCATGGTCGATGACTGGGAAGACTGGACTCAAGTGGCACCAGAAGGAGTGCGAGCCCTTTGTCAAGGGGCTGAACTCCAAGCCAGAGGAGGATCCAGAGCCGAAGAGATAGGAGTTACCACAGTGGGAGTCCCAAAGTGTTACTGTGGGGTAACTCAACTAGAAGAAGAGTGTCTACCGAAGCTGTCCAAGAAGGATCTAAGGTGTGACCAATTGGAAGACCCCATGGGGAGATTGGTCCTGGAAGCACTGGAAGACAAGAGTCCAGAGGGACTTCGACTCCACCCTTCCAAAGAAGCTCGCCTACTGAGGAGAGAATTGGACAAGTTACAGGTGTATCAGGGAGTGGTCTACCGAAGGGGCCCCTCTGATAGCTCAGAAGATAAGTGGCAGTTGTTTCTCCCAGAGAAGCATAGAGAGACTGTGCTGATTGCCTTACATGACCAGCATGGTCACTTGGGAGCAGAGAGAACCTTCCAACTTATCAGAGACCGGTTTTATTGGCCCTGCATGAGGGCCGAAGTGGAGGAGTATTGCCATTCCTGTGCAAGATGCATTCAGAGAAAGACTTTACCCCATCAAGCTGCCCCGATGGGCCATCTACAGAGTCAAGGCCCAATGGATCTGGTATGCATTGATTTTCTCTGCCTTGAACCCGATTTGAGTGTATTGGGAAATGTTCTGGTGATAACCGACCATTTCACTCGCTATGCCCAGGCTTTCCCAACCAAGGACCAGAAGGCCTCTACAGTAGCCAAGGTACTTTTGGAGAAGTACTTTGTTCATTATGGACTACCACAGAGAATCCATTCAGACCAAGGAAGGGACTTTGAGAGTCGCCTGATCAGGAAGCTACTAGATTCTCTGGGAGTAGAGAAGACTAGAACCACACCATATCACCCTCAAGGTGATGCCCAGCCTGAAAGGTTCAACAGGACCCTATTGAACATGTTGGGAACTTTAGAAACAGAGAAGAAGCAACATTGGAGTCAACACATTTCAGCTCTGGTGCATGCCTACAACTGCACCACAAGTGATGTGACGGGTTTCTCCCCTTACCGACTTATGTTTGGGAGAGAAGCAAGATTGCCAGTGGATTTGGCCTTCGGCATTTCCTTAGACCATGCCTCTACTGCCTCCCACAAAGGATATGTGGACAGACTGAGGCACAGTTTGAAGATAGCTTATGAGAAAGCTCAAGCGGCCTCTGACCAGAGGGGGGCCCGAAACAAGCGGAACTTTGACTTGAAGGTTCGAGTACAGGACCTACAGCCTGGGGACCGTGTACTGTTACGTAATCTAGGGATCCCTGGAAAACACAAGATTGCTGATAGATGGAGATCAGAGCCATATATCATCTGTAGAAAACTTCCAGGATTGCCTGTTTATAAGTTGAAGCCAGAAGGAAGAGTGGGGCCTCTGAAGACCTGGCATAGGAATCACTTGCTCCCACTCACTGAAGCAGTCAGAATACCTCCAGCAAGAGACGTACCTGAATCTGTTTCCATTCTGGATACACCCAGGCCTAACACTCGGTCCCAGACCTCCCGAGCTAGGGGTGGACAGGACCCACAATCAGCAGAAGAAGAAAGAGGAGAACTTGAATGGCTATGGCCTTCCTCAACTCCAGGAAATTCCGCCATAGATCTTCCACTTACTGAGGATGTGGAAGATAAAACATTGAACCCGGAAGCTACAGAGTTTGTTCCATTCAGTGTTGTGCCCGAGTGCTGGGAAGACATCCCTGGTCTCTACTCAGAAGAAGAAGAAGTAGATGTTCCAGAACCAGAGATGTTGCCAGAATGTGTTCCTGAAGAAGTCCCAAGAGAACAGAGAGCTCGCAGAGTTGTGAGGCCTCCCAAGAAGTTAACTTACCCCAGGATGGGAAAAAGTTCAGAGGACCCTGTTACCTCAACAAGGAGAAGTGCTGAACGCCCTGACCCATCCACTGTTCATTTGGTGGAGGGCAACCCCAGCTCACTCTCTGGCACAGTTAAACAGGTCGCCCACACTGAAGTGACCTGTAGACAGGACAGCTCCCCATCTTATGCTAATTGGTGGGAGGCTCCTCTGTCTGAATTATGTGAACGTGTTGTCTCAAAGAAAGCTTGTAGATTGAACAATGTCTTTGGGGACCAAAGATTCAAAGTGGGGGGAGTGTGTAGCGGGGTCGTACCCCTTTTAGGGGAGAAGACTACATTCCCCATAATTCCCCAGGCTCCGGGAGGCTGTTTGTTTCCGCCCGAGAGGCTTCTGGGGGAGGTGATAAAAGGGAAGAGGAGAGACCGCCTCTTCCTCTTCTGACTGGGCTGGTGACGCAGAGACTTGCAAGTGAGGAGACACCTGTGCGGACCGGGACTGCTAAAAGGCCTGAAGCCTGGGCCTTGCAGCAGGTGGAGAGAGACTCTCACCCCTCAGAGTCAGCAGCAGCGGAGCGGAGACTTTTCCCTACAGTCGGTCGGTCGGAGAGAGGACCGGAACGCAGGGGCTGTGACGGAGGAGGCCGGACGCCGCCATTGGAGGTCCCGGAGCTGAGGACGGTACCCAGGAGTGGTGAGCGAGCTGAAAGGCTCATCCTACATTGCTACATACACTTCTATGCCTATTGAACTGCCAAGGCACAATTTACCTCAGAGCAGCAGATGTTTCTTTCTGTGGATTACAAATACACCATTTAAAGCTACATGTGCACCACCTCTACAGTTCTCTTGCCAGTGAAGAATACTGTACTTATTCAAGGACTGAGCTCTATTGCTAGGGATCAGGCCTGGTCCGTTAGGTAGGCGCAGATAGATTTATTGCACCTCAGGGGTGCATAGCAGACGGTCGCTACACTTGGCGCTCCGTTCCCCATTGCTAGTTTGATACATATATGTGTACATGTTAAAGTGCATATTGCAGGGACCTGCTAATGTGTTGTAAGTCAAATGTTAAATGCATGTTATTATTCCTTTTCTTACTGCCAAAGTAAAGCCAGTTATTCTTATCTCAGCAGTCTGCTTGTGAGTTTGAGTCCGTTACACTTAGAGTATAAGTGATATTTATATGTGCATAGATACATACCCCTTTACTAACTGTGCCAGAGCGGGTAGAGCAAATTGCCGGGGGGTTGGTGGAGCTGTACTCAGGGACCCAAAACAAACCAGCGGCCCTCTTAACTGGGGGTATCGCTACACTTACAACAATGTAATTGTTTTATTTATTTATTTTTTTATTTTATATATTTTATATTTTTATACATGAACAAAGAACTGAAAGTATTAAACACAGAGTGATACGGGTATCTGGATCCCTTATTTCAATTATCATAGAAAATATCTTAAAATTACAAAAACAATTGTTATAATGTTTTTAAGTCCAATATAGAACAATAAAATCATTTGTATTTACATTATCTTTTTCAAAGGTATTTCACAAACTTAGTTTGCTTTTCAATTTTTGAAATACTCAAGTGTACTCAACTCCATGGCCTCAGTAGTGTGTAGCAAAGAGAACCTGCAATGAATTTAAAAAGGGTAGGGGAATCTAAATAGTACTCCTCACCTGGTTGCTGCCACACACGCTTGACACCATCTGAACCAAATAAGTTTATCTTGATCTCATCAGACCACAGGACATGGTTCCAGTAATCCATGTCCTTAGTCTGCTTGTCTTCAGCAAACTGTTTGCAGGCTTTCTTGTGCATCATCTTTAGAAGAGGCTTACTTCTGGGACGATAGCCATGCAGACCAATTTGATGCAGTGTGTGGCGTATGGTCTGAGCACTGACAGGGTGACCCCCCCACCCCTTCAACCTCTGCAGCAATGCTGGCAGCACTCATACATCTATTTTCCAAAGACAACCTTTGGATATAACGCTGAGCATGTGTACTCAACCTCTTTGGTCGACCATGGCGAGTCCTATTCTGATTGGAACCTGTCCTGTTAAACTGCTGTATGGTCTTGGCTACTGAGCTGCAGCTCAGTTTCAGGGTCTTGGAAATATTCTTATAGCCTTGGAGAGATAATAAAATTAAATAATTTCATTTATTTGTACAGTGGATCAAAATAGACATAGATTAAATTCTTAAAATCATGAACTCTGTTTACAAACAGTCTAAGAAATGTGCCATTGATGTTCGTAAAAATCTGAAATACAATACATTGTATACAATTGTAAAATTGACATCCATGTGAGTACTCCGACGCGTTTTGACCAAAAGTATCAACGTCTTCTTCAGGGGGATTTGTACTCTGGTGAGATATATCAGAAATTTTTTAGGATTCTGACACTCTAGCAAAATGTTGGCATCTGTTATACATAAATAAGATTATATTTACCGCTCAAAATATAAGATTCGGAGCGTGACACTTTAACCAGAGATTGTGGATAAAATATACAACATGGTCCCAAGATCCTCATTGACGTCCCCCACTCCTCCAAGTAGGAACCTACCCAATAGAGAGCTTGCAGGGAGTCACATATACAGGCTTCAAAGGGGGAGGGGATGGACGACATCTTTGATATAATTCGATAGGTAATTTAATAAAATTAGTAAAAATAATAATATACTTTGGCAACATTTTTATAACGTTAGGTGGACTTCTCCCAACCCACATGTTTAAGTCTATTTTAAGGCAAAATGAGTTTGTATTATTATATTATTATAACCATATCTAAATATCTTGTTGTTATGTATATTAATATACCAAAACAATTACGGTGTGGTAGATATAGTAGGTAATAAATATGGAGTCAATCACCTACTGATAAATGGGTGATGAAGAGTGAGTGTGACTATGTGAGAAATCAAATGTATAATGGGTGAGCTGTGAATGTATGTGTGTGTGTGTGGAATGTGTGACCCGTGTCAAGATGGAGAGTGTGAGTGTGTAGGGATGCGTGTGCCAGAAAGTGAGATAGAACAATGTGATCAAAAAACTAGGCTGGGAAAACTACAAACTGAATAACAAGTGACACAAAACAAAAAAGAAGAAAAAGTGTTTGAAAGAGTAGAGGTATGTGTGATTATCAATATGGATATATACCCCAAATGGTATTGTAAAGTAATTAAATGTTTGCAATAATAAAAGGAAATACTATGCGGGTAACAATAGCAAAGTTGTGCTAAGTATAGTACTTATATTAACTCCAATCCTATATGTGTGTATGGAAGGAGCTCTCCTGGAATCACATCAAGAACCAGATAAGATGTGGCGCTTAAGTAAATTCTAAGCCCATGAATATCAGATGTCGTCTCATTCTCCCTCACACGCCTCCTCCAAGCCACCAAAATGGTGGAAACTTTTTCTTCTTTTTTGTTTTTTGTCACTTGTTATTCAGTTTGTAGTTTTCCCAGCCTAGTTTTTTGATCACATTGTTCTATCTCACTTTCTAGCACACATATCCCTACACACTCACACTCTCCATCTTGACACGGGTCACACATTCCACACACATACATTTACAGCTCACCCATTATACATTTGATTTCTCATATAGTCACACTCACTCTTCATCATCCATTTATCAGTAGGTGATTGACTCCATATTTATTACCTACTATATCTACCACACCGTAACGGTTTTGGTATATTAATATACATTAATAATATATATTAATATACATAACAACAAGATATTTAGATATGGTTATTATAATATAATAAAACAAATGCATTTTGCCTTGACACATGTTGCAATCAAAACTAAAATAGACTTAAACATGTGGGTTGGGAGAAGTCCACCTAACGTTATAAAGATGTTGCCAAAGTATATTATTATTTTTACAAATTTTATTAAATTACTTATTGAATTATATCAAAGATGTCGTCCATCCCCTCCCCCTTTGAAGCCCATATGTGTGACTCCCTGCAAGCTCTCTATTGGGTTGGTTCCTACTTGGAGGAGTGGGGGACGTCAATGAGGATCTTGGAATCATGTTGTATATTTTATCCACAATCTCTGGTTAAAGTGTCACGCTCCGAATCTTGTTATTTGAGCGGTAAATATAATCTTATTTATGTATAACAGATGCCAACACTTTGCTATAGTGTCAGAATCCTAATATTTTTCTGATATATCTCACCAGAGTACAAATCCCCCTGAAGAAGACTGTGATACTTTTGGTCGAAACGCGCTGTTGTACTCACATGGATACAATTGTATACAATGTATTGTATTGCAGATTTTTACTAACACCGATGGCACATTTCTTAGACTGTTTGTAACCAGAGTTCATCATTTTAAGAATTTAATCTATGTGTATTTTGATCCACTGTACAAATAAATGAAATTATTTAATTTTATTATCTCTCCATCTCCTTTGACTAAAACATCATGTCTCTAAAACCCCCCTGGGAGAACTTTTCCTTTTTCCATATCTTCTTATAGCCTAGGCCATCTTTATGTAGAGCAACAATTCTTTTTTTCAGACCCTCAGAGAGTTCTTTGCCATGAGGTGCCATGTTGAACTTCCAGTGACCAGTATGAGAGAGTGAGAGCGATAACACCAAATTTAACACACCTGCTCCCCATTCACACCTGAAACCTTGTTACACTAACGAGTTACATGACACTAGGAAACGAAAAATGGCTAATTGGGCCCAATTTGGACATTTTCACTTAGGGGTGTACCCACTTTTGTTGCCAGCAGTTTAGACATTAATGGCTGTATGTTGAGTTATTTTGAAGGAACAGCAAATGTACACTGTTATACAAGCTGTACACTCACTACTTTACATTATAGCAAAGTGTCATTTCTTCAGTTTTGTCACATAAAAAGATATAATAAAATATTTACAAAAATGTGAGGGGTGTACTCACTTTTCTCGGATATATATATATATATATATATATATATATATATATATATATATATGTATACACACACACAAATACTGTACCTATAACACTGCCTAAAAGTCCTCAGATTCAGTATGATAACCCAGTTCTACCAGTCTTAGAAGATTGAAATGAATATGCTGTTGAAGAGTACACAGGCAAAGCATACCTACAGATTAATCAAAAGGCTTCAGTAGCATCTCCCTCAACACAGAATGTTTGCAGCTTGCAAGCCAACCTCAATGCACTGTTTAATTGGGCAAATGTGTGGCAAATGAGGTTTAATGTTGAAAAATGTAATAGGGAATCAATGGTGGAGAAGGATCTGTGTGTTCAGGTAGATCATTATCTTAACCACTTCAATACCGGGCCATAGTCATATGACGTCCGCAGATGGAATCTCTCATCCTGAGCGGGCGTCATATGACATCCTCGGCTTCTCGTTGCTCCTGCGGGCCCACGGTGCTCCAGGGCCTTCAAAATTGTAATAGGTCATTAGGAAATTAGAGGTGTAATTTATGCTCCTAGAACACCTGATGGTGCTCCCTGCATGTTGGGCCTCTGTATGTGGCCAGGCTTTTAGGAGGAGTAGCAGAATGTATTTTGGGGTGTCATTTTTGCTATATACATGCTTTGAGTTAGAAATATCTTATAATCTGACCACTTTCTGTAAAAAAAAAAATAAGTTTTAATTTTCTTTCCACTTTTTCCGAAGACTTGTGGAAAAAATGAACCATTCAAAAGACTCATTATGCCTCATAGAATAGATGTTGGGGTATTTGCTTTCCAAAATGGGGTCATTTTGTGGGTACTTCCACTGTCATGGTGCTCCAGGGCCTTCACAAATGTAATAGGTCGTTAGGAAATTAAAGGTGTAATTTATACTCTTAGAACCCCTGATGGTGCTCCCTGCATGTTGGACCTATCTGTGTGGTCAGGCTGTGTAAAAGTCACACACATGTGGTATCGCAATACTTGGGAGGAGTAGCAGAATGTATTTTGGGGCGTAATTGGAAGTATGCATATGCTATGTGTGAGAAATAACTTGTTATTATGACAATTTTGTCGAAAAAAAAATTCTTAATTTTCCCAAGAATTGTGGGAAGATATTACAACTTCAAAAAACTCACCATGCCTCTTACTAAATGTCTTTGACTGTCTACTTTTCGAAAAGGGGTCATTTGGGTGTATTTGTACTTTCCTGACATTTCAGAGCCTCAAGAAATGAGATAGGCCATCAGTGAATCAGGTGTGATCAGGTGTGATCAATTTTCAATGATTTGCACCATAGCTTGTAGACTCTATAACTTTTTACAGAGACCCACTAATTTGGGTTGTTTTTACCAAAGAGATGTAGCAGTGAACATTTTGGCCAAAATTTATGAACAAAAATTACTTATTTGCAAAATTTTATCAAGGAAACTATTTTCGCTCTTTTTTCACTTATGGTGAAAAAAAATAAAAAACCCGGTGGTGGTTAAATTCCACCAAATGAATTTTTTTTTTAAAAATGTTGTTTGGGTACGGTGTTGAATGACTGAGCAATTGGCATTCAAAGTGTGAGAGTGCTGGAGGCTAAAAATTGGTCTGGGCAGGAAGGATGTATAAATGCCCTGTATTGAAGTGGTTAATAATGGCATGCAATGCCAAGTTGTGGTTTCCAAATCAAGTAAAATCCTTTCTTGTATTAAAAGAGGTATGGACTGCAGAGAGCAGAGAGAGAGGCATACTTTTGTTCCTGTACAAATCATTAGTAAGACCTCGTGTGGAATATGCAGTTCAGTTTTGGGCGTCAGTTCACAAAAAAGATATCGGAAAACTGGAGAAAGTGCTGGGAAGGGCAACCAAACTGATAAGAGGCATGGAGGAGCTCAGCTATGAGGAAAGATTAGCTGACTTAAGGGGATTAAGGGGGGATATGATCAAAATGTATAAATACATACGTGGTCCATATTGTGAACTTGGTGTTGAGTTATTCACTTTAAGGTAACCACAGAGGACAAGGGGGGCACTCTTTACGTCTGAAGGAAAAGAGATTTAACCTCCAAATACGGAAAGGCTTCTTCACAGTAAGTTGTGAAAATGTGGAATAGAGTGCCTCAAGAGCTGCTTGTGACCAGCTCTGTAGATTGTTTAAAAAAAAAAAAAAGCCTGGATTATTTTCTGGATACTAATATTGATTGGTAAAGTTGATCCAGGAATATCTGATTGCCTCTTGAGGGATCAGGAAGGGATATCCCCCCCCCCCCCACTGGAGCAAATTGGACCATGCTTTGTTGTTTTTTTGTGCCCTTCTCTGGATCAACTGTAGCTATAGGAGAGCATATATGGAAGTTTTCTATTTGTGTGTGTGGTTGCTTTATTTATGTATTATTTTTTTATGTTGGTTGAACTGGATGGACTAATGTTATTTTTCAACCAAATTACCTATGTAATTATGTAACACTGATGGGAATTCCACTCAGCAAATCTCCAAAATAAACTGTACTTAGCTAAAAGTAGTACCAGACTAATCCTGGCCATAGACAGCTCAAATGTATGGCAATTCATATTCAAGCAATGGGTGGTCCTGTATGCATCACCTAGCTCAACAAATTTCAATTTTAAAATTGACTACTCTAGGTGAAAAATTATCAGCCGAGTGGTGAATTTATCCTATTAGATGCAGTCAATGTTTAGGAATCATCAGGCAGTTGCAGAGGCTCCTGAATACAATAGCTGGCAGTGCAGATTCCTCTATTTATACTATTTAGCGTGGATGGGGAATCAACTGGTTCCACGGGCTGAACAAGAGAAAATTGAGCTGTGCATGGCTAGCTTTAGCTAATAATCACTACATAAGAGATACGCCTGTGAAAAGAAATAAAAGACTTTCATATAGCAGCATTGCTAGTCAATGGTTTCCCAGACAGCTACAAATCATTTGGCACAACCCTAAATGGTCATTTCGATGTTGAGCTGATGCTGGGATGTATTAAGGTAGCTTGTGGATGAATAAAAGAGTAAAACAGAAAGAGCAAACAGGAACATTTTTCTAAAGCACAATCTGCAAAATTAAACTAAAGTCTGGAATACAAATTGTGAACTGTAATGTGAATGCAGCGTGTGAATCTTTTGTGTGCAAAAACAGAAGGTCATTTAAAGGCATAATGCAGAGATTGAAAAGCTAGAATGAATTAGCAGAGAGTTCACTTTTCAAGAAAAAAATAATAAATGCACAAAAAACATGGATTTATTATTTTTTTCCAGCCAGAGCCTGGAAAACATTACACCCTTGATAAGCGGATCAGGTGTGCAATGGTCAGGCTTCTGCTGACAAGCCCTGCAGCTTTCTGCTTGTACCTTCATATAGGCTGCCTGTTGAAAGCTGCAGGGCTTGTGAATGAACTACGAGAGTGCTCATCAGTGCCTTCACAGTTCATTCAAAACTACAAGCCGTCAGATGTGGTGGTTGATGGTAGTTGTAGTTCATTCATTCACAGAAAACTGCGAATGAATGATGCGGCCACATGGGCGGAGCCCCATGCTGTTTTTAAATTGTGACAGCGGGTGTGAGGAGAAGATATCCCCCGCTGGCTGGGTAAGGGGGAAATGGCGGCAGGAGGTGGAACACGTTATATGTTCCAATCGGTGAACTTAACCTTTAACCAAGAAAAGGTCAAAAATGTTAAAGGAAACCTGTAGGCTGCCAGTGGGAACCAAATTTGGTAAATGCTATGCCTGGTGGTCTCTGAATTCAGTTCTTGTGTCAATAACCTGAAACGAACATGTAGCTAGATAAGTCTGAGTTAAATTAGGACTTCTGATTGGCAACCTTGCTGTTGGTCATTACTTCATGAAGTATTGACACCACTGAATCAGCTTGATAACTAGGTAAGTAGCATTTTCAGAAGGGGAGGAAAACAATGGCAGTCTGCATATTTGTCTTGGTACATGCTTTTGTTGATTAAGGCATAGGGGACACTTATATTGACTGTACCTTTCACTCCAAGGAGGGTACACCCTAATTTTTCACTCAGCTCAGCTTTGACCTCAGCTTTGATTTGAGAGCTAGAATGAGTAATGAGTATATGAGTAAAGATAGAATGTACAAAAGAGGGCGCAACATTGGAGCCCACTTTCTTGGGACGGCAGTCACCCAGCCCTGATTATTGTTAGTATGCAGGTTAGCTAAAAATGTACTGTCTCTTTAAATATATCCATTGCGTTTTAGGTGGTCCAATGGGAATCCAGGGAACTTTATGGAAGTCCCTGGGGAAGTGTTAAATGGGGCTGCTGAGGGTCTCTACTTCCTCTTGCAGCGGCCAGACCTAAAGGAGAAGAAGCTGAAGGAGCTACAGACCTGCAGGTGGGGAGAAGCGGCTGTCACTCAGAGCTAGTCTCTCTCCTGTCATGAGGTACAATAGCTGTGAAGATGGAAGACCTTGTTCTGGCTTTTGTGGAGGGAGCCAAGAGCCAGGGTAGGGAAGAATGGATTCGCCGCTGCCTAGCGCTGACTGGCACAGAGGACGGCCAGCATGGCACGGTCAGAGCGGAGGAGGTTGTGGCTCAGCCAGTCCAGCCCTCCCCTCAGAGAAGGTCGAGGCGGAGCGTCTTGCGGCCGGGGGAGGTGAAGGACAGGACGCTGGGCAGGTGGGAGGAGAGGAGCGGGGCGGCATGGCGGTGGTGCCCGGGAGACGGATGGGACAGAAGAGGTGGACCAGTTCGCAGTCGCCAGCCAGGAGGAGAGGAAGAGGACACACAGCACCACGAGGGGAACAGCAGGAGAGGACAGCGCTGCCCGCGCCTGCTAGCAGTTCACAAGCGACGGCTATTCCACAGCTGTCGGCTCCTCAGAGTGATCTGGTCCCGGGTGCACTTATTCACAGCATGCAGCCAAGTATCAGTGGTGAGTCAGCTGTTTCTCATGCTCTCTCTGCTGCTGGCATTGCTTCTCCTATTCTTCCTCCTTCTCTAGCTATTTCCCCCTCTGGGTCTGCCTCTGCTAGCTCTGTCTATGCACCTGTAAATGTCCCAGCTCCCATGTCACTTAGTCAGCTAGGCAGTGCACACATGCACACTCCTGTTAGGGAAGCTGGTAATATGTCAGTACCTGAATCCTGTTTGAAAGGAATTATGCCCTGTGAAATTTCTCCTTTGGGGTACCATCTCCCTATGGCTGTTAAGAAGAAAATCTGGCAAGGGGAATTTGTGGAAGTGTTACCCCTTCTTCCCGCTGCTAAGGATTTTGTTTTAAATTCAGATAAGAAAGGTGATCAGGAGGAGGATAGGGCGTAGGGCGGTACCCCGCTCTTTAGATAATTGGTTGCAGGCATTTTTTGTTTTCGCCAGTGTACTAGTTGAGAAGCGCCCGAGTTGAGCGGAGGCTTGTTTTAACACTTACATCACGTGCTAGAGGTCTACAAGAGTTTTGGCGGCTTGGGCTGGTATGCCTATGATGAGTCGTTTCGCCAGAAGCTGGCAGTCCACCCATCTTTAATATGGGGGATGAAGGACGTGGGCCTATGGCTTAATCTGATCTTTCCCCAGAGAGCGCCTGCTATGCGTCAGAACCCTGTTAACCCTGTTAACTGTGTGTATCGCAGGGGTTGTTGTTTTTCCTTTAATGAGAGTCAGTGTCGCTTTAATACCTCATGTACGTACAGACATGAGTGCTCTTTTTGTGCAGGGCCTCATCCTGTGGTGAGATGTTTTAAGAAAACAGCTGGTTCTGGGTTCCTGTCTCAGCGCAATATTTTTGCCAAAAGCCTGCACGCTAGTGAGGCTGGAAAACATGCGCCCCTGACTGGATCTATACCCAAACAGGGAGAAGGCGCATTTACTAATTGAGGGATTTTCCGTCGGTTTTCCTCTTCCTTCTTTTTTGGGCTCTGGGTGCACTATTGTGGCTAACTTGAAGTCAGTTGGTCAGTTTCCAGAGGTGGTGAGGGAAAAAGTTTTTAAGGAAATCACAGAGGGTCGCATAGCGGGCCCTTTTAAATTTTCCCCGTTCAGCGATTTCTGCATCTCTCCGCTAGGGGTGGTCCCCAAGAGGGAACCAAATTCGTTCCACCTAATACAGCATCTTTCCTTTCCGAAGGGCGGATCGTTGAATGGCGGCCAGACCTAAAAGAGAAGAAGCTCCCTCCCTGTCGAGGTATATTTTATGTGGTTGGGTCACGTATTTCTTTGTTAAATAATGGTTGAGTAGCCCATGTTCTGAAAACTGAGCAAAGGTTTGCTGTATATTTGTTATCATCTGAATATTTGAATTATTATGTTTATATGTATGAATATTTGAAACCAATAAAATTACCCCGGCCAATTTTTTGCCAAAATATGGTGTGTGTGTGTGTGTATTACTAAGCTTCATGGTTGTATCCAGGGAACTAAGATAATGGGCAAGGTGTGGCCTGCTGTCCCAATGATTCACTCAACTTCATCAAAGCAAGATTTTTTCATAAATTAATACACAGCTGCCATGTGACCCAGCTCTTTCCCAGTAAAATCACAAAAACAGCGCTCAGATGGGATCATGAAAAGAGTTTATTTGTAAAACTGCTCTAATGTCAGAACAGAGCAGAAAACAGTTGTGAAAATTCTATAGTGAAACCAACATTTGAATATAAAAAGTTACAGCATAGCACCATACCGCCTCGGGTCCTGATGACAGCCCATCTGCAGGGAAACACCAGCGGGAGGTTCTAGTCCTCTGCTGCCGTTCACATATTTAAAAAAAAGATGCGCACAACAGCCTTTGAAATACAAATAAAAATATATAATTAATAACAAAAACATTTTTTAAAATTGTCATGCAAATATGTATCAAATCTTTATTATTTTTGTGCAAAAACATGGTTGGGCTATCTAAGGGAAGTTCTGTCAATCACAGCCTGTTTTGCGCCCCTCCAGCCTGTGTCTATTGTTTGTATGCACTTCTTAGAATAACAGGGAGGTGATATCTACATCAGTTAACATGTAATATCTCACCCCCCCCCCCCCCCATTGTGTTTAGCTGTTTAGTGGGTATGGAGGAGGTGGGAGGGAGTGGGTGGTCATTTATCCAGAGTGTATACACCCACATATGTGACTCTGTATAGTCATGTGGGCTGCACAGATAACAAAAAGGAGGAAATGAACAGCTTAGAAAGGAACTGAAACTGAAGCATGCTCAATAGATGTGGCAATGGCTGGTCTACACAATCTCAGGCTGCAGTGGGGGCAAAGACAGGGAGGGATGGACAGTGAAAAGCAGGATCAACCAGGTATTTTTCAGAGTACAGAAATGAATCCTATAGTGACTGAGTGAGTATGAGCAGCATGTAATCCAGCATGTACTGATAGTTTTTAATGTGGGGTTAATGATTCTTTATGGGCCTGTTCACACTTCCCACATGCTAATAGTTCCATCTTAGTGTGCAAACAGCTGTCAGTTTAGGTTGCAGTGAGGGGGCAGTAAGAGGCGATGTGATGTGCATTTCAGCTTACTTTACTTTACTTTTTTTGTTAACTTTGTTAGTGCATAAAATGTCCCTTCATTTATGTCTCCACACAGCAGCATGGTACTTTGTGCGGCTGTTTGGTGACATACAGTGCCTACCTGTGCACTATGGTAAAATGCAGCATGACCACATTTTACTGCAACTCACTGCACTGTATCTCTGGGCTGCATTACAGTGGCCTTCTTCCAGTATGGAAAACACCAGTAACCGCATTATGTGTGAATGAGCCCTTAAGGTCTCAGAAGGAACAGGAGAAGGTTATCTTTAATGATCTTTTCAACAGTCATAAGAAAAAGGTACCTGTCCATACCATAATACTATACATGGTGCTACTGTAGACAGTAAAAACGCTCACCCTACATGCAATGTCATGGCATTTAAAGAGGACAGCTGACAATGATGATCCACACACTTGCAAAGGTTAAAATACGAGCTGTTTAAGCTGAACGGCAATGAATTGGCTAACTCTGCCAAAGAGGAAAAATATGTAAGCTGTATCCACACCTAGAGATCTTGGGAATGTGAATCCTGCAACAATAAAGCTGCTATCTCAATGTTAGCATTCCAGAGACATAAAAATGGATCCATGCTGTTGAATAATGAAATGAACTAGCTGCAAAAAAGAAAAATATTTTCAAAGTTTATAATTCAATATACACTATGTTCTGTTACACAGTGAAGTACCAAAATGAAACTTATACTGAGAATTGCAAAAATTACACTTTACAGAAAAGACCTAGAATACAATAGTAAAACACAAGTCATTGTAAAAAAATGTTTCCATAATACTGTCCTACACAACCTAGAATTAAATATTGCAGATATAAGGAATCAAACAGTATCTGAAAGTAAGAGAATAGGAGGATGTCAACCGCATATTATAGAGAGGCAGCTACGACAACTTGTGATCCACTTATCTGTAAACCTAAGAAGGAAACTACCTGACCAGAAGCACATCAAAATAGCTGGAAGCCTATGGAGACGTACTAAAAGAAACACACAAAATAGGAAGCTTGTGCAAAAGGAAGAGTACAGTGGAGGTTATTTACTAAAGGCAAATCCACTTTGTACTGCAAGTGCATTTAAAAGTAAAGTCGCTGTAGATCCGAGGGGGGGGGCATGGGAGGAAAATAAAAACAGCATTTTAGCTTGCACATGATTGGATGATAAAATCAGCAGAGCTTCCACTCATTTCAGATCTACCCCTCAGGTTTACAGCGACTGCACTTCCAAGTACACTTGCATTGCAAAGTGGATTTGCCTTTTGTAAATAACCCCCAGTGAGTCTCAAATTAATTCAAAATTCTCCATCAATAAAGTAACAATCAACAGTAGTGTAATAACTAATAAAGCCAAAGTCGGCCGCAGCTAACCATGGCTGTCTGCTCAGCCAGTGATAACCTTTAATGATTCTTTCCAAGGCTTCATGCACATTGGCTTAAAAAATGTTGCTTCTACAAGAGTTTTGTGTTCTGCCTTTAGAAGCTACTCAATGTTATCTTATGTGTTTATACACATTAGGACGATTACAGTTATATTTTGAGCTAAACGTTTAGAGCAGGGGTCTCAAACTGGCGGCCCTCAAGCTGTTGTGAAACTACAAGTCCCATGACCCATTGCAAAGCTGACAGTTACAAGCATGACTCCCACAGGCAGAGGCATGATGGGATTTGTAGTTTTGCAACAGGCGGAGGGCCTCCAGTTTGGGACCCCTGGTTTAGAGGCAAGAAAAAAAAAATTCTGGTTTGCTTTTCTGATTGGAGCTTTCTGGCAGAAAAAAACATAAAACTCTCCTAAACTTGTCTAAACTTTGTACAAAAAATGCTCTATATGAGAACAGATATTTTTTTAAGCCCAGTGTGCATGGGGCCTAAGTGTTTGAGGAGCAGAGAAATCATCACCGTAGCCCTAAACTTATACTGGTTCCAAAGCTGAAAGCTAACCATTTGACTTACCTAGAATAAGTGTACTGTACAACTGGTGAAATGACCAGATTACATGCTTGCTTTAGGTCAGCTTCATCACTTGTCAACAATTACCTTGACTGCCCCAGATCTTACTGTGGGAAGTAGGGGGTAGACTATAGCTGCTTGTCCTGAATCATTGACACAGGTATTTTTACTCTTGACAGATTGCCTTTAACAGATGCCAAAGGCAAATTAAAAAAACACAAGGGCATGTCATCTTCTCACGTATGTTTCTTGTGAGGCTTTTGTACTTTCAGTGAAGGAACTGTGAAAAAAAAAGCAAAAACCTTGGGTAGTCTAAAAAAGGAGGTATACTGCAAATACAACACATTGAAATAAATTGCGAAGTAAAATTAGTAAAATTAATAAATCGAAGAAATTTAATTTTGCACATGATTGAATGACTAAAGTCAACACAGCTAAACAGAGGGGTCTACTTATGAAACAGTGAGTTTGACTTTCAAAAAACCTTCTGGTGGTTAATTGGCCACTGACATTTAAAACACATTAACCTAGAAAATTCACTTGCAAAGAATGTTTGCTGAATGTCAGATTTACTGCTCAAGTGTGTAGGCAAGTGCAGCCTAATTTCTCCACTGCCGGTGGTGTTCAACCGCAGCAGCATTGCAATTGGAGGGAAAGTCAAGAGGAACTTGGTTCCTCTATGGTTCCTTGGGTCATTGGGGAAGCTATCTGATTGGTTGCTGCCAACCCATGTGACACTGGCAGCCATCTTGGGTCAGGCAGAGCTATTTAAGGCCCTGGCTTCCAGAATTTGGCTTGTATTTCGTATGTGGGTAGTGTAGAAACAGGTCACCCATCGGACAGGGACAGTGATTAGCAGCAGGGAGAGGTTCAAGAAAAGTAGGGAAAGGATAGGGGCATGCCATACTTCCTGGAAATCTCCCCATTTGAGTACAAATGGGCCAGGCCGCATTCCACTCCTCAAGACAGACACTCGCAGCACATATGAGACCTGCTTCGCTACACACTGCTGTCAAATACTGTGAGTGTTCCCGGTCTGGTGCCTTCCCACCAGGTTTATTGTGACCTATTGGATTCTACATTAATACAAGTTCTGTTCTCTGCAACTGGATTCTCTGTGTTTACTGCCGGCCCACCACACTGTACCTCCCCACAAGTGAAAAATACTTCTTTACTAAATCAGACCCAATTTATAGCAACCTTTAGAGTAAGATGCACGTGGAAGGCCTTAAAAAAATACACTGTGTAACAGTTTGCATTAACCACTTGCCAACCGCCGCACGCCGATTTACGTTGACAGAATGGCATGGGCTGGCAAAGGGGCGTACGCGTACGTCTCTTTAAAGTTGTCGCCTAGCAGGCGCATGCTGGAGCGTGCCCGTGGGTCCTGCGAAATCGATGTTTGCCGGCGGCCCACTATTGCGACACAGAGAGGCAGAACGGGGAGATGCCTATGTAAATAAGGCATTACCCTGTTCTGCCTAGCAACATGACAGGGATCTACTGCTCCCTGTCATCGGGAGCAGTGATCTCTGTCATGTTGTAGTGAGCCCATCCCCCCTACAGTTAGAACACACCAAGGGAATACACTTAACCCCTTAATCGCCGCCTAGTGTTTAACCCCTTCCCTGCCAGTGCCATTTATACAGTAATCAGTGGTTATTTGTAGCTCTGATCACTGTATAAATGTCAATGGTCCCAAAATAGTGTCAAAAGTGTCTGATCTGTCCGCCATAATGTCGCAGTCCTGATATCGCAGCTCGCTGCCATTACTAGTAAAAAAAAATAATAATAAAAATGACATAAATCTATCCCCTATTTTGTGGATGCTATAACTTTTGCGCAAACCATCAATATACACTTATTTTAACAAAAATATGTAGAAGAATACATATCGACCTAAACTGTGGAAGAAATTAGTTTTTTATATATTTTTTTGGGACTAATTATTATAGCAAAAAGTAAAAAATATTGCTTTTTTTTCAAAATTGTCGGTCTTTTTTTGTTGATAGTACAAAAAATAAAAAACGCAGAGGTGATGAAATATCACCAAAAGAAAGCGACACAGTGCTGAATCGCAAAAAATGCTCTGGTCAGGAAGGGGGTAAATCCTTCCGGGGCGGAAGTGGTTAAAAAGAGGTTTACCTTGCACAAAATTTGCTAATTAATTTTGAAAGCTACATTGCCTCATCAGGTCTCATCTGTATAGTACAGTCCTAACTGTAATCTTTGACAACCTCCATGTTTTAGTATATATAGCAAGTAATAAATTAGGAGAAGGTATGCCTAGACAAACTCAATTCCTCTTCAAAGATGTGGAGACCACCAGAAGCCCAGCACAGTACATTGACGCTGAAGGCCAATACCAGCAAGCTAAACAGAATGTCAACCGCCCCAATTTATGATTAGCTTTTGAAATAAAGTGCACATCTAAGGGCTTTCAACAAAGCAAACTTAACAACATGTATTTTCCAGCACACTTAACAAAAAACAAAACAAAAACAAATTACGCTGTCCAACAACCCGCATTAAAAACAGAGGTTTTAGTTGCACAACATTTGAAAATATATGTGGAATCCACCCTGACTTGTCATACCTGTCCATAATTTATCCATTGCTATATACAGTATGCTCCAACATGGAGGCTCTCATAGACTAGAGTCAAGACCGCACTACAGTATATTAAGTGGAAATGTTGTGCAACTAAAACCTTGACAGCAAATGTTGTTCAAGTAAAATGAGGATGATTTTAGTGCAAGTTGATAGACTGTGCAATTTTTCGACATCTTGCTTTGTTTCGACTGCAAAAAGATGCACATAAAAATATATGCATTTTCTAAACATACTGGTATCAAAGAGCCTCTAATTGGATTGGCTGTTAAAATGCTCACAACACATTCATTTATTATGCATGCGTGATTTAAAAAATATACTGTACGTCAAACACAGACCAGACGATGTAGAGAACATGAACAGATGTTAGTAATGCCCTACTTGGAGTACATTCACAGAATACACAGGAGTGTAATAAATGCTAGCACCTGAAGCTTTTTTTCACCATCTGCCCTGTGGTGATTTGCTAACATAAGCACCTTCTACTCTGCAAACTAAAATGACACAAATCACAATATATTTACAGATAAATGACCTTAAAGTAGATTGCCGGTTCCTGCTTTTTATAGAAGCTAGATAGAGCAAGATATTTTTTTACAAGCCTGGTGTGCATAAAACGGTAACAATGACTATGCAATTGCTGGTTTATAGTTTCCATCTATGTGTGGAAAATGTGCAAAGGTGAATGAACATTTTCCAGAATTTCTAAAATGAAAGAACAAAACACAGAAATGTTGATAAAAGTCCCACCAGCATTAATCTCTTTCTTTGAGCTTACTTTACTAAAGGAGATGATGCTGTCCAATGGCCACCAGTCATTGATAATGCTGCAAAAATAACCTCTACTGGATTACAAAAAGCAAAATAAATTGTAGCTACCAGCTATATATCCAACTGTGAAAGTAAATCATAGTAGTAACTGTCCTTGAGCCACAGGGGTACGATCCCATCAGGGCCGTTTTTAAGGCAGGGCAAAAGGGGCAGCTGCTCTGGGCCCTGTCATTGTTGTGGGGCCCAAAGCAGCTGCCTCATACTTGCCAACTATCCTGGTTTAAATTCCCTCGTCCCTTGAGGTTTTAGTCCTGTGCTGTGTCCCAATATCTCAGTGTGAAGTGCTGCTACTAATGCTGCCCAGCTCTGCCCTATTGTTGTGTACAGATGACTCACCTGCAGACCCTGTGTTTACATGTAAATTACCGGCATTCATATGTAAATAGTGGTGGCATTTAAATGTAAATATCGGCGGCCGGCTGGATTGATATGTATATTATGCCCCCTGAGGTCATATCCACAGTAATCTCTAGCAACCAATCAACAAGCAGAAATCATGTTCTGTAACCCCTAGCAACTAATCAGTGAGCCGGAATGTGTGCTGTAACCTCTAGTAACCAGTCAGTGAGCGGTAATGATATACTGTAACCTCTGGCAACCAAACGCAATAGCTGCCTGATCTGATCCAGTAAACTGATTTTGAGTATAGCTGCTATTTATTGTATGTCTCAGAGCAGGTGGAGCGCAAAACTGCATGGGGGGCCCCCCAAGAAAAGTTTTGCCCAGGGTCCAATCAATATTAAAGACGGCCCTGGATCCCATATGTTTGGCATACTAGGCTTATAATGTTCAGCTAAATGGGCATACTGTTTTTTTGAGAACTAGTACTAAATATAACAAAAAGAGAAAGAAAGCTGTATTAAAATGGAACCAAAGTCTACATCATGGTTTCCATAATGTGCAATAATGCAGAGAATACTATGGTTTATCTTTAAGCGTGGGCTAACTGGTAGATACCCAGGCTGTGGAAGTGGATCAAGAAAATCCTTAGTACTGCAAGTTAGCAACTAGGGAAAAAAATAAAAATTAACTCCCAGCAATTGTAAAAAAATGTATTTGGTACAAAAAGTTCTTTACTCCTGTAAATGGCACTGCGCAATAAGGTCCTGAAGTCACAAGCATCTGGAGCTGCAGCAGCTGATGTCCATGTCCCCAGGAAGTGGATCAAAGAAAATCCAGTTAGTACTGCAAGTTAGAATCTAAACTGCAGGGCTGAGAATTGTATGGTTTTGTATTTGAAAAAAAATAAAAATTAACTCCCAGCAATTGTAAAAAAATGTATTTGGTACAAAAAGTTCTTTACTCCTGTAAATGGCACTGCTTTTCCAGATTGATGTTCGGTGCAGCCAAAGCCAAGCAAGAAGAGGAAGGTCCTGTGATGTCACATGACTAGCCAAAAGATCATTTGAAAGAAGGTATGCATAGTTTTATTGTTTTAAAGAAAATCTGAACACCTGAACTGTGAAACTTGTGCCCAAAAGGGCAAGCAGAGGACAGGGGACTAGTCACCTGTATAGTCTGTAGGATCCAAGTTCTTTTCCCCATTACTGACTTACAAAAACTTGTCCCACATTTTGCCTTTGTGTGGAGGTAGCCATTTCTATAGAGGAGAAAGGCTTTACCTTCTCATGTTGGAGCTGCCCGACTGATGACTGATTGTCTGATGACTGCTGAAGGCATAATCAAGAAAATCAAGCAGCAACACAGCTCTACAGAATGAATGAAGCAGAAGCAGAGAGATTCTTGCACTGCATTCCTCATGTCCAGCAAGGAGAACTGTCAACAGCATAGTAGTGAAATTACCAAATCTCACTCAAAATCTTGTAAGACTAGCAGTTCCTTACACCTAACACTGCTGATATTTAGCTATGAGGCTCAAGGCACATGAGTGCCTACTAGGCACTAGGGATGAGCCGAACACCCCCCAGTTCGGTTCGCACCAGAACATGCGAACAGGTAAATAATTTGTACGAACAAGCGAACACCGTTAAAGTCTATGGGACACGAACATGAAAAATCAAAAGTGCTAATTTTAAAGGCTTATATGAAAGATATTGCCATAAAAAGTGTTTACATGTGAGGACATGTATCAATGCAAAAAAAAAGTTTTTTCAGGAGCAGTGATTTTAATAATGCTTAAAGTGAAACAATAAAAATTAGATATTCCTTTAAATATCATGCTTGGGGGGTGCCTGTAAAGTAGTGCATTTTCCCCGTGTTTAGAACAGTACCGCAGCAAAATTAAATTTCTAAAGGAAAAAAAGTAATTTAAAACTGATTGCGACTGTAATATATTTTTTGAATCCAGGCAATATAGATAAAAATAATTGGAATAACGGCATGGGGACCTGGGTCCGCCCCAGGGGACATGTATCAAGGCACAAAAAAGTTTTAAAAACTGACTTTTTTCAGGAGCAGTGATTAATAATGCTTAAAGTGAAACAATAAAAATTAAATATTCCTTTATATATCGTGCCTGGGCTGTAATCAAGGCTGTAATGCATTGTCGGATTCTGGCAATATAGAAAAAATTTATTGAAAAAAATGTCATGGCCCCCCCCCCCCCAGTCCATTACCAGGCCCTTCGGGTCTGGTATGAATATTAAGGGGAACCCGCACCAAAATTTAAAAAAAAAATGCGTGGGGGTCCCCCCAAAATTCATATGTCAGGGCTGAGCTCTGAACTTTGACTATGTTTTGAATACGTTTACTCTGTTTACCTTTTTTTATTATTATTAAACAAGTGTGATTTAACTGTACTTCTGTCTCAGTCTGATTCATGGTTTCTGACACCATACCAGGCCCTTCAGGTCTGGTATGGATATTAAGGGGAACCCTGTGCCAATTAAAAAAAAATGGCGTAGGCCCCCTCCTAAACCCATATCAGACCCTTATCCAAGCACGCAACCTGGCAGGCCGCAGGAAAAGAGGGAGGATGAGAGAGCGCCCCCCTGCTGAACCATACCAGGCCACATGCCCTCAACATGGGGAGAATGTTTTGGGGTCCCCCCAAAACATCTTGTCCCCATGTTGATGGGGACAAGGGCCTCGTCCCCACAACCCCCCTTGCCCAGTGGTTGTGGGGGTCTGCGGGCAGGGGGCTTATTGTAATCTGGAAGCCCCCTTTAACAAGGGGACCCCCAGATCTCAGCCCCCCCTATGTGAATGGGTAGGCCTACCCATTCACCAAAAAGTGTCAAAAGTAGTAAAAATGACAGGGGACAGTTTAGGACAAGTCCTGTTTTAAAAAATAAAAAAATAAAAATGTCCCACGATATAAATCCATCTTCGATGACAGCCCCCCAACGAACGAAAAAAGAAAAAAAAAACCTGCAACAACTCCACCTTCATGGGAGGATCCCGTCGACTGACTCTTCTTCACGATGACATCGGTTATATAGCTGAGGGCGGGCCACCTGGTGACGTAAACAGGTGACCCCGCCCCCTCTGATGCCACATGATGTCAGAGGAAGGCGGGGTCATCCGTTTTCATCAGTGGCTGGCCCAACCCTCGGCAATATAACAGCTGTCATCGGGAAGAAGCGCCAGTCAGCGGGAGCCTCCCATGGAGGCGGAGTTGTTGCAGTTTTTTTTGGTCCGTCGGACGCTGTCATTGAAGATGGGTTTACATTTTTATTATTTTATTTTTTAATAAAGGACTTGTCCCAAAATATCTCCTGTCATTTTAACTATTTTTGACACTTTGTTTGGTGAATTGGTAGGGGTACAATGTACCAAATACCCATTCACATGGGGGGCAGGGATCTGGGGGTCCCCTTGTTAAAGAGGGCTTCCAGATTCCAATAAGCCCCCTAACCGCAGACCCCCACAACCACTGGGAAAGGATTGTGGGGACAAGGCCCTTGTCCCCATCAACATGGGGACAAGATGTTTTGGGGGGGGCCCAAAACATCCTCCCCATGTTGAGGGCATGTGGCCTATTATGGTTCAGGAGGGGGGTGCTCTCTTGCCCCCCCCCTTTTCCTGTGGCCTGCCAGGTTGTGTGCTCGGATAAGGGTCTGGTATGGATTTTGAGGGGGCCCCATAAGCCATTTTTTTTACAATTTTGGTGCAGGGTTCCCCTTATAGCACAGCTGTGATAAAGTCAACCGATAATGTAAATATAAGTTGCTATTGCTGATTTTACCTTCTATAAAACTGCTAGCTGAATAGCTGTGATCAGGACCGGCGCCAGCATAAGGCAGGTTAGGCAGCCATATTAGGGCATCATGGTGAGAGGAGGGGGGGGATGTTGGTAACATCTGAATTCTCAGCCACTTGCTGGGGAGAGGAGAGGATTGTGTATAACTCATGGCAGGCTGACAGTGAAGCCATTGTGATCAGTAGGTGGGGACTGGGGGGGAGGCTCCGCTGGGCACCTTCTCTGTGATGCCCCCACTCATTATGCAATCCAGCAGAGCCAGGACATTGGGGTGACAAGGCTGTAGGACCGGTGACACCCGGGAGGATAAGGAGCAGTTTAGAGCTGAGCATGCAGAGTGGAAAGGGCAGACAAAGTGGAGGAGGCTGGGAACTGCACTGTGCAGGATCCGCTCTGACATGGGCAGACCAATCCTAGGCTCCGCAGTGCAGCATCAAACAACTCCAGCCTGTTCAGGTCCTTCATTTCTCAAGTAGGTGATCAGTACTTCTGCCCCCTCCTGTCACAGTGCCCCCCTCTTGTGTATATAATGTACAGGACAGTGTCAGGATACAGGCTGGTCTGTATATAATGTACAGCATGTTGTATCGGAGCCTGGCGACAGATTGGAGCTGAGCCCAGCCGTGTTATGAAGTGGTGGGGCCCCAGTATGGAGTCATCTTGTTAGCAGCTGGGATAGAGATTGGTGAATCGTGAGAAAGCAGATTATCCTTCTCACCTCTGGCTTCCTGTTGATCCGGGCTGTTGGGGGCTCAGAACGATGAGTGCCGAGCTGTATGGGGTGGGGGGCATCACTGGCCCAATACAGACCAGATCCCATGATTTTGCTCTTCTGAACTACTCAACAGGATCTGGGATACACCTCTGTGTCTTCCACTGAAAGTCTGGCCTTCGGGGAGAGGGAGAGCAGCTCAGGAGAGTATTATCCGGGAAGTGATGATCATTATGCTTCACTGCCACCACTGACCAACAATGGAGGGAGATGTTTAAAGGCTAAGATGACCTTTCAGAACATGTGACATGTTCCATCCATATTTAGGGTTGTGACAGTGGGCCGAGGATCTTCTCCCCACACCCGCTGTCACAATTTAAAATCAGCGCAGCCATCCAGGGCTCCACCCACCCATCCTTGTCATTCATTCACAGTTTTCTGTGAATGACTTGAGCTACAAGTAGCGGCTGATGGCTTGTAGCTCTGAATGAACTGCTGGGAAGACTGATGAGCACTCTGGTAGTTAATTTACAGCTTGCAAACAGTCAGTCTGCATGAAGGTACAGGCTGAAAGCTGCTGGGCTTGTTTGAGACTGACATTGCACCCTAAATCCACTGATCACGGGTGCAATGATTTCCAGGCTTCTACAAGATTGGGGAAGGGGGCACCAAAATGAACCTTTGCCTAAGTAGACATGCACTGGCCCTGGCTGTGATACTGATGGTTTGTTTTAAGAAAACTGATAAAGCTGGTCATACACTGATATAAAGTATAAAGTAAGGAATTCTCACTTTTCTCTGACTTTCATTTGCTTGTTTCAGGTGATTGACTTTGGAAGCCAGACACTGCAGGTCATCTAGAACCTTCAAAAGGGAGACCAGCCATGACAGCCTCCATATCAGGAATTTGCCCAGTGGGACGGGGCCGCCCGCTCCATGGCATGTTGATGATCAGGCCGCACAGCGGGAGGTAAGCGGCGACCGCGGCCTGGACAGGGTCAACACAGGCCGCCGCTCGCCTACTGTTATGCAGCCATGCCTAACAGCTGCATGGGTAGAGCTGTGTGTCTCTCTCACATACAGCTCAGCCTCAGAGCCGACGCTGACAGTTCTGCTGTCCGCTCCTACGGATTGCACCACCTCCTCTAGCCATGGGCGTCCGCATGTTGGGGCAAGGCGGGGAGAGCTGCGGGCCACACCACCAGAGAGAGCCACGCTGTACCCACACCACCAGAGAGAGCCACGCTGTACCACACCAGAAAGAGAGCCATGCTGTCCAGCACCACCAGAGAGAGAGCAGGTCAGTGTCACTGGGCAGTGTGGGCACAATAGGAGACAGACAGTACTAGCATTGTATGGCCACAATAGGACTGGGACACTGTAATATAAAGGGGACTGCACTGTAAAGGGGCACTGTAATCATTGCAGTGCCCCTTTACAGTGCAGTCCCCTTTATATCACAGTGTCCCTGCACATTACAGTGTGGAGGACTGACACCAGGCACCCCCCCCCTTCCCTGGAAAAGTTGGCTACTCAGTCTAAAATGCCCAGCCCTTTTTTTTATCCCAGTCCGGGCCTGCTCCATATTTATCTCATAACAGGTGCACTTTAATTATAAGTGTTACATAGTAATCAGAAACATAAGTCAGTGGGGGTTATTTACTAAAGGCAAATCCACTTTGCACTACAAGTGCAAACTACAAGTGCAAAGTTCTCTTAAAATTGCACTGTAAGTGCACTTGGAAGTGTGGTCACTGTAGATCCGAGGGGGACATGCAAGGGAAATAAAAAACAGCATTTTAGCTTGCACATGATTGGATAATAAAATCAGCAGAGCTTCCCCTCATTTTAGATCTACCCCTCAGATTTACAGCAATTGTACCTTTGTGAGTACAATTACTTTTAACCCTTTATATAAAAAATGTCCACTTTTTATTGCACTTAGAGTGGCGCCTTTTGTTTCCATTTCCAGTATCTAGCATTTTTGCAGCAGTCATCTGTGACCTCTGTGTGTATTCATAATCAGTCAAAATATGACATATTGTTATTGTAGACTAATAAAGATTAATCATTTGCTTCCTGCCATCATGCATCAAAATATCAGTACAGTATGTAAAAATAGTGTTTTCACAAATAAGACACCTGCTGTGTATAATAACTGAAATTGTTAGCATTCTATAAAGGCAATTAAACATATTCTTGTTTTAAGTATTCATCTTTGTGATTATCAGCTGATCTGTTTTCGTATGCCATGTCTGGTTATATCCTTAGGTTGAGTTCACAATATTGTGTTGTAGTAATGTACATTACTTGCATTGTTGCGCTACAGTGCTATCCATACAGTAAGGCAGGGGTCTCCATACTTTCTAAACACAGGGCCAGTTTACTGTCCTTCTGTTTTTTTTGTTGGGGGGCGGGGGATCAGACTGTGTCACTGGGAGTAGAAAATGCCCTGCAGCATTAGGGGGAGTAGATAATGTCTCAGGAAGGTCCAGTAGGAGTAGAAATAGTGCCCCATTACAGGGGGTCCCCGAGTTACGAACTCGTTAGGGACTGTCCGCCTGTTCTTAACTCATTGTACTCCTACCATTTCAAAAAAAAGTGTCAAAAATGGTAAAAAAGACAAGAGACAGCTTGGGACAAGTCCTTTATGTAAAAAAATTTTTTAATAAAAAAAAAAATTTTAATTTATTAAAAAAATTTATAAATAAAAAAATTCCAGTAAAGTAAATTCACACTGCCCCGACGGACTGAAAAAAAAAAAAGAAAAGCTGCAACCGTTCCGCCCCTATGGGAGGCTCCCGCAGAGTGACGCTTCTTCTGGGTGACAGCTGTTATACAGCTGAGGGCAGGGCTATGGGGAAGCCACAAGGAAGCACCCGTGGCGTCAGAGGGGTCACCCGTTTACGTCACCGATGCCCTTTTTTTCAATGATTCTTATCTATATTGCCGAGCCCCGACAATTCATTACAGAATTTTCCTTTAGAAATGTCATTTTCCTGTGGTACTGATCTAAACGCAGAAAAAATGCGCCACTTTACAGGCATACTATAGACACCCCCCAGGCATGATATTTAAAGGAATATTTAATTTTTATTGTTTCACTTTAAGCATTAAAAAAATCACTGCTCCCGAAAAAATGTCAGTTTTTAGAAAAAAAAATTGCATTGATACATGTCCCCTGGGGCAGGACCCAGGTCCACAAACACTTTTTATGACAATAACTTGCATATAAGCTTTTAAAATGAGCACATTTTCATGTTAGTGTCCCATAGACTTTAATGGTGTCCCCGCGGCTTTCGATTTTGCCCCGGATACAGCATATTGTTCGCCAAACATCCGAACAACCAAACTTATGCTCGGGCCGAACCGTTCGCACATCCCTACTGTTAATCACATTGGATGGTAAATTGTGTTATTACCTATGTTAATCAATTTTATGCTTGCCTAGTTACCAACTAGGGATGGGCGAACGGTTTGGCCTGAGCATGCGTTTGAATTATCGGGTGTTTGACCGTTTGTTCAACCAGCCGAATGACCAAAATGCACCACTGACCGCCCTGTCCAGTGAGGCATGGACATTGCCTTCCACATGCCGGTAGAGAGCCGGAATCGCCTTCCGTGAGAAAAAGTGGCGTTTGGGAACCTGCCACTGAGGAACCGCACATTGAACAAACTCACGGAAGGGGGCCGAGTCTACCAACTGAAAAGGCAGCAGTTGAAGTGCTAGCAATTTAGCCAAGCTAGCATTCAACCGCTGGGCATGTGGATGGCTGGGAGTTAACTTCTTTCGACGGTCCAGCAGCTGGGGCAGGGAAATTTGCCTGGTAGAATCGGACGTCGGTGTACTGCTAACAGAGTGCCCGCAAGTACTTGGCTGTGACACACCTAATTCTACACCTTCATTCCTCTCAGTGCAGCTTTCAGAGAGGACTGAAGGTATAATGGGGTTGGAGATCCCAGCTGATGAGGAGCAAGGAGAGGTCCGCTTTGTTCTTTGGTGTGGGTCTTTAATGTGTGCTTGCCAACGAGCTGCATGGCAGGTCGACATATGTCTGGTCATGCTTGTGGTGCCCAAGCGGCTGATGTTTTGGCCATGCGAGATACGCTTGAGACATATGTTGCAAATAGCAGTGGTGTGATCTGATGCACTCGTCTCAAAAAAGTCCCACACTAAAGAACTTTTGTAATAACGTGCAGAGGCAGCGCCCTGCACAGGTGGAGCTCTGCGGTGTGATTCAGTTGGTGTGCTGGCCTCAAGCTGGCCCCCGGAGAGCATCCTGCCTCGTTGGACATATGCCGCCTCCTCCTCCTCCTCCTCTCTCCCTTCAGGCACCCACATGGAGTCAGTGACCTCATCATCCCCTCCCTCTTCACCACTGGAGCAAACCTGGCAGTAAGCTGCAGCTGGTGGAACATGACTGCCAGATTGCTGTCCTTGAGCATCCCCTCTCTCTGCGCTCACGCTACTGCCTTCCTCTAGCTGGGTATCATCATCCGAGCCTTCAAAACACTGGGCATCCTCCTGGGGCATGTACCCAACACTGTGCTCAAACAGTTCGGGGGACTCCTCAGGAGGACATGGTGGGTCTAGGGAATGGGTGCCTGATGATGCCATTGAGTACGCGTTGGCAGCTGCTTTGCCAGTACCCTGAGCCTGGGTGAGAGAGGATGAGGAGGGCTTGGTCATCCACTCTACCAAGCCTTCGGCATGATGCGGTTCAACATGTCCAGCTGCCGAAAAGAAGGACAAGCGTGTCCCATGGCCACGTGCTGATGGCGATGCACCACGTCCATGACCAGCACTGTTGTCTCTAGACACAGAGCCTGCTTGCCCTGTTTTCTTGCCTCTGGACTGTCTGCCTCTCCTTGTCAGTCTTCCAGGCATTGTAGTGGGTAGTGTATATTGTGCTGGAGTCACACAGCACACACACTAACTCCTGCAGATGGCTGCCTTAGATGACAACAACAGGGCCTTAGGGCAGATAGAGGCTGAGGTGGTGGCTGCCTTAGATGACAACAACAGGGCCTTAGGGCAGATAGAGGCTGAGGTGGTGGCTGCCTTAGATGACAACAACAGGGCCTTAGGGCAGATAGAGGCTGAGGTGGTGGCTGCCTTAGATGACAACAACAGGGCCTTAGGGCAGATAGAGGCTGAGGTGGTGGCTGCCTTAGATGACAACAACAGGGCCTTAGGGCAGATAGAGGCTGAGGTGGTGGCTGCCTTAGATGACAACAACAGGGCCTTAGGGCAGATAGAGGCTGAGGGGGTTTATTGTGTGCTGTGCTCTACTCACACAGCACACACACACACACACGCTAGCTCCTGCAAATGCCTGGCTGCCTTAGGTGACAACAACAGGGCCTTAGGGCAGATAGAGGCTGAGGTGGTTTATTGTGTGCTGTGCTCTACTCACACAGCACACACACACACACGCTAGCTCCTGCAAATGCCTGGCTGCCTTAGATGACAACAACAGGGCCTTAGGGCAGATAGAGGCTGAGGTGGTGGCTGCCTTAGATGACAACAACAGGGCCTTAGGGCAGATAGAGGCTGAGGTGGTTTATTGTGTACTGTGCTCTACTCACACACACACACACACACACACACACGCTAGCTCCTGCAAATGCCTGGCTGCCTTAGATGACAACAACAGGGCCTTAGGGCAGATAGAGGCTGAGGTGGTTTATTGTGTGCTGTGCTCTACTCACACAGCACACACACACACGCTAGCTCCTGCAAATGCCTGGCTGGCTGTCTTAGATGACAACAGGCCAGAAGGGTAAAGGTGGTTTAATGTGATACTGCAATGCTGTACTAACAGCACGCACACACTAGACTAATCCCCAGAATCACAGCAGATAATGTCAGACTCAGCAGATAATGTCACCACTCAGCAGTCAGCACAGCAGAATGTATAACACAGCAGATACTGTTAGCAGCAGTGCACTCAGCAGAATGAATACAACAGCAGATGCTCAGCAATGCAGAATGAATCACAGCAGCTAATGTGACTGACACAGTCACTCACTAACGCCGGAACACACTACACTAGGCCGCCAAAGCGGCGGCCTTTTATAGTGTGGGGCGCGTACTAAACCCCCTGAGCTATAATTGGCCACAGGCACCCTGCCTGTGGCCAATTATTGCTCTCCTCGCCGCTGGCTCTATGATTGGCCAAGCATGCGGGGTCACAGTGAATGCTTGGCCAATCATTAGCCAGCAATGCACTGCGACTGGCGCAGTGCATTGTGGGCCGTTCGCATCACACGAATTTGATGCGAACGGCCCAAATAGTTCTGGGCTCGCCGAGCGGTCGAACGCCCGATGTTCTATTCGAACGTGGGTTTGAATCGAACACCGGGCCCATCCCTAGTGGTCATTCAGTCCATCCCTATTACCAACCATATTGGGTGACAATATACTAGGTTTGACCTTACTGTCTGGTTTGGTGCCAGTTTTCTTTAATATAGCACTACTATTTGGTAGTATGCATTACTTTCAGTGAATTCCTGTGATACTGTATGTTTGTACACTCAACCTGGTGTGTCAGAGGTTCTTAAGAAGGTCGAGGCAAAAAACAGAGGACCTATCGTATCAAGCAGCTCCTATGGGGGTAGCGCTACAGTTTATTTGAACTCATCTGTTGACAAGTACCACCTTTTTTGCACAGTTGCTTACAGGATAAAAAACAGGATTTTTGCTAATACATTATTTAATATTCAAAGTGGACATAACTTCAATGTTTTACCATTCACTTTGCTAGGTGAGTGGCTTTTATTCCTTTGGTAAATGAACCTCACTGTCCTGTGCTGCTTTATGTTCTCTTGAAAAAAAATTGCCTATCGTTAAATTTGGGATAGCAATGTCAATGCAACTGCTAAGCCATCGCTCCATGTTTCTCTCTGAATCTTTCATTATAGTAGACTGGGCAACAGAATCATGGGAGATTCACAGTTTTTCATTTGAATGACTTACTTGGTTCAGCTGGGAACTACAGCAGTTACAATGTTTTGTCTGTAACAGCTAGTTCCTAATTGAATAAATGTATTAACGTTGACAGTATGTCATTCTTCTATAATTCACATTGCAGGACGACCGTACTGAATGATTAATAAAGAATCACTTAGTAGCAGTTTAGCAGCGACTCTTTAACACAATATAACATTGCTCTTCCAAAATTAACCCTAGACTGCGATTATTTAAAGAAAATAGACATGGCCAGGAATGGTGCAGTTGGATTACCAGTCAGTTTTTGTTTACAGCTTTGATTAAATTAGTAAACAAAGGGAAGTTGTTTAAAAGATTATATAAATTTATTGTACAAAAAGATAGAATTCTAACATATTATACATATTCCATATCAATAAAAAACCCGAAAACCAATGCTTGTGATTGATACATGAACAAAATGATGAAAATTTCGACGCGTTTCCACACGGCTTTGTAGTTGCCAGTCTTCATCAGGGAATTATTAGTCATCATCTATGAATTATATCAAAGGGCATATTAATTTACATAATATATCTCCATACGGACAGTTCCTTAGTGACCAAAAAGATCACCAAGTTCAAAATATTTAATTGCATATATATAGGAAGTGAACACACTTACATCTACAAACATATCATCATGTATGGTGTTGCTCCCCCCTATGTCCTCAAATCCAGGGTGTCAGGAAAAAGCAGATATTTCTGTTATCTCTCTACAAAACGGCTTGAAAAATATTTTTTTCATTGCTGAATTGGTGTTTAAATCAATAAATTTGGGCAGCTAAGGAAGAGATAAAAAAGAAGACCAAAAAATAATAAGATCAGGCTGAGCCAAGTACAAGTGGTTTGGGCTATCAAAGGTCATCCAGCTCAACCAGTGCACATTAAAAGACTCACCCAGTCACGTCTCCAAGAAAGTTACAAAGATCCCGTCAGACAGGATGGATGTCCTGTATGTAGGAGAACACACTCCTGCAGCTCCAGCTGCGGAGAGGGAATACACCAAATGCCGTCTCAGGCGCCCTTAAGTAGGAACCAAAGAGATCGAGTCCGCCCCTGTGGGCGTTGTCTGATGACGCAGCGCGTGAGGAACGCATAGCGTCATCACGGCAGCGTCCCGCCTAACATAGGCGATCTAGCTGGTAAAAACGACCAAGACCAGAATGCAAGTGGGCAGCCACATCCCACATGATCCGGCCGCACATGCGCACGGCACACCCCACATCCGCGAACGGACATTGAGTTGTATCGTCGCCGGCCGGCCAAACCATGGGCGAAACAGCAGCCCACCGCCACCTCATCTGGCCAGACAGAGGATCATGGCCAGAGAGAGGAGGTCGTAAAGGGCAAAACATGAGATGGTAAACATGCCAGTCGGGAGGCCTATTTGTGACCACGATGACATGGGGAAAGGTCGGAAAAAAGTCCAAAAGAATGGAAAAGAACAAATTCAAGTCCATTCGAGGGCAGCTAACCGCCTAGGGCCAACCCGAAGTACCTGGTAGGATCCAGGGGAGATGGCAGGCGATCCAATGACTCCATGGGAGAGGAGAAAGAAAACCCCCATGTATGCATCTCAAGAGGAGATCCCACTCAAAAGATTCTTGAGTTCGATCTGACCTGGAGATGCGTGATTGGAAACACCAGACAAAGGTCCTATTGGCGGGGAAAGGAGAGGGTTTTTTTTGGGGGACCCCAACTGGGTATTATGAACCCAGGAGTGGGTTCCACACCCCAAAACTTCCCCCAAAAAAAGGGCTAAAACCACTGGCAAAAACGGCCCACCAAGGAACGGGAAAAACCCAATCCAAAAGTGGGCCAATAAACCTAGCCTCCAGGGACATAGAATGGACGTCCCATGGGGAAATAAAGTACCCCATCGGTGACAATCCCAGTGTCCCCAGCCCCTAAGCCCCCTAATAGATGGAAAAAAGGGTTTTTTGGGGGAAATTGGGGAAACCCATCGTCCCGGGAGGCTAGGCTGCCAGGTAGAGAGAATTTTAAGAAAAAAATGGGCCTAAGTCCTGATCAACAACCAAAATCCCTGGATATTAGAGTCTATGGGGTGAGCATCATCATTTACAAAAAGATGAAGGAAAAACATAAGTAAATACATAAATAACAGATAAGACCCCCCATGAAGAATAATGTTTATATCCCCCAAAAACACGTATACCTTATCCGTGGCTATTTCCAGAGGCGCATGATATCCCCAAACCATGAAAGTAGAGACCAGCAGGTCAAAAAAGAGAGGAAGAAAAGGAAGGATATCATTCATTACTAAATGCAAAAGAATAAAAACAATTTAATCGGCTAACCTCCACCTAAAGCGAAAGGTGTGGTAATCACACCTCACCTGGATAGATAGATCAATCAGTTTTCCCCGAGCTATAACCCTCCAGGAATGGCCTGAAGCTTTCAGCCTCATTAAGGCCCGGGGGGGTCGTTGCCCTAAGGCTTCTAATCCAGTGCATTTCCCGCTGTAGAAGAACCTTATTCCAATCTCCTCCTCTTCCGGGGATGTGTAATCTGTCCAAAACTGTAAAGTTAACTTTGGGAAGTCGATAATTGTGACTTTTGGCTACATGTCGTCCCAATGGTAGGTATAGGTTGCAAATTTTCATATCATGCATATGTCTCTCCACCCTTTTACCAAGTTTCTGTCTCGTTTTCCCAACATAAAAAGCACCACACTGACACTGCATGAGGTAGACGACCCCCTGAGTCTGGCAGGAGGCAAAATGTCTCAGGGAGAAGTCTACCCCATTTGGCAGCGTCAGTGTGGTTCTCCGTCCAATAACCGGGCAGAGTGAACAATTCCCACAGGGGAAAGTACCGAAATTTTTACATGGGTCCTTCCTAGCACTACCCCTGTACTCACTTTGGGGGGGGGGATACTATTTATGAACCAAAAAAATTTAAACGGAGTTCACACGCCTTTCCCCAGTTGAGCCAGAATCCGGCATTGGCACTGTTTGTGAAACAAACGACCAAGGATTTGGAAAGGCTAAAGGAGGAATCAGGATTGCATAATTTAGACAGAGATCAGAGAAAGGCATTGCTCGCTCTGAAGAATAATGGAGATATCACCATTAAAAGTTCAGATAAAGGAGGCAACATTGTCATCATGAATAACATTGATTATGAAAATATGTGTTTAAAGATATTAAACAATCAACAATGTTACCAAAAAATCTCTGCCTCATTGGTGGATAGATACAATGAGGACTTTTGCAGCGGTGGACAGAGTGCTCAAACAAAGAACTACCACCGACTGGAAACTTAATGCATTTATCATACAAATGCTGGACTTCATCCTCAGACATAATGTTTTTATTTTCAACAATTCCCACTACCTCCAGGTACAGGGAGTAGCTATGGGGACGTGTTGTGCGCCCTCATATGCGAACCTGTACCTGGGGGAGTGGGAAAGAGATTTTTTGTCGTCGGAACGTGCGTCTATGTACACCTGCCACATCTTAGTTTGGCAGAGGTACATAGACGACGTTTTTATTATTTGGGACGGATCAGAGGCAGAACTAATGGATTGTCTTAGGTTCATGAATCACAATTGTTTTAATTTGTTTTTCACAATGAGCCATGACCGGAAGGAAGTCAACTTTCTTGATATTTGCATTCAGAAATCACCAAATGGGAACCTTACGAGCAAACTTTTTAGGAAAGAAACGGCAGGTAATACCCTGCTTCACGCAGACAGCTTCCACCCACCCTTTTTGAAAAAATCCATCCCTTACAGCCAATTCCTTCGTATCAGAAGGAATTGTGCTGGAGAGGAAGATTTTCAATATGAATGTGACGAACTGACTAAGAGACTGCTTATTAGGGGCTACACTAAAAGTAGCCTCAAAAAGGCCTTTAATAGAGTTAAAGCCAAAAATAGGAAAGATTTGCTCTTTAAACCCAAAAGAAGAAGGTTGGGGAAAATAATACACGAATCATTTTGCGATTTTCTACTGAATATGAAACGATCCGCAAAATTATCACTAAGCACTGGTCCATCTTAACAGAGGATCCAATTGTTGGTAGTTTAGTTACACCCCTTCCATTAATTACTTATAAAAAGGCTGGGTCGATAGGCAGTATGATCACACAAAGTGAGTACAGGGGTAGTGCTAGGAAGGACCCATGTAAAAATTTCGGTACTTTCCCCTGTGGGAATTGTTCACTCTGCCCGGTTATTGGACGGAGAACCACACTGACGCTGCCAAATGGGGTAGACTTCTCCCTGAGACATTTTGCCTCCTGCCAGACTCAGGGGGTCGTCTACCTCATGCAGTGTCAGTGTGGTGCTTTTTATGTTGGGAAAACGAGACAGAAACTTGGTAAAAGGGTGGAGAGACATATGCATGATATGAAAATTTGCAACCTATACCTACCATTGGGACGACATGTAGCCAAAAGTCACAATTATCGACTTCCCAAAGTTAACTTTACAGTTTTGGACAGATTACACATCCCCGGAAGAGGAGGAGATTGGAATAAGGTTCTTCTACAGCGGGAAATGCGCTGGATTAGAAGCCTTAGGGCAAGGACCCCCCCGGGCCTTAATGAGGCTGAAAGCTTCAGGCCATTCCTGGAGGGTTATAGCTCGGGGAAAACTGATTGATCTATCTATCCAGGTGAGGTGTGATTACCGCACCATTCGCTTTAGGTGGAGGTTAGCCGATTAAATTGTTTTTATTCTTTTGCATTTAGTAATGAATGATATCCTTCCTTTTCTTCCTCTCTTTTTTGACCTGCTGGTCTCTACTTTCATGGTTTGGGGATATCATGCGCCTCTGGAAATAGCCACGGATAAGGTATACGTGTTTTTGGGGGATATAAACATTATTCTTCATGGGGGGTCTTATCTGTTATTTATGTATTTACTTATGTTTTTCCTTCATCTTTTTGTAAATGATGATGCTCACCCCATAGACTCTAATATCCAGGGATTTTGGTTGTTGATCAGGACTTAGGCCCATTTTTTTCTTAAAATTCTCTCTACCTGGCAGCCTAGCCTCCCGGGACGATGGGTTTCCCCAATTTCCCCCAAAAAAAACTTTTTTCCATCTATTAGGGGGCTTAGGGGCTGGGGACACTGGGATTGTCACCGATGGGGTACTTTATTTCCCCATGGGACGTCCATTCTATGTCCCTGGAGGCTAGGTTTATTGGCCCACTTTTGGATTGGGTTTTTCCCGTTCCTTGGTGGGCCGTTTTTGCCAGTGGTTTTAGCCCTTTTTTTGGGGGAAGTTTTGGGGTGTGGAACCCACTCCTGGGTTCATAATACCCAGTTGGGGTCCCCCAAAAAAAACCCTCTCCTTTCCCCGCCAATAGGACCTTTGTCTGGTGTTTCCAATCACGCATCTCCAGGTCAGATCGAACTCAAGAATCTTTTGAGTGGGATCTCCTCTTGAGATGCATACATGGGGGTTTTCTTTCTCCTCTCCCATGGAGTCATTGGATCGCCTGCCATCTCCCCTGGACCCTACCAGGTACTTCGGGTTGGCCCTAGGCGGTTAGCTGCCCTCGAATGGACTTGAATTTGTTCTTTTCCATTCTTTTGGACTTTTTTCCGACCTCTCCCCATGTCATCGTGGTCACAAATAGGCCTCCCGACTGGCATGTTTACCATCTCATGTTTTGCCCTTTACGACCTCCTCTCTCTGGCCATGATCCTCTGTCTGGCCAGATGAGGTGGCGGTGGGCTGCTGTTTCGCCCATGGTGTGGCCAGCCGGCGACGATACACCTCAATGTCCGTTCGCGGATGTGGGGTGTGCCGTGCGCATGGGCGGCCGGATCATGTGGGATGTGGCCGCCCACTTGCATTCTGGTCTTGGTCGTTTTTACCAGCTAGATCGCCTATGTTAGGCGGGACGCTGCCGTGATGACGCTATGCGTTTTTCACGCGCTGCGTCATCAGACAACGCCCACAGGGGCGGACTCGATCTCTTTGGTTCCTACTTAAGGGCGCCTGAGACGGCATTTGGTGTATTCCCTCTCCGCAGCTGGAGCTGCAGGAGTGTGTTCTCCTACATACAGGACATCCATCCTGTCTGACGGGATCTTTGTAACTTTCTTGGAGACGTGACTGGGTGAGTCTTTTAATGTGCACTGGTTGAGCTGGATGACCTTTGATAGCCCAAACCACTTGTACTTGGCTCAGCCTGATCTTATTATTTTTTGGTCTTCTTTTTTATCTCTTCCTTAGCTGCCCAAATTTATTGATTTAAACACCAATTCAGCAATGAAAAAAATATTTTTCAAGCCGTCTTGTAGAGAGATAACAGAAATATCTGCTTTTTCCTGACACCCTGGATTTGAGGACATAGGGGGGAGCAACACCATACATGATGATATGTTTGTAGATGTAAGTGTGTTCACTTCCTATATATATGCAATTAAATATTTTGAACTTGGTGATCTTTTTGGTCACTAAGGAACTGTCCGTATGGAGATATATTATGTAAATTAATATGCCCTTTGATATAATTCATAGATGATGACTAATAATTCCCTGATGAAGACTGGCAACTACAAAGCCGTGTGGAAACGCGTCGGAATTTTCATCATTTTGTTCATGTATCAATCACAAGCATTGGTTTTCGGGTTTTTTATTGATATGGAATATGTATAATATGTTAGAATTCTATCTTTTTGTACAATAAATTTATATAATCTTTTAAACAATTGTTGTTGCCTTTAAAATCCTATCCTAAGAGGTTTTTGTAAATTCAATATTCTTGGGGATGATGGCAACCCTAGTGTCCTTAGGCGAGAGCTCAATCTTTTTAAAACAAAGGGAAGTTTTTTATTTTTTTAAATAAAGTTGAATTTGAAATGCAGTGTTCAGGTGTTTTATATCATTATTTCATTAGTTCAAGAAACTATAAAGGTTCAAAGGATGATGTCCTTATCAGTCCATGGGGAAGGGGCAGATAAGCAGCATATGAACTGGCCCTACAGTAGCCACTTTCACACTGTTGCTGTTGCTTTGCGGGTTGGCCACAGCACGGGTGTACCAGCGGTTTTCGTGTGGGTTATCTACGGTTTCCCATAGACCTTCTATTATGTCCCATATTTTTGGAGCTCTGAAAGTACACTGAAAGGCCTGCGTGTTTCATCTTTGTTGCGCTAAATGCTAAAAATGCAGACCGTAATGGAAAGTCTATGGAAAACCATGGGTAACCCTCTCGAAAACCAGGGGTACACCCATGCTGTGGCCAACCCACAGTGCAACAGTGTGAAAGAGGCCTAATATAGGGTAACAGCATGAAAACATTGGGTGCACTGTGCTTCATCCAAACTGCAGCACAACTGAAACCGCTTTTATACTTCCTGGACATTGCTGAGAGCCACATTGCATTAAGGCTTGGTTCAACATCTGTGTTGTGCTTTAAGTGCACTACCACTGAACACTATATAACATGCATTTTGGTGAAAGTGCATTAAAGATGCATCCAGCAGGACTTGTTTTAACACACAGAACCTAATACACACCTAAAGTGCATAGCTGGGAATGGGTCTAAGATAGGTTGCCAATATATTTACATCACTCCCCTTAATGCAACGCCTGAAGGAAGAATGGGCTCCTGCAAACAAGACCAAATGTTGGGTGTACCATACTGGTATCATCTGAATTGTCATAAAAGAGAAACAAATAGGTTAGTCTTGGAAAAATATCAATCATCCTGCACACAGACATTAAAGAGATTATACTATATGCACCAGAACACAATATTAAAAAGTTCTTACCAGCACAATAATATAATATCATAGCCATATTTCTTCAGGCTGTCAGGCACTTAAAACCCAGCCTCTAAACATAGGATAGCAAGCACAGATAATTCTCCTCTTGTGCCTATTAAAGTCTAAATGCAACCAACCCCCCCCCCCCCCCAAGAAAAAATCACAAAAATCAGCACAAGGGACATAACTTTAATTCAGAAAGGATGTGCCCCTTGTGCTGATGCCTCTTCAATTAGCTAAATCCCTTCATCCATGAACCCCCCCCCCTCCCCGCTGTAATCCTCCAGTGTGGAGGGGAGTTGATAAAACGAAGGGGCTGTCACAGGCCCTGACTATGCTTGTCCTTTCACCTGGCTCCCCCATCCATAAAAGCTGTACTACAGCTTCTGTGAATGAAACAGTATCTATGAATGGAGGACAGGTGGACAATTAAAATGTCTGCCCCCTCCATTCAAAGATCCTGTCTATTGCGGAGGGTCATGTACAGAGAAGGATGTTATTTCTCATGTGCTGATTTTTCTGTTTGTGAGTTTGGCTGCACTTAGGCTTTACAATCTTACAGTCCAACTACAAGGCATATACTTTTAATCACATCCATAAGGGGACATAGGGATGGGCCGAACACCCCCCAGTTCACACCAGAACACCTCGAACAGGCAAAAAGTTCTAGTGAACATGCAAACCCTATTAAAGTCTATGGGACACGAACATGAAAAATCCTAATTTTAAAGGCTTATATGCAGGTTATGCCATAAAAAGTGCATGGGGACCTGGGTACTGCCCTAGGGGACATGTATCAATGCAAAAAAAACTTTTTTACATTTTTTTTTTTCAGGAGCAGTGATTTTAATGATGCCATGCCATGCAGACGGCCAGGCGTGGTCACGCCCCAAGTGGCTCAAGGACGTATTGAACCCATAACTTTCTGTTTACTGCTCGTGTTGCCTTGCCGCTGAGCCACACTTCAGTTCATTATTCAGCCTGGTTTCCAGCTACGCCTTGTTCTGCATGCAGCATTGAGGGCTATATTCTGGATCGTGCTTTGCAATTAGTATCTGTCACTCCGGTTCAGCTGAGGCAGTTTATCAAATCAGCTGGGTATAAAACACAGCCTCACCCTGAGGGCTGTGTCAATTCATTGTCGCTTGTATTGCCAAAGGTTCCTGTGTTCCTGTTTTCAAGTTGCAGTGTTCCAAGACTGACCCCGGCTTCTGACCCTGGCTCTGTTTATCGTTAACTCTGACTTCTGGAATCCCTGACCCTGACACCTCTATTATCCTTTGGCAAATTCCCTGTCAAGCTCCTGTGCACAGATTCACAGCCCAGGTAGCTTTTTACCTTGTTACCGTTGGCTGTGTGTATTTGCAAGGGTGAGCATACATCTCTGCACTATGGACACCAACCAAGGTAAGCCATTACATAAAGTGAAACAATAAAAATGATATAATCCTTTAAATATTGTGCCTGGGGGGTCCCCTTAGTCTGCCTGTCAAGTAGTTCATTTGTGCGATGTGTAGAACATGCCGTGGCAATAATGATATTTCAAAAGAAAAACATGTAATTTAAATGGCAATGTAGATGAAAAATCAATGAAAAAATTATGTGGGGTCCCCCCAGTCCATACCAGGCCCTTTGGGGCCTAATATGTATTTTAAGCCCCCCAAAGCACCTTGACCCCATGTTGATGCAGACAAGGGCCTCTTCCCGACAACCCTGGGCTGTGGTTGTCGGGGTCTGTGGGTGGGGGCCGCCAGATCTCGCCCCCCATGTGAATGGATATCGGGTACATCGCACCCCTACCCATTCACCAAAAAAGTGTCAAAGTGAAAACCACAGAAGACAGTTTTTGACAATTCCTTTATTAAAAAGGAAAAAAATTGTCCCGTGATGTACATCCATCTTTAATCACGCCGCCCGATGGACCCGAAAAATAGAATTTTTTTTCAAAAGCTCTGCCTCGATGGGAGGCCTCCTGGCGACTGCTGTCTTTTGGCTTTGACAGCTCTTATATAGGCAAGGGCGGGATCACCTGCTGATGTAACCGGATGACCCCCTCTGACATCACATGAGGCCAGAAGGGTCGGGGTGACTTGGTTGCGTCACCGGATGGCCCTGCCCTTGCCTATATAACAGCTGTATCTACTACACTGACTGCACTATATATACTCTGAACTGTATAATATATACTACATGGGCTGCACTATATACTCTGCATTGTATTATATATACTACACTACGGTACTATATATACTACACGGACTACACTATATACTCTGCACTGTATTATATATACTGCATGGACTGCACTATATACTCTGAACTGTATTATATATGCTACAGCTACACAGACTGTAATATATACTCTGAACTGTATTATATATATATATATATATATATATATATATTCTGCACGGACTGCACTATATATACTACACAAACTGCACTATATACTCTGAATGGTATTATATATACTACACTGATTGCACTATATACTTCTCCACTGTATTATATATACTACACTATACTCTAAACTGTATTACATATACTACAATGACTGCACTATACACTAACTACCTGCCTAATCTCTATTCATTCACTATATACGGCCACTGTGCAGCAGCCTTATATAGTGTGGGGCGTGGACCTAACCCCTGAGCCATGATTTGCCAAAGGCAACCTGCTTTTGGCCAATCATGGCTCTCACAGCACATTGTGCTGAGATTGGCCAAAGCATGCAGGTCAGGTGCATGCTTTGGATAATTAGCAGCTGTCAGTACACTGTGATGTTGCAGTGCATTATGGGGACGCTCCACGGTGGGAGAGCTTCAAACTTTAAAAGTTTTGAAAATAGAGTATTTCAATTTGCCAGCAAGTCATCCAATTAAAAAGGGCAAAAAATAGGATCAGTTTAGGATAGGTCAATAAGGTCAAAGAAATGCACCTATAGAAATTTAGAGTATCCTATAAAAAGGGGCTCCAGATAACGGATATTTGCCAGTTGCCAAAATAAATTTGAGGAAGAAACAGCTCCTTCGCTCTGCAAGAGAGCTATAATACATGGCTTTAGAGGGCTCTTCTGGCAAAGAGAAGACTCTGCTCCTGCAGCTTCTTGAGTGTGCTGGAGCTGAAGATGAAGTTTGGCTCAGAAGCTGTCTCTCCTTACATTCAAGGGCGGCGTCACTGGAGATTGCGACTGTCAGCGCTGCAAATGAACGCTCGGCTGAGACGCACTCTGCGTGTCATCAAGGAGTGGAACGGGATCCAAAGATAGATGAAATTCCACGATCAGCTGACCCAGATTCGATGAGACCTGAACAGATGATTCCTAAGGGCGGGACGAATGACGCAGGAATCAGTAAGAGGAGATGTATACAGCGCAGTAGCTAATGTCCGCCCCCAAATAGAGCTGTGTCACAGAGATCAGCTGGCATTTTTTCATTTTTCATGGTTTAATTACGATGAGGCTTTCAGGCATAAATTGAGTGTTCACCCTGCCTTAAAATGAGAGGTAAAAGATGTGGGGCTATGGTTGAATTTATTCCTCCCACCCAGACCTGTGCAGCCTTGTACGTCAACTAGATCTTCCACTAATTACACTACCCAACCATATAAAAGGGGTATTTGTTTTGTGTTTAATGATAGCCAATGTAAATAGTAAAATTCCTGTAAGTACAAGCATGAATTTTCTTTTTGCTCAGGAGCACATCCAGTAAGTAAGTGTTTATGGAAATTATCATCCTTTTCACTTAGCAACCTAGAGACTCTTCTAATAAAAGCCAGAACACCGGTGAACCTGGTAAACATGTTGCCTTGGCTCACAATTTACCCAGAACGACAGAAAGCAACGCTCCTAATTGAAGGTTTTTCTCAAGGTTTTAAAATTCCTAAATTCAATGGTTGTAAAATAGTTTGTAATTTGCGTTCGGTAGACGCCTTGACTTCTGTTGTGGAAAGTAAGTTGATTAAAGAGGTTGAGTGATAGAGTGGCTGGTCCTTTTGATTATCCACCTTGAAATAATTTGAGAATGTCCCATTTGGGGATTATTCCCAAAAAAGAACCCAATGAGTATAGAATAATCCATAATTTATCATATTCTATGGTGATTCTTTGAACGATCTGATTGACCCAGCCTTGTCTTCTGTATCTTAAGTTTCATTTGATACGGCTATAATTAAACTTAGAACTATAGAAGAAGGCGCTTTATTAGCTAAGGCAGATGCACAATCTGCTTTTAGGCTTCTTCCTATATACCCTGATTGTTTTAGCTTCCTAGGTATTTATTTTCAAGGGAAATATTACATTGATAAATGCCTGCCCATGGGTTGTTCAGTGGATGATTAAAAAAGAAACAAATTCGGATTTAAAAATACATTACTTAGATTACTTTTTATATATATGGCCTTCCAAATGGATTAGTCAAGGTCTTTGTAAGAACGTTGTATTGTTAGAGTCGTTCCCTATACTTGTTGCTTTTTGAAATATGGGGCATTCTTTTCAGAACAGAAGATTGATTGTCAATACTGACAATAAGGGTGTGGTTTTTGCAATCAATTGCCTTTTATCTAAATCGCCACCCGTGACAAAATGATTGCAGTATTTAGTTTTTAAATGTCTTTCTTTGAATTTGTGATTTAAAGCTCCAATTTATTCCAGGGAGAGAGAATAGTTTGGTGGACTCGCTTTCTCAATTCCAGATGGATCGCTTTTATCTCCTGATGCCGGAAGCAGATCTACAAGGACTACCATGCCCTCCCTACTTATGGCACCTGATATCGTTTTTGACTCTATCCAACATTCTTTGGCTAAATCTAATTGGTAAGTTATGTTACTTCCTGGAAGTTGTAGAATTCTTTTTTAAATGATGATAATATGGTTCATTTTTCTTTGGAGGCATTGGTACTATTGTTTCTTAGTGATTTGATGACCAAAAAATATTCTTATATCAATAAATCATTAACAGGTGTCTCCTTTTTTTTTAAACTAAATGCTTTACCTCATTGTTTAAGCTTTTTTTCAGTGAGACAAGTGTTAAAAGGTTATAAAAAATCTAACTTTAAAAAAGACCAGCATTTTCCTATCACTATAGACCTTTGTGTCCGTTTGTGTTCTATTTGTATAAATGTTTGTTTTTCTGATTTTGAGTCTGTTTTCTTTAAAGCTGTCTTTTCTTTCCTTTTCTTTGGAGCTTTCTGTATATCAGAGGTGATGTCCACTGCTAAACATAAGCCCTCGATGATAAAGGTTCAGAATGTTTTTGTTGAAGATGTTTTATTTATTCATATTAACGGTTCTGCCTTAACAAGGTTCCAAGTTAACAGTGTTTAAAAAGTGTTTGAATTCTCTGGATGTGACTCATGCAACATTATCATCATACTCTTTTAGAACTGGTGCAGCCACAGAAGCTGCTAACATTGGTTTACATGCTGCATTTATTAAGAAGTTGGGTAGATGGAGATCTGATTCATACAAGCTGTATATCCATCCTAATTCTTTTATTTAACTTTCTTGCAAATCAGCGAACTATTGTTTGAATTCTCGGCCACTCCTATATTTATGGAGCACAGAAGAGAACATCGGCATGTCCTTATTCTTCTAATTTAAGTCTTGATTCTTCCTTTCAAGTATTTTGGAATGGCTTGAGAGGGGATGGGATGACTTACAATTTGCGTTTAATAGATTATTTAATTGTTGGCCTCAACCTGATGTTGTTCTTATACATCTGGGTGGAAATTCTATAGGTCAAGTAAAGACTTTGGATTTGATTTGTAATATTCAACAAACTTTTAGGCTTCTGCACTTGTATTCTCCCAATACTAGATTAGTGTTTTCCGGAAATCATCCCATGACTTTGCTGGCTAGACACTTCTTTATTGCGCCCTTTCGAAAAAATCAGAAAGCGTATCAATAGGAAAATTCATATATTTCTATTACCCTGGTTGGCTTTTCTATTCGACATTTAATAGCAACTACATCTGATGGGATACAGCTGCTGTTTGACCATATTTTATGCCCAAATGTTGGCCAGAAAGGTGCTGACAGGGCCACCCAGGTAGTGAATTTTGGTCGGTTCAACAGGAACTGGATGAAATTGTCTCAGTATATGGCCAGCTTTACTTGCTAAACTGAATAATGAGCTAATTAATAAGTCCTGGTCTTGCTGTCAAGTTTTTGGTCTTATACAAGACCAGATAGCTGTAAATATCACCCCTCATGGACATTTTTGGTGAATCCAGTCAGTTTTAAAAAGGCATGATATTAACCACTAGACTATGTGTATGTTGTATATTGTTATGTTGTATATACATCTTTAACTAGATTGGCTTCATTGCAGCTTAATTTTGCACCTGCACTAGCAGTATATACATGTTCACCCATTTTGAGTTGTATGTTCTCAGGGTACCATTGCATATACAATATTGGTTCTCTGTGATTTTCTGAGCTGCTGTTGTACACATGCTTTTTTCCCAAAATAGCCATGATGTCCTAATGTGCAGAAAAAAGTAGGTTAACGTTCTGATCTTTCACTATCAAGCAGTCTTGTACATACAACCAATATATAAAAATCACATAACAATCACATGTTTGTAATGGGTTCAGTTAATGCTGGACTGGGTAGTGAATTAACCATTGCAGTTGCCTATTTTTTACTTTGACCATGACTAAGTCTGTATGCAATATATTTGTCTTTTAGAGAACTGTACACTTTGTTTACTTGGGGACAACTCCATATTTCTCACTCCAATGCTGGGTAAATGTCCTGGCTTGTAAAGAGTAATTACCTTAGCCCTAAGTCTTGATTCCAAACACCTGTTCTTAAGCCATCTCGCAGTGTAATGTATCAAAGTCACAGCTGCCTCTATGAGCAAAGCTAATTTTCTGCCCTGGGGACCAGACATTTTCTCCTGCTTGTTATATTTTTGGTAACTGGTTCCCCCAACAAAACTGTGAGTTCTTCTGTCTCTGAAGCCTATGAAATAGGACCAACCTGTTGGAAATGTTGCCTCTAACAATTGGTAGTGTCCACATTATGCAGACAGTGCATAATGTACTTCCCAAGAAGTATATAAAATAAGAGAGGATTGTTTTTTGACTGCGGCTTCACGTGTGTAAAATGGGCATTTCGATAATGTATTTTTTTCATATCAGTAGTTAGAAGATATGTGCATTCGTTATCGCCCGAATGCATTTTTCGTCCGAATTTCAGGGATTTTCGTGTTCGTTTTAACAAAACAACGAACGCGCAGAATCCAAAATCCGAAAGATCCGAAATAAAAAAATGCTTTATTTTGGTATCCATTACATTTTCATATGATTGCGACAACAGTTCGATATAGATAGAAGATTCAACATGATGGTGACAATAGCAAAGTGTCAATCGAACCTGTGGTCAAATGTGCCTAACCTAACTCTATTAGTCTAAGATTATTCAACACAGAGAGAAAAGATTTGACATTATAGAGACATGAAGATTCGACGCAGCAGCTAAAAACATACAATCGCCGCGAGTGGACATTTACGGTCAAATGCTCTGCCCATAGGCTTTAGAATAATTCTAATGTTGTTTGACTAGTAATAATTATTAATTATAATTATTACTATTAAAACAACATTAGAATTCTACTATAGCTTGTGGGCGGAGCATTAGACCGGAAATGTACGATCGCAGCATCGTACAGTTTAGCTGCTTCGTCGAACCTTCTTAGAACATCCAACAGACACCATAAGCCTTCAATTGCCAGATTTGACCTTAACTATTTTGGATTTTCATACAAATGCATTTTTTAATGAAACAAAATAAATAATAACAAATTTCGGGACTAACTATATTTATTTTTCGGACTAACCCAAAATTCTGCAACAAAATATTTCAGTGTGCACATGTCTAGTAGTTAGAAGGCTGGGAGTGAGATTGGAGAAGGGGTTGCTAACGTCCTTGAGTTGGGCTTTGAAGTATAATTTAAAGTAAAACTTTTTATTTTTAGTTTTCGATAGAGTGGAGAGAGATTAGAACATCTCTTGGGTCTTTATTGCTGTCTGGGTTCCATTATGGAGGTTCACCCTCTCTATTTGTTTTGGGGACTGTAGTTTCTGAGAGTGAAAATAAATCTCAAATTTTAAGTGGTCACGAGAACAGGAGGGGCTATTTCTGTTTTTATGTAGTTTTAACAAGTGGTTAATATGCAAACGTTCTGCCCATGCAGGGGCTAGCATTGAAGTTGGAACAGGTATTAGCTCATAAGAAGAGCAAAAATAAAGCGACACAAGAAGAAAAAATGCTACAGAAGTAAATTCAAGTGTGAAGGATGTGGCAGGATCCAGGGGTCACCCCCTAGGCCCCTCGAAACCCAAAAGGTGGTGCCATGTACAGCCAAAACTGAACTAGCAAGGATAGAGGGGCAGAAAACGGTAAGTAGCAGTCCTGCGCAGCGAGGTGAGCCAATGCTGAAGTTGGAGGTAGTAGAAGAGCTCCTCGTCTGGTACGTCATGGGTCTCCTGAAGCGAAACACACATGGGAAGTGATCCGGATGTTAGGAAGTGTCGAACATGTGAGAAACCATTAACGACCCACCAAGAGAAGGACCCGTGGTTGGTCCAGACCCGGAGGAAAGAGAGGATTGTTGGTGATTGGGAGCAAGGGCAGAAAAGGCAACATGAAGCAAGCAGAGTACCGCACAGAGTCCCAGACTTGTAAGCTATGGGGACGTAATTGAGGACTGAATGCGTTGGCATGTGGCCTGGGTAGTCAGCAAGGACTCATTAATGCGCCAGTGGGGAGATCATCTAACTAGGCCTGAGAGGGCAATCAGGAGGACCAAGGAGATGCAGAGATAGATACAGTGGTGTGAAAAAGTGTTTGCCCCCTTCCTCATTTCCTGTTCCTTTGCATGTTTGTCACACTTAAGTGTTTCGGAACATCAAACCAATTTAAACAATAGTCAAGGACAACACAAGTAAACACAAAATGCAATTAGTAAATGAAGGTGTTTATTATTAAAGGTGAGAAAAAAATCCAAACCATCATGGCCCTGTGTGAAAAAGTGATTGCCCCTAAACCTAATAACTGGTTGGGCCACCCTTAGCAGCAACAACTACAACCAAGCGTTTGCGATAACGTGCAATGAGGCTTTTACAGCGTCCTGGAGGAATTTTGGCCCACTCATCTTTGCAGAATTGTCCTAATTCAGTTACATTAGAGGGTTTTCGAGCATGAAGGCCTTTTTAAGGTCATACCACAACATCTCAATAGGATTCAGGTCAGAACTTTGGCTAGGCCACTCCAAAGTCTTCATTTTGTTTTTCTTCAGCCATTCGGTGGTGGACTTGCTGGTGTGTTTAGGATCATTGTCCTGCTGCAGAACCCAAGTTCGTTTCAGCTTGAGTACACGAACAGATGGTCGGACATTCTCCTTCAGGATCTCTTGGTAGACAGCAGAATTCATAGTTCCTTTTATCACGGCAAGTCTTCCAGGTCCTGAAGCAGCAAAACAGCCCCAGACCATCACACTACCACCACCATATTTTACTGTTGGTATAATGTTCTTTTTCTGAAATGCAGTGTTCCTTCTACGCCAGATATACTTGGACACACACCTTCCAAAGAGTTCCACTTTTGTCTCATCGGTCCACAGAATGTTGTCCCAAAAGTCTTGGGGATCATCAAGATGTGTTGTGGAGAAATTGAGACGAGCTTTGATGTTCTTTTTGCTCAGCAGTGGTTTTCTCCTTGGAACTCTGCCATGCAGGCCATTTTTGCCCAGTCTTTTCCTGATGGTGGAGGCATGAACGCTGACCTTAACTGAGGCAAGTGAGGCCTGCAGTTCCTTGGACGTTGTTGTGGGGTCTTTTGTGACCTCTTGGATGAGTCGTCGCTGCGCTCGTGGGGTAATTTTGGGCGGCCGGCCACTCCTGGGAAGGTTCACCACTGTTCCATGTCTTCGCCATTTGTGGATAATGGCTCTCACTGTGGTTCACTGGATTCCCAAAGCTTTGGAAATGGCTTTATAACCCTTTCCAGACTGATAGATCTCAATTACTTTCTTTCTCAATTGTTCCTGAATTTCTTTGGGTCTCGGCATGATGTGTAGCTTTTAAGGATCTTCTGGTGGACCTTACTGTGTCAAGCAGCTCCTATTTAAGTGATGCCTTGATTGTGAACAGGTGTGGCAATAATCAGGCCTGGGTGTGGCTAGAGAAATTGAACTCAGGTGTGAACAACCACAGTTATAGTATGTTTTAACAAGGGGGGCAATCACTTTCTCACACAGGGCCATGATGGTTTTGATTTTTTTTCACCTTTAATAATAAACACCTTCATTTACAAATTGCATTTTGTGTTTACTTGTGTTGTCCTTGACTATTGTTTAAATTGGTTTGATGTTCCGAAACACTTAAGTGTGACAAACATGCAAAGGAACAGGAAATGAGGAAGGGGGCAAACACTTTTTCACACCACTGTATTATCTTCACCAAGGGAAGATGGTGAAGATACTTGAATATGTGATCAATTCTGAAGAAACTGTCATGAGGGTTAGAGTAAAAGGTAAAGTTGTGAGCAGTTGGGTGGAGTTCCCTCCAAACATCAGCCAGACCAAAGGTAGGCAAGAGGGAGCACATGAGAGACTCTTGCGAGGAGTCGTGGGTAGTAGGCACACCTTGCGCGTAACGTCTCTCTAAGGCTGAAATTAGGGTGACATTAGAGTTTCCCATAAGAAGAAGAAGGGCTTTTTGATGATGTGAGATCACCTTGCATAAGTGAGAAAAGAATCTGTGTTGAAACCTAATGGGAGCATAATAAGTGACAAGGCTGACTTCAAGATCCCAAATGGTGCCCTGCCAGTGGGGTCAGAGATTTATAAGGTACAAGTGAAGTGGAGGTTACGCTGAAAGGTTATCAGGACTCCCCTATGCTTCTCAGCAGCCGAAGCTATGTAAAATGTAGGGTAGTGTGGCGATAGGTATCTTGGTGCGGATGATAGGACTAACCTGGTCTCCTGAAGACAACCCACATCTATGTGTTGAGATTTAAGGTGATGGAAAACCTTAGACCGCTTGACAGGTGATTTAAAGCCATGAATGTTGTGGGAGTAGATTTTCAATAAGGCAGTGGAAATGGTGGAGAGAGGTGGAGATGTTCTGTAGCAGTAGCGTGGGTCAGCAAAAGTGTTGTATGCCAATTGGAAATCCTGAGACCCTAGGGGGAACAGGGAGGGGGAGGGAGAAGAGGGGAAAGAGGAACAAAGAGAAAGAAATAAGAGTCAAGAACAAATAAGAAGGCACCACTGGTGAAACGCATCCCAAATAATGTAGGATACTAGGTAGGGGTGGCTCAACCACCGGACACATAGCTACTATAGTGAAATTCAACAGAATCTCCCAGGGGAGTCAAGAGAGGGGAAACCAGGAGACTGCTGGCATCTGTGTTGAAACCTGGACCACTGTACCACAGAAGCTAACACTTGTAGAAAGGAGGGGGGAGGGGGGAAGGGAAGGGGGGAGAGGAAGGAATGTAAGGGTTCGGAGCTAGAGGATTGAGCCCAAAGTAGGAGAAGAAAAAATCAAACCCATTCTGCAACTACATCAATAGATATACAGTAATAGAAAATAAACTAGTTATGATTGGCGAGAGCCAGGGAGGGTAGGATAAATGTCAATCCATGGCCCCCCTAGGCATCTAGCAGGAAGGGAGCCCAAACAGCCCCCACCAGTGATGGTGAGATAATCCCTGCTCTGGGGCAGGGGCAACAGCTAGACGGGGTGTGGCAGGGGAGGGAGGAGAGGAGAGGCTATTTCAAAGTTCTAGTGACCTTGATGACAACTTTGGAGGCATTTCCTCTCACTTTTTTTGTAGCTATGGGACAGGAAGTGAGGTGAAATCTCCACAATGAGACTTTACACCAAAATAAAAGAAAATGTTTTGGCTTTAGTTTTATTTTAAGATGTCTGTTAATGTCTGTTCACTATGTATGTGCGATGGCTCGTCACTGCAAAATATACTGGATCTTCCTCATGAAGATTTCAACACAGAATGAAGATGCAAGTCCCCGAACCAAGGGAGGACTAGTCTAGGTGTCTAATACCATGTTCCGATACACTGATTCGAAAGCTAAGGGTGCATTACTTGAAACAGCTAATCTGAATGTTTCAGCTGAGACCTATCCTGTGTACCATACCCTCTGGACATTGACTTTTCAGTCCGTTGGACTAGTATTAGTCTTCTATGAAAGCATTGGAACATTGCATTAAATGTAAAACCTACAGAGAAATCCCAGATGAGGAATCAACCGCTGAGAAACACTAACACTAACAGATTGATCACCACACAAGATTAGTGGTTGATCTCTGAGCTGTCAGCGGGATCGATAAGTAACCAACACAGACTGGAAAAAAAACCTTATTTATTTATTGCCCATCTGTCTATGGGAATTTACCTGCAGTTTGCAGGGAAACCTGATATGTGGTTACTTTGAATATACCTGTGAAATTATCTGTGACTTTGGGACTAAACTATATGGTCCTGCGGTGTCTAAGGATTTATAGAATCCTGTTGCTACGTGGATATTCATCACTGTCATTGCACTTTAAAAATATCAGGTCGAAAGCAATGGGAACTAATTAACTTTGGAGAAACAACACACCTGGCTGTGAGGGAGTCCTTTACCATCATTTGGATAAGCACGTCTCACTATGATTAACATACTTATGTTTCTTTATCCTATTGACTGACTGATTAGTGACATCAACCTGACTTATGGACATATCAGAGTAGTGTGGATTGGGCAACATTCCATTATGGAACAGTGTGTCTACTATCTGTGTTTCACGGATATACACTGGTCCCTTTAGGAATTGAATGCTGGCTATCTTTTTAGAGGCAGCTTTGGGGGAATCAAGGTATTACTAGGGGTGCTTTCTAGTTAGGGGAGGGAGGGGGTTATGGATTGCCGTATTTACCCTGTTTGTTTCCCGAGTGGGAGACGGTTAAATATTTACATGGGTTATCTGTTCATATTTATGCGGGGAAGTATAGAACACTGAGGAATTCATCATTCCTCCTTGCTCTATATACAGGGGACTAGTGGGATTTTGTGATTTGCTGTGGAATTTTTGTACCTTGCTCTTTTTAAGCAATAAATTACATTGTGATTAACTCTTTAGGGTGTGCACATATCTTCTTATTTTTTCAAGTTAATATTAGTGTTATCTTTGATTACACCCCCGATATTATCGGTGAGTACTACTATTTTATGTACCCAGGTGGGAATCCCATTACTCTCTAGTTTTGTATGCATTATATAGCTACCTGCTCCTTGTTTAAAAAGCCACAAAGGATGCTCACGCTGAAAGATGTGAAAAGGCGTGTCAATAAACCGTGTCCATTGGGTATATTTACCTCTCACCATGCCCACTACTCAGTGAGGCACCATGGCATGCTTTTTACTTACCAGTACACTTTCTCTAGCCAAAATCTTTTGCTACCATAACACAGCTAGTTGGTTGTGTTGTTGTGTTTGCCAGCACCCCCCCCCCCCCCACACACACACACAGTTTTCTAGTCCTTCCCTGCCCAAAACACAAGATAGAAACCTTAAGCTGACTGCACACACTCTCACATTTTCTTAAGATTTCATTTTTTAGATCAGCAATATTTACAGTTGCATAGTGTGAGGGCCTTCAGAACACCAGTTTTAACCAATGAAAGCCTGCCACACTACACTGCAACTGCATGCATTAGCTTGGACCTGGCATGTTCCCTCTACCTTGAATGCATCATTTTTGGTGGCGGTTTCTCTTGGCAAATTCAGTATGTTGTATACATTTTACCACATAGCTGCCCGTGGTAATTGGCTTTGGCTTAGCAGTCAAGGGATGGTAAAAAACATGTAACAGCCTCCTATTTACACCACTCCTCTGATGTATAAAACGTATGTCATAATACACAGTTGTCTGTGAATCTTATGTAGATTGTACAAACAGATTGTGATATGTGTGGTCAGATTTAACAGACTCCAGGAACAACACAATAATGAAATATTTTAGACCACATAACCCACAGCTGCCTGAAATTGAACATGGACTGAAGCCCCATACACACTATCAGATTTTCTGCTGATTTTTGTCTTCAGATTCACCAAAACCATGTAGTGCAAGGGCCTGCCTGATTGCATACAAATTGAAACTCCTAAGGTTCAAATTCATATTATATGGTTTTGGTAAATCTGAAGACAAAAATCAGCAGGAAATCTGATAGTGTGTATGTGGCTTTAGTATAGGCTATAATTCCATTAGAAACTGGCATCATTTCCACTTTGTGAGCAATGTTTTGCTGCCAGTGCACCTGCTGTGATTTATTTGATTCATATTTTTGGATCAATAGCTAACATTAGTAAATGTATTTTTTCTTTAAATTTTGTTCTAATAATTCTTTTCCTGGTGTACATGTATCACAGAAGAAATTTTGGCTAATAATTGGAGCAGCTGCTGCTATAGTGGCCATTATCTGTATTCAGAACAATAACAGAAATTAAAGGATGAACATGCACTGTGACTCATAGTCAGCCTGCTGCTGCTAATGTGACTGCCAATGGCATCATGTTCTTAATGGCACAGCAGCTAGTAAAAAACATAGTCATACTCCAGTTTATTATATGAATTCCACATGCAGTATTATTAGTCAGAAAAGAAAATCTCCAGTTTTTAGGGCGAGTTATATGCATTACGGTAAACAATTTGGTATAATAGCAATCTCCCTTACTCTATGTTCCATATTTCACCATCTGTCCTTTAAGACATTTAATGCAACTTTGTTTTCCCCTTAAGTCCTATACAGTACATACAAACCTATATGTAAATTTATACAGTATTTTTAAATATTTTTAAATCTGCTGCTTTAATTAAAGCTGAAGTTTAGGTATGTTGATTTTTACACACTGTAGTTATATTGCTTAAGCTTTGACCATTGTAATGCCCTGTACACACGGTCGGACATTCCGACGACAAAAGCCGTCTGATTTTTTCTGAAGGATTAAAATACGTACGTCGGGACTATAAATGGGCCAGTAGCCAATAGTTAATAGCCAATAGCTAATTTAAACGATCGGATTTTGTTGCCGAAAAATTTTAGATCCTGCTCTCAAACTTTGTGTGTCGGAAATTCCGACGGAAAAAGTCAGATGGACCCACATACGATCGGATTTTCCGACAACACGATCTGATCACACATTTTCTGTCGGAAGTTCCGACAGTGTGTACAGGGCTTTAGTGTGTATATGTGTAGCGTTTACCCCCACTGCAGCTTCTGGTCATGAAAGGTTCTCTGTTCCGCCATGACTCTCTCAACTGCTCAATCCGCCTGACACACTAGGTCATGGACTGAAAGCCAAAATCCCTGTGTGATTTAAGAATTAGTGAGCTACTACTCTATAATAGTGCACAGGAAAAAGGCTACAGCAACTTGGAGGTACATTTATTAAATGTATTAAGACTGGGGATGCACCGATACCATTTTTTTTTACAATGAGTACAAGTACCGATACTTTTTTTTTTTTTTTTAGTACTTGCCGATACCAATTACTGATTCCTACAGCAACTGTTTTGTGTTATCTTCAACTGTCAGCAATGGTACAAAGCATTGAAAAGTTATTTACAAATGAAATAAATTGTTTTTTTTTTTTATTTAGCGCTTTTTCAATGTGAAATGTTTAAATATATGTTAATATATATGTGTAAAAATATTCACTAACAAAGCAAACAATTTTTTTTTTAAATTGTATATTGTTTATAAAGAAGACATGAACAAAAGAAAAAAAGCAGGAAAATAATATTTAAATGGAGGAGAATAGGGAGTTAATTAAGGCTGATTATAAAAAATTAAGGGCTATTAAGGGGTTAAACAGAGGAACATTTGTTCATCCATTTGATCTGCAGATGAAGAAACAGAAATATACAAAAAGAACCAATGTTTCTTTTTATTTTAGTGTTTCAGGGCTGAGCATTGTCGTTAACCGGTTCCTGACCGGCTCCTGCACATATACGTCGGCAGAATGGCACGGCTGGGCAAACGTACCGGTACGTTACTTTGAATTTCCCGCCGTGCCCGCGCGCCTGCCGCGAGCTCAGTGACCGTGCCTGCGGGGATACCCGCGATCTTGTCACGGAGCTCAAGAACGGGGAGATGCTGATGTAAACAGCATCTCCCCGTTCTGCCTAATGACAGCACACTGATCGTCTGCTCCCTGTCATCAGGAGCAGCGATCAGTGTGGTGTCACACACAGCCGCGCCCCCAGACAGAAACACGTCCCTAGGATACACTTAACCCCTCCCTGCCCCCTAGTGGTTAACCCCTTCAATGCCAGTGACATTTTTACAGTAATCAATGCAATTTTATATTTTATATTTTATATTTTATGCATTGATCGCTGTATTAATGCCAATGGTCCCAAAAATGTGTCCAAATTGTCCGATGTGTCTGCCATAATGTCGCAGTAGATAAAAATCACTAATCGCTGCCATTACTAGTAAAAAAAAAAAATATAAAAAAAATGCCCTAAAACTATCCCCTATAAAAACGCTCTGGTCAGGAAGGGGGTAAATCCTTCCGGGGCTGAAGTGGTTAATAAACATTGCCGGCTGCTTTTTTTTTTTTTGACAGCTCCAATTACTGGACTTCTTTAACACTGGGGAGACCCACTGACAGCTCAAAGAGCCGAGCCTGAAAGTATCGGTTTCAGGTATCGGTGCATTTGAACGAGTACCGATACTTGTGCAAATACTCAGTATCAGCACCAATACCGATACTAGTATTGATGCAACCCTAATTAAGACAATATTGCAATCTAACGCGGAATGATTCGATGAACAGATAATTATACAGACTTATGCCCCATACACACGGTCGGAAATTCCGACCACAAAATCCGTCTGATTTTTTCCGACGGATTTTGTCCGACACTGGTGTTGCATACACACGATCGGACAAAGTTGTTGGAAAATTCGATCATTCGTTGCGTACGACGTAACTACGTAAAGGCTATTAGCCAATGGCTTTGGTCTCGTAATTTGATCTGAGCATGCGTGGCACTTTGTCCGTCGGAATTCTCTACACACGGTCGGAAAAAGTCCGATCGGATTTTGTTGTCGGAAAATTTGAGAGCAGGATCTTAAATTTTTTCCGTCGGACATTCCGACGGAAAAAGTCAGATGGAGCCCACACACCGGTGGATTTTCCGACAACATAATCTGATCGGACATTTTCCGTCGGAATTTCCGACCGCGTGTACGAGGCATTAGAAACACTACATAATATGAATGATCAATGACTGACTAACTGGCACTCAAAAGACTATAGCAAAGCTAAATTAAGCTATAATAGGTGTGACTAGAGTCTCTATAAAGACATCAACTCTTATATCCTCTCCTGATTGCTTTGGTCCTGGTAGGCTGAGAGCACAGAGTCCAAATATAGGTCCGAACTGTCCTCTCTCCTGGTTAAACTGACCCTTATTTCCCACAATTTGCCCAGGAATAAATGAAGTTTTTTTCCCTGTGGTGAAGTGACTTATAGAAATTGAAGTCCGATTACCATTAGCCTCCATTTTCAAGCATGGTGCAGTGCCCTTTTAAGAACTACAGCTCACATAATCTATGGCTATAAGTTCTTCTGATGTCCCCATTGACTACTTCCTTTTTCTGTTCTGTGGTTGGAACCGACCAGCCTATTGAGGGGGGGGGGGGCTTTAGAGAGCGAGTGGAAACATACACAGAGTCCATCAGTGCATGGCTGTTAATGTTCACAGTGGGGCGGGCATTGAGATGAGTGGCACCTGTCTACATGTGCTATACCTGTGGGTTCCCCATGGAAGCAGGTACCACTACTTCAGTGATCTCCACTAGCTTCCAGGTTACATGCCTAGTGACTGCGCTCCTGCATACCGACTGGTGGTAGATATTTTTTGGGGGGGACGGCAAACAACCCGCCACTCCCACCTCGGTCGGTCAGGTCACAGGCCACCAGCCCCACATATACCCTATCTAGGTCGCAGGCAGCGCTTCCTCCGGGCGACGGGCAGCATCTCCCCTTCCTGGTGCTTCACAGCGGCTTCCTCTGCATCTCTTCCCTCCTCCTCTTTGGTGGCCAATAGGATCGCTTCTCCAATCATCCAATCAGGTGACGGGTCTCAGGAAGACAATAGCAAATATTAATTCTGGGTGGTGCTTGGGGATGATAGCCCACCCTTTTTTTGAAGCCTATTAGAGCCTTAGGTTTTAATCACGTACTTCTAACAAAAAAAACAAAAAACCCCATTGGAATCCATGCGTCCGGCCCCCAGCATGTAGATTAAGGGCCGGGCGCATGGAATAGGGGGACGGCGCCCCTGCGCCCTGCATTACGGGCCTGCCAGTGCCAAACAGTACAGCATGGGTGCCATTCAGAGAACACTTTGCATTTTTTCAATGAATGCAAAGTGTTCTCTGATTGGCCAAGGTGGAGATTAAAATATCACCATCTTTTCACATCGTCCAGTCAGAGAACGATTTCCATTCATTGTGGAAATGCACAATGGAAATGCGTCGACCAAGTGATCTCCCTTTGTTTACAATGGTCAGGTGCTTGGAGCAGGACTGTGAAGCTGCTGGTAATAACTGTAGTAGCGGTGCCTACAACAGTGATTTTCAGCTTCCATATGGATCCCACAGGCATGGCACATTTTTTTTTTGGATTCAAGCTGGACCAACGTTATTTTATAAAAATTGCTATACCTAGAATTCAGCTTTAAAATACTTGGTGATCCTGTCATTAAGGTCCCTGTTCAGGCACTTCCTGTTATAGGGTGACAATGCTCTGTCCTTGTCCTTCAATTGTGCTCCTGTGTTGTCACCCGGTCCAAAAGAAGACTACAAGAGACAATTCAAAAATGCATTTTGCAGTTACGATTACCATCATAAAATCTGCCCTGTGAAATTCTATACAGCCATCGCTTTAGTGTTTGCAGATAAGAGGTGACAGCAAAGAGGCTGCAGGAGATCAGAGGCAAGCTTTAGCAAACTAAATTACTTTAATTTATGGTTTACATTTACTTTAAGTCAATGTCTGCAACTTTATTTTCTCCTTTTCTTTTTTGTTCTTCCTCCCACTCACTCCAGACCTAAAATGTTTTTGTGCTAGATTTTTTTTCAGTGTATTGCTAATTTGAAATGAAGTCATGTTGTGTAGCATCCAATTATCTGTATTATTTGTCTAATGTTGTCCAGTGTAAATAAGCCAGCAAGATAGTTAATATACACATGACAATCCCATATTTTCAACCCACTCGAGTGAAAGTGAATTCCAGTTGAAAAGAAAAGCAAAATTACTTGTAAATAGCATGATTCTGCAGAAATGTAACAGCCTTTGTGAATTCATTTGTATGCATTACAAAAGAACAGATGGATGTCTGTGCAGTGCAATGTTATTTTGTTATAATCATATCTTCTACTTGTAGCTATGATTCGGTTTTTCTGCCATGGCACACCGCTTGAAAATACACAACAGGTTGTGTAAGGAAGCAATAACCCATGACTGAACAGCAATTTACTGGCATACAAGGACTCTGATATTGAATATAATCAATATTTTTTTTTTTTATACAAAGTAAGCTACTATGATATCTGAAACTGTTCTAGTGAGCTTCCAGGTGTGCAATGGTAGTGTCTTTATATAATCTGATGGTGCTGAAGGGGAAATATTTACAGGGCATGCAAACGGGAGAGAAATGAAGACATCACCAATGTGGTTATGAATCTTTAGGAAAGCACAAAGAAAATGTGATGTCTCAGAAAAAGTCTGTCTCTTTAGACTATACAGCCATACTGTACAGTATAGCAAGTAGCTTACCACGTACTTCAGTTTACACATTTTTTGGTTCCAGTATGTATTCATGTCAATATTTAGTTGTTTGTTTGGTAGTATCCTGTTTACAATATAGCTATGTGTTAAGGAAAGTGTGTTAACTCAATGACACCCATCATCACCCAACTCCTTAATCTAGGTCATCATGGATACACTACTTGGATTTTAAGACCAGAGGGGGTGTCATCATCAACTGTCTGCATGCATAGGCATTAAAGTTAGGGGTAAATTGGCATGAGCTTCAGATTTGGGCCAAAATTAGTTTGATACAAACTCACGCTATTTAGTGGGGGGGGGGGGGGGGGCGTGGCCAGATGTGATCGAGGCAGCACGCGTCTCTCTGGAGCTTATCCCGACCTAATCCGTCATTTTGAAGTGAATTTACTTGGCTCTTATAACCACCAGCAACTGGGGTGTGAGGAATATAGACATGCATTCATCTGCCTCCCAAAAGCCCCACAAGGCTTCCAAGGACCAGCGCCAGACCCACTCCACGAGGGAGGGAGAGTGAGACTCCTTCCCTGCCATCTTGTCTTCACAGAAAGCAGACCAGCGCGCCAAACAGAAGACGACAAAGGGGACGTGCAGGCAATTAAAGTGGGTACAATTCATGAGACTTTGGCTTTGTATGCAGACGACATGCTCCTGTTTCTCAACGACCCGGGCGACTCGCTAAAGGTGTTCCTGGCAATCTTAGATGAATTTGCCAAATTTTCAGGGTTAAAGGTGAACTGGAGTAAGTCGTCAATACTCCCATTGGATGTCAAAGCCAAAGCGAGAGCTAATCCAGATATGCCATTGCAATGGGTTGAATCTCTCAAATATCTGGGGGTGAAAATTACAGCTAACGTGCATGAGTATCTACCCCTAAATTTACTTCCGTTGCTGACCTTCCTCAAACAGAAAGTACAGGCCTGGACCAAATTACCACTGTCCCTGCTAGGTAGAATCAGCCTGCTTAAAATGAAGATCCTTCCCGTAATCTTATATTTCCTACGACATGCGCCAGTGGGGGTACCTAAGTCATATTTCAAACAGATTGACGGGATTGTTGGCTACTTCCTCTGGGCCCCTAAACCCCCTAGGATTGGTATTAAAGTGTTGCAAGAACCCGGGGATCAGGCACTGCCGGATTGGCACACATACTGTCTGGCGGGGCAAATGGTGTTTGCCCGCAGGTGGTTATTGACAGACGATAGAGACGCAGCCACTGTACTGGAAGCGACCCATCTGGGATCCTATGAAAGTTTGCGCCTGGGTCTGTTTAGGGGTCCCAAATCAGACTTGCCAGTGACATTGACAATGAAGGCTACTATTAGGTAGTGGGGAATGGCAGTAAAATTGGCATGTTCCAGTTATCAAGGAATTTCTCCTTCTGCCCCAATATGGATGAACCACACGCTACCCCAGTTCTTTAATTTACCGGATCCTATGATCTGGGCAGTCGAGGGCATAAAAACACTTAAAGACATTACCTCTTTTGGGGACCTCATGACTTTCTCCCAACTAAAGACCAGACATGACCTCCCTAATTCTTACCTATTTAGTTATTTTCAACTTAGACATGCCTATCAGATGCAGTTTGGAGAGTTGAGGGTAGAATCCCTTCCCTCGGCTCTCGAATCCCTGCTGTCGGCTGAGGACTTGGCTAAAACTCTCTCGATAACGTACAAAGAGTTCTTTAAAACAACACCAAGGGCAGTAACCAAATGCAGGAGTAGATGGGAGACAGAAGTTCTCGATATACAAGGAGAGGACTGGGATGACCTATGGACACAACCCTTTAAACACCTAGAATCAGCTAAGGACAGACTGATCCAATTTAAGTTTCTACATAAGAGCTATTATACACCGGCTAGGCTCGCTAAAATTTATGGTAATGACTCGGTGGAATGCTGGAGATGTTCGTTCTCCCCAGCTGCTGACCATATTTTCTGGCAATGCCCCCACGTTCAAGGTTTCTGGAAGGAGATCATATTGTGTATTTCTGATCTTCTGAAAGTACCCATACCATTAACTGTGAGGGTGTGTTTGTTGGGTTTGGTGGAGGAGGTGGGTCCAACAAGGGCACTGAGAACACTACTTACTATCCTATTGTTCTACAGTAAAAAAGCCATACTGTTTACTTAAATGGAAAGATTTGAGAGCCCCTGATATGATATTTTGGAAGGGGCTGGTAAACTCTATGTTGCCTTACTATAAAACCACATCTATGACTAGGGGATGTGGGAAGAAATTTGAAAAAGTATGGAAGGCCTGGTATGAGTCAGATAGCACAGTGGGATAGACAAATGCGAGGGCAAAATGATATAGCATGTATTGTATAGGCAATGCAGTGGAGTGGAACCTAAATTACAGAAATCTTACTTATCGGTGACTAAATGATAGAGCATACACCTGCAAAAGGGAATGAACTGCTTCTGAACATAATCTAACACATCCGTGCTACTGAACTGTGACAAGGGGGGGGGGGGGAGGGAGGGAAGAATGGGGGGGGGGGGGGTTTAAAAGATAGATGACTATGTTAGTCAGGTAAATTGTTGGGCCCTGCGTGGCCGCTGTTTTTGGGTGACTGTCAGGTGACAAAAACCCAGATGTTTGTATACCTTATATTTAAAACAAGCTTTAATAAAAAGAAATTTATAAAACACTCACGCTATTCACAACTTGCTGAACAAGAGAACTGAATGACCAGATTTTGCCAGTGTGCCCCACAGTCAGAAACCCTCCTTTATGTCATACTAAATGAAGCTTCCAGCTGCTCAACCTCTATCTTGTTTTAAATTTTAAACACGTTAGTGGACATCCCGGGTGACATCATTGGCTAAATATGGTCATTATGCAGCTGGTTTGTTGAAATTTAGCTTCCAGCCAGGGAGCTGTCAATTGCAGTGAGAGTCCAATGAGGGAGAATCATCGTAGTGCAGGTCATCGTGCTTGTGTCAATGGATCAGGGGGACATCGTTCATCATAACTGATGATGGACCTTTATTTCTGATTTTAAATTTAGACCATGAATTAATATACCATGTCATTTGTTCAATTATATTACATTTAACTGTAGTCAGTATGTACTTCCTATTAAAATTGGCCTGCACCATGATATAATTGTGACCAATCACAGCATCCATGCATGTAAACAAAGGCTGCATGCCTATAGCCTTTAAGCCATTTCCTCCCACAGCAATCTGCTGTGAGAGGAAACTGACAGCTTACTACAGTCATCAGGACTGTAGTACTCAGTCAAAGTGTAAAACAAAAAGCAGTTTAGTACCACTATGTTGAAATTGCACTGCTCTCTCTAATATACTTTATATGCTGCTGTACTGTGCAAAAGTTTTAGGAAGGCGTGAAGAAATGCTGTGATTTCAGAATGCTTTAAAAAATATATATTTTACTTGTTTATTTTTTTAATCAATTTACAAAAGTGAGCGAACAGAAGAAAAGTCCATAAATATTTATTGTGACTACCCTTTGGCTTCAAACCAGCATCAATTCATACACATACACACATTTTGTACACTTACACAAAGTCAGGGATTTTGTAAGATTAGTGTCAGGTGTATGATTAACCAATTATACCAAGCAGGTGCTAATGATTATCTATTTTATACATAGGATTAAACACAGTAACTGAAAAAATAAAGATGTGTAGAAGGCTTAAAACGGGGTGAGGAACAGCCAAACTCTGCTAGTAAGGTGAGGTTACAGTTTCATGTCATAGGTCATACACCATTGCAAGACTGAGAACAGCAAGAAGACACAAAGTAGGTACAATGCATCAGCAAGGTCTCTCCCAGGCAAAGATTTCAAAACAGATTGGAGTTTTAGGGATGTGATGTTCAAGCTCTTTTGAAGAAGCACAAAGAAATAGTCAACGTTGAAGACTGTAGATGTAGTGGTCAATCAATGAAACTTAATGCAGCAGATGAAAGACACATCATACTTACTTACACCCATCTAATTTCTGGAGAGGTCTGGCCAGAAGTGGTCTTCATGGAAGAATTGTAACCAAAAAGACATACTTGCAACATGGAAACAAGGCTATGCGACTAAACTATGCAAGAAGACATAGGAACTGGGGTGCAGAACAATGGCAGCAGACGCTCTGGACTGATTAGTCAAAATATCTAGCTGTACCAGAAGGTAGTTTGCTCACTGAAGGGCTGGCGTGCAGTACAATAATGAATGTCTGCAGGCAACAGTGAAGCATTGTGGAGGTTCCTTGCAGGTTTGGGGCTGCATTTCTGCCAATGGAGTTGGAGATTTGGTCAGGATTGATGGTGTCCTCAATGCTGACAAATACAGGCAAATAGTTATCCAACATGCCATACCATCAGTCAATGTGATTGGCCCCAAATGTATTCTGCAGTAGTATAATGACCCCAAACATACAGCCGATGTCATTAAGAACTATCTTGAGCGTAAAGAAGAACAAAGAGTCCTGGAAGCCATTGTTTGGCCCCCACAGAGCCCAAATCTCAACATCATTGAGTCTGTCTGGTATTAGACGAAGAGACAAAAGGTTATGAGTAGGGATGAGCCGAACACCCCCGGGTTCGGTTCGCACCAGAACCTTCGAACGGACCGAAAGTTCGCGCGAATTTTCGAACCCTATACGTTATAATGGACGCGAACGTTCAAAATCAAAAGTGCTAATTACAACGGCCAATATGCATGTTAATGTCATAAAACAGGTTTGGGGACCCGGGTCCTGCCCCAGGGGACATATATCAATGCAAAAAGAACTTTTAAAAACTAACGTTTTTTCGGGAGCAGTCATTTTAATGATGCATAAAGTGAAAAAAAAAGTGAAATTTTCCTTTAAATATGGTACCTGGGGGGTGTCTAAAGTATGCCTGTGAAGTGGCATGTGTTTCCCGTGTTTAGAACTGTCCTTGCACAAAATGACATTTGTAAAGGAAAAAAAGAAGCCATTTAAAACCACTTGCGGCTTTAGGTTTGTTCTTAAGTAGAATCTGAACAGGTACATTATGAAGTGTAGCTCCATCCCAAAAAAATCTATTTTTAAGCTTTTTGGAGAACATAGGGAGGGGTTATCACCCCTGTAACATTTGCTGTCTTTGCACATCTGTTCAGAACATGTCACCTCACTTTCCGTCCCAATGACAAATGTTTTTGGAAAAAGTGGGGTTTTAATTGAAACAAGGATTGGTGATAAAGTATCAGTAGAGAGGAGATACCTTTTTCCCAAATTAAATCTAACAGGATAGAATTTCCCTTCCTAGGGGTAGATTTCCTCTCACATCCTGTTTTCTCTTTCCATTTGCAAGTAGGAGTCGTTTGTAAGTTGGATGTTTGAAAGTAGGGGCCTGGCGTATATACTCTGCAGAAATTTGCCCTATTAGATGTTGGTGTAGCCACAAGACTGGTGGGCACAGGAATGGGCCCTGCTGTGAGTTAATAGATCAAGATTTGTAATTGCATGCACCTGTTGAACAGGGCAGAAAAATTGGGGGGGTGGTGGTGGTGGTGGACGGTGTTGCCACAAGACTGTAAGCTCTCACAGTTACTCTTGGTGGGCGCAGGAATGGGCCCTGCTGTGAGTTATTAGATCAAGATTTGTAATTGCAAGCACCTGATGAACAGGGCAGAAAAATTGGGCCTTTGGCGGTGGTGGTGGACGGTGTTGCCACAAGACTGTAGGCCCTCATAGTTACTCTTGGTGGGCGCAGGAATGGGCCCTGCTGTGAGTTATTAGATCAAGATTTGTAATTGCAAGCACCTGATGAACAGGGCAGAAAAAATGGGCCTTTGGCGGTGGTGGTGGACGGTGTTGCCACAAGACTGTAAGCTCTCACAGTTACTCTTGGTGGGCGCAGGAATGGGCCCTGCTGTGAGTTATTAGATCAAGATTTGTAATTGCAAGCACCTGATGAACAGGGCAGAAAAATTGGGCCTTTGGCGGTGGTGGTGGACGGTGTTGCCACAAGACTGTAGGCCCTCATAGTTACTCTTGGTGGGCGCAGGAATGGGCCCTGCTGTGAGTTATTAGATCAAGATTTGTAATTGCAAGCACCTGATGAACAGGGCAGAAAAATTGGGCCTTTGGCGGTGGTGGTGGACGGTGTTGCCTCAAGACTGTAAGCTCTCACAGTTACTCTTGGTGGGCGCAGGAATGGGCCCTGCTGTGAGTTATTAGATCAAGATTTGTAATAGCAAGCACCTGATGAACAGGGCAGAAAAATTGGGCCTTTGGCGGTGGTGGTGGACGGTGTTGCCACAAGACTGTAGGCCCTCATAGTTACTCTTGGTGGGCGCAGGAATGGGCCCTGCTGTGAACTATTAGATCAAGATTTGTAATTACCCGCCCCTGTTAAACAGGGGCTGAAAAATTGTGCCTTAGGCACTGGTGCTGGTGCCACAACACTGCAACCCCTCACAGATACTGTACTTGGAGCACAGCAGTCACACGTGTTGCGAAGCATTTTTTTAAAAAATTGTAAGTACACGCCCCTGTTAAACAGGGGCTGAAAAATTGTGCCTTAGGCACTGGTGCTGGTGCCACAACACTGCAACCCCTCACAGATACTGTACTTGGAGCACAGCAGTCACACGTGTTGCGAAGCATTTTTTTAATAAAATTGTAATTACCCGCCCCTGTTAAACAGGGGCTGAAAAATTGTGCCTTAGGCACTGGTGCTGGTGCCACAACACTGCAACCCCTCACAGATACTGTACTTGGAGCACAGCAGTCACACGTGTTGCGAAGCATTTTTTTTAAAAAATTGTAATTACCCGCCCCTGTTAAACAGGGGCTGAAAAATTGTGCCTTAGGCACTGGTGCCACAACACAGCAACCCCTCACAGATACTGTACTTGGAGCACAGCAGTCACACGTGTTGCGAAGCTTTTTTTTTTAAAAAATTGTAATTACCCGCCCCTGTTAAACAGGGGCTGAAAAATTGTGCCTTAGGCACTGGTGCTGGTGCCACAACACTGCAACCCCTCACAGATACTGTACTTGGAGCACAGCAGTCACACGTGTTGCGAAGCATTTTCTTAAAAAATTGTAAGTACACGCCCCTGTTAAACAGGGGCTGAAAAATTGTGCCTTAGGCACTGGTGCTGGTGCCACAACACTGCAACCCCTCACAGATACTGTACTTGGAGCACAGCAGTCACACGTGTTGCGAAGCATTTTTTTATAAAAATTGTATGTACACGCCCCTGTTAAACAGGGGCTGAAAAATTGTGCCTTAGGCACTGGTGTGGTGGCATGGATCATTGAGAAGGAGGAAGAGGATAGTCAGTGAACATAAGAGGACAGTCACTCAGCATCAGCATAGGCAGTCTTGAAGGGATGTGACATTATAAATTATTCGGTTATATCCGCCTCAGGTGCCTGGTAGCTGGTGGTGATCCAAGACTGATTCATTTTGATGAAGGTCAGTCGATCAACCGAGGCGGTGGACAGGCGCACCCTATGATCGGTGACAAATCCTCCAGCAGCACTGAATGTGCGTTCGGAAAGAACGCTGGAGGCAGGACAGGCCAGTAGCTCAATTGCATACTGTGCAAGCTCTGGCCAGTGATCCATCCTCAGGACCCAGTAAGCCAGAGGATTTTCGGTGGGAAAGGTGTCCAAGTCTGACCTTGCCCCAAGGTATTCCTGCACCATGTATATCAGACGCTGGCGATGGTTGCTGGAACCGATCATACCTTGGGGCTGCGGACTAAAAAATTGTCTGAACGCATCGGTCAGACGTCCACCTTCCCCACCGCTCCTTCTGCTACTGACCGAAGCCTCAGCAACTCGTCGCCCAGGACCAGGAGTTTGTAACCTCCCAGTTTCTGGGAACGCGTTGCACAGACCTTTCTGCAAGGCCTCCCTGAGATGTCTCATCCTCTGCTCCCTCTGCGACGGCAAGATAAGGTCCGCAACCTTACCCTTGTACCACGGATCAAGGAGAGTGGCCAGCCAGTAATGGTCCCTCTCCTTGATCCGAAGAACACGAGGATCCTTCCGCAGGCTTTGCAGGATCAGGGAGGCCATGCAGCGTAGGTTAGCTGAAGCATTCGGTCCGGAGTCTTCTGGGTCACTGAGGATGACATGATCGCCAGCCACCTCCTCCCAGCCACGTACAAGTCCACTGGTTTGTTGGGACTGTACATCATCCCTAAAAGACTGCTGCTGCTGATGCTGAGTGCCAGGCTCCACCTCCATGCTCACACAATCCTCCTCCTCCTCCTCCTCCTCCTCCTCATCCTCTTCCTGTGTGATGGGTGGGAAAGAAGGAACACTGTCCGGATAAAGGGGGCCTTGAGAGGCAAGGAAGTCCTCCTCTTCCTGCCTCTGTTCTGCCTCAAGTGCCCTGTCCATTATCCCACGCAGCGTATGCTCCAACAGGTGGACAAGAGGGACAGTGTCACTGATGCATGCACTGTCACTGCTCACCATCCTCGTGGCCTCCTCAAATGGTGAGAGGACAGTGCATGCATCCCTGATCATGCTCCACTGACGTGGGGAAAAAAAACCAAGCTCCCCTGACCCTGTCCTGGTGCCGTAGTCGCAAAGGTACTCATTGATGGCCCTCTGCTGCGTGTGCAGTCGCTGCAGCATGGCCAACGTTGAGTTCCACCTGGTGGGCATGTCACATATTAGGCGGTTCTTGGGCAGGTTCAGCTCCTTTTGCAGCTCAGTCAGCCGAGCACTGGCATTATAAGATCGGCGGAAATGCACACAGACTTTCCTGGCCTGCCTCAGGACATCCTGTAAGCCTGGGAACCTGCCCAAGAACCGCTGCACCACCAGGTTGAGGACGTGAGCCATGCAGGGCACATGGGTGAGCTGCCCCTGTCGCAGGGCGGAGAGGAGGTTGGTGCCATTGTCAGAAACGACCATTCCTGGCTTAAGCTGACGTGGCGTCAACCACCTCTCGGCCTGCCCCTGCAGAGCTGCCAGAACCTCTGGCCCAGTGTGGCTCCTGTCCCCCAAACACACCAGCGCAAGCACGGCATGGCATCTTTTTGCCTGCGTACTTGCGTAGCCCCTTGTACGCCTACGGAGCACCGCTGGTTCCAAGGACAGAGCACTGGAGGAAGAAGGAGAGGAGGGGGTGGAGGAGAGAGGTGTGTCACAACCAGTAGCAGTAGTAGCGTTTTGGAGGCGTGGTGGCGGAACAACCTCCAACACTACTGCACCTTGTCCTGCATCCCTCCCAGCTGCCAATAGAGTGACCCAATGGGCCGTGAAAGAAAGGTACCGTCCCTGTCCATGCCTGCTGGACCATGAGTCAGCGGTAATATGCACCTTACCGCTGACCGCCCTGTCCAGCGAGGCATGGACATTGCCTTCCACATGCCGGTAGAGAGACGGAATCGCCTTCCGTGAGAAAAAGTGGCGTTTGGGAACCTGCCACTGAGGAACCGCACATTGAACAAACTCACGGAAGGGTGCCGAGTCTACCAACTGAAAAGGCAGCAGCTGAAGTGCTAGCAATTTAGCCAAGCTAGCATTCAACCGCTGGGCATGTGGATGGCTGGGAGTGTACTTCTTTCTACGGTCCAGCAGCTGGGGCAGGGAAATTTGCCTGCTGCAATCGGACGTCGGTGTACTGCAAGTACTTGGTTGTGACACACCTAATTCTACACCTTCAGTCCTCTCAGAGCAGCTTTCAGAGAGCACTGAAGGTGTAGTGGGGATGGAGATCCCAGCTGATGAGGAGCAAGGAGAGGTCCGCTTAGTTCTTTGGTGTGGGTCTTTTATGTGTGCCTGCCAACGAGCTGCATGGCAGGTCGACATATGTCTGCTCATGCTTGTGGTGCCCAAGCGGCTGATGTTTTGGCCACGCGAGATACGCTTGAGACAAATATTGCAAATAGCAGTGGTGCGATCTGATGCACTCGTCTCAAAAAAGGCCCACACCAAAGAACTTTTCTGATAACGTGCAGAGGCAGCGCCCTGCACAGGCGGAGCTCTGCGGTGTTGCACAGTTGCTGTGCTGGCCTCTACCTGGCCTCCAGGGGGCATCCTGCCTCGTTGGACATGTGACGCTGCATCCTCCTCCTCCTCGTCCTCCTCCTCATCCTCTCTCACTTCAGGCACCCACGTGGAGTCAGTGACCTCATCATCCCCTCCCTCTTCACCACTAGAGCAAACCTGGCAGTAAGCTGCAGCTGGTGGAACAGTACTGCCAGATTCCTCAAGCTGGGTATCATCATCCGAGCCTTCGAATCGTTGGGCATCCTCCTGGAGCATGTACCCAACACTGTGCTCAAAGAGTTCGGGGGACTCCTCAGGAGGACATGGTGGGTCTAGGGAAGGGGTGGCTGATGATGCCATTGAGTACGCGTTGGCAGCTGCTCTGCCAGTACCCTGAGCCTGGGTGAGAGAGGATGAGGAGGATGAGGAGGGCTTGGTCATCCATTCTATCAAGCCTTCAGCATGATGCGGCTCCACATGTCCAGCTGCCGAAAACAAAGACGCGCGTGTCCCATGGCCACGTGCTGATGACGATGCACGACCGCGTCCACGGCCACGGCCACGTCCACTAGAAACAGAGCCTGCCTGCCCTGTGTTCTTGGCTCTGCACGCTCTGCCTCCCCTTGGCGGTCTTCCAGCCATTGTAGTCGGTAGTCCTGTGGGTGCTGCTGAGAAGAATATATAGGAGCTCTGTGTGATGCCACTAACACACTAGAAGTCCTATGGGTGCTTCTGCAAAGAAAATATAGGAGCTCTGTGTGATGCCACTAACACACTAGAAGTCCTGTGGGTGCTGCTGAGAAGAATATATAGGAGCTCTGTGTGATGCCACTAACACACTAGACGTCCTATGGGTGCTTCTGCAAAGAAAATATAGGAGCTCTGTGTGATGCCACTAACACACTAGAAGTCCTGTGGGTGCTGCTGAGAAGAATATATAGGAGCTCTGTGTGATGCCACTAACACACTAGAAGTCCTATGGGTGCTTCTGCAAAGAAAATATAGGAGCTCTGTGTGATGCCACTAACACACTAGAAGTCCTATGGGTGCTTCTGCAAAGAAAATATAGGAGCTCTGTGTGATGCCACTAACACACTAGAAGTCCTGTGGGTGCTGCTGAGAAGAATATATAGGAGCTCTGTGTGATGCCACTAACACACTAGAAGTCCTATGGGTGCTTCTGCAAAGAAAATATAGGAGCTCTGTGTGATGCCACTAACACACTAGAAGTCCTATGGGTGCTTCTGCAAAGAAAATATAGGAGCTCTGTGTGATGCCACTAACACACTAGAAGTCCTGTGGGTGCTGCTGAGAAGAATATATAGGAGCTCTGTGCGATGCCACTAACACACTAGAAGTCCTATGGGTGCTTCTGCAAAGAAAATATAGGAGCTCTGTGTGATGCCACTAACACACTAGAAGTCCTGTGGGTGCTGCTGAGAAGAATATATAGGAGCTCTGTGTGATGCCACTAACACACTAGAAGTCCTATGGGTGCTTCTGCAAAGAAAATATAGGAGCTCTGTGTGATGCCACTAACACACTAGAAGTCCTATGGGTGCTTCTGCAAAGAAAATATTGGAGCTCTGTGTGATGCCACTAGAAGTCCCGTGGGTGCTGCTGAGAAGAAAATATAGGAGCTCTGTGTGATGCCACTAACACACTAGAAGTCCTATGGGTGCTTCTGCAAAGAAAATAGAGGATCTCTGTGTGATGGGACTAACACACTTCAAGTCCTATAGGTGCTTCTGGGAACAAAATATATGATCTCTGTGTGATGGGACTAACACACTTCAAGTCCTATAGGTGCTTCTGGGAACAAAATATATGATCTCTGTGTGATGGAACTAACACACTTCAAGTCCTATAGGTGCTTCTGGGAACAAAATATAGCTCTGTGTGATGGGACTAACACACTTCAAGTCCTATAGTTGCTTCTGGGAAGAAAATATAGGTCTGTGTGATGGGACTAACACACTTCAAGTCCTATAGGTGCTTCTGGGAACAAAATATAGGATCTCTGTGTGATGCCACTAACACACTAGAAGTCCTATTGGTTCTTCTGCAAAGAAAATATAGGAGCTCTGTGTGATGGGACTAACACACTTCAAGTCCTATAGGTGCTTCTGGGAAGAAAATATAGGTCTGTGTGATGGGACTAACACACTCCAAGTCCTATAGGTGCCTCTGGGAACAAAATATATGATCTCTGTGTGATGGGACTAACACACTTCAAGTCCTATGGGTGCTTCTGGGAAGAAAATATAGGTCTGTGTGATGGGACTAACACACTTCAAGTCCTATAGGTGCTTCTGGGAACAAAATATAGGATCTCTGTGTGATGGGACTAACACACTTCAAGTCCTATAGGTGCTTCTGGGAACAAAATATAGGATCTCTGTGTGATGGGACTAACACACTTCAAGTCCTATAGGTGCTTCTGGGAAGAAAATGTAGGTCTGTGTGATGGGACTAACACACTTCAAGTCCTATAGGTGCTTCTGGGAACAAAATATAGGATCTCTGTGTGATGGGACTAACACACTTCAAGTCCTATAGGTGCTTCTGGGAAGAAAATGTAGGTCTGTGTGATGGGACTAACACACTCAAGTCCTATAGGTGCCTCTGGGAACAAAATATATGATCTCTGTGTGATGGGACTAACACACTTCAAGTCCTATAGGTGCTTCTGGGAACAAAATATAGCTCTGTGTGATGGGACTAACACACTTCAAGTCCTATATTTGCTTCTGGGAAGAAAATATAGGTCTGTGTGATGGGACTAACACACTTCAAGTCCTATAGGTGCTTCTGGGAACAAAATATAGCTCTGTGTGATGGGACTAACACACTTCAAGTCCTATAGGTGCTTCTGGGAACAAAATATAGGATCTCTGTGTGATGCCACTAACACACTAGAAGTCCTATGGGTGCTTCTGCAAAGAAAATATAGGAGCTCTGTGTGATGGGACTAACACACTTCAAGTCCTATAGGTGCTTCTGGGAAGAAAATATAGGTCTGTGTGATGGGACTAACACACTTCAAGTCCTATAGGTGCCTCTGGGAACAAAATATATGATCTCTGTGTGATGGGACTAACACACTTCAAGTCCTATGGGTGCTTCTGGGAAGAAAATATAGGTCTGTGTGATGGGACTAACACACTTCAAGTCCTATAGGTGCTTCTGGGAACAAAATATAGGATCTCTGTGTGATGGGACTAACACACTTCAAGTCCTATAGGTGCTTCTGGGAAGAAAATATAGGTCTGTGTGATGGGACTAACACACTTCAAGTCCTATAGGTGCTTCTGGGAACAAAATATAGGATCTCTGTGTGATGGGACTAACACACTTCAAGTCCTATAGGTGCTTCTGGGAAGAAAATGTAGGTCTGTGTGATGGGACTAACACACTTCAAGTCCTATAGGTGCTTCTGGGAACAAAATATAGGATCTCTGTGTGATGGGACTAACACACTTCAAGTCCTATAGGTGCTTCTGGGAAGAAAATGTAGGTCTGTGTGATGGGACTAACACACTTCAAGTCCTATAGGTGCCTCTGGGAACAAAAATATATGATCTCTGTGTGATGGGACTAACACACTTCAAGTCCTATAGGTGCTTCTGGGAAGAAAATATATGATCTCTGTGTGATGGGACTAACACACTTCAAGTCCTATAGGTGCTTCTGGGAAGAAAATGTAGGTCTGTGTGATGGGACTAACACACTTCAAGTCCTATAGGTGCCTCTGGGAACAAAATATATGATCTCTGTGTGATGGGACTAACACACTTCAAGTCCTATAGGTGCTTCTGGGAAGAAAATATAGGTCTGTGTGATGGGACTAACACACTTCAAGTCCTATAGGTGCTTCTGGGAACAAAATATATGATCTCTGTGTGATGGGACTAACACACTTCAAGTCCTATGGGTGCTTCTGGGAAGAAAATATAGGTCTGTGTGATGGGACTAACACACTTCAAGTCCTATAGGTGCTTCTGGGAACAAAATTTATGATCTCTGTGTGATGGGACTAACACACTTCAAGTCCTATAGGTGCTTCTGGGAAGAAAATATAGGTCTGTGTGATGGGACTAACACACTTCAAGTCCTATAGGTGCTTCTGGGAACAAAATATATGATCTCTGTGTGATGGGACTAACACACTTCAAGTCCTATGGGTGCTTCTGGGAAGAATATATAGTTCTGTGTGATGGGACTAACACACTTCAAGTCCTATAGGTGCTTCTGGGAACAAAATATATGATCTCTGTGTGATGGGACTAACACACTTCAAGTCCTATAGGTGCTTCTGGGAAGAAAATGTAGGTCTGTGTGATGGGACTAACACACTTCAAGTCCTATAGGTGCTTCTGGGAACAAAATATATGATCTCTGTGTGATGGGACTAACACACTTCAAGTCCTATAGGTGCTTCTGGGAAGAAAATGTAGGTCTGTGTGATGGGACTAACACACTTCAAGTCCTATAGGTGCCTCTGGGAACAAAATATATGATCTCTGTGTGATGGGACTAACACACTACAAGTCCTATAGGTGCTTCTGGGAAGAAAATGTAGGTCTGTGTGATGGGACTAACACACTTCAAGTCCTATAGGTGCTCCTGGGAACAAAATATATGATCTCTGTGTGATGGGACTGACACACTTCAAGTCCTATAGGTGCTTCTGGGAAGAAAATATAGGTCTGTGTGATGGGACTAACACACTTCAAGTCCTATAGGTGCCTCTGGGAACAAAATATATGATCTCTGTGTGATGGGACTAACACACTTCAAGTCCTATAGGTGCTTCTGGGAAGAAAATATAGGTCTGTGTAATGGGACTAACACACTTCAAGTCCTATAGGTGCTTCTGGGAACAAAATATATGATCTCTGTGTGATGGGACTAACACACTACAAGTCCTATAGGTGCTTCTGGGAAGAAAATATAGCTCTGTGTGATGGGACTAACACACTTCAAGTCCTATAGGTGCTTCTGGGAACACAATATAGGAGCTCTGTTTGCTGCCAGTGCCTGCCTGCCACGAACACACTACAAGTCCTATAGGTGCTTCAGGGAAGAAAATATAGGTCTGTGTGATGGGACTAACACACTTCAAGTCCTATAGGTGCTTCTGGGAACAAAATATAGGATCTCTGTGTGATGGGACTAACACACTTCAAGTCCTATAGGTGCTTCTGGGAAGAAAATGTAGGTCTGTGTGATGGGACTAACACACTTCAAGTCCTATAGGTGCTTCTGGGAACAAAATATAGGATCTCTGTGTGATGGGACTAACACACTTCAAGTCCTATAGGTGCTTCTGGGAAGAAAATGTAGGTCTGTGTGATGGGACTAACACACTTCAAGTCCTATAGGTGCCTCTGGGAACAAAATATATGATCTCTGTGTGATGGGACTAACACACTTCAAGTCCTATAGGTGCTTCTGGGAAGAAAATATATGATCTCTGTGTGATGGGACTAACACACTTCAAGTCCTATAGGTGCTTCTGGGAAGAAAATGTAGGTCTGTGTGATGGGACTAACACACTTCAAGTCCTATAGGTGCCTCTGGGAACAAAATATATGATCTCTGTGTGATGGGACTAACACACTTCAAGTCCTATAGGTGCTTCTGGGAAGAAAATATAGGTCTGTGTGATGGGACTAACACACTTCAAGTCCTATAGGTGCTTCTGGGAACAAAATATATGATCTCTGTGTGATGGGACTAACACACTTCAAGTCCTATGGGTGCTTCTGGGAAGAAAATATAGGTCTGTGTGATGGGACTAACACACTTCAAGTCCTATAGGTGCTTCTGGGAACAAAATTTATGATCTCTGTGTGATGGGACTAACACACTTCAAGTCCTATAGGTGCTTCTGGGAAGAAAATATAGGTCTGTGTGATGGGACTAACACACTTCAAGTCCTATAGGTGCTTCTGGGAACAAAATATATGATCTCTGTGTGATGGGACTAACACACTTCAAGTCCTATGGGTGCTTCTGGGAAGAATATATAGTTCTGTGTGATGGGACTAACACACTTCAAGTCCTATAGGTGCTTCTGGGAACAAAATATATGATCTCTGTGTGATGGGACTAACACACTCAAGTCCTATAGGTGCTTCTGGGAAGAAAATGTAGGTCTGTGTGATGGGACTAACACACTTCAAGTCCTATAGGTGCTTCTGGGAACAAAAATATATGATCTCTGTGTGATGGGACTAACACACTTCAAGTCCTATAGGTGCTTCTGGGAAGAAAATGTAGGTCTGTGTGATGGGACTAACACACTTCAAGTCCTATAGGTGCCTCTGGGAACAAAATATATGATCTCTGTGTGATGGGACTAACACACTACAAGTCCTATAGGTGCTTCTGGGAAGAAAATGTAGGTCTGTGTGATGGGACTAACACACTTCAAGTCCTATAGGTGCCTCTGGGAACAAAATATATGATCTCTGTGTGATGGGACTGACACACTTCAAGTCCTATAGGTGCTTCTGGGAAGAAAATATAGGTCTGTGTGATGGGACTAACACACTTCAAGTCCTATGGGTGCCTCTGGGAACAAAATATATGATCTCTGTGTGATGGGACTAACACACTTCAAGTCCTATAGGTGCTTCTGGGAAGAAAATATAGGTCTGTGTAATGGGACTAACACACTTCAAGTCCTATAGGTGCTTCTGGGAACAAAATATATGATCTCTGTGTGATGGGACTAACACACTACAAGTCCTATAGGTGCTTCTGGGAAGAAAATATAGCTCTGTGTGATGGGACTAACACACTTCAAGTCCTATAGGTGCTTCTGGGAACACAATATAGGAGCTCTGTTTGCTGCCAGTGCCTGCCTGCCACGAACACACTACAAGTCCTATAGGTGCTTCTGGGAACAAAATATAGGAGCTCTGCCTGCCTGCCACGAACACACTACAAGTCCTATAGGTGCTTCTGGGAACAAAATATAGGAGCTCTGCCTGCCTGCCACGAACACACTACAAGTCCTATAGGTGCTTCTGGGAACAAAATATAATATAGGAGCTCTGCCTGCCTGCCACGAACACACTACAAGTCCTATAGGTGCTTCTGGGAACAAAATATAGGAGCTCTGCCTGCCTGCCACGAACACACTACAAGTCCTATAGGTGCTTCTGGGAACAAAATATAGGAGCTCTGCCTGCCTGCCACGAACACACTACAAGTCCTATAGGTGCTTCTGGGAACAAAATATAGGAGCTCTGCCTGCCTGCCACGAACACACTACAAGTCCTATAGGTGCTTCTGGGAACAAAATATAGGAGCTCTGTTTGCTGCCAGTGCCTGCCTGCCACGAACACACTACAAGCCCCTCTTTCTAAATCAATCTTTCTAAATGAATCTATCTAACTCAATCTCTCTAAGTAAATCTCTCTAACTAAATCTAGCAGAGTGACACAGAACGATCCTGCTCTATCTACACCGGAACAGCATGTGACCGGCGCAGACGGCGTGGCGGCCTTTTATAAGAGGGGGCGTGTACTAAAGCCCCTGAGCTGTAATTGGCTACAGGCGTCCTGCCTGTAGCCAATTATGGCTCTTCGTGTTTCCGGCGCTGTGATTGGCCAAGCATGCGGGGTCACAGTGCATGCTTGGCCAATCATCAGCCAGCAATGCACTGCGCCGGCTGCGCCGGCCGCAATGCATTGCGGGGCCGCGCGCATCACACGAACGTGATGCGAGCGGCCAAAATAGTTCTGGGCTCGCCAAGCGAGCGAACGCCCGGTGCTCGATGCGAACATGGGTTCGCATCGAGCACCGGGCCCATCCCTAGTTATGAGGCAGCCATCACCCACAGAAGATCAGGGTTAGTTTCCCAAGATGTTTGGAATAACCTACCTGCTGAGTTCCTTCAAAAACTGTGTGCAAGTGCACTTAGAAGAATTTAGGCTGTTTTGAAGGCAATGGGTGCCCACACCAAATATTGATTTGGCTTTCCCTACTTTCATTTACAAATTTGTTAATTAATAAAATAAACTAAATCAAAAAAACTGGTATGATAAATAAACGCGCCCCCTTCCCTTTTCACACCACCACTGCGCACAAGCAAAGCTAAACCACCTGTGTGTAATAACCTAAGCAGCTACTTAAATAAAATATAGTATAAAGGTGATTTTAAATGAATTAAATAGCAGCGCTAATAATCAAAATAATGTGAACAAACTAAATAATCAACCTGTGAAAACAGTGTTTGAAAATAATCTAAAACAATCACCTATAAACACAATGTTGAAGAATAATAGTGATAAATACTAGTGATTAAAAATAATGATAATTAATACTAGTGTCCATGATATAAAGAAACAAATCCAAACTTTAGTCCACAAACTGTTAATTGAAACATCCAAGTGATTGTGTTTCAAAGTGAAAAATCTTGAAGTAAACTGAATCTTGAAGTGAAAACTCTTCCACCACACCACCTGTGTTCAGTGCTACCGCACCCTTAAGAAACGCACTCACCAATAGCATATGCCTTGCACTCTAATGCTCGGCAAACTTGCTTAATAGCCCCACGCGGGTATCAGATGAATCCAAAGAGTGTTAGATACTTGCACTTCCACGTCAAGTTCCTCACATACTCGGCACATGTGAGACTCACATTTTTTTCACATCTTCCTAAAACTTTTGCACAGTAGTGTATATACACTTTTTTTTACATACTGTCACCAGAGCAAGTGCAGTGCCACTATGGTGACATTGTACGGCTGTGGCAGTGGTCATGTATAATGGATGGCTGCTCTGCACTGTATGTTAATGTAGCCAGCCATTGTCTATGATCTCTGCCATAGCATTACAATTTCACCAGACCAGTGCAGCCAGTCAGTGTCCCCATTCACCACCACACTCCCAGTGTCACCATAAGGCCTCAATCACATGCACAGTACTCTCTAAAGAGCAATCCAAACATGTATTGTTCTTCAGTGAGCATTTGTCAGGTGGTGAAAGGGGGCATCTGCTTTAACCCCTTAGACCCAGCACAAGTGCCCCAATTCACTTAAATAGGTTATGATCAGGGGGTATAATTTCTGCCACAGCTGCATCATGAGTACACCCCTTGCTGCTGTCTTTGCAGCTAAAGGGGTAACAGTTGGAGGGGGGTAAAACCCTGGCTCCACTGTTAGGTTTTACCACCCTGAACCTCACATGTGAACAAGCACTAATAATGCAACCAGTCAGTGTCCAAAATGTGATAGGTAGTAGGAAATTAGAAGCGTAACGTATGCCCCTAGAAAACCCAAAGGTGCTCCATGGATTTTGCGATAAAGTCTCCCTGTGGCTAGGCTGTGAAAAAATCTCACACACGTGTTATCGCTATACTCAAGAGGAGTAGCAAAATGTGTTTTGGGGTGTAATTCTAAGTATGTCTATGCTATGTGTTAGAAATATCCTATAAAATTACAACTACAAATAATAAAAAAAATTAAAATTCCACATTTTCCAAAAAACTTGTGGCAGAAAACGTAATTTTCAAAAGAATCGCAATGCCTCCTAGAAAACACCATGGGGTATTTTCATTCCAAAATGCTTTCCTGTTGCTTCAGGCCTTCCAAAAATGTGATAGGTAGTCAGGAAATTACAGTAGATGTGTAATTTATGCCCGAGAACACCTGAAGGTGCTCCTTGGGTTTTTGCTCCCTCTATGTGGCTAGGCTGTGAAAAAGTCTCACATATGTGGTATCTCTATATTTCGGAGGAGTAACAGAATATGTTTTGAGGTTTGCTTCTAAGTATGCCTATGCTATGTGTTAGACATATCTTAGACATATCTTATTAATTAAAAGCTTTGCTAAAAAAAAAAAAAAAAAAAATTCTTGTTGTTCTTTCCCACATTTTCCAAAAACCTGTGGCAAATAAATTCAATTTTAAAGACTCACTATGCCTTCCAAATACCTTGGGGTTTTTGCTATCCAAAATTTAATTTTGTGGTTGTTTCTTCTGTCATGGCTCTTCTGAGACTGAGGCTCAAGAAATGTGATAGGTAATCAGGAAATTAGATACATAATTTATGTCCCCTGAAAACTCAAAGGTGCTCCTTGGATTTTGGGCCCTTCTATGCATCCAAACTGCAGCCCTAGGGCCGGATGTGGCCCGTTGCTTACTTTAATCTGGCGTTATTCCTGCTACTGACAACAACAGTGGGGCATAATTCCTGCCATTGACACCAGCAATGGGGCGTAATTCCTGTAACTGACAAAAACAATGGGGCACAGTTCCTGCTACTGACACCAATGATGGGGCATAGTTCCTGCCAATGACACCAGCAATGGGGCACAATTCCTGCTACCGACACCAACAATGGGGCACAATTCCTTCCTTCCTTCCTTGCCCCACACAATGATGGGGCATAATTCCTTCCACTGACCTCAAAAATGGGTTGCTATTCAGCTCAACGACATCAACTATTTCTCCCCCAATACCAAAGATTGTTCATTGTTTACTCCCACTGGACACAGTCTGGCCCACCTAAAGTCTGAAGGACAGTAAACTGGCCCTTTCTTTAGAATGTCTGGAGACCCCTGATCTAAGCTATAAAAAAATGTCATACACGTGATATCTCCATACTCAGGAAGAGTAGCAGACTGTGTTTTTTGATTTATACCTATGCTGTGTGTGAGAAATAACTTGGTAAAATGGCAACTGAAGGAAAAAATTTAATTAATTCTCAATTTTCACACAAAATTGTTACATCAATACAACTTCAAAAAACTCACTATGCCTCTTACTAAGTACCTAGAACTGTCTACTTTCCAAAAAGGGGTATAATTGGGGATATTTGTACTGTCCTGACATTTTAGGGGATCAAGAAAGGAGATAGGCACTTAGTACATCAGGACTGATCAATTTTAAAATATTTATACCACAATTTGTAAACTATATAATTTTAACACAGACCAAATAATACACACTTATTTTTTTTTTCACAGGAGAAATATAGCAGAATACATTTTGGCCTAAATGCATGAAAGATTATTTATTTGCAACAGAAACAGAAACTTTTTCATTTAAACATAGTAACAAGTTACATAGTACAAAGTTAAAAAAAAATCCAGTGGTCATCAAATACGACCAAAAGAAAGCTCTATTTATCTATCTAAAAATTATATAAAATTAATTTGGATACAGTGTTGCATGACTTAATTGTCATTTAAAGTATGACAACGCTGAAAAGGGGAAAATTGCCAGGAATGGAAGGGGGTTTAACAAACCAGTCTTCAAGTGGTTATATCAGGTGCCTGTTCGAATATGTTAAAAAAATATGTTAACATTTTTTTTTCCATGGGTGTACTCACTTTTTCACATATCTGTCTATATAATATTATATATACACATATATAAAATATATTAAACAGCATTTGTGTTTTTGAACACATACTGTGCATATTTGGATGTATAGAGTAATGCACTGTAACCCTCTTTGTACTTCATTATCTTGCACCAGATAAGGTATGTGTTGTTTGTGGAGTTTGCTACACAGAAGTATTTATTCTAAAGATATCCTTTAACACTGGTGATTACAGGAGCTTTTGTGGAAGTTCTCTATCAAACTTTTAAGTGCCATGATACTCTACATGCAGCACTATGTTCTTTTGTTAAGGGAAATGTGGTAACTACACATAGTGCAACATCCTGATAAGGTAAAATAAGGTAGCTGGCTAGGCTCTGAAGTCACAATTTGTTTCCCTAAAGAAAAAAGCATGGGCAAAGAATGTACTTGAATGTTTCCTTGTTTTGCAGTGCACATTACTAGTTTCCTGTTCCAGGATGCTGATTACTGGCACCACAGATTATTGTATTGTCATTTAAAGTGGTATTCAGTCCAAATTAAAAAATTATTATATTGAAGCACAGCTTACTTGTTTTTAGATGTGGTGGCTACATTTTGTTTTCTTTTTAGGCTTATTTTTCTTTCATTGCTCAATGTGGTCTCAACACATCGTCATACAAATATGATTGTTTTAGTTGGTACCATCAAATTAATGCCATGGACAGGTTTCATTTTATTGCAGCACAGCGCATTGCAACATGCCTCCGTGCTTGCTAGAGGGTTAGAAGGCCAAAAGAAAAAGTCAGAAAAAAAAGGAAAAACGGCATATGAACTCTTGTTTAAAATATACTGCAGTGCATCATAGCACAACACAACATAGTGTAAAATAATTTGCATGCCTTAGGCCCCTTTCACACCGGGGCGTTTTTCATGCGGTGCAGCGCTAAAAATAGCGCCTGTTCACCGCATGAAAAAATCCGGCCCCTTTAACTCCAGTGTGAAAGCCGGCGGGCTTTCACACTGGAGCGGTGCGCTAGCAGGATGACAAAAAAAGTCCTGCTAGCAGCATCTTTGGAGCGGGATAGGAGCGGTGTGTTCACCGCTCCTATACCGCTCCTTCCCATTGATTACAATGGGAGACCGCGGTAAAACCGCGGCAATACCGCGGTTACCGCGGCAATACCGCGACTACGGCGGCACTCTGCGGGGGGTGTTTAACCCTTTTTCGGCCGCTCGCGGGGGTAAAACCGCACCGCGAGCGGCCGAAAACCGCGGTGAAAACGACAGTAAATATAGCGCTGCTTTACCGTCACCGCGGCTCACCGCCCCGGTGTGAAAGGGGCCTTATAGAGTGAATGAACCTTTAAATAGACTGTGCCTGTGTTATATTAATGTTAATATTACTCAGCAATGGAGGCATGAATATAAAAATTACCCAGTCTTATCCTGCTAACAACACTTTGCTCTAACCTTTAACGTGTGAGAAACTGACTTCACTTTCATTCACATTACATTTTATTCAAGTCATTTCATTCAGTTCATTACATTTCATTCATCTTATTACATTCTTTGCACAGGATTAAATACTGTACATCTTCATATTAAGTTGCGGTCATAATAAATCACAATAGGAGAAGGATAGATGATAGGTAATTCCATTTTAAAATTCAGTAGCGCCAAATTTTAAAAATTAGAATGTTCCAAATAAGCTATTAAAAGAAATGATCCAAGATAATAGTTCATAATAGCAGGTATTCCTAAAATTGTACTATTTCTCTGAGTAGCATATTCTTTTACTCAAAATATATTATTACAATAATATATTAGACCAATTGATCAGTGATGTCAATATTTGGATTATTCTATGTCTTGTGTTGATGATGTCATCTGATCTCTAATGTAACAGTATTTCATACTTCTCCAGGTTAACACACAGACTTAACAGTACATTTTCTTGAGCACTTGACAAAAACTGAACAAGCAGTTGTTTTATTATAGCAAATCTCCAGATTCAGACAGAAATGGAGGGTTGTGGAATTAGAGGAGGTGGATACATAACAATAAGATATGTCACTCTTCACCGATGAGATGTGCAACCAGTTTAAAGTATATCTGAATCCTCAGCTTAAAAATAAATATATTCCCTTTTTGTCCTTTTTGTCTGTAACTTCTTGCCACTTCTCTTCTATATTTTGTTTCAAATAAAGTATAAACATTTATGAAAACTTTTCTCCCCAACACTTCCTCTGATGGGGTGACAACACTGCCCTTACATGCACTCTATGGAGTGGCAGCATTGTCTTTTCATCCATATATGCACCCTGTACTGAGGACTACAAGTAGGCTGACATGTAACATGTGAACACATCCAGCATCAGCTCCACTTAAGGACATCATCAGTCAGCTACCCTCCACAGATCCTGAAAGGCCATTTTCCTGCTGGCAATGTCCTTTCTCTAAAAGGCTTTTATAGTCACATGACCTTTTTAATATTCACATGATTGTCTCTCCTCCAATCATTGGATCTCTGTGGGGCAATTGAGGCTACACACTACTGCCAGCATGTCAGGGACTGGACTGGAACCTTGGACCTCTGCTGTGTCTGACAATGACTCTTCTCACTGAGCTACCTGAGATGTTGGACAGTGCCCTGTCTGATCCATTGGACAACCCCGCCTTGTGCCTTGACTTCTGCTGAACCCTGAACTCTTTGCTTCTCCCATTAACTTTCCGATTTAAGCCATGTCTCTGCACTTCCTGTTTGCCAGATTATTGTGCTCTCTTCAGCCAGTATCTCGCTCTTGTCTTCCCTGCTGCCAACTATATTGTGCTACCACTCGTTATCAACCCTTGGCTTGTTCCTCAACTATGCTTCTGCCATATGCCAAGCCTGATCCCTGATCATGACAAAATAATCTGGTCCAAACATGGAGGCCGCTATAGCAAACGTTGTGGCTCCTCTTAGGCAGCAAATTTCTGAGCTGAAGGAATTTGGTGTTACTTACCAAGAAAAAGTTGCCAAACTAAAAAGTATGGTGGAAAGGCAACAGGGGGAGATTCAAAATTACCAGAGTAAGGATGGCATGATTTTCTCTACTGGTCCATTTGTTCAACAGGATTCTAAAAATCCTGAGCCTATGCAGGTTGATGCTATAAAGAGATTAATTTCCATTCAGGAGAAAGAGAGAAGATGTTCTGAGAACCTGTCTATATTGTGGGGACTCTCTCCACTGTCTTTTTTATTACCCTGGAGAAGCATTGCAGGCATGTTTGCATTGTCTTTGAAAGGTCTAGGAAGAACCGATTTTATATTAATGTGAGTTTAACCGCTTCCCGACCGCCCACTGCATATATACGTCAGCAGAATGGCACGGGCAGGCAAAACCACGTACCTGTAAGTGGCCCTTTAAATGCCTGCCCGTGGGTCGAGCGCGCACCGCCAGCGGCGCGCTTGCGACCCGGTCGGGAGCTCCGTGACCCCGGCCGCGGGACCAGCGAACCCGATCGCTGCTGGTGTCCCGCGATCGGGTTACGGAGCTGAAGAACCTAATGTAAAAAAACACACACGTCAGAGTCCATAACCCCTCCCCTCCCACTAGTGGTTAACTCTTTCACTACAACTGTCATTTTTTACAGGAATCAATGCATTTAAATAGCATTGATTGCTGTATAAATGACAATGGTCCCAAAAATGTGTCAAAAATGTCTGATGTGTCCACCATAATGTCGCAGTCACAATAAAAATCGCTGATCGCCACCATTACTAGTAAAAAAAAAAAAATATTAATAAAAATGCTATAAAACTATCCCCTATTTTTTAAACGCTATAACTTTTACGCAAACCAATCAATAATCGCTAATTTCGATTTTTTTTTACCAAAAATATGTAGAAGAATACGTATCGGCCTAAACTGAGGAAAAAAAATGTTTTTTTATATATTTTTGGGGGATATTTATTATAGCAAAAAGCAAAAAATATTGCATTTTTTTCAAAATTGTCGCTCTATTTTTGTTTATAGCGCAAAAAATAAAAACCGCAGGGGTGATCAAATACCACCAAAAGAAAGCTCTATTTTTGGGAAAAAAAGGACGCCAATTTTGTTTTGGAGCCACGTCGCACGACCGCGCAATTGTCAGTTAAAGCGACGCAGTGCCGAATCGCAAAAAGGGGCCTGGTCCTTTGGCTGCCAATTGGTCCGGGGCTGAAGTGGTTAAGCAAAGAATCAGTTCTTGGGATACATTATTTCTCCTGATGGAGTGAGCATGTATCCTGAGAAGATGAAAGCAGTGGTTGATTTGTCTGTTCCTAGAAATGTTAAGGAAATACAACAATTTCGGATTTTCCAACTTCTAGCAATAATTAAGCTAAAGTCTCTTTTCACTACTGCACCAATATTTGTACACCCTGATACTCAAATTCCTTTTATAGTGGAAGTGGATTCCTCAGACTCTGCCGTGGGAGCTATCCTTTCTCAGAAAAGGAGAAAAGATGCAGCTTCACCCTTGTGCGTATTTCTCTCGCTTAATGTTGTTAGCTGAAAAGAATTATGACATTGGGAATAAGGAGTTGCTGGCAATTAGGCTGCTTTCACACTGGGGCGGTGCGGGGCGGCGATGGTAAAGCAGCGCTATATTTAGCGCTGCTTTACCATCGTTTTACCCGCGGTATGCGGCCGCTAGCGTGGTGGTTTTAACCCCCGCTAGCGGCCGAAAAAGGGTTAAAAACCTCCGCAAAGCGCCGCTGCAGGGGGGCTTTGCGGGTGGTATCCTCGCGGTCTCCCATTGATTTCAATGGGTAGGAGCGGTATAGGAGCGGTGAACACACCGCTCCTTCACCGCTCCGAAGATGCAGCTAGCAGGACTTTTTTTACCGTCCTGCTAGCGCACCGCTCCAGTGTGAAAGCCCTCAGGGCTTTCACACTGGAGACACAGCAACAGCTGTTTCGGGTCGGTTTGCAGGCGCTATTTTTAGCGCAATAGCGCCTGCAAACCGCCCCAGTGTGAAAGCAGCCTTAAGGAAGCCTTTTCTGAATAGAGGCATCTGCTGGAAGGGGCTAAACATTCTCACTGATCATAAAAATCTAGAATTTATTTGTTTCTGCCAAGAGGATGTCTTCTAGACAAGCACGTTGGTCGCTGTTCTTTTCCAGGTTTAATTTTATTATCTTGTATCAACCTGGGTCAAGGCATGGTAAGGCTGATGCCTTATCGAGGATGTTGCCTGAATCCTGCCTAAAAAGAGCTTCCCAGGGGCCATGAATTTCGAGATAATCTTGAGTCTCCTCAAGGAATCATCTTCTTACAGATATTAACCTTGATACCAAAAACAGCTTTTGGACTCACGCACATTGTCTCTATGTACCTGAATGTGTTCAGGTCGAAGCCCTCAGGTTGGTTCATGACTCAAAACTTGCGGGGCATTTTGGGGTTTCTAAGACTAAAGAACTTTTGTCCTGTTCCTTTTGGAGGCCTGGGTATAAGAAAGATGTCAAACACTATAGATGTGCACACAATAAGACTCCCTGAGCTTCACTTTTGAGATTGCTTCAGCCACTCCCTGTTCCATAAAGACCATGGATGTCAATTTCTATGGACTTTGTGGTAGATTTAACTCCCTCAAAAGAAGTGACCACTATCTTGGTCATTGTCGATCGTCTCACTAATTTTATACCTATTACGGGGATAACTTCTGTTGAACAAACTGCAAGTTAATGGTTTGATAAGTGTTTAAACTACATGGAATTCCTAGTAATGTGGTGTCTCAACTCCAATTCCTTCTGTTACCAACAGATTAACTGCATTGCAGGAGTTTTAGGCAAAATTGATCAAGACTTTGAGGGAGGCCCAGGAATGTTACAAGAAGGCTGCTAATTGAAATCGCAGATCACTTCCTACCTTTCATGTGGGTGACAAAGTTGGGTTATCAACCAAAAAATCAAAAGGTACATGTTCCATCTGCAAAATTGGGCAAAAAGTTTGCTTGAGCTTTCCAGATTTCTGCTCAAATCAACCCAGTTACAGTATCTCACAAAAGTGAGTACACCCCTCACATTTTTGTAATTATTTTATTATATCTTTTCATGTGACAACACTGAAGAAATGACACTTTGCTACAATGTAAAGTAGTGAGTGTACAGCTTGTATAACAGTGAAAATTGCTGTTTCCTCAAAATAACTCAACACACAGTCATTAATGTCTAAACTGCTGGCAACAAAAGTGAGTACACCCCAAAATGTAAATATCCAAATTGGGCCCAAATTGTCAATATGTGTGGCCACCATTATTTTCCAGCACTGCCTTAACCCTCTTGGGCATGGAGTTCACCAGAGCTTCACAGGTTGCCACTGGAGTCCTCTTCCACTCCTCCATGACGACATCATGGAGCTGGTGGATTTGAGGACACACTTGCCTTTGTACTCCTCACCTGGCTGCTGCCACACACACTTGACACCATCTGAACCAACTAAGTTAATTTGGTCTCATCACACCACAGGACACTGTTCCAGTAATCCATGTCCTTTGCCTGCTTGCCTTCAGCAAACTGTATGCAGGTTTTCTTGTGCAACATCTTTAGAAGATGATTCATTCTGGGATGACAGCCATACAGACCAATTTGATGCAGTGTGCAGCGTATGGTTTGAGCACTGACAGGATGACCCCCCACCCCTTCAATCTCTGCAGCAATGCTGGCAGCACTCATACCTCTATTTCCCAAAGACAACCTCTGGATATGACGCTAAGCATGTGCACTTAACTTCTTTGGTCTGCCATGGCGAGGCCTGTTCTGAGTGGAACCTGTCCTTTTAAACCACGGTATGGTCTTGGCCACCGTGCTGCAGCTCAGTTTCAGGGTCTTGGCAATCTTCTAATAGCCTAGGCCATCTTGATGTAGAGCAACAATTCTTTTTTTAGATCCTCAGAGAGTTCTTTGCCATGAGGTGCCATGTTGAACTTCCAGCAACCAGTATGAGAGATTGAGAACGATAACACCAAATTTAACACACTTGCTCCCCATTCACACCTGAGACTTTGTAACACTAATGAGTCACATGACACCAGGGAGGGCAGCAAATTTACACTGATATACAAGCTGTATACTCACTACTTTACATTTTAGCAAAGTGTAATTGTATTCAGTGTTGTCACATGAAAAGATATAATAAAATATTTTCAAAAATGTGAGGGGTGTACGCACTTTTGTGAGATATTGTACCTTTCGCTAAAAACTTCCCGACAGTATGAAAATTCATTCTGTTTTTCACATATTACTACTCAAACCATTTGATTAAAATCCGTTTTCTGGAAGTATTCTTCCACCTCCTCCACCTGTTGAGGTACAGGGTGAAGAAGAATTTGTGGTGGAGAAAATTCTTCATTCCAGGATCTTTAGGAACAAATTACAATATCTGATTCAATGGGAAAGATATGGACCAGAAGAAAATTCTTGGAAGCCTGAGGAGAATGTTCCTGCACCTAGATTAACAAGAGAATTCTACCAAAGGTTTCCTCACAAACCTGGCCCTAGAACAGTGATGGCAAATCTTGGCACCCTAGATGTTTTGGAACTACATTTCCCATGATTCTCAACTACACTACAGAGTGCATGAGCATCATGGGAAATGTAGTTCCAAAACATCTGGGGTGCCACGGTTCACCACCACTGCCCTAGCACATTCAGAGGATGTCCTGGGAGGAGGGGAGTACTGTCAGGGCCTGGACTTGAACCTGGGACTCTGCTGTGTTTGGCAATGACTCTTCTTGCAGAGCTACCTGAGATGCTGGACAGAGTCCTGTCTGATCCTTGATTTCTGCTGAACCTTAAACTCTTTGCTCATCCCATGAACTTTCTGATTTAAGCCATGTCTCTGCACTTCCTGTTTGCCAGATTATTGTGCTCTCTTCAGCCAGTATCTCGCTCTTGTTTTCCATCTTGATCAAACATAGTCATGAGCATGTTTGGTTATGAATGTCAGCAGCATCCCTTGCCCTTACAATAAACTTTCTGCTGGGGAAATGCCATTCATGGTGAGTCTGTTGGAGGCAGTTTGGACACAAGTCAACATGTTTTGTCTCAGTAGATCGACAGGTGTTGCTCATCATCATATTTATTGTGGATGTACATCACCGGACGATATTATTGACTATAAATTTACATTGTGGAACATGGCAGAGACAAGGCTCTTTACCTTAGGAGCGTATACCTCCTTATGTTAGTGGCATGTGGACAAGTGTGGTTCAGGATGGGGGGGGGGGGGGGGCACATGTTTACTGCCCCTTACAATCCTGGTCAGCCAGACTGCATGCTCGGATAAGGGTCTGGGGAGGATTTTGGGGGAGCCCCACATTTACTTTTTCTTTTATCAGTTGCTAGGACTCAGGTGGTTAGCCCACACAACATCCTTGTTTTCTAGGAGGCAGGCATCTGTCAGCATGCTAGCAACCAAGGAGTGGGAAGTCATTCATTTAATGGCTATAGTGCTACCACCGCTAAATTAATTTCTTGCAGCTGCAGCAGCTGGGTGAACTGATCAATGCAAACTGTGAACATGTAAAGTTTTGATCCAAATCTTCAAGGCTGCAAGCTCTAATCTTATCCCTAGTCAGATTTCTTATCACAGAGTACATTCTATTATAATTAATTATTTGCAAGCTAATTAAAATCCTTGTAACCTTTACCAAGTTCCTTTGCCCACCATTAATTTTCTTTAAATCCACTTATGCATTTATTATATACAGTACATCTACTTTTTGTACAGCCAACCCATTTAACAACTGAATGACAGTGTATATGTTTATATATTATTGGATATTAACGAAAATCATCGTCAGCTAAATGATTTTGGAAAAGATGATTAAGGAAACACAATAACCACTTTAGTTGCTATCCCACAATATTCAAAGATCGCATATATATATATTCCTCGTGGTGGGTCTAATGATGGGCTGACTGATTTAATTATAAACTGTAAAATGACTTTAAGCATTTGTTTTCAATAATATTACATTTTGTTAATTGTTCCTAATAATCAATAACACACATCAACATGTTTTGTACAGCACACATTTCTAAATAATGCTTGTCTCTAGTGTTCTTTTAGATTTAGATTCATGGCATTGACACAAACAGCCTTGATAACCAGTATAGCCCTACAGCCCCATTTTGTGACCATTACGTGCGCATGGAGAGTATAACATAACCTGAATAAACTTTATGCTTTCCTCATACCTTTTTCTACAGGTAGTGAGAAGTTTAAAGAGACTCTGTCATATCCAATAAAATTCCCCAGATGTGAAGTGTGAGCATCTAGAGTTGCCAGTATATATCTGTAGCCACCAGCAAAAACACTGGCATTATGACTAAATCCCCAGCAATTCTGACAGGCAAACACTTTTCCTGGTAGAGACATTCCCATTCCTTCCTGCCTCACATCAATTCCTATTGGCCAATGAGACAGCCCATCATAGCGATGGTTTCTGCTTGTCCTTTAAGGCTGATTTCCAAGTGCACTTGAGATCCTTTACATAATAAACTGTGTGAACATTCAGTTCACTGAGTTCAAAAAATTCAGTTATGTGAAAAGCAAATTCCTGTTTACATATTTCATCTGCATATGCTTGGAAGAGAATAATCATACAATGTTACATATAGTTACATAGTAGGTGAGGTTGAAAAAAGACACAAGTCCATCAAGTTCAACCTATATGTGTGATTATATGTCAATATTACATTGTATATCCCTGTATGTTGCGGTCGTTCAGGTGCTTATCTAATAGATTTTTTAAACTATTGATGCCCCTCCCCCACGGAAACCACCACCTGTGGAAGAGAATTCCACATCCTTGCTGCTCTTACAGTAAAGAACCCTCTACGCAGTTTAAGGGTAAACCTCTTTTCTTCTAATTTTAGTGAGTGGCCACGTGTCTTATTAAACTCCCTTCCGTGAAAAAGTTTTATCCCTATTGTGAGGTCAACAGCATGGTATTTATAAATTAAACTCTAAAGCGCTTCTTCTCCAGAGAGAATAAGTTCAGTGCTCACAACCTTTCTTCATAACTAATATCCTCCAGACCCTTTATTAGCTTTTTTGCCCTTCTTTGTACTTGCTCCATTTCCAGTACATCATTCCTGAGGACTGGTGCCCAGAACTGGACAGCATACTCCAGGTGAGGCTGGACCAAAGTCTTGTAGATTGGAAGAATTATCGCTTTATCCCTGGAGTTATTCCCCTTTTTAATGCATGCCAATATTCTGTTTGCTTTGTTAGAAGCATTGCATGCCATTGCTGAGCCTATCATCTACTAGGACCCCCAGGTCCTTTTCCATCCTAGATTCCCCCAGAGGTTCACCCCCTAGTGAGTAGATTGCATTCATTATTTTGCCACCCAAATGCATTATTTTAATTTTTTCTACATTAAACCTCATTTTCCATGTAGTTGCCCACCCCATTCATTTGTTCAGATCTTCTTGCAAGGTTTCCAAGTTATTGCCCTGCTTAGCTTAGTGTCACCCACAAATACAGAGATTGTATTCCCTATTATCCTTGGCCTGCCGTGGCTACAAGCCCACAACCCTTATATCAACTGGGCCATGGGGGAATCACGTTCCCTTCGCCTTACTGCCAGCAGTTCTGTGTTCCTAAAGATCCCTGTGAACCTTCTACTCTGTTATGTTTGGACACCGATACTGAGATACTCCAATCTGTGCCAGAGGCTTACCATGACTTCATGGATGTTTTCAGTAAGAAGGGAGCGGAAACCCTTCCGCCCCATCGAGCCTACAACTGCCCCATCGAGGTCCTTCCAGGAGCCCAAGTGCCCTTTGGCAGAATCTTCTCTTTAACTGAATTGGAGCAGGAAACACTAAAAGAATAAATCAATGAGAATTTAAAGAATGGTTTCATCCGTCCTTACAAATCCCCAGCAGGCATCTTTTTTGTAGAAGAGAAGGATCACGCACTACGACCTTGCATAGACTATCGCAAGCTTAACAAAATTACTGTTAAGAATAGCTACCCTCTCCCCTTGGTACCTGAGCTATTCTAGAGACTGGGAACCATCACTTTACCAATCTAGATCTCCGGGGGGGCTTACAACTTACAACCTACAACTATCAGGGAATGGGAACGAATGGAAGACGAATGGAAGACTGGTTTTCGCACCCGATTTGGGCACTTTGAGTACCTGGTAATGCCCTTCGGCCTGTGTAACGCCCCTGCTACATTCCAGTATTTCATGATTAGTCCCAAAAATTGAATACTTCAAGAGAATATTCAATTTTTGGGACTAATCATTTCTATAGAGGGTATCAAGATGGACCCTCAAAAGATTGCTGCAATTCTTGATTGGCCAGTTTCCACAGACAAGAAAGGAATCCAACGTTTCGTAGGATTTGACAATTTCTACTGAAAGTTTATTAAAGGATTCTCAGCCATCATCAACCCTATCACCCAGCGAACCAAACAAGGAACCCACTTCCATTGGTCCCTGCCTCTGAGTCCCTTAAAAGACTGTTCACCTCCGCTTCTGTATTGAAGCATCCTGACTCGACCCTACCATTTGTTCTAGAAGTAGACGCTTCTGAAATCGCTGTGGGAGCAGTACTTTCCCAACGACGGGGGACCAAAGCCCTGTTACACCCGGTAGCTTTCTTCTCCTGTAATTTATCAACATCAGAAAGATACTACAATGTGGGAGACTGAGACTACTGGCAATAAAATCTGCACTGGAAGAGTGGCGATACCTGTTGGAAAGAGCAGCCCATCCAATCTTGATCTACACAGATCACAAGAATCTGGAATATCTAAAGTCTGCAAAAAGGTTGAAGCCATGACAAGCCAGAGGGACATTATTCTTCTCCAGGTTCTCTTTCCATGTCAACTACCGGCCAGGCTCCAAGAACACAAAACCTCATGCCCTGTCTAGGATGTTTCATAAATCTAAAGAAACCTCTCCTCCGAACACTATTCTTTCCCCAGGAAATTTTCTTCTGGTACAAGAAGATTTGCTTTCCCGAATTAAGCAAGCCTCTGTGGGGTTGGCACCCCCCACTGAAGCTGAGTTACAAGCAAAGGATGGTATGTTCTGGTACCGGGGCAAGATTTTTGTACCTATGGGTCACTATACTGGAACTTTGCCATGATCATGCACTAGCCAAACATTTTGGCATAATCAAAACTGTTGACATTGTGCAATGCACCTTCTGGTGGCCTCAAGTAGTTGGAGACTGCAAGAGAATCCTGCACCACCTGCATCCAGAGCAAGAACAGTAGAGCCAAGGCCTGGGGGATGTTAAAACCATTGTCTGTCCCAGATAGACCGTGGAAGATGTTATCCATAGACTTTATTATCGAAATGCCCCCAGCAGAGGGTCATACCACTATCTAAACCGTCTATACCGTCTAAAATGGCACACTTCATTCCAATGAAAGGTACGCCCTCAGCTCCCAAAACAGTGCAAATATTCATCAGAGAAATCATTAAACTTCATGGAGTACTGGCCAACAATGTTTTGGATCGGGGAGTACAAATTACTTCCTGATTCTGAAAAGCTCTGTGTAAGGCTCTAGGAATTGAGCTATCGTTCTCTGCCTATCATCCTTAGACAAATGGGCAGACGGAGAGGACCAACCAGACCCTCGAACAATACTTACATTGTTTTTATTAATTTTCTCAAGATCTCCCTGCTTCCATTGGGCGAGTTTGCCTACAACAATTCCATCCATTCCGCTACAAAACAAACACCATTTTTTGCCTAACTCCATTCCTGAATGCTCTGTACCAGCGGTCCATGAAACAATAATTTTTTTCTGCTCCGATAATCAATTATTACAGGAAACCATGACAAGGACACAGGAACACAATAAAGAAGTCTTTGACAGGAAAAAACGAGGAGAAATAGTACTTGAATCCGTTAACCTAGTATGGTTATCCACAGTGAACCTAAAGTTGGTTTGCCCATCAAGGAAGCTGGGTCCTATGTTCATGGTTCTATTCCCCATAAAAAGGAAGATAAACGAGGTAGCCTATTGTCATGGTTATGCAGTAATCTTTCTCTGTCAGCTTACCTACCCTCCATGTGTTCACCTTAAGAGGCCAGCCACCCTCACCTGACTGCTTATATAATCTTACCTCAGCATAGCTCCACCTCAGCCTCTAATTAGGAACACCATATCAACCTGTGCATTGCAAGCCAACCTTGCTGATCAACCATTGTGTATTTAGCTTTCCTGTGCTACTTGCTGTGTCTCCTACGTCTGATTCCATTTACCGTTCTTGGCCTGTTCTCGACTATCCCTGTCTGATTGTGACCCTGACTTTTGGCATGTTCTATGTTTATCCTTGTCTGTTAGTCGCCCCGACCTTGGCTTATCCCTTTACTATCCTTGTTGTTCCAGCCTGTTGCTTCCTGCCTCTTTCTCTTGTAGTCTACCGTGAGCGTGAGCTGTCAGACCCTGGGGGCCACGACCTGGAGCCAGACTGCAGCGCAGTCCATCCTCATCACTAGAAGCTCTGGTGAACACCTGCTTGCTCTTAGATTCCATGCCCTGAGGAATCTATGCTCTAGATCCGATCTGTGTTGATGCTCCAGCAGACCTGCTTCCTGAACTTCCCATAGTTCAATCCGCAGCAGTCAGTCCTAGGGTCCACTACCTTAGCGGTGCACTCCTGACTCCTACGGAGTGCATCTGTCACCTGGCCTTGCAGACTTGAGACCCAGGAATGTAATCAGACCAGGGTGATGCGATTCCCTCAGGATTTGGCCTTCCGTTTTGAACAGGTTCAGGCCTCCTTAAGACCCCCGGTTCAACATCCTCAACCGCTATCTGCTGCCGCACCTATTCCGGTCACAGCCACATCCACAAATTCTTTGCATTTACCTGCTCCATCCCGTTATTCTGGGGACCCCAAGGCCAGCAGGGGGTTCCTTAGCCAGTGCACAATTGATTTTGAGCTTCAGCCCTAAAACTTCCTGTCCGATCGGGCAAAGGTAGCCTATATTGTATCCCTCCTGTCCGGCGAGGCGTTAGCCTGGGCTGCCCCTCTGGGGAACTGAATGATCCAGTGATATCTAGCCTGTCTGACTTCCTGAAATTTTTTCAGAATATCTTTGAGGATATCTTCGAGGAACCAGGTCGTGTCTCCTCAGCGGCCAGCGCCCTTTTTTGTCTACGTCAAGAGTCCGCTTCTGTGGGACAGTACGCTTTTCATTTTCGTATTTTGACTGCTGAACTGAGCTGGAATAATGAGGCCTTAGTTGCAACCTTTTTACATGGTGTCTCTTATAGAGTGAAGGATGAATTAGAGGGAAGAGCTATTCCTGCTGATCTGGATGGTGTCATCACCTTGTGTAACCAGATCGATATTCGCTTTCAAGAGAAGACTCTGGAAAAAAGACGCCAACACTCCTCATTCTTTAGGCAGCCTGAGCTCCCTGTCCCCTCTCTTTGTCCCGAGGAGCACCTCCTGCTTGCTGAGGAACCTATGCAGCTGGGCCGGACCAAGTTATCTCTCGAACGCCCTAGGTGCAGAACTCTGGGCCTGTGCCTCCTATTGTGGGGTCAAAGGTAATTTTCGTGACACTTGCTCTCTTCGTCCGGAAAAACACTCAGGGCTAATACATTTGGAAAGTGGAGTATTGGACCCTAAAATATCACCTTCACCTTCTCGTCTTCTCCTTTCTGTGTTCCTTCATGTCGGTGCTTCCTCTCATTCAGTCTTGGCATATATGGATTCCGGAGCCGCTGGACTGGGGTACTGCATCTTCCATGAGGCTTACCCTTTTGCCCCTCACAATGCTATTGCGTGGTCTTGGTGATTGATGGCATTGTTCTCCCAGGGGGCCCTATCCGCTTCCAGACCCTCCCTGTTGGGATGTCGGTAGGGAAAGTCCACCAGGAGTGAATATCCTTCCTTGTCTTACTTAAGGCTTCATTTCCTATCATTTTATGTCTTCCTTGGTTACGGCTCCATTCTCCAAACGTTGACAGGACTGCTGGACAGATCCTGGCTTGGGGTTCCTCCTGTTCCTGCCTACTCAAGGTTGCCCCAAAAGAGAAACTTCCTGTTGCCACCATTCCAGTAAATTCCCACTGCTCTTCCCACTGTATATAGCGATTTCTGGGACTTGTCCTGCAATAGTCGGACTGAGGCACTCTCTAGGTCATGTGGCACTCTGGATGAGGAGCCAACCTGTGAACCTGAGCCGGTCATTTACTCCAGTTTGCCTAACCATTTACCCTTGCCTGTCCCTAAACTCCCTTGGACACACAGCCAGGTTAACTTGTCCGCAAGTTCCACAGTCGCTATGCCCTGCGATGTGATTTAGGTAGTCGATACACCTGGCAATGCTATTTAGTCGGCTTTTGCACCAGTTATGCCAGCCCAGCCCATGCCCAGCGAGCTTCCTGCTTTTTCCTATTCAGGACCTTCTGTAACCTGGCCTCACCCTACTACTACTACGTCCATTCAAACTTGTCTAAGAGGCTCAATCCATCCTTTGGATAGACTGCCTCATTAGGCCAGGTGGGGTTTTCAACCTTTCTTTCTGGACTCTCTGCATTCTGCTTGTGTTTCAGCTATCCAGCTTGACTCTTGTGACACGTCACCTTCTAACCAACCTGATCTCAGGGATCCACTGACCTCTGCCCAGTCTGATGGTCCTGTGCTGGATGTCCAGCTCATCTTTAAGGGTCTGGGGGACCCTGCTCAGACTCCTGATGGTCTTCTCATGCCCTTACCCATTCCTAATAAGCCTTTAGTCCTCAATAAGTCCTGTCGTCCTCTCCCTACCTCGGTTTCGGTCTCTGAGGATAATCTAAAGTACAAGGTTAGTCAAGTTCTGGATTCCCGGCGCCGTAGAGGCATTCTTCAGTATCTCGCACATTGGAAGGGGTTTGGTCCTGAGGAGAGGTCTTGGATCACTGCATCTGAGATCTTTGCACCTCGTCTGTTGAGGAGGTTTCATCTGGAGTTTCCCTTTAAGCCTGTGCCCAGGAGGGGGAAGCCTCGTAAGAGGGGGGTACTGTCATGGTTATGCAGTAATCTTTCTCTGTCAGCTTACCTCCTCTCCATGTGTTCACCTTTAGAGGCCAGTCACCCTCACCTGACTGCTTATATAATCTTCCCTCAGCATAGCTCCACCTCAGCCTCTAATTAGGAACACTATATTAACCTGTGCATTGCAAGCCAACCTTGCTGATCAACTATTGTGTGTTTAGCTTTCGTGTGCTACTTGCTGTCTTTTTTACGTCTGATTCCAGTTACCGATCTTGGCCTGTTCTCGACTATCCCTGTCTGCTTGTGACCCAGACCTTTGGCGTGTTCTATGTTTATCCTTGTCTGCTAGTCGCCCCAACCTTGGCTTATCCCTTTACTATCCTAGTTGTTCCAGCCTGCTGCTTCCTTCCTCTTTCTCCTGTAGTCTACCATGAGCGTGAGCTGTGAGACCCTGGGGACCGGGACCTGGAGACAGACTGCAGCGCAGTCCATCCTCACCACTAAAGGCACTGGTGAACACCTACTGGCTCTTAGACTCCGCGCTCTGGCGAATCTATGCTCTAGAATCCAGTGGGATCTGTGTTGATGCTCCAGCAGACCTGCTTCCTGAACTTTCCATAATTCAATCCACAGCAGTCAGTCCTAGGGTCCACTACCTTAGAGGTGCACTCCTGACGTTTGCGCGTGCACACAGGAGTGCGCGCACGCATGCCCACTGATGACAGACGGGCTATTTAAACCAGACTGAAACACAGGGACTTTGCTGTCTGCTCTACAACGTACTGTGTGTTCTCTGATATCTGAAATCTGTTCCTGTGCTTTACCTGGCTTGCCTCCGACCATCCCTGCCATCTGCCTGCACCTGACTTTGGCCTGCTTACCTCTGACCATCCCTGCCATCTGGCGTTTGACCATCCAACTGGCAGGATCGTCTGTTGCAGATGAGGATCATTGGTTGCAGATCTCTACCCTTTGCCTGACTGACCCACCATCAAGGTGTGTGGGTCCACATCTAAGGGTAAGCTCCCTACCAGCCCTTGTCCTTGTCATTGCCTCTTGGTTGCCAATTGAGATGCATCTCCAAGTTTGCGATTATATGTGATGCGATTTCTGTGAAGTTTGGAATACTCTCTTGCATTGGATAGGTTAGACCTATCACACAAAGGACGTCATTGTCTTTTATAGTCCCGTCACTGTGGCTTGGACTTCTATGCCACATTATATATGTTTCAACACTTCACGGTGGACTTTGCATATATTTCTATATTTTTTTATTTTCTATTTAGTAACATTTTTTATTGATTGTTGTTACATTGTGATTGGTATATATTTTTTAGGTGGTTCTGATTTAGTTTTATGCTTTCACCTTTTTTGCTGTCTCTGATTCACTCAGTATAGCAAGTTTGATGAGAGGCGGACCTCACACATATTTTATTTTTAAGTGTCTAATATATGAACACTCTTCATTCACTGTTGTTACACTGTGAATGTCATTTTACTTTTTGGTCGTTTTGACCAATTGTAACACTGTCACTAATTATTTGTTTTTGATTCACTTGTCACAGCAAGTCTATCACGGTAGCGCTGCATTTTTTGTTTTTTATTTTCATCCCTGCCATCTGCCTGCACCTGACTCCTGCCTGTCTGACTTCTCTTCTGCCTGCTCCCTTGGTCATTCTGCTGCCTGGTTCTGCTGCTAACTGACCCAGCTTGCCTGACCTTCCTGAGTTCCTGTGGAGTCTTCCTGCAGCCACGTTACACCTTTCTGCTGATCCAGCCTGTTCCAGGTTCCAGTCTGCTGTCCAGCTCCAAGTCAGCTGTTCCAGTTCCAGCCTACTGCAACTGTCCGCTGATCCAACCTGTTCCAGGTCCAGTCCACTGCTCCAGTTCCAGTTTGCTGTACTCCTGTGCAGAGCTTCCTGAATTCCGGAGTTACCTCTTACTGTGGATCCTGCCAGGCGCTCTTGCCAATCCTTACTCCTGAGCCTTCTGTTTACTCTACCAGTGGCCTCGAGTCAGATGCACAAGGGAGGCCTTCCCCTGCAGTTCGGGCTTGTCTACTAGGTACGTGACACAGAGATCCCCTTTATAATGAGAAAAGCAAGCGGGTAGGTCAGGGAGACCCTGGCAGGAAAATAGCTGGGAGATGACCTGCCTTTCCCCAAATAGAATTACATAATAGTAGGGTAAATACATTTTTTATTGCAAATAATTGTCATACTTACCCAACTGTAATCTGTGTTATACTCTAGTGCACTGAACAAAGTTTTGATTTTCTTTCTCACTGTGTCCTCTGTGTCCTTGTGCCTGAATATGCCAGCACCTGCATGTGATTACAGCAGTAGTAAGACAATAGAAAATGTTAAAAGTAAATGTCATAATTGTTTGTTGCCTGTGTCTTTGTTACTCAAGGAGTAATTATCGTTGATCTGGAACTGCCTGTGCAATGGACTAGAAACAAAAACAGAACTGCTCTATAGTGTACATTTAAACATGGAATTAGGAGCATATGCAAACAATCACATACATTGTATGATGGTATCTGTAATAATCCTGTGGTCAATATGTAGAATAATCACTTTAATTCCTAGTGTTTACTAAGTAAAGCTTACAAAAGACTGCTCCACCCTCTTGCTGCATTAAACTGTATAAAATAAAGAGATTATTTTGATCTGTTCCACAACGTACTATTATTCATCTCCTTTCTCAACATTAAATTTATTCAAGTGTATATTAAAAAATAGTGTATTTTCCATTGTCATTCAGTAATAGAAATCATTTACAGGAATTCAATAAACCTGTTTCGACTTTTTTCCTGGTGCTTTAGGCCTTTGAAATGGCCTGTGCCAGATACAAAAATCCCAGCTGTTAGTTTCAGTAACTTTACGAACACGTGTGGCAGATTTAGGTAGTTTTCAATAGCATCACTTTTACAAAATGACAATATTTATGCACCAAATTCAAAAATAAATGCCTTCAGTTCATGATAACTAAAACTACGTAACCTCTTGAAGGTTTTACCCTCTTCATGACCATTTTTTGCTATTTAGCACTGCGCTGCTTTAACTGGTAATTGTGTGGTCATGCAACACTGTACTTAAATTCAATTTATATAGTTTTTCCCACGCAAATAGAACTTTATTTTGGTGGTATCTGATCACCACTTTTTTTTATTATTATTATATAAATGAAAAAAGACTGAAACTATTTTTTTTTCTGTTATAAAACACTGACACTGTACTAATGACACTGACTGGAAGGGGTTAACATCTAGGGGCAATCAAGGGGTTAACCGTGCCCAATGCGTAATGAATGTAATGTATGCTGCTTTTACTTTACTATCTGGCTGTTTTTTTCTTCCCGCTTTTCAGGGAGAAGAAACAGCCAGATCGCTGTTCACAGTTCATTGAGTTCGGTGTTTTTGTAAACACAGAACTCTGTGTGTTATTGGACACAGCTGATCAGCTGATTTGAGCTGAAATCATTGGCTGAAATTAGCTGCCAAATTCCTGCAGCTAATTCCAATCACAGCACGGGTTGGCAGGGGTGGCGCTCATGCTTGCTCCAAACCCGCAAGAAGGACAATCACGTACATGTATCTGATTGTGCCTGTACCTGCACCCACTCACAGTATAGTTACTGTGAGTGCTCGTCAGGTAGTTAAAGTGATATTAAAGTCTTGTTTTTTTTTTTTTTTTAAATAACAAACATGTTATACTTACCTGCTCTGTGCAGTGGTTTTGCACAGAGCAGCCCAGATCCTCCTCTTCTTGGGTCCCTTGCCGGTGCTCCTGCCCTGTCCCACTTGCTGAGTACCCCCACAGCAAGCAGCTTGCTATGGGGGCACTCAAGCTGAGCCGCTGCTTGGTGTGTCCATTCAGAAATGGAGCTGTGGATTGGCCCCACCCCCTCTCTCTCCTCATTGGCTCACTGAATTAGCTTGACAGCAATTTAATTTACAAGCTGAGGTCTGTAGGCATGGACCATAAGGTTTGTTCTTGGATAGAAAACTGGCTACGGGGTCGTGTGTAAAGGGTTGTGATAAATAACGTATACTCAGAATGTTTTAGTGGGGTACCCCAAGACTCTGTCCTGGGACCAATTCTGTTTAATTTATTTATAAATGATATAGAGGGTGGGATAAATAGCTCAATCTCAGTGTTTGCTGTTGACACAAAAATATGCAGGGCAATTACAACCCAGCAGGATATACAAATTTTACAAGAGAACCTGAATAAATTATTGGAGTGGGCTAATGCATGGCAAATGGAGTTTAACATTGGAAAATGTAAGGTAATGCATTTGGGGGGTAAAAATATTAATGCAAGTTACTCATTAGGGGGAAAACCTCTAGGGGCTTCCAGGATGGAGAAGGATCTAGGGGTCCTAGTTGAAGACAGACTGAGCAATAGCATGCAGTGTCAAGCTGTGGCTACCAAAGCCACCAGAATATTAGCATGCATTAAAAAGGGAATTTACTCCAGCGATAAAACTATAATCCTGCCACTTTATAAATTTCTGGTTCAGTCCATCCAGTTCTGGTCACCAATCTTCAGAAGGGATGTGTCAGAGCTAGAGAGAGACCGAAGAAGGGCAACAAAATTAATATGGGGACTGAAGGACCATAATTATGAGGAACGACTACAAGTGCTAAATGTATTCTCCCTGGAGAGGAGACGCTTGAGAGGAGATATGATAGTGGTACAAATATCTGAAACCCCATCAATTGCAGCCTCACTGTACCATCAATCATAACCACTGTGCCATCAAACGCAGCCACTGTGCCCATCAATTGCTGCCACTGTGCCATCAAACGCAGCCACTGTGCCATCAAACGCAGCCACTGTGCCCATCAATTGCCGCCACTGTACCATCAAACACAGCCACTGTGCCATCAAATGCAGCCACTGTGCCCATCAATTTCCGCCACTGTGCCATCAAACACAGCCCCTGTGCCCATCAAATGCAACCACTGTGCCCATCAAATGCAACCACTGTGCCGTCAAATGCTGCCACTATGCCCCATCAAATACAGCTACTGTGCCCATCTTATGCAGCCACTGTGCCCACCTTATGCAGCCACTGTGGCCTATCAAATGCAGCCACTGTGCAGCATTGAATGCAGCCACTGTGCCCATCATATGCAGCCACTGTGCCCATCAAATGCAGCCACTGTGCCCATCAAATGCAGCCTCACTGTGCCCCATCAAATGCAGCCTCACTGTGCCCCATCAAATGCAGCCTCACTGTGCCCATCAAATGCACCCTCACTGTGCCCCATCAAATTCAGCCTCACTGGGCCCCATCAAATGCTCCCACTGTGCCCCATCAAACGCAGCCACTGTGCCATTTCAAAGGCTGCCAGTGTGCCCTCCACCCGCCGTCTGTACTTACCCTGTCTCGGTGTCGGTGGGACAGCTCCTCGATGTCTTTTCCCATCCTCTCTTCCCATCCTCTGCTACGATTGGACGGGTAACAGATCCGAGCACCTGATTGGTGGAGAGGCAGTTTAGTGATAGGAAAGCGAATATTCATTCGCTTTTCTAACACAGCTGTGTGACCTGCGAGCGCCCAGCCTATGGCTCTAATCAGGTGCTTAAAAATAAACCCTACCTGTAATTCAGGTGCCTGGGGCCCGAAAAGGGGATGGGCGCCTGAATAGGGGGTGGCAGCGGTGGCCATAGATAGATTCATGCACTGCATAAATCCATCTATTGATGCTAGAGGGGTGGCTGGAGAGAGAGGGTGGCGCCCATGCGCCCTTATGGACACACCGCCACTGAGTATAAGTATGAAACGTTTCTGACCCAGGGAGTGTAAGAGGACAGGGGGCCACAAGATGAGACTGGAAGAGAAGCGGTTTAATCTTAAGCTGCATAGGAGGTTTTTCACTGTCAGGGCGGAACGGATGTGGAACTCCCTTCCACAATCGGTGGTGTCGGCAGGAAGTATAGATCATTTTAAAAGACTCTTGGATGGGCATCTTAGCGAAAACAATATACAGGGATATGGGAAATGAAGAAACACACACACACACACCTACACAGGTTGAACTGGATGGACTGTTGTCTTTATTTAACCTTACCAGCTATGAAACTATGTAACTAGGTAGCAACGGGAGCCAATGGCACACGCTGTTGTCTCAGCTGATGAGGAGGGAGAGTCTCGTACAGCCAAGACTCCCGTGCAACATTGCTGGATTGAGATGGGGATCAGGTAAGTATAAGGGGGGCTGGGGGTGAGCTGCACACAGATGTTTTTTTTTTATCTTAATGCATACCTTCTACCTTCAGAACCACTTTAAGACCAACGCTTAATTGGTGTACAGAGAAAGGTAGAGTGCCTGTCCTTGTACACAGTGTAGCAGAACCTCATATTTGCTACTGCTACCCCCTCTCTGCTGCAGTTGGCAGAGCCTGATGGGCATTCAGAGACACTAGTTTCCCATCAAGCCCACACTTATCTTGTAATTGACAACAGGCAGTGTACGGATTCTATAGCCTATAGCAAGCTGTCTATTGGCTAAGGATCCACCCACTGTCTACTGCCATTCACAAGGAGATCAGACCTGATGGGGAACTAGTGTCTCTGAATCCCCATCAGGCTCTGCTCTCCCAGCTACAAAACTTCTCAGCGATGTGTTGTCTGTGTGACAGCTGCTGGGGCCGGGAGGAAGCTCAGTTGCACTGAGGCTGGATTGTCTGCACAGACACTCCGGTCTCAGTGCACTTCCACATGTGATACTTGTCCCAAATTTGTCATGTGGAGGCACATCAGAATTCTAAAGAGTGTCATAAACACTCTTAATGAATTCCCCTGACTGTCTTTTGGTAGTCATGGGGATACTTGCTCAGCAATAGGACAGTAGTCTTTGGCCAACTGGCAACATATATTTTTCTATTCCTTTTACATGTCACTGCTTGTGTTTAAAATGTATGACAAAGTGAAAAAGAAAAATACACTTCTGTATTTTTTCCTCTGGATTTATGGCCTATTACACAGTGACAGATGTATGAAAGTGTCAAGTCCCACAACCTGCATTTTTCCTATGCATGGCTTCTTCTAGAATGTAAACATCTGTTCATGTAGACATATGTTCATGCACTGTATGTCAGTCTCACTTCATACTCCATTATAAACACCCATTGTTCATTTGATCTGTACATTTTTCTTTTTCTTTTTATCAATTTAATATAGTTTTCAGCATGTTTATTGTATTGCACTGTGATACGAACTACATTAATTGACATATAGTACTGTGTGTATAAATTGTATACATGTATTTGTGTTATGGCGAGGAAGTCAAAGGATGAAAGTTGCTGCGGGTGGAGGAAATCTAGGAATGTTCATTCCCCAATTTCTTCCTGCTGAGACGGACCAGCAGCTTTGCAGAAAAAAGGGAAACAGTAAAAAATAAAATTAATATAAACATTCAACATAGACCCCCCCCCCCCCCATACACACACACAGATATATACATACATGTACAATATAATACAATATATAATACAAAAGTTCTCACAAGCAAGGCCCTTTTAATTCTTGTTTTTAATTGCATTGTAACTGTACTGTCTCCTTTTAATGTGCAAAGCATTGTACAAACTGTTGGCGCTCTATATATCCTAATTATTAACAATAATAATATTAATATACATAAGCATATAAATTCCTATTATGTATAAAATATCCCAAGGCACCCCAGAGATAGAAAAATAATGTTAAGGCTCTCTTTTTAGTTTAACTCTAAAGTAATGGGCTGTAAAGATTTTTAAAGTGCTTCCTATGTACAATATAGTGTAAAATAGTGCAATATATATATATAGTGCAAAATAGTGCAATATAGTGCAAAATATACAAAATAGTGCAGCGCTCAGCCAAAAAATTTAACAAACAAAATTTTAAAGTGACAGTGCAAAAATACATAAAAATCAGCAATTCATAAGTAATACAATAGTGCTCAGAACAATTCATATGTGATATCCACATCTATATAATAAATCATCCAATAGTGTTCATGTTAATAAAGACAAAAAAGGTTGCAACAATTTCATGTTTTAAAGTGTACAAAAGCTGATCCAATATCCACAGATGGTTCACCGTGATGTCCACTTCCAGACAATAAAGTGCATTTTAGTGCAAGTAAAAATAGCTTAAGGTGTTTCCACAAAGTATTTAGTTATTCCCCCACTATGCACTCACCAGAATAATCAGTAATATCAGCCTGTTATGGCTTAGCCATCACACAAAGCCTCCGCCTTGATGCCTACAATAGGTTCTCCTGTGCCAATCAGGTAAAGCTGGGCGACTCGTTCTGGGTAGAAAAGAGCTCCCCACAAGGAGCCCAAAAGTGGTATAATAGTGTAGTATTTCTTTTAAAGTTGATAAAACATACAGCTTATAAAATCCATGTAGAATCTAAGTAATACACAGGGGCCGAACATACCAAGATGGCCGCTGATTCGGAAACCCTTCGCTTTGGATATCTTCACTTCTCACAATTTCATCTCTCCCCATATGTGTCTTTCCTATGCGTCTCACAGTTTTACACAATTTGGATCCTGGAAATATTTGTTAGTTATTAAGTCAACACAGTATCATTCTTTCTATTTTACCTGATCACAAAGGCGTTACTTCACTTTGGCCCCTTTCTACGGTCCGTCGCCATCCGATCCCCCATAGGGGAGAGCGGCACTCTGACAGGTCAGTCCCTGCACAGAGTGCAAAGACAGACCTGTCATCTTCCTGCTCAGCGGGGGATCGACGGAGCGATCCCCCATTGTGCAGAGCGGGCTCCGTACAAGGACACGTCCAAGTGAAAGAGCCCTTTAACTTCCTCTAGGCTGGTCAGTAAATTAATTTCACTGGAAATTGCCTAATCTATATACACCTATAAAATACACACTTGTTTATCCACCGTACATCTCTGAGGCATGAATCAAAATCTACACATATTTGAGCTCCCTTTATTTGGAAAAAACAGGAGAAAATCATTTAGTGAAAATATTTGGAGTAGTGTTTTTCATACAAATTACCTTAAGCATTTAGCAAACTAAAACAGTTTTGTTCATATTGTGAAAAAATATATATTCAGGGTATTGGTTAAAAATACTAAATGATCGCATACAGAACTTCTGGAAGGAAGTTCACCGTATCACTAACCATGTTACGACCTATGACTTACCCTTTACCCCTTCTCAATTCTTACTCCATCACACACGCCTTTCTCAATCGGCTTACCACAAATCTTTGGCAATGCACATGATTAATGCGGCGAAACACTGCATTCCTGTTTACTGGAAATCTCAAGACACTCCCACCCTTAAGGAATGGTTTAGGAGAATCAACAGAATGTCTGAAATGGAGGAACTCGTTCACTGCTCCCGTGACACCCCACAAAAATACGGACTCAAATGGGCCTGTTGGTTACATTTCCAAACGACCACAGAATTCTCTCACTTGAATACTCAACCGATCTAACTCTGCATAAATAAGAACCATAAGGTTGAGAACGTAAACTGGTAACACACCGCTCTCTATCTCTCTTGCAGGAATACTGTACTCCCAATCAGGTAAAAAACATACACCCTCCTCGCTTGCTGGTGGTATCTACACAACTATTGGGATAAACACACTCTGTCTGGGGAGGGAGGCAGGACGAGACCACCACCACCCTTTTACCCAATCCTTGTACCTCCCACCTCTATTCTCCTCTTCCCCTCCCTTGTCATTCCTACTCAGCTACTCACCCTGTCCCCAATATTCCACATCTGACAACATCATACCGTCATACTGAACGTATCTTATGTTTATTGAACTCCCCACATAGGTAAACGCTTACATGACCCGTACGGTTACTTTCCCCTGTGCCTAGAGAATCATCACCACAATACACACACTTGACCACATGTCTCCCTTATGGCGCCAACCCAACCTTCCAGCTTGTACACGGGACACTTTGCTCCCTGTTTTACACGGGTAAGCTTAATATGCTTCATAATCTCCGGAGTCAACAATAAACCCGACACTTCACTATTCTTTACTTAATGCTGTATGCATATGTATGAAGGCCTATGTTGGATTCTTGTTCCTGACTCTCTTTCTGTTTGTATGTTCCAGCTTGTTTGCCATTTCTGGGGACCGTCTTCCTTTTTGTCTATACTACCGTTATAATATGCACAATATGCTTGATGTTATGTCAATCTGTTTGATTTTTCAATAAACTTCTTTGAAAAAAAAAAAAAAAAATACTAAATGAAGGCCCCATATGAACTAACAAGGAAACCATGCGAAAATCATTTAGGTATGCACAGTTGTTAAAACATAGTTCTAAATGGCTGCATGCCAAAACCTTAACATTTGGTCTGGTCACAGTGGTTTTAATTATCCCTGGATATGAAGGGGTTAAGGGCACTTTTTTCTATATGATCTGTCATTTCAAATGTTTTACCTTCTCTTTTACGTTGAATGTTTTTGAGTTTTTCGAGAAGAACAAGACAAAAAAAAATAAACATTATCTCTCATACATTAGTACATAGTAAGAAGAACATCTGAGTAGATACATATATAACATTGACTCCTAAATATTTATTAGAACCCTGTGCCCAGGGAAAAGGAAGGGAACTCTGTGGATGTTTCTTTAAACTATCGTTAATGTTAACCCCTAAGATGTTGGATTTAGTAAAAATATTTATAGGGAAAAAGGGAAGGGGGAAAAGAAGCAAAGGTATACCATTTGCCGATCGTGTAAATTAACAGATCGGCAACCGATCTTGGACCACATTGGTTATTGTCTCCATAGCCGTAAACATTATGGAAAAAAGAAAGAACTGAGACCGATAAGACCCGGGCTCATATAGAGGCTACTTGCGGTGGCAAGAAAAATAGATTGAGTCAAACAAATTTGAATAAATTTGAATTTTATTGAAAAAATTAGTATGTCTCTCTTTAAAAGGGAAAAAAAATCCAAATTAATGGATATCATATCCCTTATTCACAAAGACGAACTGGACAAAAACAAGACGGGACAACCATAAAACAACATATAACGCACCACAGTGACCGAACAGTTTAGATAGTCGATTGGGACCAATAGATTAGAGATATTAATTAGTTATTTGGTAGAGTATCAAAGTCTCATAGTCAATTACTAATTGGTCCTCCAATGGACTAGCACTAGTGAGAAAATATGGCAATTAACAGGGATTATTATAATAATTGATAATTAGATCGCAACACAACCTATATGTTTCTAGACTATAACATTACAGAGAACTATCTCAAAGGATTTCATCAAAAAATATATTGGTATTTCAAAAATTATTTTTGTCTGATGTATCCGTTTAGTCACTTAATATGTGACTGGGGAATATGATGAGTTCAGTCTGATTGAATAAGGAAGATAAACACGATCGTTGTATCAGTAAAAATCATACAATCATAGAAAAAACCCCAAGGTATTGTCACAAGTCCAAATTTCACTCTTAATGAGACAACACAGTGTCCATCTTTGCTAAGGCACAACTCAAATCAGTCAATTAGTCAGTTATTGGCCATCTGCTTATGTTGACTTAATAGCGGTACCATCTCTTAGTGATCAAGCGTTTGGGTTTGCATATAAAGATACATTACCGCCCCGTGCCAGTCCTATACTCCTTACGAGGGATTTCCCCTTGCCGATGGCTGTTTCCAGAGGATTGGCCCAGAGGCCGTTCGTGGATACCAGCTGATGGAGGAGGTATGATGGCGGGTTTGGCTGGTGTAGCGCCAATACGCTATGGGTGGATGGAGATCGCTGTGGAGCTGTCCTGGTGTAGGTCGGGTGCCGCTCGTGGCTCGTCCCGTGCTCCGGACTAGAGTTCCGCACTGTGTATTGGACGTCAGGTGTCGGTCACGTGGCGCTGTGACGTCATGTTGGATTTAGTAGCATTAACTTCATAGTAGGAAACTTGATTACACTGTTCGAGAATTTTGTATGCTGTAGCCACAGAGAGAGTCAGTTGGTTAAAAACATACCATCGACAAAGACATATGCAGAAGGCTTGGTGTATAGTGCAGAAATTGCTGCATGAATACCAACGAAGAAGCCAAATTTGTCTAGTACCCTTGGCAGGTAGCCCCAATGTATCCTGTCAAAGGCTTTCTCCATATCTAATGTAAGAAAAAGAGATGGTGTGCCTGTGGTTTCCGCATGATGCATTAAATTTATAATGTAGCGTCAGGAGCTTGTCTACCTGGGATAAATTTAACCTGGTCTACCTTAGTCAGATTAGGGATAAATTGTGCAATCCTGTTGGCCAATAGTTTTGTATATATTTTCAGGTCTACATTCAGTAGAGAGATTGGGTGGAAATTCTGGGGGGAATCTGGCTCTTTTTCTGGTTTTGACAATGTAACTATAGGTGCGGACAACATTTCTGGTGAGAAGGAAGCCGAAGACACAGCCACACTAAAGATCTTGACCATATGTGGAGAAAGCTTATTTGGCAACAGTTTAAAATATATATATATATAATAGTTTATAATTAACATATAATAAATAAGCCGCCTGGGCCTGGCGACTTACTTAGTTGTAAGGACTTGATAATTCTTTCTACCTCTGACTCAAAGACGAGTTGGTTCAGTGATAATAATGTCTCTTGAGACAATTTTGGAAGAGAATCTAGAAATTTATCAATGATCTTTGGTGTAGGCTGATTATATAAAGTGGCATAATATTTACTAAACGTGTCGATAATTTCTCTAGGGTTCGTAAGTTTAATACCAGAGGAAGGGTGTTTGAGATGGGCTATTCTTTGTCTATAAACTTTTTCTTTAATTTGGCAAGCTACGAGTCTGCCTGCCCTATTGCCATTACAATAGTGGTTTGATTTCAGCATCCTTAAATGTCGATCATGTTGTGAAATAAGGAGCACTCTGAGATCCTGCCTGGCAGTAAACAACTGGGAACTTGTGTTGGCAGAGGCATGTTGCCTTTTTGCTTTCTCCAAGGTACGTATAAACTTATCAGATTGTTAAGCTTCTATGTCCTGGACTTTTTTGCCACCAAACTCATCTGGAGAAGGACACCCCGCATATAAGCCTTGTGGAAGTTCAACAAGACAAAGGGGTCATGGCAAAGAATTCCTGGATGTGGTTAAGAACTTTAACCTTATTTCCTGAAATCGACATTAAATGGACATCATTGCGCCAACGGTTAGTTCTAGTTTCAATTGCATCTCCTTTTGCAATGATAATTACAGGTGCGTGGTCTGACCATGCAGTGCCTGGAATGCCGTGAATTTTTGAATCACTCACATTTTGTAATAGATCGATACATGATGAACAGAAGAAAAGAACGAGTAGTCTCTCTCTGAAGCATTTTGGCAGCGCCAGATATGGAAAAGTTTTGAAGATGATATGAAGTCCTGTAGAATTGATCTGCCAGAATGGTTTTCCAGCGGGGTCCGACATATCGAGGGACCTAAGTGGAATAGCGTTGAAGTCACAACTTTTTTCCAAATCTTAAGGGAAAGTTAAGGGTCTATTGTTAGGTAGGTAAAATTCACCAAGGGTGTATGGTCTATTGTTGAGGTCACATTTTAAAATTATGAAGTGGCCCTGGTTGTCGATCTCCTTTAAAATTAGTTTAAATGCCATCGTATCGTTAATGGCTATGGGCACCCCTCTTTTCTTGGAGATGGCGTTTGCTTGAAATATGTGTGGGAAGTTCCTATGAGATATCTTGGGGGGATTTATTTAGTGTAGGTGGGTCTCCTGAAGGCAGAGAACATCTCCTTGAAGAGTTTGGCAGGGCTATTGAGTCCCTTGACATTAAAAGAAACTATTTTGAACTGCATAATAGCGTTGTATGGCAGTAATCGATGTACAATGGTTCACTCTTTGAATGATCTGAGATATGATGCGTTAATGTCAGCGAAAACAAAGTTAATGAAGTGAGTATCTAACAGGCCACTGTATCAGAGATGAACAAACAAAAGAAAAACAGAAAAAAAATCTAAAACTTTAGAGCTGCACTGCTTCCTGGCGGGTTGCAGAAGTAACAAGTAAAAAAGGACGATCCGTAATGAATCTGAGCAGCTAAGTATCCGCTAATTCAGGTTGTACAAACAAGGAGTAGTATGTAACAGGTAGGGATGAGCTTCAAGTTCGAGTCGAACTCATGTTCGACTCGAACATTGCTGACTTGAACGTCCCCTCTGACGTCATGGGGAAAGCCATAGGGAAGTTCCCATGACGTCCCCGTGCGTCAGAGGGGGGCGGGGTTACCAGGCGGCCCGCCCTCCGTTATAAAAGAGCTGTAAGACGCAGCGAAGCCTCACACAGCGGGAGCCTCCCAGTGGCCCAAGAAGACACGCCGACGCCGTGAAAGAAGATGCCGGACGAGAAGACCAGAGCAAGAAGAAGCGGATCGGAGGAAGAAGATGGAAGCAGAAGATGGAAGAAGATGGTAGAAGATGGAAGAAGAAGAAGATGAAGAAACCGAAGGATGAAGAAAGGAAGAAGGAAGACCAGAAGAAAGAAGATTTTAATAAAGGAATTGTCAAAGACCGTCTCCTGTAATTTTTAACATTTTTGTCACTTTTTTGGTGAAATAGTAGGGGTACTTTTGTACCCCCTTACCATTTCCCACAGGGGGGTGCCGGGATCTGGGGGTCCCCTTGTTAAAGGGGGCTTCCAGATTCCGATAAGCCCCCTGCCCGCAGACCCCCACAACCAATGGCCAGGGTTGTGGGGATAAGGCCCTTGTCCTCATCAACATGGGGACAAGGTGCTTTGGGGGGTCACGGACCCCCAAAGCACCCTTCCAATGTTGAGGGCATTTTTTTAATTTGAAGCGGGGTTCCCCTTAATAACCATAGCAGACCTGAAGGGCCTGGTAATTGAATTTGGGGGAAACCCCACGCTTTTAAATTTTTTTTTTTATCAATGACTTTTTTTTTATCAATGACTTTCAATGAATGACTGTTCTCTGTGTTACGGGAGTCGGCAATTCATTAGCCGCGAGTGAGTTTAAATAGATTTTTTTCCTGCAAAAATGACACTTTGTGCAGGTACAGTTCTAAGCACGGGAAACATGGGCCCTTTCACAGGCATACTATAGACACCCCCAAGATACGAAATTTAAAGGAATATTACACTTTTATTGTTTCACATTAAGCATTATTAAAATCACTGCTTCTGAAAAAACATCCGTTTTAAAAAAAAAATATTTGCATTGATACATGTCCCCTGGGGCAGGACCCAGGTCCCCAAACACTTTTTATGACATTAGCCTTTAAAATTAGCACTTTTGATTTTGAACGTTCGAGTCCCATAGACTTTAATAGGGTTCTAAAGTTCGCACAAGCTTTAGGTCTGTTCGTAGGTTCTGGTGCGAACCGAACAGGGGGGTGTTCGGCTCATCCCTAGTAACAGGTAACAACCAGTGTGAGCACTGAATGGCTACCGGAGCTAGAAAGTGTAGGCTATGAACTGAGGGGCTATTTGGTGGTGGTCATCTTGTTTCCTCTTCAGGCCAATTGGTGGATTGGGAAGGAAGTGGTGGGGTATCAGCTCCTGGTGGGGGATCACTGTCCAGGATCCATCATTTTTTCAGGAGTAACTTTGCTGGATAATTCCACCGGTACGATACTTGCTGGTTACTGGTTACTTAGTAACAGTTTTTATGACGGTCATCAGATTTTTCCTCCTCTGCATGGTGTAGCGAGATAGGTCAGTAAATAGCAATGGATTTCAGACACAATCAGGGAGATGGTCACGTTTCCTAGTTAAGGACATCAGTTTCACTTTGATGTGGTTGAACTGTACATGAACTATAGTGTCCCTGTAAAGATACTAAGGAATATGTTTGGGTTTAGGCAGCTTATGAATATGGTCTATTATTAACTCTTCTGGAGGGGAATCATCTGGTAATGCCTCTCTGAGAATGTTGGAAAAGTATGCTTGAAGTTCCTGCAGTTTACCCGACTCTGGTATTCGGTGCACTTTAACATTATTCCTGCGTGAATGGTCCTCCAAATCTGCTAATTTAGATTGGATCCAGAAAATGCTGTCTTCTTGGCTGGTTAGTGGTAGGAAAGGCCAGAATGGATTCATGCAATTCTTGTGTGTCATCCAGTGAGAAATAAGAAGAACTCACCTCTTTTGCATTGTTCCTGGTAGGAGACATCTTTTGCCTGGATTTAGCAGGGCTGGAGGTGCTGGAGGATAACTGAGGAAAAGGGCTGCTAGGTTGAGGAGGCTTAGTAGTGGAGTCTCTGCCCTGGTGATGTGCTCTGTTGTCTTCCCTGGGCTGCACAGACACAGGAGCACCTAATATTAGAAATCAAAGGTGACTATACAAGATATTAAAAGGGAGGGGGGAGAGGACTGGAGAGCTGTAGATGATGGAGGCAAGTAAAACATGGTCAGTTTACAGATAGGAGGGCAGATGATACAGGAGGGCCAAATGACACAGCACAAGCACTAATCTGTTATTCATGCTTTAAAGGAACTGGATCTTTTCTTTTTTTTGGGGGGTAACAAACACTTTAAGGTATGCTTCCAGCACATTTAAAATAAATGGGCTGCCTTAATGCAGTACATCATTGGATAATACAACAAACAACTCCGCGCTTAGGAGCAAGTAGTATAGGTGTGCAGCCTTTCCAAAAAATAGCCCCCTAGAGGACTATTTAAATGTGAGATGCAGGATAAAAGGAAAAAAATTGGCGCTACCTCTAATAAGAAATGCAGGGTTACCAAGGGTTAATGAGCAAAAAGGGGGGCGGTGTGAGTGTGCGTTAATAGAGCAAGTGGCCTCACCTGTTATCCTCCCCTCCTATAAATACATAAAGTAGTGAGAGATTGGGGAGGGTTTTTTAGGGGAACAAAGGGCCCACCCTTAAAAGTGGGGTAGAATCCCCAATTATCCAAACCCCAATCTCAGTGAGTGGTAAATATAAAGGTATATATATGTAAGTATATATCATAAAGACCAAAAAACGTGTAACAAATCAATAAAAGTTAATTAAATGACAGTCCCAGTGAAACATAGAGTGAAAGTGATTGAAAATAAAATAAAATAAAAGTCCTGGGTATGGCACAAAAACAAGTCCAGTTTCAAGTGAAAAAAGAAAAAAATTACAATAAAAAACCATAAAAAACACTGTGTCAAAAACACGCTTTCTTCCAGAAGTGATTCAAAAGTGACTTTTGTGCTCCAGCAGTGATGGTGACTTTGGTGTTGCCCCCTCTGGCTCCCTCACTCACCAGATTGAAGTACCTCTGCAGGGGTAAACAGCTTTTTCAGATATCTTTATCTCGTCCCGTTTCTGGAAGGTATCCTGGCCAGTTATTCCCTCCGATGGATTCACCCAGGTTCCTTGGGAGATGTTTGAAGAGCCTCAAAGAATGAGGAATAATAGCATCCAGCGTGCCCCACCGAGTGTGGGGGGTAAAACTCCCCAAAAAAAAAAAAAAAGGAAAGAGGAAGATCCTTGTGTGATATCAGGCGGCAACATTTTTTTATTTTAAAATAGTTAAAAACAAATAAGTGAAAGTTAAAAATATAAGGCCAGGGTATCTCGCAGGATACACCTGGTCCGCCACACACAGTAGACAAGATAGAGGGAATAGGGTCGGTATACGGCTTGCGCTCCAGCTGCGTACCAGACCTCTCGTTCCCACACCGGAAGTGACGTCAGCACGCCTTACTAGTTTCGTCGTCAGACGTTTTCAAAGTACATCAGTACATCATTGCATGCAGTAATGCAGGTGAGGTAACGTAATGAATAATGTGTAGGGGCCTTCAAATATTACTGGTATGTAAAGCTGTCTTATATCCATACCTTAAAGGGTAACTCCACATACATAAAAAAGAAAGCAAATAAAAAAAAAATACCTTAACAAATACAAAAAAAAATATTATAAGCCTTGTTGCAACTTAATTTTATTGAAAATTACCTACAGCTGTCATCATTTTCTGTAAAATGCATTGCAATATGACAACCTTGAGGCCTTCTGTACACAGTTGGTTTACAGAATGCCCCCAGAAATGTAATTTTTCTGCTTGTGTGATTGGATGACTGATTTTCCCAGAAGTCTACACTCATGCTAGGTTCACAACTAATCAGGTTGCATAGGTGCTTTTTCCCAGTGTGTTTTGTGGCATGGTTTGCATTTTTTCACACTCACTTGTGATACTTTTAATGCGTTTTGCTTTCTGATGTGTTAATGTTGCTAGGAGAAGGTATCTGTTGTCATGCAATAAAACACACAAAAAATACACGTACATGGGTTTTTTATGTGTTTTTGATGCAATTCCATTAAAGCCTATGGAGCCAAAAACACACTGTGCTGCGTGTAAAAAAAGTCCCTACACCTTTCCGAAAAATGCACCAATGGAAATTGCATAGATGTGAACGTGACCCATAGGAACGTATGTTAAATGGTCTGTAGTGCATTTCTGCAAATCCGCAAATGCACTGCAAAACACATAGGTGTAAACCTAGCCTAAAATTGTAGGTACCCCCTGCAATAGAAATGTACGTTTTGGTGAGAAACTCCTCAAGGTTAAATACTTCTAAAGGGATGCATACTCTGCAGCGTTCCTCATTAGAACACCAACACCAACTAATTATAATGAACCAGTCCCTTCCTTCAGAATCAGTTGAAATCCTTGCAAAGGCCACTGATCACCCAGAGGGGACTGCTCTTTTCGCAACAAAAATTGAGTTACTCTTTAAGGCCCCTTTCACACTGAGGCGCTTTGCAGGCGCTAAAGTGCTAAAAATAGCACCTGCAAAGTGCCCTAAAAGAGCCGCTCAGTACACTCCAATGTGAAAGCCCTGAGGGGCTGGAAGCCGCAAGCTGCATCTTTGGAGCGCTGTAGGAGCGCTTGCAGGACGCTGAAAAAAGTCCTGCAAGCCGCATATTTGGAGCGGTGTATTTACCGCTCCTAAAGCGCCCCTTCCCATTGAAAACAATTGGGGCAGCGCTCCAAACCCGCCTGCCGCTGCAGCGGCGCTTTGCGGGCGGTTTCAACCCTTTTTCGGCCTCTAGCGGGGGTTAAAACTGCCAAAAAGCGACGCTAAAATGGCGGTTAAGCTCCGCTAAATATAGAGCGCCGCTTTACCGCCAGTGCGCCCAGCGCCTCAGTGTGAAAGTAGCCTAACTGCTTCAGCCCCGGAATATTTTACCCCCTTCCTGACTAGAGCACTTTTTGCGATTCGGCACTGTGTCGCTTTAACTGACAATTGCGTGGCCGTACGACGTTACATCAAAACAAAATTGGCGTCCTCTTTTTTGGTGGTATTTGATCGCCTCTGTGATTTTTAATTTTTGCGCTATAAACAAAAAAAGAGCGACAATTTTGAAAGAAAAGCAATATTTTTAACTTTTTGCTATAATAAATATCCCCCAAAAATATAAAAAAAAATGTCCTCAGTTTAGGCTGATATGTATTATTCTTCTACATATTTTTGGTAAAAAAAATTAGTAATAAGCGTATATCGATTGGTTTGCGCAAAATTTATAGCATCTACAAAATAGGGGATAGATTTATAGCATTTTTATTATTTTTTTTTTTTTTATTAGTAATGGCGGTGATCTGCGATTTTTATCAGAACTGCGACATTATGGCGGACAGATCGGACACTTTTGACACTACTTTGGGACCATTGTCATTTATACAGCGATCAGTGCTATAAAAATGCACTTTTTTATTACTGTGTAAATTACACTGGCAGTGAAGGGGTTAACCACTAGGGGAGGTGAAGGGTTTAGGTGTGTCCTAGGGAGTGATTCTAACTGTGGGGGGGGGGCTACACCTCACATGACAGCGATCACTGCTTTCGATGACAGAGAGCAGTGATCTCTGTCCTGTCACTAGGCAGAATGGGGAAATGCTTTGTTTACAAAAGCATCTCCTCGTTCTACCTCTCCGTGACACGATCGCAGGCACCCAGAGGACATCGAGTCCGCGGGACCCGCGGTCACGGAGACCTCGGTGCGTGCGCGCGCCATCGTCTGCGTGCGCTCTCCTACAGCACCGCTTCTTAAAGGGGACATACCTGTACACCCTTTAGCCCACCAGTGCCATTCTGCCAACGTAAATCGATGTGCGCTGGTCGGCAAGCGGTTAAAAAAAACAACAGTAACTTTGTTTTAACCACTTCAGCCCCAAAAGAATTTACACCCTCCCTGACCAAGCCTTTTTTGTGATATGACACTGCGTTGCTTTAACTGACAATAGCACGGTTGTGCGACGTTGCAACCCAAACAAAATTTTTAGAGCGAACAAATAGAGCTTTCTTTTGGTGGTATTTGATCACTTCTGCGATTTTTATTTTTTGCTCTATAAACCAAAACGAGCGAAAATTTGGAAAAAAAGAGCAATATTTTTTACATTTTGCTATTATAAATGTAGCGCCGGGCTCCTGAAGAGCACGTGCTATATTTTTGTCAATTTAATGTTTCTAAAACCATAGTTGGGTTTTAGGGTTAATTGTTCCAAATTATGGTCTCAGTACCAGTTTGGCGGGACTGTATTGTGTTCTGCTTGGCCATAGGTGTCGGTGTCACCTCCGGCAGGCATTGGAACGCAGTCCGGTTGGATGCATTGGGTGCCAATCTTTCTCTGAACCAATCAGTGGGTGTGTTGTCTCGCTGTGTGTTCTGAGAGAGGGTACTTAAGGTACTGAGGTCACGTGATTATGGGTTCTGGTCCAGAGCATCTGTCTGACTGTTTGGTCCGGGTCCTCCTGACCAGCCCCCAGGGGCCCTCATGGCCTGGGGTGCCGATCCATCCGTTTCCGAGCCTCAGGGCTGGCTAGCCCGAGGTGCAGTAACTGGAAGGGGGAATTTCAAGGTGGTCCGGTGCTGTCTAAGTTTTGGAGAGGCCCAGCAACTGAGAATGTAACCAGGGGAGGACTCTTAAGAAGAGGGCCACGCACAAGGCTGGCTGCTCGGCAAGAGCCTGGAAGCTAAGCTGGAAAGGACACCAGGTGAATCCACACTCATACGGTATCGCCGGACCAGCTGCGAGATACTGGTACCATGTGAGGGTTCTCTAAATTCATCCTTCAGTTTACTACAAGTCTGTGGCAGAGACTTTTCACTACAAGTTTTACTACCAAATCTGTGGCAGAGACTTTTCACTACAAGTTTTACTACCAAATCTGTGACAGAGACTTTTCACTACAAGTTTTACTACCAAATCTGTGGCAGAGACTTTTCACTACAAGTTTTACTACCAAGTCTGTGGCAGAGACTTTGCTTATCCGAATCACCTGTCAGTTGCTAAATTCACCAAAAGGGGATTTATCCGATAGCTGAAGTATCCAGTTGCGAATGGCTATTCCCTGGATTGTATAGTGAGAAACATTCACGTGTCAGCAGTTCCAAGAGTGCCTGAACTTCCTACCTATACCCTATATTCCCTATCGAGAGACTGTGTTTATCTGACGTTTTGCAAATAAAAATCCCTAAAGTGGATCCAGTGTCAGTTTCTACAGTTCTTTTGGCCATCTACTTCAGGAAACCCCTAGATGCTCAAGAGGTCAAGAAGGTAACGGTAAGCCCAAAAATAACCAGCAGCTCTTTCGGGGGTTAGTGCTACATAAATATACCAACAAAATATATAAAAAAACTAATTTCTTCCTCAGTTTAGGCCAATATGTATTCTTCTACATATTTTTGGTATAAAAAAAAAATTGCAATAAGCGTATATTGATTGGTTTGCACAAAAGTTATCATGTCTACAAAATAGGGGATAGATTTATGGCATTTTTATTATTAATCTTTTTTATTAGTAATGGCGGCTATCTGCGATTATCGTGACAGCGACAGATTGGACACTTTTGACACTATTTTGGGACCATTGACATTTATACAGCGATCAGTGCTATAAAAATGCACTGATTACTGTGTAAATGTCACTGGAAGGGAAGGGGTTAAACACTAGGGGGCAATTTAAGGGTTAAGTGTTTGTTTCCTCAGTGAGTTCTAACTGTAGGGGGGATGGGCTCACTAGAACATGACAGAGATCACTGCTCCCGATCACTGGGAGCACTAGTTTCCTCTCATGTTGCTAGGCATTACAGGGAAATGCCTTGTTTACATAGGCATCTCCCCGTTCTGCCTCTCCACGCCATGATCGCGGGCCACTGGTGGACATCAAGTACGTGAAGCCCGCACGTGCCGGCGGCGTGCGCGCACCTGCTAGCCGCTGATGACGGAGTGGCGTACGGGTGCGTCGTGTTACGCACCTGTGTCACTTTGCCAACGTATATCAGCGTGAGCCAGTCAGCAAGTGGTTAAAGAATTTCAGGTTTCAATGCTCTTTAAATAATTTGCTTGGGCAAAGCTGGAAAAATGAACTAATTTCATTACTAAGCAATGTGGCTGCCTGTGCTGCTGGAACACAGTGATACTACAGTACTGTATATCACAGTGGCTGGAATTTAGTAATAAAAACAGTTCATTTGGGCCAGCTTGGCCTAAACAAATAATTTAAAGTGCATTGAATCCTAAAATTTTACTTTTACAATACTCTGGGTCAATTTTACAAGTATTTTTTAACTTCTAATATTATTCTCACACATCTTACAAACATACATAAACTGGTTTAGTCAACAAGCCCCACTGCAAAGAAGAATTTTTAAGTTTCCTTGAGTTCAGTTTTAGTTATTGTCTTAATCTTACTAAATATCAATATTTTAATGCCCCTAAAACATTATATCGGTGACATAAATGCTATAGGCTTTTTTCAACATAAACTAGGATTTTTCTTATGGTCTGACTAACATAACCACTCCACTTATTTGTATACCCTTTATGGACAAGAGCAATTTTTACAATTCCACCATGTGTATGCTGTGTATGCTGTAGATAACAAAGTAATACATTGTTTTTCAGGGGACAAACTAGGCTTTCTTTTGGCAATATTGTCTTACAAAAATGACTTTATTTTCTATGTAACCTATAAGCAAAAAAAATGCAAAGGAATTTTTTAAAAATACTTTTTAAATGTTTACCAGTGCTAGTTTTTTTTTTAAATAAATTTTACTGTAAATAAAAAGTATACATTTTATTCTAAAATTACACTAAAATTATGTATATGGCAAAGTTATTTGCAAAGGAAAAATGTGTGTGTTTTTTCATTTTTGTGCATTTTCTTTTTATGTCACAATAAAAAAAAAAAAATCTAAGGGTCAATTAGGGGTTAAATATCAATACATAGTATTTATTTATTTAATTTAAATTTTAAGGTTTCTTTAACTGATACCATATGTAGATCAAAGGTCACACATTTTATCTACATATAAATAAAATTGTATATACAATGGGGTTGATTAACTAAAGGCAAAAAGTTTGTTCACTTTGCACAGAATTTTTCCCTTAGCTTAACGAACGTAGTGAAGGTCTGCTGTCGTCTATCATCCAATCATGTGCAAAAATTACATTTTTCAATTTGCTTGATTAGGTATTCTTTGCAAAGTAAATTGTACATCATTCACTAAGCTAAGGCAATATTCCCTGGCAAAGTGAAAATTCACTTACAAAATTATCAGTCTTTTTGCATTTAGTAAATCCACCGGTATTATTGAATACATTGTATGCACTTAATGGCACTTGCAGGCTATCTGCAAGTGTACATTTACACACAAGCAGCTATGTCTTGACAGCTGCTCCTGCTGTGTACTACAAAGTAATTCGCAGTTGTCATTTCCACATTTGGTAATTGCCAGTGATAGCAGCAGGATGCAAGAGATGTATCAAAGAACTTTGCCTTGCTTGCATAATGTGTACATTGAGTCTGTGCAATATTTATGTATTTTTCAGTGAAATGATATATATTATTTTGATTTCTTGCTTAAAAGCAGTCTGTTGTGTCCCTGTGAAATTTAGACCTAGAAAAAAAAGCTTACCATACATATTGTGTATGGAGTCAGTACAGTTTTGTTATCTGTGAAAAAAATACACTTTCATTTTAATTTCTTAATTATAAACCTGTCTGGTTTCTCCCTCTGAAATTATGGCTTTGTTAAAGTCCATACTGTTGAATGAGTCTGTACAATATTTCTGGGTATAATCTCTGAAATAATATACTCTACCTTATATTTATATGATAAGATTGTATTTCCTTATCTCTAATGCCCTGTACACACGGTCGGACATTCCAACCACAAAAACCGTCAGATTTTTTTTAGACGGATTTTGTCCAAAACTTGTGTAGCACACACGCGGTCGGACAAAGTTGTCGGAAAATCCGATCATTTTGAACGAGGTGACGTACAACACATACGACGGGACTACGTAGAGGCCAGTAGTCAATAGATTTTGTCTCCAAATTTCTTCTGAGCATGCGTGGCCCTTTGTGCATCTGAAATCTCTACACATGATAGGAAAAAGTCTGATCGGATTTTGTTGTCGGAAAATTTTAGATCCTGCTCTCAAATTTTTTCAGTCGGAAATTCCGACGGAAAAAGCCTGCTAGGGCCCACACACGTCATACGTTTTGTATGTCACCTCGTTCGGAACAAACGGATTTTCCGACAACTTTGTCCGCCAAAATCTGTCGGAAAAAATCTGATGGATTTTGTGGTCGGAATGTCCGACCGTGTGTACCAGGCAATTCAAGATCCTCTGGTGTTTAACCACGTTGCTAAAATCAATCAAAATTCTGTCTGCTTACATCATCACTAACTGACCATCCAGGCTCCTATGAAGGAAAGAGTACAAGTCCCAGCATTCAATGCACCTGAGAAAACTCAGGCAACCAATCAAGTAATAGATGGGTGGGATATACAAAGTGGGGAGCCAACTGATAGCACCTTTAACAGTAAAAAAACGTGCTTGCTTACTGGGTATTTGTCATGAAGATCCTGCCAGAAACCTAAACCCGGCCCGTCCCGGCCCTCAGATTCCATAGCGCATGCGCATGCGCGCCCGGGCACGTGCACGTGTGCAGCCGTGCACAGGGAGACGGGCACGCGCTCTAGTTAGCGCCAGCCAGCCTATTTAAACTTGACCTGAGCAGATGCCCTTTGCTGTCTGCTCTACAGCGTTGTGGTGTGTGTTATCTGATCCTGATTTATCTGTCCTATTGACCCGGCTTACCTGTGACTACCCAGCTATCTGCCTGTACCCGACCCCGGCTTGTTGTGACCATTCTTCTGTCTCATCCATTGTACCTCAACACCAGTTTGATTCCTGACCTGATGAACTCTGATTATCTGCATGGTCCCTGTCCAGTCTGCAGACTGATCCCTGTAACGAACCTGACCACCTGCATTGCTCCAGCCCATTCAGTGGTTCTGTTTCCTGTTCCCAGTCTGATCATCTGCACATATCCTATCTCTTCTGCTGACCAGTCTGCTAAGCTGTTTGTCCAGATCCAGCCAGCTCTGCTATCCGGTTTACCTGTGAGCCTGCTTACCTGTTCAGTTCCAGTCTACTCTGCTGACCTGTCTGCTAAGCTGTTTGTCCAGATCCAGCCAGCTCTGCTATCCGGTTTACCTGTGAGCCTGCTTACCTGTTCAGTTCCAGTCTACTCTGCTGACCTGTCTGCTAAGCTGTTTGTCCAGATCCAGCCAGCTCTGCTATCCGGTTTACCTGTGAGCCTGCTTACCTGTTCAGTTCCAGTCTACTCTGTTGACCTGTCTGCTAAGCTGTTTGTCCAAATCCAAGCCAGCTCTGCTATCCGGTTTACCTGTGAGCCTGCTTACCTGTTCAGTTCCAGTCTACTCTGCTGACCTGTCTGCTAAGCTGTTTGTCCAGATCCAGCCAGCTCTGCTATCCGGTTTACCTGTGAGCCTGCTTACCTGTTCAGTTCCAGTCTACTCTGCTGACCTGTCTGCTAAGCTGTTTGTCCAGATCCAGCCAGCTCTGCTATCCGGTTTACCTGTGAGCCTGCTTACCTGTTCAGTTCCAGTCTACTCTGCTGACCTGTCTGCTAAGCTGTTTGTCCAGATCCAGCCAGCTCTGCTATCCGGTTTACCTGTGAGCCTGCTTACCTGTTCAGTTCCAGTCTACTCTGCTGACCTGTCTGCTAAGCTGTTTGTCCAGATCCAGCCAGCTCTGCTATCCGGTTTACCTGTGAGCCTGCTTACCTGTTCAGTTCCAGTCTACTCTGCTGACCTGTCTGCTAAGCTGTTGTCCAGATCCAGCCAGCCCTGCTATCCGGTTTACCTGTGAGCCTGCTTACCTGTTCAGTTCCAGTCTACTCTGCTGACCAGTCTGCTAAGCTGTTTGTCCAGATCCAGCCAGCTCTGCTATCCTGTTTACCTGTGAGCCTGCTTACCTGTTCAGTTCCAGTCTACTCTGCTGACCAGTCTGCTAAGCTGTTTGTCCAGATCCAGCCAGTCTCTGCTATCCTGTTTACCTGTGAGCCTGCTTACCTGTTCGGTTCCGGCCTACTCTGCTAACCAGTCTGCTAAGCTGCCTGTCCAGTTCCTGTCCGCTCTGCTAACCTGTTTACCAGCGGTCCAGCTCTTCAGTTTGTATCCAGCCTTCCCTGCTGTCCAGGCCTGCCACCGTGTCCGCTAAGTTGACTTGGTCACTCTACCGGTCTGTTGATCCTGCCAGGCACCCGTGCTCCTCCTCACTCCTGGGTCTCCTGTCCCCACACCAGGGAACCAGGAGTGGGAGACGCAAGGGAGGTCTCTCTCTGCAATTTCGGGCTCGCACCACCAGGTACGTGACAGTAGCAGACAGCCATATCTGAGCCCGAGCAGGGAGCCCCCGCCATGGAGGGGTTATGCCAACACCTGGCAGGACTGACTGAGGCGGTGAAGAATCTCCAACAGGGGTATACCCGGCTGGAGGAACGGGTACTGGCCCTGTCCGGTTCTACCAGTACCCCAGGAACCTCACACCCGGCAACACCCCCAACGGGGCCTGCACCTGCCCAAACCATAGTGATGCTACCACCTGAGCCTAAGGTCCCCACTCCAGAGAAGTTTTCAGGAGCCCGTGGTAGTTTCAGGACTTTCCGCAATTCTTGCGAACTGCATTTTGCTCTACAACCTAGGACCTTCTCTTTAGAGACCACCAAGGTGGGTTTTGTGTTTGCCCTACTGACTGGGGATCCCCAAATCTGGGCCCACCGTCTCGTGGAACAGAAGGATGCAGCATTGGCCAGTCTCACCACCTTTTTTGACGCCATGGAGCAGTTATATGAGATGAGGACCCCCAACTCTCAACCACTGCGGAAGCCGCCCTACGTTCCCTTCAACAGGGTCGGCGACCAGCAGAGGACTATGTGGTTGAGTTCAGGCGTTGGGGTGCCGACACTGACTGGAATGACGCTGCTCTTCGTCACCAATTCCGCATGGGCCTCTCAGACGCGCTCAAGGACGAGCTCGCCAGGGTAGGGGTTCCTCAGACCCTGAACTCCCTCATAGACTTAAGTATCCAGATCGCTCGGCGCCTACGGGAGCGTAGGGCCGAACGCACCTTGGGGTCCCCAAGACCTACCTGGATGCTCCCCAGGGCCCCAAGCCATTTCCGCTCTACTTCCTCTGCCAAACCTGTTCATACCTCCACGGCATCGGAACCCATGCAGCTAGGACTCCTGCGGCCTTCTCTCACCCCAGCAGAACGTCAGAGACGCCGCAGCAACAATCTGTGCCTGTACTGCGGAGAGCCGGGTCAATATGTCCGAAATTGCCCGGCTAAACTCCGTAAGTTTCCCACTATTCTTTCCAGTTATGTTGATCCAGTGACCGGGGTTTCGGCTCATCTTGCCCTTTCTGTCTCCTTCCAGCTCCCAGGAAGGACCCTGCGGACCACCGCCATCATTGATTCTGGGGCTTGTAGTTGCTTCATGGACTCTGTTTTTGCTGCCCGGCATCAGATTCCTCTTCTTCCGAGGGAACAGGGGTTGTCCGTCCATCTGGCAGATGGATCCACCATCAAGTCTGGCCCGGTAACCCAGGAGACTGCCCCATTGCACACAGTGATCTCTGAATCACACCAGGAACTTTTACGGCTGGACATAATTTCTTCTCCCTTGTTTCCAGTCATTTTGGGTATTCCCTGGCTGCAAGCACATAATCCAGCTATCAACTGGGCCACAGGAGAAGTGGCCTTTTCCTCTCCCTATTGCCAAAGGTCCTGCAGCTCCATGGTTTCCGCAGGACCCTCTGCCCTGCTCTGCCTGGAAACTGAGGCAGGTCTACGTCAGTCTATCCCCGAAGCCTACCATGCCTACCTGGATGTGTTCAGCAAACAAAAGGCAGATGTGTTGCCACCCCACAGGCCTTATGACTGTCCCATTGAACTTCTTCCCGGGGCCAAGATCCCCTTCGGCAGGGTTTTTCCCCTAACAGAGGTGGAGCAGGGGAAACTGAAGGACTATATTGACGATAACTTAAAAAAAGGTTTTATCCGCCCGTCCACATCTCCTGCAGGTGCGGGAATATTCTTTGTAGAAAAAAAGGACCATTCCCTCAGACCCTGTGTGGACTATCGTGCCCTAAACGAGGTCACTGTCAAAAACCGCTACCCTCTTCCCTTGGTTCCAGAACAATTTCAGAGGCTTGGCACGGCCTCCATTTTTTCTAAACTGGACCTCAGAGGGGCATACAATTTAGTTTGCATAAAGGATGGGTATGAATGGAAGACGGCGTTTCGGTCCCGGTTTGGGCACTTTGAGTACCTGGTGATGCCCTTCGGACTCTGTAACGCCCCCGCTACTTTCCAGTGCTTCATTAATGATGTGCTTCGGGACTTTCTTGATGTTTTTGCTGTTGTTTATCTTGATGACATACTAATTTTCTCTTCCTCCCTAGAGTTGCATCGTGGACATGTCAAAAGTGTTCTAGGTCGCCTCCGGCAACATGGCCTCTATGCCAAGGCCGAAAAGTGCCTCTTCGAAGTGGAAAGCATACCCTTCTTGGGCTTGATCATCTCCAGTAGGGGCATTCGGATGGACCCCCAGAAGATCACAGCCATCCTGGACTGGCCTATTCCCGCAGATAAGAAGGGTATCCAGCGATTTATTGGCTTCGCCAATTTTTATCGCAAATTCATTAGAGGATTCTCGGCCATAGTGGCACCCATTACACAGCTCACCAAACAAGGTACCCGCTTCCATTGGTCTCCCGAAGCCCAGGGGGCCTTTGAGGCCCTCAAAGGGCTCTTTACCTCAGCTCCTATCCTGAAGCATCCGGACCCCTCACTACCCTTCGTTTTGGAAGTGGACGCCTCTGAGATAGCTGTAGGAGCAATTCTGTCCCAGAGACAGGGCATCAAGGCCCTGCTGCACCCCATGGCATTCTTCTCACGAAAGCTATCCCCAGCCGAGAAGAACTACGATGTGGGAGATCGGGAGTTATTGGCAATAAAAACCGCCCTTGAGGAATGGCGCTACCTGCTGGAGGGGGCTACTCACCCAATCTTGATCTTCACGGATCACAAGAACCTAGAGTACCTGAAGACTGCCAAGAGGTTGAAACCTAGACAGGCCCGATGGGCCTTATTTTTCTCTCGTTTTACTTTTCACGTGACCTATCGTCCGGGTTCCAAGAACGCGAAGCCGGACGCTTTGTCTCGTATGTACCACAAATCCCAGGATGGTTCCCCTCCAGACACTATCCTTGCCCCTGGAAATTTCCTTCTGCTACAGGAAGACTTGCTGTCCCAGCTCAGGCGGGCTTCCAGTGGCCTCATACCCACTCCTGGACCTGGGTTGCAGGCCAAGGATGGTCTACTGTGGCATGAGGATAAAATTTTCATTCCCGAGGGTCTGCGGGTAACCATTCTGGAATTATGCCATGACCATAGACTTGCCAGACACTTTGGTGTCACTAAAACTACTGAATTGGTACAACGTACCTTCTGGTGGCCTCAGCTAAGAGAAGACTGCAGGAAGTTCGTAGAGACATGCACTGTATGTATACGGAGCAAGAGTTACAGGACCAAAGCCTGGGGTCTACTCAAGCCGTTGCCAGTCCCAGACCGTCCCTGGAAGATGCTGTCCATTGACTTCATCGTGGAACTGCCCCCAGCAGAAGACCACACTACGATCTTTGTAATAATTGATCGCCTGTCAAAGATGGCACACTTTGTTCCTATGAAGGGCACCCCTTCTGCTTCAGAAACCGCACAGGTGTTTATCCGAGAAGTCATCAGACTCCATGGGGTACCGGCCAACATAGTGTCCGACCGAGGGGTACAATTTACCTCTCGGTTCTGGAAAGGCCCTCAATATTGAACTATCATTTTCATCCGCCTATCACCCTCAAACCAATGGGCAAACCGAGAGGACCAACCAGACCTTGGAACAATATCTACGGTGCTTCTCCTCCTTTACCCAGGACGATTGGATCTCCCTGTTACCAGTTGCCGAATTTGCATATAACAATGCCATCCACTCTGCCACCCAACAGACGCCCTTCTTCGCCAATTTCACCCTTTGTTCCTGCCCAATTCTCTTCCTGAATGTACTGTGCCCGCAGTCCAGAAAAAGATTGACTTCTTTGCTTCCAATAACCAACTCCTGCAGGACACCATGGCCCGGACCCAGGAACATAATAAAACAGTTTTTGACCGAAAGAGGCGCAGAGAGTTGGTACTGGCACCAGGTGACACAGTATGGCTTTCTACCCTAAATCTAAGGATGGCTTGTCCCTCGAAGAAACTGGGCCCGAAGTTCTTAGGTCCCTTTCCAGTTAAACGGAAGATAAATGAAGTAGCCTATGAATTGGAACTCCCAGACTCCCTCAAGGTCCACCCGGTCTTCCATGTTTCCCTGCTGAAACCCTCCACTCCTAACCCTTTTCCCAACAGGAGAACAGTACCCCCGGATCCAGTCCTGATAGATGGTGAAGAGGAATATGAAGTGGAGGCCATCCTAAATGTTAGGAGAAGGAGAAATCAGAATCAGTTCCTGATTAAATGGAAGGGCTATGGCCCTGAAGAAAATTCCTGGGAGCCAGAGTGCAATATCCACGCTAAGAGTCTAGTTCAAGCCTTTAAGAGAGCCCATCCTGAGAGATTTGCCCAGAGGGGCACCCGGAGGTTGCCCCTAGGAGGGGGGCAATGTCATGAAGATCCTGCCAGAAACCTAAACCCGGGCCGTCCCGGCCCTCAGATTCCATTGCGCATGCGCATGCGCGCCCGGGCGCGTGCACGTGTGCAGCCATGCACAGGGAGACGGGCGCGCGCTCTAGTTAGCGCCAGCCAGCCTATTTAAACTTGACCTGAGCAGATGCCCTTTGCTGTCTGCTCTACAGCGTTGTGGTGTGTGTTATCTGATCCTGATTTATCTGTCCTATTGACCCGGCTTACCTGTGACTACCCAGCTATCTGCCTGTACCCGACCCCGGCTTGTTGTGACCATTCTTCTGTCTCATCCATTGTACCTCAACACCAGTTTGATTCCTGACCTGATGAACTCTGATTATCTGCATGGTCCCTGTCCAGTCTGCAGACTGATCCCTGTAACGAACCTGACCACCTGCATTGCTCCAGCCCATTCAGTGGTTCTGTTTCCTGTTCCCAGTCTGATCATCTGCACAGATCCTATCTCCTCTGCTGACCAGTCTGCTAAGCTGTTTGTCCAGATCCAGCCAGCTCTGCTATCCGGTTACCTGTGAGCCTGCTTACCTGTTCAGTTCCAGTCTACTCTGCTGACCTGTCTGCTAAGCTGTTTGTCCAGATCCAGCCAGCTCTGCTATCCGGTTTACCTGTGAGCCTGCTTACCTGTTCAGTTCCAGTCTACTCTGCTGACCTGTCTGCTAAGCTGTTTGTCCAGATCCAGCCAGCTCTGCTATCCGGTTTACCTGTGAGCCTGCTTACCTGTTCAGTTCCAGTCTACTCTGCTGACCTGTCTGCTAAGCTGTTTGTCCAGATCCAAGCCAGCTCTGCTATCCGGTTTACCTGTGAGCCTGCTTACCTGTTCAGTTCCAGTCTACTCTGCTGACCTGTCTGCTAAGCTGTTTGTCCAGATCCAGCCAGCTCTGCTATCCGGTTTACCTGTGAGCCTGCTTACCTGTTCAGTTCCAGTCTACTCTGCTGACCTGTCTGCTAAGCTGTTTGTCCAGATCCAGCCAGCTCTGCTATCCGGTTTACCTGTGAGCCTGCTTACCTGTTCAGTTCCAGTCTACTCTGCTGACCTGTCTGCTAAGCTGTTTGTCCAGATCCAGCCAGCTCTGCTATCCGGTTTACCTGTGAGCCTGCTTACCTGTTCAGTTCCAGTCTACTCTGCTGACCTGTCTGCTAAGCTGTTTGTCCAGATCCAGCCAGCTCTGCTATCCGGTTTACCTGTGAGCCTGCTTACCTGTTCAGTTCCAGTCTACTCTGCTGACCTGTCTGCTAAGCTGTTGTCCAGATCCAGCCAGCCCTGCTATCCGGTTTACCTGTGAGTATTGCTATGTTTACTCGGTTCTGGAATGGCAGATACTGGCATATTGTTCTTTTGTTCAGTGCTACTGAAGTAGAATACTGGGTGCTTGAATACTGCTAATTCTGATTAGCATTTCCACTAATAGGCTACCAGGTGAGCAAGATGAACAGAGCGTGAAAGGGTGGGAATGGCTTTTCTCATCCAACAGAGTTAAATTAGGCATGTAAGCAGGGGTTAGTATCCCTTTTAGGGGGACCTCTATCCTGAGTGGATACTGTGAGTGGGGCTAGCTTAGTCCCTTATAATTTAGGGGCAAAGGTTGATGGGAAGAGGATACCCTCACTATACTAGCATGTAGGCCTGTAGTCTCAGGAAGTGAATCCTTCAGGGTAGGTCCAGTATAAGCTCATATGGGGAACCCACCCATGGAAACCCACAGTGAGAGAACTGGAAAGCTGACAATCAACCCTATGTTAAAGTTAATCTTGAACTGTGCAGTGTTACTGATGTTGGGGTAAAGAGGCAGAAGCAAAGTGGTGTTTGGACAAAGAACTAAACATTCTGTTCCTGATACAGTAAAACATTAAAAAATGATAAAAGTATGGACATTCCTTTACTTCTGGAGGTCAGCCTTGGGCCAGGAGAATGTGAGTAACTAAGATGATGGAGTTCCCCCATGTTATAGGTGTGTGGTACTCTATCTCGGTCCTGTTACAGGAGGAAAGTGGGAGGTGCCCTTGGCCAGTATGGGCTAACTAAGGCCTTGCTTACAGGCAGACCATGGCAAAATTTTAGTTTATGTGGAAAAAATTTATAGCATTTTCATTGATGATTTTATTTATTTTATGTCCTTTACACTGCTGATTTATTGATTTTGAAAATAAAGGTGTGTTTGTACTTTAAAATATAAGTGCCCCTTTATATTAAAAAGCAGAATTGCCCCTTCCAGCAAAAATGTATATGAAAGCATCTTACTGTACTTATATTCTAGAGAACATTACTATAAGACAAGAAAAGTGCAGCATTTTTCTCCTTTAGCACTCTGTGTGATAATTGAACACACTCCAAGACTTGCAATAAAAAATAATGGCCATCAATTATCGTAGTGCAGGGGTGTCCAAACTTTTTTCAAAGAGGGCCAGATTTGATGAAGTGAACATGTGCGAGGGCCGACCATTTTGCCTGACATTCTTTGAACCATTAAAATTCGGTCTGTGTGTTAGTTCGAGCACTAATACACTGCCCAACAAGAATTCTCGTGCCTTTGTGTGTGAGTAAAGAGATGATCTCGGGTGTGTTATTTGGATATACCGTATTTATTGGCGAATAACACGCACCTTCACTTTAAGAGGGAAGATTCAGGAAAAAACTTACATTTTAAATAAAGAACTATGAAGCAAATAAGGGTCAGTGCCCATCTGCAGCCCTACCATTGCCAGGAATGCAGCACCTACCATTGCCAGGAATGTAGTGCCCACCATTGCCAGGAATGTAGCGCCCGGTATTGCCAGGAATGCAGCACCCGGTATGGCCAGGAATGCAGCTCCCCTTTGCCAAGAATGCAGCAACCAGTATTGCCAGAAATACAGCACCCAGTATTGCCAGGAATGCAGCACCCACCATTGCCAGGAATGCAGAACCCACCATTGCCAGGAATGCAGCACCCACCATTGCCAAGAATGCAGCACGCAGTATGGCCAGTAATGCAGTACCCAGTATGGCCAGGAATGCAGCACCCCCATTGCGAGGAATGCAGCACCCACCATTGCCAGGAATGCAACACTCATCATTGTCAGTAAAAGTCAGGAATGCAGCCCCCATCATTGTCAGGAATGAAGCCCCCATCATTACCAGGAATGTCAGGAATGCAGCCCCCATCATTGCCAGGAATGTCAGGAATGCATCCCTCAGCATTGTCAGGAATGCAGCCCCCATCATTGCCAGGAATGTCAGGAATGCAGCCCCTATTATTGCCAGGAATGTCAGGAATGCAGCCCCATCATTGTCAGGAATGTCAGGAATACAGCTCCCATCATTGTCAGGAATGCCGCCGCCATCATTGTCAGGAATGTCAGGAATACAGCCCCCATCATTGTCAGGAATGCAGCCCCCATCATTGTCAGGAATGTCAGGAATGCAGCCCTCATCATTGTCAGAAATGCCAGGATTACCGCCCCCATCATTGTCAGGAATGTCAGGAATGCAGACTCACCATTGCAATCAGTGCAGCCTGAATTATGCCCATCCATCCGCAGCCTCGGAGGGGACAGGAAGGGGGCGGGATGAGTGCCAAAAGATAACATACAGGAGAGACTCCTGTTTTCTCAGCGGCCTCTTTAATAGAAAGTCCTGCCTCCTTTGATGGACAGGACAGTCATCCAATGGCAGCACTGGAGACCGGACTTCCTATTACAGAGGCTGTTGTGTAAACAGGAAATACTCCTGTGTGCATGGCTCTTATCCCGTCTCTTCCCTGTCCCCTCCAAGGCATCTGGACTTATATATCCTTTGTGGCCTCAGCACTTGGAGATCGTTGGGGGCCACAAAAGATATATATGTCCAGATAACAAGGCGTGCCGTTCAAAACCGGAACGTGGGCCGCGATTGGACAGCAGGCCGGACTTTGGACATGCCTGGCATAGGGCCTTCATGAAACAGATGTCATTATTTTCTATGATCAGACTTGTGCATGATTTAGAAAGGACAGTAGGAGTCTGGTGTCATCTTATTATTTTGCACATGTGAGGTCTAAAACCTTGTACACACGATCAGATTTTCGTCTGGGAATTGTGTGATGACAGACTGTTTGCCTAAAATCCAACCGTTAGTACCATCAGACAATTGTTGGCCAACTTTCTGCTGACAAATGTTGATTAGCAGGCTAATACATTTTCGGCGGATAACAGCCCGATTTTCGTATCATGTGTACACAAGTCCGTCACACAAAAGTCCAAGTCCAAAGTACAAACACGCATGCTCGGAAGCAAGGATGAGCCAGAAGCGGTCAGTCATGTAAACTAGCGTTCATAATGGAGAATTAACATTTGTGACGTGGCTAATTATGAAATCTAGTAATGCAGCGCACATTTTCCTCTTCTTTAACTGCCTTGCGACCGCCGGCTGTCAATTGATGGCCAGGCGGCGCAGCTTTTAAGGCAGGAGGGTGTCATATGACGCCCTCCTCCCCTCGGCCCTCCAGGGAGCGCGCGCGGGGAGATGTGGATATTACAGTATGGGGGAGATGTGGATATTACAGTGGGGAAAAATTGTAAAAACTGTATGTGCCTTATAATTAATCGAAATTAGTCGATTAATCGATTTAAAAAAAAACGATTAATCGAACACAAAAATTTTAATCAGTAACATCCCTAGAAATAATGCAAAACATACATATTATACACCAAGATGTTGGATTGTTTTAAAATCTTAAAACACACATGTGAATGTGCTTTGAGTAAATATTTTTTTACTAAACAATGTGTGTTCAAAGCTCAACACCATTGTGTTTGTTAAGTAGTTGTAGTTACAGTGACAATGTGCTCTTAAAATGTGGCCAACTCCTGCAATTTTTAGTCCTCCAAAAAATTATACAAGTTGAAAAGGCATAATGTTTTTGAACTTCATGCATTAGATCCATTAAGAACAAAAACATTGTGTGTGTGTAGCAGACCCACAGCACACCATAATAGTTAGCTGAAGAAGATATTGTCACCTCATGTAGCAAATAAGGTACATTTGCACTATTGGAGCAAGTGGCCAAAATAAAGCACATTTGTGAACATATTAGACAGAACAGAAACACAGACAACAGTAGTTCAAATGAAATAGGAGTTTATAATCAGCTACATTTTCTGCCAAGCCACTGCCCCTCTACCCACAAAAGAATCCAGGTATTTTTGCCATAGATCTGTTGCATTTTTGGGAGGGCAATCCAGAACGGGCATTTTCGAAAGACGTCATCATGCCCACAGACGGCTGAGCTGCAGCCTCTTCAGCTGGGCCTGCCACTGCAGGGTCTGCATCTGTTGGCACTGAAGCAAGGTAGTTGCTAGCATTCCTCCGTAAAAGATTATGGAGGATACAGCAGCACAATAAAACATGGTTGATTTTGTATAGCGCCAGGTTAATTGGGGTTAAAAACAGCCTGAAACGACTGGAGAGTATGCCAAAGGTGTTTTCAACCACCCTTCTGGCACGAGAGAGCCTGTAGTTAAAGATTCTCTGCTCTGGGGTGAGGTTCCTCATAGAAAATGGCTTCATTAGATGTTCTCCAGAACAAGGCCTCATCTGCAACAAAAACTAAATTGAGGCCCTCAACATTCTCCTCAGCAGGTGGGAAGTTTAAGGTGCCATTCTGGAGCCGCTTGTAGAACTCCATCAGAGTTGTGGCCGTTCTTCCCAACATCCAGATACAGGAACTCATATGTGGCACACACTACAGCTAGCATGACTATGCTGCAAAAGCCCTTATAATTAAAATAATATGAGCCTGAGTTGGGTGGTGGGACAATCCGGACATGTTTTCCGTCAATAGCACCACCACAGTTGGGAAAATTCCACTGGTGCTGGAACTGGGCTGCAAAATACTGCCATTGCTATGGGTTTTGTTTTTCGGACGTGGATTTAAAAAGAAAATGACTGCTTCTGCACATAACATTGCAAGCAGATTTGACACAAACATGGTTAGCCAACATAAGGAGAAACCCTAAATAAGTACAAGACAAAAGGGTAAGGTCAACTTATCTGAGTCATCTCCCCCTCTGGTGGCCTATTATAAACATTTTCGGGTGGGGGGATGGGTAGATGTTTTGGACAGGTAACTGTCTTCACTTCCATGAGAGCTGTTTGCATAAATAATCTGGGATACTTTAGCCATCCCCTCCTTACTTACCACTATTGGCAGCCCAGTAGACAGGTAAGAAGTGTCATAATCTAAAAATATGGATCCACACTGTCCAAATTGAAGCACATTTTAACATTCCAAAAATACATATCAATATAATAGGAGAAAAAAAAACTGACTACGTTACAATTTGTAGATAATCAGGCAGACTCTTTCACTATATGGTTGGGTGAATTTCTACAGAAATATGACCACAAAAGAGGGGTAGTGTGTATGGGTTTGGCAAAGTCAGCAGATAGAGTATTTGTATGTGTTGACTTAGCATTTGGTGGGTGGGTTCCAAATGTGTGCACTCTGCCTGAATTGGAGGACAACAATAACATTTGGACACATTTTAGGGGGTGTTTAGGGTAAGCACAAAAATGTAACTGACAAAATACATTGTTAAGTTACTAGGCTAGGTGTGTATGGGCCCAGGATAGCATGCTGGGGAGGTTAGTGAAGGAAATATGCATGTAGGCCAAAAAAGGAGCAGGAAAAGCTTTCAGCATGCATGCATGAGGACAAAGAGGACATTCACAGCATATTACAATAATGTTAATTATAGAATCAAGAAATAAATACAATACATTAGCAAACATTAAATACATAGAATGTGATGTTAAAGGCAAAAACTTACCCGAATACAGTCCTTCTGCAGGACTTGAATAATGGCTGAGCAGGTGTCTGGAATAATGAGTCCCATAGCCTGGGGGGAGATCCCAGTGGTAAACTTGAGGTCCTAGAGACTTCTCCCCATGGCCAAGTAACGCACGGAGGCTATGAGCCTTTGCTCAGGAGTGATGGGAAGCCACATGCATGTGTCTTGCTTCTTAATATAGGGGGTCACCAATGCCAAGAGTTAGTGAAAGTAGGGGTCCGTCATCCGGAAAAAATTCCGAAAATCATCTGGATTATTCTCCTGAAGCTTCCGCAGCAAAGACATATGACATAATTGGTCACGATTAAGCAACCCATTTTGGTCCAAGAAATCCTCCTCCTCCTGTTCCTGGACTGGACTTGGGTCAAAGCAATAACTCCAAGCCAAACAATAACATGTTCTATCCTCTGATTCCGCAACATGGCTGGTTGACGAAAGACCACTCAGAAACAAACTGTGAAAAGCACGAACTGAAAAGCGTGAATCAACACTCACCAAACTTCTACTAACACGAAATTAACAGAAGGAGCCCAAAGGGTGGTGCATGACAATTGAGCTTCCTCTTTATCGGCTCGTAATACGCCTAGTACGTCACTACGTTCATGTTTGTTGGCCGACAATTGTGTACCATTTGTATGCAAGCAAGTTCACGGCACATGCCCTTCGGACAAAAGTATGATGCTTTGTCTGAGGAAAATCTGATTGTGTGTACGAGGCTTAAGAGTTTTATACACCTACTGTAAATAAGGAACAGTTTTGCACTTCTGTCAATGCTTAATGACTAGGGCAATCAATTCAATTTTTCCTTTATTTCTTCCGCTGTAAAATCACAGAAAGCGATAAGATTTCAAGCTGTTATTATCACACTCAATTACCCGTGCCCACGGACTTTGTCTCACTTTTACATCATGCTTTTATATTTCTTAGTACATATGTTGCCATGGCATTTTGTATGTTTTCCACATCAATTCTGCCTAAAACAGAACAGCTAGTCATACCTGTATTATCTGTTTCATGCCATATCACTGAAAAAAACACCACCTTTCAGTAATACAGTACATTTTTTTTTTTCATCTTTTATCTTTTTGCTAATAAGATTTTTTATAAGTGGGTTAGTGATCTTTGAAACGTTAAACCATACCTCTCATCTGTAAATAACAAACTTTTTATTATTATTCTTCAAGTTGAAAAATTTTGTCAGTTTGCTAGTGTTCTTTAGATAATTGATTTTTAACTGGCTGCTAGTGAATTCATTTTATGTATCATGCATGGAAATGTTATGTAGCTCTATGGTTCTCAAGATAAAAATAGAATAGACAAAATTACTGTGTTCCACCGACTCTTTCAGCACTTTCAAGATTTTTAGTTTTGAGCAATTAAAAATGACAGAATGATGTATAAATCTTCAGCCATGTACCTTTTGAATACATGAAGCCACAGACTTGGTAATATTAGTATTTTATTATTAAAAAAGTTAACGTACATCCAAACAGTTCTTTTCTATGCAATGATTCTGAGAGCCAGTGACATCAATATACAGTATCTCACAAAAGTGAGTACACCCCTCACATTTTTGTAAATATTTTATTATATCGTTTCATGTGACAACACTGAAGAAATTACACTTTGCTACAATGTAAAGTAGTGAGTGCACAGCTTGTATAACAGTGTAAATTTGCTGTCCCCTCAAAATAACTTGGTTAATGTCTAAACCACTGGCAAAAAAATTGAGTACGCCCCTAAGTGAAAAAGTCCAAATTGGGCCCAATTAGCCATTTTCTCTCCCCGGTGTCATGTGACTCGTTAGGGTTACAAGGTCTCAGGTGTGAATGGGGAGCAGGTGTGTTAAATGTACACTGTTATACAGGCTGTACACTCACTACATTACAATGTAGCAAAGTGTAATTTCTTCAGTGTTGTCACATGAAAAGATATAATAAAATATTTACAAAAATGTGAGGGGGTGTATTCACTTTTGTGAGATACTGTAGTTCATGCGGATGATGGCAATATCATGGCAGCTTGTAAGGATGACTCATGTCCTTACCTGAAATGAGAATTATAATGACATGAAAGCAGCTTGCAATGGTGACTCCATCCTTACATACTGTAAAATGAGAATGATGATGGCACCAATGCAGCCTGCTATGATGACTCATTTCCTTGCCTGATATGTAAATTATGATGAAATCAGGATATCTTTTAGTGACTCATTTACATGAAATGAGAATAACGATGGCATTAAAATGGCTTGAAATAATAATGCCAATAATTATTATTATTCAGGATTGTATAGGGCCAAGTTTACACAGCACTTTACAACATGAGGGCAGACAGTACACTTACAATTCAATTCAATACAGGCGGAATCAGAGGGCACTGCTCAGTAGAGCTTGCAATCTAAAAGGAAGGGCCAATAATACAAAAAGTTAAAAACTATGAGGGATGAGTTAATGGAGAAAATAAAGGCACAGTTATTAGGTGGGGGCAAAATAGGTTTCTCTAAAGAGAAAAGTTAGTCAGACAGATTGAAGTAGTGAGTTCCAAAGGATGAGACAGGCTTGGCAGAAGTCCAGAAGTCCTGGAGGTGAGCATGGGAGGAGGTGACAAGGGAGCCAGAGAGCAGGAGATCTTGGGAAGAACAAAGAGAATGATTTGATTGGTATTTTGAGACTAGGTTAGTAATGTAGCTGAGGGTTGAGTTGTGGATGGTTTTGTATGTTGTTGTTAGTGTTTGGAATTGAATTTTTTGGATGGGCAGAAGCCAGTGGAGGGATTACCAGAGAGGAGTAACAGTTTTTATGTTATAAATGATATTATGTAATCACTTCTGTGTGTATATATCTATGTAAAACATATCCATCTACACTATGTATACTGTGACATCTGATCTCACTTTACTTAGGCCCCTTTCACACTGGGGCGGTGAGCCGCGGTGACGGTAAAGCAGCGCTATATTTAGCGCTGCTTTACCGTCGTTTTCACCGCGGTTTTCGGACGCTCGCGGTGCGGTTTTACCCCCCGCGAGCGGCCGAAAAAGGGTTAAACACCCCCCGCAGAGCGCCGCCGTAGCCGCGGTATTCGCGGTATTGCCGCGGTTTTACCGCGGTCTCCCATTGTAATCAATGGGAAGGAGCGGTATAGGAGCGGTGAACACACCGCTCCTATTCCGCTCCAAAGATGCTGCTAGCAGGACTTTTTTTGTCATCCTGCTAGCGCACCGCTTCAGTGTGAAAGCCCGCCGGCTTTCACACTGGAGTTAAAGGGGCCGGATTTTTTCATGCGGTGAACAGGCGCTATTTTTAGCGCTGCACCGCATGAAAAACGCCCCGGTGTGAAAGGGGCCTTACTCTGGGGATATGGCTCAAACTGGTTTGAGGATAAAAAAATATTTGAGCGGTTGGTAAGGTGGATGAGTCTGAAAGCAACATCCATGATATACTGAAAAGGAGATAGTCTATGTAAAGGTAAGCTAATGAGGAAGGAGGTGCAGTAGATGAGAGGAGAGATGACCAGGGAGTGAATTGGAAGATTGTGGTGTCATTGGTTAGGAAGCAACGTATTTTTGAGATGTTGAGTAGGTTGAGGCAGCAAGCTTTAGACAGCTATTAAATGTGGGACTGAAAGGATAGTTCAGAATCAAGGATAATACTTAGCACCTTTGGCATGTGGGGACCAGTGTTGGTCATCTTACTTTAAAAAAGTAATTAGTTAAGTTACAATTTACTTCTCCCAAAAAAGTAATTGAGTTAGTAACTCAGTTACTACATCATTGGAAAAGTAATTAGTTACTCAGCAAAGTAACTGACTTTTTTTTTTAATATTCTTAGGGGCGGGTCTAGTATTACTGTAAGCAAAGGGCACGTTCCCCCCTGCACATCTATTTCCCCTCTGTACCCCCCTGCACGTCTGTTCCCCCACAACACATATATCTGTTTCCCCTCTGTACCCCACTACACATCTGTCCCCCCCCCACACACACATAAATCTGTTCCCCCTCTGTACCCCACTACACATCTGTCCCCCCCCCCCACATACACATATATCTGTTCCCCCTCTGTACATCTGTCCCCCCCAAACTCACGGATCGGATCGTTGCTCGGATCAGAGTCACGGATCGGATCATTTTTCGGATCAGCAAATAATAATTGAATTTGCAAAAACCCTTGAAAATTCCACCACCATAAAGCCCCCACTGTAATATCCACAATCTCCCCCACTGTAATATCCACGTAATCTCCCCAACTGTAATATTGGCTGAGCATGGCTGGGTACGGCTGGGTATCACCGAGTATGGCTGGGTATTACCGTGTATCGCAGAGTATGGCTGGGTATGGCTGGGTATGCAGAGTATTGGCAGGGTGTTGCAGAGTATTGGCAGGGTGTTGCAGAGTATTGGCAGGGTGTTGCAGAGTATTGGCTGGGTATTGCAGAGTATGGCTGGGTATTGCAGAGTATGGCTGGGTATTACAGAGTATTGCAGAGTATGGCTGGGTATTACGGGGTATTGCAGAGTATTGGCAGGGTATTGCAGAGTATTGGCAAGGTATTGCAGAGTATTGCAGAGTATTGGCAGAGTATTGGCAGAGTACTGGCTGGGTATTGTCAGGGTATTGCAGAGTATTGCAGAGTATTGGCAGGGTACTGGCTGGGTATTGGCAGAGTATTGGCAGGGTGTTGTAGAGTATTGGCAGGGTGTTGCAGAGTATTGGCTGGGTATTGCAGAGTATGGCTGGGTATTACTGAGTATTGCAGAGTATGGCTGGGTATTACCGAGTATTGCAGAGTATGGCTGGGTATTACGGGGTATTGCAGAGTATTGGCAGGGTATTGCAGAGTATTGGCAAGGTATTGCAGAGTATTGCAGAGTATTGGCAGAGTATTGTCAGGGTATTGTCAGGGTATTGCAGAGTATTGCAGAGTATTGACAGGGTACTGGCTGGGTATTGGCAGAGTATTGGCAGGGTGTTGCAGAGTATTGGCAGGGTGTTGCAGAGTATTGACAGGGTGTTGCAGAGTATGGCTGGGTATTACGAGTATTGCAGAGTATGGCTGGGTATTACCGAGTATTGCAGAGTATGGCTGGGTATTACGGGGTATTGCAGAGTATTGGCAGGGTATTGCAGAGTATTGCAGAGTATTGGCAGAGTACTGGCTAGGTATTGTCAGGGTATTGCAGAGTATTGCAGAGTATTGGCAGGGTACTGGCTGGGTATTGGCAGAGTATTGGCAGGGTATTGCAGAGTATTGGCAGGGTGTTAGAGAGTATTGGCAAGGTATTGGCAAGGTATTGGCTGGGTATTGCAGAGTAGTGGCAGGGTATGGAGGGATGGCTGCTGCCATCCGATCTCTCCCCTCCACTGTACAGATCTGTACACAGAGGGGAGACCGGCGTCATCTTGACGCCGGTTTGTTTACAAGTGATCGCTCCGTCATTTGACGGAGCAATCACATTGTAAACGGCCAATGGGTGCACCAAGTTGGCCGCCGCTCCGGAGCAAGGCCGGAGCTGCGGCCATCGGGTGCACCAAGATGGCCGCCGCTCCGGAGCTAGGCCGAAGCCGCGGCCTTTCCTAAGGCCGAGGCCGCGGACGGCTCCGCAGATCGCGGCGGGTAATTGCGGTAACGCCGCCCCAGTAATGGGAACGGCGTTACCGCTAGGGGACGAGTAATCAGTTAGATTGCTCGTTACCCTCTAAAGTAACGGCGTTACGTAACGCCGTTTACTTTAGCGGCGTTAGTTCCATCACTGGTGGGGACAGGTTGATAATTGTGCCATTGATTTTGACAGAGAAGTCAGGGGAAGGGGCACGTGGGGAAGAAATATTAGGAGCTCAGTTTTTTTTATAGATTAAATCTGAGGCTGCTGTATGGCTGTTTGTAAATTAGTTTTGCACATGGAGACTGCTGGAGTGAGCTGAAGGGTAGAGAGAAAGATTTAGGTGTCATCAGCATAGAAATGGTATCGGAAGCCATGGAAGGCTATCAACTGATCCAGGGAGGAGATCGAGAATTGGAGGGGCATTAGAACAGAATCTTGGGGGACCCCAAAGGAGAAAGCATGAGGAGAGGAGGAAGAAATATTGTAAGTGAAGTGGAAGGTGTGGTGGAATAGGTAGGATGAGAATCAGTGAAGAGTACAGTTATGGACAACAAAACATTTAAATGATACCAGCATTAAAGTGACTTGTAATAAAGGCTGCTGCCGGTAGTAAAAGTTTTAAATAGTTATTGATTTACAAGAAACTTAGTAATAGTTTGTATGTTATAAATTATATTATGTAATCACTTCTGTGTGTATATAGCTATATAAAACACATCCATGTACACTATGTATACTGTGACATCTGATCTCACTTTACTTACTCTGGAGATGTGGCTCAAACTGGTTTCAACTATTTTTTTAGGCTATATATATGACTGGAGGACAAAAGACTGTTTGAGCTCATCCAGAACTTTGAGGGAAGTAGTATTTGAGAAAAGAGGATTGTTGCTAACAGGAATTTTGAATGAAATTACAGGCTCTCCTGGATTTGAATGATGCTGTATCTTTATCATGGTATCTTCTGTAATACCAATATCTGTTAAACCAAGCTAAGTAAATTACTTACATTATTATACTTTTGAAATGTCTGAAGTGATTACACTACATCCACATATCTGAAAGGTTAAACATAGAAACCTGTATGTAATAAAGTTTAACCCTCTATTATACTGCCCTTACCTGAAATACTGACATCAGGAAATTTTTTCTCGTTCAAAATTTTTATTGATTTCACAAAAAAAAAAAAAAAAAGAATACAATAAAGAACAGAAGAAAACAATAATAAAGTACATTTCATATATTGGTATTCATATATGGGATATCTTTAAGATAAATAGTCATAGGTATAAGCATGAGTAATCCTAAAGTCTAAAGTGTGAATTAAGGATAGTATAGGACGAATACTGTAACAAAATAGCCTCTTCAGTGGTGTAATAAGGATACGAGGGATGTCCCTGGGTAGTACCTAGGGGCATTATAATCATGCCTCCAGACCACTTTACCACCCCTAATGGGTACAAACTGTGGCAAAGTGGGGGCAATTAGGAAAAACAGATGTTCTGGTACCTAAAGTATTACCGAGAATAACGAGGCAAATTTTATACAAAAGAAAATTAATAAAAATGTGTATTCATTTAAATAAAAGCTTAACCTAATGGTTATAGTGTTCTTGTACAACTAAATAGACCATCCAATGGACATATTATGCTTGTTATAAGTTAATTTTACAATGGGAAGATGAAAAAGTCCCATAAACATATTTCCCACAGAATAAAAAAAAAGACTAAGAAAGATTAAAAAAAAAAGGGATACAGATGAAATAGAAGAGTAAAAGAGAAAAAGAAAGGAAAGAAAGAAGAAAGAGGTCTCTCCAGGTGATGGTCGGGCAAGCAAATAAATTGATGATAATAATAGCTCAAATATCAGGTATATTATTGTGGTAACAGTAATGACTGGTCAAAATCAGGGGGAAGGAAGTGTTTTACCCATGGTTGCCAAATCTGTGTGAATTTATTGATAGTATTGTTCTCTATAGCCGACATTTTAGCATGGGTTAAAGCTCTATTTATTCTGTGTTTGGCTTCCGCCACAATTAAGGTTTTGGATTTCCAGGCTTTGGCTATAGTTTGTTTTGCTGCAGTACTAAGCTGGAGAAATAGCTTAAATTGAGAATAGGTTAGCGATGAGGGTTTCAAGTTGAGGAGAGCCAAGGCTGGATCCAAGGGGATAGAACATTATAGAGCTTTAGAAGCCATAGCAAAAATGTTAGTCCAAAATTCTTGAACTACCGGGCATTGCCACCAGATATGAAAGTGGGTACCAGGGGAAGGGCAACCTCTAAAACAATTTGGAGAATACGTCGGGGTAAATTTAGCGATTCTAGCAGGTACCAAATACCATCTTGCTAAAACTTTAAAGTTAGTTTCCAAGGCGAAGCAATTTGGAGAAGAGCTTTTGGTGGCTAGCCATATGTTGGACCAGTCATTAGTGTCAAAAATACAGTTCATATCTGTAGCCCATTTATCTGTATATGAGGGTAGAACGTCATTAGGAAGAGTGGTAAGTTGCTGATATAATAGTGAAATTAGACCTCTAACATGAGGGTCACACTTGCAAATACGTTCAAATTGTGACATTTGATTGAGCGATGTACCAGTATTAAAAAGAGGAGTATAACATTTTTTAATTTGCAGGTATCTGAAGATTTCAGATCTTGGGAGCCCATGGTTATCACATAGTATTGGGAATTCCATGATATTGGAATTATTACATATTTGATGGAATTGGGTTCATTTCAAATTAGTCCAAGCAGAAAATGATTTAGGAAACTTCCAGGCCGGGTAGAATGCTGGATTTCCAAGGAAGGAGAGGAGAGGATTATGTGGGGAATGAAGGTTGGAAGGCTTACCAAACTTGTCCCAAATAGAAAGGGAGTGCTTCGTTATAGGATTTGAAATATGTGATCTATCTATAGGATGGATCCACAATATATTGGCTACGGAAATCGGATCGCAATCAACGGATTCAATTGACACCCAAAGGGGCACTTCATCAGAAGAGTGATATTTTGGAAGAATTGAGAGTTGTGCAGCAGAATAATAGGAGGCAAAGTTTGGTAAACCAAGCCCACCTTTCAATTTACTAAGGTACAATGTGGTTTTTGGTATACGTGGTTTGATTTTTCCCCAGATAAAGGCTAAGACTCTGCGTTGTATAGTTCTGAGGAAATATGCAGGTATTGGCATAGGTAAGACTCTAAATAAATATAAGAATTTCGGTAAAATCAACATTTTTACAGCATTGATCCGTCCCAACCAAGATAGCGGAAGAGAAGACCATTGGTTCATAGAGTTAGTGACTTGTTTCAATAAAGGGAGGTAGTTAGCCCTAAATAGATCTTTAAGTGAAGCTGTGAGATGAACACCTAAGTAGGGTAATTGAGTAGTAACCCAGTGAAATGGTAAAGTGGATTGGAGTTGCAGGAGCTCAGTTTGTTCTAGAGAGATATTTAGCACATTTGATTTTGTAGGATTAACTTTGAGTCCAGAAGCTTTAGCAAATTTATCTAAAGTATTCAATAAGTTTGGGGCAGAAATATGCGGATGAGATTAAAAAAATCAGGATATCGTCAGCAAAAAGACATAATTTATGTTGGTAACCGCCCAATTCGATACCTTTGATATCTAAATTTGTCCTGATTAATTGTGCCAACGGTTCAATAAGAAGGGCAAAAAGTAAGGGAGATAAGGGACATCCCTGTCTCGTACCTCTGCAGATGTTCATCATAGCAGATTTATAGCCAGCATACTTAATGTATGCTTTTGGGCTATCGTATAGTGAGGAGATCCATTTTAGAAAATGCTTCCCAAATCCCCATTTATGAAGTATATAATGCATATATGGCCAAGTGACAGAATCAAACGCCTTCCTAATATCTAGGGATATAAGGCATGATGGGATACGTCTAGTCTTAGCTGCATGTATGAGTAGGAGAGCACGTCTGATGTTGTCACCTGCCTGCCTTTTTGGCATAAAACCAGTTTGATCTCTGTGAATTAACTGACCTATGATGTTGTTGAGACGAATAGCCAAAATTTTAGCTAGTAATTTAATGTCGAGGTTGAGGAGGGAAATAGGACGATAGTTTGTCCAGGAAGTAACATCTGAATGGGGCTTAGGGATCATTACAATAACAGAAGTAAGTGTTTCTGTATGGAAAGAATGATTTTTGAGGATAGAGTTGAAGGCTCTGGTCAAAATAGGTGCTAGAATATGTGAGAACTGTTTATAATATAGAGCCGAAAATCCATCAGGGCCTGGTCTTTTGTTGGGTTTTAAGTGTTTTATTGCATTAAGGACTTCAGGGATAGTTATAGGGCTCTCGAGGGTATCACGCTGTGACTGATCTAGGGTAGGAAGATTAACATTATTGAATATGGAGTCTGCTTTTACTGTGTCGAACTCTTGGCCAGGGGAGTATATTTTAGATAGATTAGAGTGAAATATTTCAAGTATTTTTACCGGATTACTGGTATAGCCATCTCGGGAAGTCTTCAATCTAACAGAAGATTGTATTTTTTGTATCGTTTTTAAGCTACGTGCCATGGGAGTGTCGGGTTTGTTGGCTCTGAGATATTGAGTATGTTGGCGTTTGCGCAGTAATTTATCGGCGGAATCTGTTAAAAAAAGGTCTAGATCAAGGCGTGCTTTATCAAGTTTTGTGTGATTGTTAGCTGTCGGAGAAGATTGAAAATTTAGGTGACATGTGTTAAAAGCAGCTTCTAGTTTTGCAAACATAAGTTTGCGTTCCCTTTTAAGTTTTGATTTTAGTTGGATCAAATTTCCTCGAATGACAGATTTGTGTGCTTCCCATAGCGTTAGTGAAGAAACATCGTCTGTGTCATTAGAAGAGATGTAATCAGAAAGCACTTGTTCAATTAATAATTTATGAGATGGGTGGGTAAGTAAAGTATCATCAATATTCCAAGTGGTGTCGTGAGATCTAGGTACAGTGGAAGCAATGGTGGTAAGAACAGCACAGTGGTCTGACCATGGAAATGGGATAATTTTAGATGAAACTATTTCTGGTAGCATACTTGATGGGATAAGGATATGATCAATACGGGAGAATGACTTGTGTGGGTATGAATAGTGGGTATAGCGTCTATTAGTTGGGTTGAGTTCTCTCCATGTATCTACTAATTTGTGTGCAGTCAACAGGGGCTGTAGGGTTAATTTAGTAGTGTTTGTATTAGGGGTAATTGGGGATTTGTCTAGAAATGGGAAAGTCGTAATATTAGAATCTCAGCATAGAACTATCGTGCCAAATTTGTGCGTCTCAACAATTTGAAAGAGATGGGATAGGAAAGCTAGTGGTCGTTTATTAGGGGCATAATACGAGACAACCATAATAGGGGCATCAGAGAGATAACCAGTGATCAAAATGTATCTTCCCTCTGGGTCATTAAGTTGTGATACCAGGGTAAATGGGGTATTTCGATGGAAACCTATTAGGGTGCCCCTTTGTTTAACTAAGGCAGAGGCAACGTAGAATTGCGGGTACGTGGACGAAAGAAATTTAGGATGAGCATTTTCTATAAAATGAGTTTCCTGCAAACAAATAATATGGGCCTTTTTTGCATGGAAAGTGCGCAAAGCTTTTGAACACTTATGGGGGATATTAAACCCTTGTACATTTAAGGATAAAACATTTATGGGAGCCATGACTGTTTAACATGTGACATTATAACACAAAAAGCGTAACTTACTTCAAGTATCGTAACCACCACCTGGAGAGAGAAGAACATAAGGGAAACAAAAGAAAAGGTAATAAAATAAAAAAGAAAAAATCGATCAACCCTATTATCGTAATAAATTTGCAATAGAGAGGGATAATAAGTCAGGGTATGGGAGCGTCTACAAAGCATACTTAGAAAGCTCCGAGAGGTTCCATTGCCATAAACAGGGATCCGCACAATCATGGCGGGTAGCTGAAGATGGTACGGGGGGGCAGCAAGAAATTCCTGAGGGGAGAACAGTACCCGAGGACTACAGGGAGAAAAGTGTAGCATAAGGTACGCTGTGTTCAAAGGCATAGGTGGAAAAGGGAGAGTAAACATAAATATATATATATAATAGTACATTTAAAGAAGTACTTTTTTTTTAGTTTAAAAAATACAGAATAAAGCATTAGGTGACAGTCTTGAAACACAAGATATTGGTAGTAGTAAGTGGAAATAAAAGTTTTGGTTCGGCAGTACGTATCTTTGAGGAGACAGGTAAGTATAATGGGAATTGTTTCAATCCAGCAGTTAGTGCTGGAAACAGGTATGTGCCGATCAGTTTTAAATAGTTCTATCAGTCCATAGAATCTTCGTTAGAGGGAGTCGGGTTTTCAAACCGACCACGCTTATGTATGTGGTGACGAGAAGATGAAGAGGTTCCTTCGGGAGCCGTCGTAGTGGTTTGCTGAAGAGATCTTGAGGCCGAACGTCTGCGAGAGTGATCATTAGATACAGATATGGATCTGTCGGCGATTCCCATTTCAACCAGGGCAGATTGTAGGTCTTCTGGAGATCTGCATATGTATTTTGTTTCCAGGTATGTAAAATGTAGGGAAAAAGGAAATCCCGAATGATAGGTAATATGGTGCTGTTGCAAAACCTGTAATTGAGGTTTAAGTGCACGTCGCTTAGCAACCGTGAGAGGAGAGATATCAGCAAAAAGCTGATACGTATGGCCTTGAAATTGCAAGGAGTCCTTATCCCTAGCAGCTGCCAATAATTGTTCTTTGGACCTGTAATAATGAAATTTAGCAATTATGTCTCTGGGGGGGCGTTTGTTTTGCGAGGAGCTAAAGCTCTGTGCACTCTATCTAGTTCTAGTCTTTCCACAGGTATGCCAGGCTGTAATTCCTGAAATAACGCTATCATGGAGGCTTGGAGGTAAAGGACAGTCTCAGGGATTCCTCTGATTCTTAGGTTCGATCGTCTGTCCCTATTTTCCTGGTCTTCTAAACGAGACTGTAGTAAAAGATTTTCTTCTTTTAAGATTTCAAGCTCTGAGGCGTTTTGCTGCGTATGGCTATCCAGGTCGTCTACTCTAATTTCAAGTTCAGCTGTCCTCTGTCCCAACTCCCTAATTTCCTTAGTTAGTTTCTCAGTGATGTGGTCTGATGTCTTTTTTAGTGCTTTATGTAACATACATTCAAATTTTTTAAATATGTCATCCTGTGGTATATGCTGAGAAATCTCAGCATCTGAGTCTGAGTCTGCAGTGGCTTCTATGGGCTGAGGGGGCGCCTGTCTGTGTCTCTGAGAGGAAGCCTGTGAGGTAACTGCCGCAGCCATCTTGGCTGTCTGCCTGGCCGGCGCCGTTTTGGCTAAGGACACTTTAATTTTGCTTTTAGGGCCCCTCAGGACCATTCTATTGTCACCTGGGGTCTCTTGTGCGGCTTTAGCAACGAAAATGTACCGTTCGCGGTACCGCTGGAACCTGTAGTCCTCCGGTTCTCTGTCCCCTTGGAGCGGAGCTCAGGCAGGCATTACCGCTCGCTCCGGCGTCCGCGCATGCGCCCCCTCAGGAAATTTTTTCTTACCACTGACTGCTATTTTCATGTTTTTTTCCCTGTTGCTGACCACTTTCAATAGGGGATTTTTTTCCTCCCACTTACTACCACCACTAGCATTTTTTTACTCCCACTTATCACTGACACCAGAACATTGTCCCTCGCACTGACCACTGGCATCAGATTAAATCTCCTCTCACGGACCACCAACACCAGGGTGTTCTTCCTACAGCTGACTACTAAACCTGGGGCATAATTCCTTTGTTCACCACCTGGGGAATTCCTTCTCCCATTGATTCCTGGCATTTTTCAATCCATTACCCATTGATGCCAGGGCATTTTGTTCTCCAACTGACCACCAATACTGGAGCATTTTTTTCATCCACTGAAAATACTGAATATACACACACATTTGTCACTACAATATATTCTATTGTACACAAGCAGAGGATATCCTAGCAGCAGTGTGTTACTTTGAATGATTGTGTCAGTACACTGCTGAATATGTGTCTCCAATAATGTTTCTTAATGTCTCAATACAGTACAAATTGCATCTACAGAAATATTTGTGCTTGTGTCATTATGCTCACCACATCATGCTGTGCATCACGTACTGGAAATCAATGCAAATTGTTGTGCAGTATGTTAGATAGAGCTGAACCACTGCCCCCTGTGCATTTGCTGCTGCATGATATTGTATCCCTAAGAACTCTACTAACAGTGTCTCCTTAAATGCTTTTGTCAATACGCTGCTGATTGTGTCTCTGTGGTTAGGTTTCTAAAGCCCCATACACACGGTCGGACAATCCGCGGACCAGGTCCGTCGGACCATGTCCGTCATACTTTGTCTGATGTTGGTTTTGCGTACACACGGTCGGACAAAGTTGTCGGAAAATCCGATCATTTTGAACGTGGTGACGTTTGTTGCCTACGACGGGACTACGTAGAGGCTGGTAGCCAATAGCTTTGGTCTTGTAATGTGATCTGAGCATGCGTAGCACTTTGTCCGGTCGGACAACCGTACACACGATCGGGTTTGGTGTGATCGGACCGGGTTGACGGCAAATCTTTCCAGCAGGAGATAAGACTTTGTCCGTCGGACAAACCGACGAACACTGTCCGATGGTGCATACACACGGTCTGATTTTTCAACAACCTTGTCCGATCGGACAGAATCCATGAAAAAGTCCGACCGTGTGTATGGGGCTTTAGTGTGTCAGTACAGTACCTACGGACATGTTTGTGCCTGTGTCTTTATGGCACTGATTGCGTCTCAGCAGGGGTTTCTGGATATGTTCATAAAATAATGACTTTGTCTCTGTGGATATGTTACAGGTTGTGATTGCAATTCAACTTTTTGTTTTAAATTCATCTTCTGTAAGTATGATCATAATTATGCTATTGTTATAACATAAATCTGGGAAAATTTGATTTGGCTGCTGAAAGTTGTTGTGTTGGGGGGGTAGGTAGCTGCTTAGGGGAGAAAACAGATAAATCAGGTCCTCAGTACATTCTTCCTGGATAAGACAATGCTTGAAAAAAGCACACATAGGGGCATACTTACAAGTTCAAGTGAAAAAAAACTTTTGATGTCATTTGTTAAAGAGTGACATTTAAGTTGTCAAAGTGATTTTTTTGGCAAAGTCTAATGGCATTGGAATTTCAAAATGAAAGGACCACCATTGTTCAAGGCAGCAGTGGAGTGAAAAAACATATGGAAAACTCTATAAAATTAACATTATCAATATTGAAATGACTAATGTACTCATCTTGCAAACATGCAAGTGACCAAAATGGAAATTTCAGTAAAAAAAAAAAAGGTAAAATGTTTACATTCAGCCATTAATGAACATGCTCTATGCTAGTGTTTGCCACTAAAAGATATCCAAGGTTGCAGAGATTTTCTTAAGTGTTGCAAAATCTTAATAATTAATCAGGGGCATTTCCAGTAAGGCAAGAATATGAACGTTTAATAAATATAGCAGTCATGACTGGCTAAAGCTGACAATGAATAAATCAATCCTAAAATTGAAACAAAATGTAAAATAAATTTGGCTGCTTTTATCTATGCCACAAATGTTGCCTAAAAACATTTCTGAAGTTTTGTGATATGTGGCAGACAGAATCTTCTACTTTCTGTCCACTAAACACATCTCCTACTTGGTTTTGAGTAGGGATGGGCCCGGTGCTCGATGCGAACCCATGTTCGCATCGAGCACCGGGCGTTCGCTCACTCGGCGAGCCCAGAACTAGTTTGGCCGCTCGCATCACATTCGTGTGATGCGAGCGGCCCCGCAATGCATTGCGGCCGGCGCGGCCGGCGCAGTGCATTGCTGGCTGATGATTGGCCAAGCATGCACTGTGACCCCCGCATGCTTGGCCAATCACAGCGCCGGAAACTCGGAGAGCCATAATTGGCTACAGGCAGGACGCCTGTAGCCAATTACAGCTCAGGGGCTTTAGTAAACGCCCCACCATTTAAAAGGCTGCCACGCCGTTGGCGCCGGTCACATGAGTTCCGGCTTTAGGAGAGATCAGGCTGATTCTGTGTCTTTGCTAGATTCATTCAGATAGAAAGATTTGCTCTACTTTGCTAAACCATTGGCTATTTATTTGCTAAACCATTGCTACCTGTCATTGATCGTCCATTGCTGCTGGTTAGTGTGTTTTTAGCTGCTGCTGGGGATTAGTCTGGTGCGTGTTTTACCGTTAGTACAGTATTTCAGTAGTACCAACCGCAGTGCTGTTAGCACAGCATTGCACCCCAAAAGCACCCATAGGACTTCTAGTGTGTTAGTGGCACCAAACAGACTCCTATATTTTCTTCCCAGAAGCACCCATAGGACTTCTACTGTGTTAGTGGCATCACACAGAGTTCCTATATTTTCTTCCCAGAAGCACCCATAGGACTTGTACTGTGTTAGTGGCATCACACAGAGTTCCTATATTTTCTTCCCAGAAGCACCCATAGGACTTGTACTGTGTTAGTGGCATCACACAGAGTTCCTATATTTTCTTCCCAGAAGCACCCATAGGACTTGTACTGTGTTAGTGGCATCACACAGAGTTCCTATATTTTCTTCCCAGAAGCACCCATAGGACTTCTAGTGTGTTAGTGGCATCACACAGAGTTCCTATATTTTCTTCCCAGAAGCACCCATAGGACTTGTACTGTGTTAGTGGCATCACACAGAGTTCCTATATTTTCTTCCCAGAAGCACCCATAGAACTTCTAGTGTGTTAGTGGCATCACACAGAGCTCCCATATTTTCTTCCCAGAAGCACCCATAGGACTTGTACTGTGTTAGTGGCATCACACAGAGTTCCTATATTTTCTTCCCAGAAGCACCCATAGGACTTGTACTGTGTTAGTGGCATCACACAGAGTTCCTATATTTTCTTCCCAGAAGCACCCATAGGACTTCTACTGTGTTAGTGGCATCACACAGAGTTCCTATATTTTCTTCCAAGAAGCACCCATAGGACTTCTAGTGTGTTAGTGGCATCACACAGAGTTCCTATATTTTCTTCCCAGAAGCACCCATAGGACTTGTACTGTGTTAGTGGCATCACACAGAGTTCCTATATTTTCTTCCCAGAAGCACCCATAGGACTTCTAGTGTGTTAGTGGCATCATACAGAGCTCCCATATTTTCTTCCCAGAAGCACCCATAGGACTTGTACTGTGTTAGTGGCATCACACAGAGTTCCTATATTTTCTTCCCAGAAGCACCCATAGGACTTCTAGTGTGTTAGTTGCATCACACAGAGTTCCTATATTTTCTTCCCATAAGCACCCATAGGACTTGTACTGTGTTAGTGGCATCACACAGAGTTCCTATATTTTCTTCCCAGAAGCACCCATAGAACTTCTAGTGTGTTAGTGGCATCACACAGAGCTCCCATATTTTCTTCCCAGAAGCACCCATAGGACTTCTAGTGTGTTAGTGGCATCACACAGAGCTCCCATATTTTCTTCCCAGAAGCACCCATAGGACTTCTAGTGTGTTAGTGGCATCACACAGAGCTCCCATATTTTCTTCCCAGAAGCACCCATAGGACTTCTAGTGTGTTAGTGGCATCACACAGAGTTCCTATATTTTCTTCCCAGAAGCACCCATAGGACTTGTACTGTGTTAGTGGCATCACACAGAGTTCCTATATTTTCTTCCCAGAAGCACCCATAGGACTTCTACTGTGTTAGTGGCATCACACAGAGTTCCTATATTTTCTTCCCAGAAGCACCCATAGGACTTGTACTGTGTTAGTGGCATCACACAGAGTTCCTATATTTTATTCCCAGAAGCACCCATAGGACTTGTACTGTGTTAGTGGCATCACACAGAGTTCCTATATTTTCTTCCCAGAAGAACCCATAGGACTTCTAGTGTGTTAGTGGCATCACACAGAGTTCCTATATTTTCTTCCCAGAAGCACCCATAGGACTTCTAGTGTGTTAGTGGCATCACACAGAGCTCCCATATTTTCTTCCCAGAAGCACCCATAGGACTTCTAGTGTGTTAGTGGCATCACACAGAGCTCCCATATTTTCTTCCCAGAAGCACCCATAGGACTTGTACTGTGTTAGTGGCATCACACAGAGTTCCTATATTTTCTTCCCAGAAGCACCCATAGGACTTCTAGTGTGTTAGTGGCATCACACAGAGTTCCTATATTTTCTTCCCAGAAGCACCCATAGGACTTGTACTGTGTTAGTGGCATCACACAGAGCTCCTATATTTTCTTTGCAGAAGCACCCATAGGACTTCTAGTGTGTTAGTGGCATCACACAGAGCTCCTATATTTTCTTCCCAGAAGCACCCATAGGACTTGTACTGTGTTAGTGGCATCACACAGAGTTCCTATATTTTCTTCCCAGAAGCACCCATAGGACTTGTACTGTGTTAGTGACATCACACAGAGTTCCTATATTTTCTTCCCAGAAGCACCCATAGGACTTGTACTGTGTTAGTGGCATCACACAGAGTTCCTATATTTTATTCCCAGAAGCACCCATAGGACTTGTACTGTGTTAGTGGCATCACACAGAGTTCCTATATTTTCTTCCCAGAAGCACCCATAGGACTTCTAGTGTGTTAGCGGCATCACACAGAGTTCCTATATTTTCTTCCCAGAAGCACCCATAGGACTTCTAGTGTGTTAGTGGCATCACACAGAGCTCCCATATTTTCTTCCCAGAAGCACCCATAGGACTTCTAGTGTGTTAGTGGCATCACACAGAGCTCCCATATTTTCTTCCCAGAAGCACCCATAGGACTTGTACTGTGTTAGTGGCATCACACAGAGTTCCTATATTTTCTTCTCAGCAGCACCCACAGGACTACCGACTACAATGGCTGGAAGACCGCCAAGGGGAGGCAGAGCGTGCAGAGGCAAGAACACAGGGCAGGCAGGCTCTGTTTCTAGTGGACGTGGCCGTGGCCGTGGACGTGGTCGTGCATCGTCATCAGCACGTGGCCATGGGACACGCGCGTCTCTGTTTTCGGCAGCTGGACATGTGGAGCCGCATCATGCTGAAGGCTTGGTAGAATGGATGACCAAGCCCTCCTCATCCTCCTCATCCTCTCTCACCCAGGCTCAGGGTACTGGCAGAGCAGCTGCCAACGCGTACTCAATGGCATCATCAGCCACCCCTTCCCTAGACCCACCATGTCCTCCTGAGGAGTCCCCCGAACTCTTTGAGCACAGTGTTGGGTACATGCTCCAGGAGGATGCCCAACGATTCGAAGGCTCGGATGATGATACCCAGCTTGAGGAAGTCAGTAGTGTGCTGGCAGAGAGAGGGGATGCTGTAGGACAGCAATCTGGCAGTACTGTTCCACCAGCTGCAGCTTACTGCCAGGTTTGCTCTAGTGGTGAAGAGGGAGGGGATGATGAGGTCACTGACTCCACGTGGGTGCCTGAAGGGAGAGAGGATGAGGAGGAGGACGAGAAGGAGGAGGATGCGGCGTCACATGTCCAACGAGGCAGGATGCCCCCTGGAGGCCAGCTAGAGGCCAGCACAGCAACTGTACAACACCGCAGAGCTCCGCCTGTGCAGGGCGCTGCCTCTGCACGTTATCAGAAAAGTTCTTTGGTGTGGGCCTTTTTTACGACGAGTGCATCAGATCGCACCACTGCTATTTGCAATATTTGTCTCAAGCGTATCTCGCGTGGCCAAAACATCAGCCGCTTGGGCACCACAAGCATGAGCAGACATATGTCGACCTGCCATGCAGCTCGTTGGCAAGCACACATAAAAGACCCACACCAAAGAACTAAGCGGACCTCTCCTTGCTCTTCATCAGCTGGGATCTCCATCCCCACTACATCTTCAGTCCTCTCTGAAAGCTGCTCTGAGAGGACTGAAGGTGTAGAATTAGGTGTGTCACAACCAAGTACTTGCAGTACACCGACGTCCGATTGTAGCAGGCAAATTTCCCTGCCCCAGCTGCTGGACCGTCGAAAGAAGTACACTCCCAGCCATCCACATGCCCAGTGGTTGAATGCTAGCTTGGCTAAATTGCTAGCACTTCAACTGCTGCCTTTTCAGTTGGTAGACTCGGCCCCCTTCCGTGAGTTTGTTCAATGTGCGGTTCCTCAGTGGCAGGTTCCCAAACGCCACTTTTTCTCACGGAAGGCGATTCCGTCTCTCTACCGGCATGTGGAAGGCAATGTCCATGCCTCGCTGGACAGGGCGGTCAGCGGTAAGGTGCATATTACCGCTGACTCATGGTCCAGCAGGCATGGACAGGGACGTTACCTTTCTTTCACGGCCCATTGGGTCACTCTATTGGCAGCTGGGAGGGATGCAGGACAAGGTGCAGTAGTGTTGGAGGTTGTTCCGCCACCACGCCTCCAAAATGCTACTACTGCTACTGGTTGTGACACACCTCTCTCCTCCACCCCCTCCTCTTCTTCTTCCTCCAGTGCTCTGTCCTTGGAACCAGCGGTGCTCCGTAGGCGTACAAGGGGCTACGCAAGTACGCAGGCAAAAAGATGCCATGCCGTGCTTGCGCTGGTGTGTTTGGGGGACAGAAGCCACACTGGGCCAGAGGTTCTGGCAGCTCTGCAGGGGCAGGCCGAGAGGTGGTTGACGCCACGCCAGCTTAAGCCAGGAATGGTCATTTCTGACAATGGCACCAACCTCCTCTCCGCCCTGCGACAGGGGCAGCTCACCCATGTGCCCTGTATGGCTCACGTCCTCAACCTGGTGGTGCAGCGGTTCTTGGGCAGATTCCCAGGCTTACAGGATGTCCTGAGGCAGGCCAGGAAAGTCTGTGTGCATTTCCGCCGATCTTATAATGCCAGTGCTCGGCTGACTGAGCTGCAAAAGGAGCTGAACCTGCCCAAGAACCGCCTAATATGTGACATGCCCACCAGGTGGAACTCAACGTTGGCCATGCTGCAGCGACTGCACACGTAGCAGAGGGCCATCAATGAGTACCTTTGCGACTACGGCACCAGGACAGGGTCAGGGGAGCTTGGTTTTTTTTCCCCACGTCAGTGGAGCATGATCAGGGATGCATGCACTGTCCTCTCACCATTTGAGGAGGCCACGAGGATGGTGAGCAGTGACAGTGCATGCATCAGTGACACTGTACCTCTTGTCCACCTGTTGGAGCATACGTTGCGTGGGATAATGGACAGGGCACTTGAGGCAGAACAGAGGCAGGAAGAGGAGGACTTCCTTGCCTCTCAAGGCCCCCTTTATCCGGACAGTGTTCCTTCTGTCCCACCCATCACACAGGAAGAGGATGAGGATGAGGAGGAGGATTGTGTGAGCATGGAGGTGGAGCCTGGCACTCAGCATCAGCAGCAGCAGTCTTTTAGGGATGATGTACAGTCCCAACAAACCAGTGGACTTGTACGTGGCTGGGAGGAGGTGGCTGGCGATCATGTCATCCTCAGTGACCCAGAAGACTCCGGACCGAATGCCTCAGCAAACCTACCCTGCATGGCCTCCCTGATCCTGAAAAGCCTGCGGAAGGATCCTCGTGTTCTTCGGATCAAGGAGAGGGACCATTACTGGCTGGCCACTCTCCTTGATCCACGGTACAAGGGTAAGGTTGCGGACCTTATCTTGCCGTCGCAGAGGGAGCAGAGGATGAGACATCTCAGGGAGGCCTTGCAGAAAGGTCTGTGCAACGCGTTCCCAGAAACTGGGAGGTTACAAACTCCTGGTCCTGGACGACGAGTTGCTGAGGCTTCGGTCAGTAGCAGAAGGAGCGGTGGGGAAGGTGGACGTCTGACCGATGCGTTCAGACAATTTTTTAGTCCGCAGCCCCAAGGTATGATCGGTTCCAGCAACCATCGCCAGCGTCTGATATACATGGTGCAGGAATACCTTGGGGCAAGGTCAGACTTGGACACCTTTCCCACCGAAAATCCTCTGGCTTACTGGGTCCTGAGGATGGATCACTGGCCAGAGCTTGCACAGTATGCAATTGAGCTACTGGCCTGTCCTGCCTCCAGCGTTCTTTCCGAACGCACATTCAGTGCTGCTGGAGGATTTGTCACCGATCATAGGGTGCGCCTGTCCACCGACTCGGTTGATCGACTGACCTTCATCAAAATGAATCAGTCTTGGATCACCACCAGCTACCAGGCACCTGAAGCGGATATAACGGAATAATTTATAATGTCACATCCCTTCAAGACTGCCTATGCTGATGCTGAGTGACTGTCCTCTTATGTTCACTGACTATCCTCTTCCTCCTCCTCAATGATCCATGCCACCACACCAGTGCCTAAGGCACAATTTTTCAGCCCCTGTATAACAGGGCGTGTACTTACAATTTTTTAAAAAAATGCTTCGCAACACGCGTGACTGCTGTGCTCCAAGTACAGTATCTGTGAGGGTTGCAGTGTTGTGGCACCAGCACCAATGCCTAAGGCACAATTTTTCAGCCCCTGTTTAACAGGGGCATGTAATTACAATTTTTTTTAAAAAATGCTTCGCAACACGTGTGACTGCTGTGCTCCAAGTACAGTATCTGTGAGGGGTTGCAGTGTTGTGGCACCAGCACCAATGCTTAAGGCACAATTTTTCAGCCCCTGTTTAACAGGGGCATGTAATTACAATTTTTTTAAAAAAATGCTTCGCAACACGTGTGACTGCTGTGCTCCAAGTACAGTATCTGTGAGGGGTTGCAGTGTTGTGGCACCAGCACCAGTGCCTAAGGCACAATTTTTCAGCCCCTCTTGGGGCGTGTAATTACAATTTTTAGGCAATGCTTTGCAACAGGTCTCATTGCTGTGCTAAGAGTACAGTGTCTGTGAGGGGTTGCAGTCTTGTGGCACCAGCACCAATGCCTAAGGCACAATTTTTCAGCCCCTGTTTAACAGGGGCGTGTAATTACAATTTTTTAAAAAGATGCTTCGCAACAGGTGTGACTGCTGTGCTCCAAGTACAGTATCTGTGAGGGGTTGCAGTGTTGTGGCACCAGTGCCTAAGGCACAATTTTTCAGCCCCTGTTGGGGGCGTGTAATTACAATTTTTAGGCACTGCTTTGCAACAGGTCTCATTGCTGTGCTAAGAGTACAGTATCTGTGAGGGGTTGCAGTGTTGTGGCACCAGCACCAATGCCTAAGGCACAATTTTTCAGCCCCTGTTTAACAGGGGCATGTAATTACAAATCTTGATCTAATAGTTCACAGCAGGGCCCATTCCTGCGCCCACCAAGAGTAACTATGAGGGCCTACAGTCTTGTGGCAACACCGTCCACCACCACCGCCAAAGGCCCAATTTTTCTGCCCTGTTCAACAGGTGCATGCAATTACAAATCTTGATCTAATAACTCACAGCAGGGCCCATTCCTGCGCCCACCAAGAGTAACTGTGAGGGCTTACAGTCTTGTGGCAAAACCATCCACCACCACCACCAAAGGCCCAATTTTTCTGCCCTGTTCAACAGGTGCATGCAATTACAAATCTTGATCTAATAACTCACAGCAGGGCCCATTCCTGCGCCCACCAAGATTAACTGTGAGGGCTTACAGTCTTGTGGCAACACCGTCCACCACCACCACCACCACCAAAGGCCCAATTTTTCTGCCCGGTTCAACAGGTGCATGCAAGTACAAATCTTGATCTATTAACTCACAGCAGGGCCCATTCCTGTGCCCACCAGTCTTGTGGCTACACCAACATCTAATAGGGCAAATTTCTGCAGAGTATATACGGCAGGCCCCTACTTTCAAACATCCAACTTACAAACGACTCCTACTTGCAAACGGAAAGAGAAAACAGGAAGTGAGAGGAAATCTACCCCTAGGAAGGGAAATTCTATCCTGTTAGATTTAATTTGGGAAAAAGGTATCTCCTCTCTACTGATGCTTTATCACCAATCCTTGTTTCAATTCAAACCCCACTTTTCCCCATGGGGTAGCCATGCCATTTTTCTCAAGGATTTTCAGCCATATGGCGGCCAGGACAAGACATGACATTAAAGCCGCAAGTGGTTTTAAATGGCTTCTTTTTTTCCTTTACAAATGTCATTTTGTGCAAGGACAGTTCTAAACACGGGAAACACATGCCACTTCACAGGCATACTTTAGACACCCCCCAGGTACCATATTTAAAGGAAAATTTCACTTTTTTTTTTTCACTTTATGCATCATTAAAATGACTGCTCCCGAAAAAACGTTAGTTTTTTAAAAGTTCTTTTTGCATTGATATATGTCCCCTGGGGCAGGACCCGGGTCCCCAAACCTGTTTTATGACATTAACATGCATATTGGCCGTTGTAATTACCACTTTTGATTTCGAACGTTCGCATCCATTATAATGTATAGGGTTCGAAAATTTGCGCGAACTTTCGGTCGGTTCGAAGGTTCTGGTGCGAACCAAACCCGGGGGTGTTCGGCTCATCCCTAGTTTTGAGCAATGACTCTTAAGTGTTTATGTCTGAGGTACTCAGGCTGCAGTGCCATATACTCATTTGTGAGCTGTTACATACTACTAAGCTCCAAATATCCCTATATATAGTTGAGACTACACAAACATTTTGTTTAGTTTTCATAATTTCTCAATCAATTATACTCTCTCTTTCTCCAATGAAATGGGCTTTGCTATTTTATTCTGCACTTGTTTCTGGGAACAGTTTGTGATAGAGTCTCTTTTATGTGTCTTCAGCAATTTGAGAATTGTCTATGTAATATATTCCTTTGGTGTATACCAGTGTTCCTCACCCTTTTTTCAGTCAAGGCACCCTTTAAAATGATGGATAGTATAGGCACACCATTCTAAAATGTAAAAAACTATTCTAATAGTTTTACATAATGCAGTAGCATCGATACACGTAAGACTCCCAAAATTAGTGGTGTTTTTTTCCTTACAAAGCAAATACACATTTGCACACTAGTACTGACCAGTATTCCAGTGTTTCTCCTCTCCCCCAGTTTCTCTATATCACTCAGCTAATGTGACCTCAGTGCTGATGGAGAGGGACAAATAAGGATGCTGTGCAAGTGATTAACACCCTTCTTATCCACTCTGATGACATCACCGGTTGTTAGGATGGAACCTGGAAGGTTGAAATGGTGCACAATAAAAAAAAAGTGGCTTTGTGTAACTAAAAAGCAGGCTTGATACACTTGCAGGCTTGTATACATTTTTGGGCATTTTTTAGCCAAGGCACTGCTGAAGAAACCTCAAGGCACCCCGGTTGAAAAAGGCTGGTGTATACTGTACTATATTGCAGAGACCTTTTCATATCCATTTTTTTCACTGAATATGTACAACATAGGTGCATGTCTTTGTCAGTATTAATGTTGCAAATTTTTGCCTATTTTAATACTAATAAAAACTCTGTTGGACTAAACCTGGCTACCTTACTTCTGAGATCTTTTTTTATGTTCTGACAAATTTTCTCACACTTGCTAATATGTTTTAGAATGAGTTGCTGAAAGTTTAATCATTATGTGAATCAAGGTGATCCTACATACATCCTCCAGAACTCTAAGGTGTACTGAGTACATCCTTCATTGCTCCCCCCTGTGCAGTCCCTGCAGTCCCTGTGCAGTCCCACTGTCAGTTTGTTAGCTTAACAACTAAAGTCCTATCTGTAATGCGTTCCACAGTGCATGTAAAACCACAAAGATTTATTAAGATTACAAGAATAAAATTCACAGAAGCTGGTGTACAAACAAAAACTCCTTCTCGCTACCCCTGCCATCTCCCATATAATAATATAATATGATAATAATATGATGTCATAATGCTATGCTCCTGCCTATGTGTTTCATCATAAATTAAATCCTTAGCAGCCCCTGATGATGTCAATTATGATCAAATACACAAGGTGGAGCATAGCATACTGATGTTATTACGTCCTGCAGGGCACGGCAGGATCGTGAGAAGGAGTTTTTATTTATCCACATGTTTGTACGCCAGCTTCTGAGAGTTTTATTCTTGTTATTCTTTATTCTTGTTATTTTAATAAATCTGTGTGGTTTTACTTGTCCTATTCGGAACAATTTTTTTCTTTATGTGAAATGACACTTTCATAGTGTCAGGGCTGGGCTCAACCCTTCCTTCTCTGAGCTGGCCGCTCAGCTGTCGGCTAATTGCCAGCTCCCATCTCTCCACAGGTACCCAGCTGTTGATGATATCCTGCTCGTCAGTCCTGCCTACTTAAGCCGTCCAGCCCAGAGGATCTCTGCCTTCGCCTTAGTCAACATCACAGAGATGCTCTCCTGCATTCCTGTTTAAAGACTTGCTTGGCTGACACCCTCTGGCTCCAGATCCTGCTTGCCGTTTTACTACGCTCATCTCCGGCTCCCTTACGTTTGGCTTGTCTGACTATCCGTTCCGGTTCCTGAACTCTGGCTATGTTTTGACTACGTTTGTTCTATTTACTTTTATTATTAAACAAGTGTGATTTAACTGTACTTCTGTCTCAGTCTGATTTCATGGTTTCTGACACTTAGGTTGATGACCAGCTACTAGCGCCTGTATAAAAGTCCATCCATAGGTGCTGTTTAAAAACCTAGTAGCTTGAGGTCAAAACTTCTGGTAAGGGTTTAAATTTATCATAGAGGACAGTGGTTTTTGAAATAAGTGGTGGATTTTGGATTGCACCTGGTACTTATTGTTATGAAGACTGATTATTTTGGGACTATACTATGATTTATTCTATATCATAATATTCATTTGTATTACAGTTTGGAAAATTATTCAATATGTACAATATTACATTTGTGTATTTATGTTATTTATGGCACATGTGTGTTTGTCCCAAAGGGAAAGGCCAGCACTTTTTGTTATGGTTTTACAATTTATGACATATCAGGATATTGTGTGAGCCTATATCAGAAATATCAGAATCAAGCGGTGCTAAGAAATCATGAGTTCCATTAGAAGCATTAAAATCTTCTTCTTTTTGTTAAACCTGTGAACACTTACGTTGTTCTTTTAATGAACGATTAGCTGAATTATAAAAAGAGCACCAATACTGACCATATTATAACCATTAAAAAATTATTATTTTGAAGTGTCAGCTTGAAGTAAATAAACAATATAGTCAATTTATGAGAAGATTTTAGAAACCTTATTTTTGTGTATCATTTGTAAATGTTTTTGTACATGGATGTAGCCATATTTATTGATTACCTAGACAGGCTCTGATTTCTGCTGTGCACTACTACAAATTGGTTGTTTTTTTCTAGCTTTTCATAATGCAAGTCCATGTGGTTGATTTACAAAGGGCGATTTGACTGTTCACTTTTGCAAGAGAAGTTGCACTCTGCAAGGGAATTATCCCCTATTATCACCCTATCATGTATAAGCAAAAATGCTTTTTTTTTTTTTTTTCCTTGCACATAACTAGGTATTGGCAAAATGAAGCTTCATCACATTCAATAAACTCTGGGGAAAATTCTTTTGTTAAGTGCAACTTTACTTGCAAAGTGAACAGTGTATTTGCCTTTACTAAATCAATCTGATTGTGTTGACTTACTTAAAAAATGCAATCCCTAAACATATTTTCTTTTCCAGTATTATGCACACAAAATGATCTATCTCAATAAGATCTGCCTTACAAGTTTATCTAAAAAATCATTATACAGACTATGCATTTAAGGTAAAAACGGAAATAATTAAAAATATGTTCTCTTTGTCAATACACTATACTATAAATTTAAGAGCAGCTAATAATTTTTTTTAATGATATTTTGTTTTACACTAAGCGGAACACATACTTTGGAACTGCCTGGACTCCTGCAGCATCCTCTGTATCTTTCTGCTTCTGGCTGGGCATAGCTTTTATTGGATAGATGAGGCAGTTTTCTGGAAGGAATTGCACTCCTTTGTCCCACACCACCAGGGCCGCCATCAGGGGGGTACAGCCCATACATATGTAAGGGGCCCCAGCGTCTGGACGGACCCGGCCAACTGGAAGGGATGTGAGAAGGTAGGGTCGGGTGCAGAGGAGCTCCTGTATGTGTGGGAAGGCTGCTGCTCTGTCATAAGCTGACATTGGGCTCTTTGCTGCAACCTCTGGCCATTTCCTACACGTGCATCCCTCTGCATATGGAAACAAGAGCTGGGACTAGGAAAACCTTACAAGTAAGGGCTGTGTGTGTGATTGTGTACATGTCTGTGTGTCTACATTTATGTGTCTGTGTACATGTCTGTGTGTGTGTGTACATGCCTGTGTGTGTGTACATGCCTGTGTGTGTGTACAGTACATGCCTGTGTGTGTGTGTGTGTGTACAGTACATGCCTGTGTGTGTACATGTCTCTGTGTGTGTGTACAGTACATGCCTGTGTGTGTACATACATGTGTGTGTACAGTACATGCCTGTGTGTTTACATGCCTGTGTGTGTACATGTCTGTGTGTGTGCACATGTGCTTGTCATATACACACATGAGTGGTGCTCAGAGCGTACAGGTGTGAGGGGGCTCAGAGCGTACAGGTGTGAGGGGGGCTCAGAGCGTACAGGTGTGAGGGGGGCTCAGAGCGTACAGGTGTGAGGGGGGCTCAGAGCGTACAGGTGTGAGGGGGGCTCAGAGCGTACAGGTGTGAGGGGGGCTCAGAGCGTACAGTTGTGAGGGGGCTCAGAGCGTACAGGTGTGAGGGGGGCTAGAGCGTACAGGTGTGAGGGGGGCTCAGAGCGTACAGGTGTGAGGGGGGCTCAGAGCGTACAGGTGTGAGGGGGGCTCAGAGCGTACAGGTGTGAGGGGGGGGCTCAGAGCGTACAGGTGTGAGGGGGCTCAGAGCTTACAGGTGTGAGGGGGGCTCAGAGCATACAGGTGTGAGGGGGGGCTCAGAAAGTACAGGTGTGAGGGGGGCTCAGAGCGTACAGGTGTGAGGGGGGCAGAGCGTACAGGTGTGAGGGGGGCTCAGAGCGTACAGGTGTGAGGGGGGCTCAGAGCGTACAGGTGTGAGGGGGCTCAGAGCGTACAGGTGAAGAGATCCAGGATCTAGAACAACTCCATAAAAATTTTAATGATGATAAAGTAAAGAGAGAACTGATAATAAGACGAGAGGCATTAAAGGAATTAATGGAGCTAGAAGCCAAACGAGCATTTATGAGAATAGAAAAAAGGCAGTATGAATATGGAAATAGACCGGGGAGAGTGTTGGCGGGGGTGATTAAACCTAGAAGGAATGTAAATTATATTGCAAAAATGAAAGATAAAAAGGGAGAAATGAAATACTCCACTAAGGACATAAGTAAAGTTTTTTTTAAGTATTATCAATCATTATATAATATAAATATTACTGAAGACCCTGAAGATAGCCAAAATAGAAGTCAAAATATAAAACAGTATCTTGAGAAGATTCAGCTGCCAGAACTATCAGAAGAGGATTTAAATAACCTAGAAAAAGACATATCAAGCGATGAAATAAAGCAGGCGATCAGGAAAAGTGAGGGGGGCAAAAGTCCGGGTCCAGACGGATACACTGCCCTGTACTTTAAAAAGTTTATTGACACCCTGACCCCATTCTATCATTCCTATATGAATTCCATAGGGGAAGGCCTGAAAATTCGTCAAGAAGCCCTGGGGGCATACATATCACTTATAGGAAAAGAAGGCAAGGACCCAACTATATGCTCAAGCTTCCGGCCAATTTCCCTGATAAATGAGGATGTTAAAATATACGCCCGGATATTGGCCGAGAGACTGAGACCCCTTATGCCTGACTGTATTGAGAAAGATCAAGCAGGGTTTGTCCCGGGGAGGGAGGCAAGAGACAATGTATTGAGAACAATCCTGTTAATGCATGCCGCAAAAAAGGGAAAGAAACCTGCCATCTTCCTATCAATAGATGCCGAAAAGGCTTTTGATAGGTTAGATTGGGATTTTATGGTACAGACACTGCAAAAAATTGGCATAGGTCCAAAAATGCTGAGGTGGATCGAAGCTCTCTACTCGAACCCCACGGCTAAAATTCAGGTTAATGGAACCCTGTCTGATACTCTTCAGTTGAACAACGGTACACGACAGGGTTGCCCCCTCTCGCCACTACTTTTCGTGATCTCTTTGGAACCCCTCCTGATCTCTATAAGAGCCAATAAGAAAATTAAAGGAATAGAAGTTGCGGGACAGGAACATAAGATATCAGCATTTGCTGATGATATTATGTTATACGTAACGAACCCAGCACAGACGCTCCCAGATATTTTGATGGAACTAAATGGCTATGGGGCCATCTCAAATTTTAAGATCAATATGGAAAAAACCGAGATACTTGATATCGCGGTCCCCCCAGAAGAAGCTAGGGATCTTAGAATCCTATTCCCATTTAGGTGGAGAAAAAGAGGATTGAAGTATCTGGGAGTGTCTTTATCAGCATTAACAACTGACTTATATCAAGATAACTACTTACCCTTACTAAATAAAATTAAACAGGACTTAAAAGGTTATCAGGCACATAGATTGTCATGGTTCGGCAGAATAAGCGTGATCAAAATGATGACCCTACCGAAAGCTTTGTATATCTTTCAGTGTCTCCCAATAAGTATCCCTGCCACATATTTCAAAATTCTCAGACTAATAGTACAAAAATTTATATGGAATAACAAAGGGAATCGTGTCTCATATAAAGTCCTGAGTAGACCAAAGGAGAGAGGGGGATTATCTCTCCCAGACTTTGAAAAATGTTATGAGGCAGCGGTATTGCGGAGAATCCTGGACTGGGCCCATGGCTCTCCATATAAAAAATGGGTAACTCTTGAACTAGAACTGAGTAACTCTGCCCTGAATCAGATTATCTGGATCCCACCCCAATATAGAGGCCTCCCTAGGGATATGCCCCCAACTACTGTAGAAACACTCAGAATATGGGATAAAATATCTAAAAATAGATCCATGGAATATAATAGCCCTCTGTTACCCCTCACAGGAAATAATTATTTCCCTCCAGGCAAAGAAAATAAATTATACCTAAAGTGGACATCATCGGACCATTTGAGGTTAAAGGACGTTCTGAAAGGGAATGTTCTCTGTACATTACTCGAATTGCAAGGAAAATATGGTAAAACGCCCTGGGACGCATGGAGATATAGGCAACTCGAACACTTTGTAGGTTCTCTTCCAAAACCGCTTCGCTCAGACAGGAGATTGGATAAATGGGAAAGATTAGTTGACAAAGCCGGGAATAATAGACAGGGTCTCTCAAAAGTATATAGCCTATTGATAACCCCTCTAGAACTGGACTCCCTGTGTCTCGTGGAGAATTGGGAAAGGGAACTAAATCACCCGTTGCTTGAAAGTATGAGAAGTAAAGTCTTTGATTACACGCACTCAACTTCAGTGGACACAGGGATAAAAGAAATGAACTATAAATTATTAACAAAGTGGTATTATGTCCCAACTAAATTACATAAAATTAATCCCACTCAATCACCTCTATGTTGGAGGGAGTGTGGAGAGACAGGTACCCACGCACATATATGGTGGCAGTGTCCCTTAATCCAATCATATTGGAGGGAAGTGGTGGATTGGATAAAGAAGATTAGCGGGACTATAATGGAATTTGACCCCTGGCAATGCCTGTTCCATGCAACAGGGATACCGAGGAAGAAATATAAAAAATCTATTATACCATTCCTGCTGAATGCAGCAAAGAAATTAATTCCGAAACAATGGAAGACGAAAAATACTCCGACAATAAAGGATTGGTTTAGGGAGATAGATAAAATTAGATGTATGGAAGAAGTAATACACCTGCAAAACAACTTGGAAACAAAATACCTTGACACTTGGAAGTGCTGGCTGGAATTTAGACTATCTCAAGCCTATATGAGTTATGTGGGGAACAATTAGATGCTTTATTATTACTTATCTCTGGATTCCCACCCTGTCCCCACCTCTTCCCCTTTTTCCATGTCCCCCCCCCTCTTTTTTCTTATTGAGCACTTAGGGAGCTAACACAAAAAATAAATGGTGTTCTTACCAATTATTAAGGGAAAAAGGGAGAGGAGAAAGGTGTGCTTTTTTTTTTTTTTTTTTTTTTTTTTTATTTTATCTCCTTCCCCTTCCTCACTTTTGGAATAAGGATCACTTAGGGAGTCACTAAAATAGATGTAGGGACTTATTGCCATCCCCTTTCTTCACTTTTGGAATAAGGATCACTTAGGGAGTCACTAAAATTGATGTAGGGGCTTATTGCCACACAATATCACATGTAGGAAGCAGGTAGTATCCCCTTCCATACTTTTTTTTTTTGTTTTTGTTTTTTTCCTTAACCTTTGGAACAAGGATTACTTAGAATCACTAAAATAGATGTAGGGGCCTACGGCCACATAATATCACATGTAGGAAGTAGGCAGAGTCCCCTTCCACACCTTTTTCACTTTTTTTTTTTTTTTTTCTTTTCTCTCCTTTTTCCATTTCACTTTTGGAATAAGGATCACCTAGAGAGTCACTAAAATAGACGTAGGGGCTTACCTCCACATAATATCACAAGTAGGAGGTGGGTAGTATCCCCTCCTATACCCTTTTCACTATTTTTATTTTATTTTTTATTTTTTTTGGAATAAGGACCACTTAGAGAATTTCTAAAATAGATATACGGACCTATTGCCACACAATACCACAGTAGGAGCGGGATAGTATCCCCATCTATACCTTCTCCATAAAGGGCATAGGGTGTGGTGTGTGTATATATGTAGGTACGACACGCTGGGGAACTACGGGAGTGGTGAGGAGGGGTGGACTGGGGGGAATTGGGGGTGGTTAACTACCCAGGGGGGGTGGGAAGGAAAAAGGAATACTACATAAAATATTGCTTAAATAAAGTTAGACAGAGTAAAGAATTAAATCAGGAAGATGGGGGACTACTACTATTAGTTTTTTCTACGAAAAATATACTGAGACTGATCCATGTGCTTTGTTGATTGTGTTTTTTTTTTTTTTTTTTTTCTCTTCTTTGCTGTGTGTCTATTTATTTGTTATGTAAATATTTATGTATAAGTCCTATGTATGTGTACGTATATATAGATATATATGGGACTTTGTAAAAACGTGGAATGTTATTTTTTTTTTTATTTTTTTCTTGCTTGTTTTTTTGTATATGTGAAAAAATCTTTTCAATAAAAAATATTTAAACACAGAGCGTACAGGTGTGAGGGGGGCTCAGAGCGTACAGGTGTGAGGGAGCTCAGAGCGTACAGGTGTGTGAGGGGGGCTCAGAGCGTACAGGTGTGAGGGGGGCTCAGAGCGTACAGGTGTGAGGGGGGCTCAGAGCGTACAGGTGTGAGGGGGCTCAGAGCGTACAGGTGTGAGGGGGCTCAGAGCGTACAGGTGTGAGGGGGGCTCAGAATGTACAGGTGTGAGGGGGGCTCAGAGCATACAGGTATGAGGGGGGCTCAGAGCGTACAGGTGTGAGGGGGCTCAGAGCCTACAGGTGTGAGGGGGCTCAGAGCCTACAGTTGTGAGAGGGGCTGAGGCACTGAAGGACTTGGTAAGATGGCTAGTGGGCATATTCGGTGGGACGGCCAGTGGGCAGGACCCTGGGGAATGTTGGTGGTCAGGCTCGGGGGGGGGGGCCCAGGCCTAAAGCTGTGTAAGGGGCCCCACAATTTCTGATGGCTGCCCTGCACACTACACTGATAGTAAGATGAACTGTTCAGCTGGCATAACTACTTTAATAAGAGCGTACAGGTGTGAGGGGGCTCAGAGCGTACAGGTGTGTGGGGGGCTCAGAGCGTACAGGTGTGAGGGGGGCTCAGAGCGTACAGGTGTGAGGGGGGCTCAGAGCGTACAGGTGTGAGGGGGGCTCAGAGCGTACAGGTGTGAGGGAGCTCAGAGCGTACAGGTGTGAGGGGGGCTCAGAGCGTACAGGTGTGAGGGGGGCTCAGAGCGTACAGGTGTGAGGGGGGCTCAGAATGTACAGGTGTGAGGGGGTCTCAGAGCGTACAGGTGTGAGGGGGGCTCAGAGCGTACAGGTGTGAGGGGGCCCAGAGCGTACAGGTGTGAGGGGGCTCAGAGCGTACAGGTGTGAGGGGGGCTCAGAATGTACAGGTGTGAGGGGGGCTCAGAGCATACAGGTATGAGTGGGGCTCAGAGCGTACAGGTGTGAGGGGGCTCAGAGCCTACAGGTGTGAGGGGGCTCAGAGCGTACAGTTGTGAGAGGGGCTGAGGCACTGAAGGACTTGGTAAGATGGCTAGTGGGCAGATTCGGTGGGACAGTCAGTGGGCGGGACCCTGGGGAATGTTGGTGGTCAGGCTCGGGGGGGGGGGGGGGCCAGGCCTAAAGCTGTGTAAGGGGCCCCACAATTTCTGATGGCTGCCCTGCACACCACACTGATAGTAAGATGAACTGTTCAGCTGGCATAACTACTTTAATAATTATATTATTAATATAGGGAAGTAGTGTTGCTCCAGATTCTCTTTTTAAGGGCTGTGTGTGTGATTGTGTTTGACTATCGTTTTCATATGCAGGCGCTACTCACGTATGCGCTTGCTTCTGCACGTGAGCTTGTCGGGGCGGGGCACTTTAAAGAAAAAAAAATAGTATTTGTTTTATTTGATTTTATTTATTTTTACACTGTTTTAAAAAAAAAAAAAAACTGGGTCACTTTTATTCCTATTACAAGGAATGTAAACATCCCTTGTAATATAAAAAAGAATGACAGGCCCTCTTAAATATGAGATCTGGGGTCAAAAAGTCCTCAGATCTCATATTTGGACTTAAATGCAATAAAAGAAAAAAATAATTAGTAATTTGAAAAAAATTACAACAAAAAAAATGTGCCTTTAAGACATATGGGTGGAAGTGACTTTTGACGTCGCTTCTGCCCTGCTAAAGTATGGAGATGGGTGGGGGCCATCTTAGACTTGTCTCCATACCCAGCCACAGTGAGCTTCCGGTTTCCTCCGCCACTGCCGACGGCTCCGGTAAGCGGCGGAGGGCGCAGGAGAGCGGCAGGAAGGGGTTTGGCCCCTCTCCTGCGTCGATAATGGTGATCTCGCAGTGAATCCGCCGCAGAGACCACCATTATCGTATACAGAACCTCTGGCTCCAAAGATGGATACCTCGGTTATGGCAGCAGCTGCTGCCGTTACCGAGATATCCATCTTCAAAGTACTGACGTATATGTACAGGAGACAGTTGGCAAGTGGTTAATGTTTGTAGTATCCAGGCTCGGACTGGCTATGAGGCAGAACGGGCCGCCCGCTCCGTGGCTTGTTGATGATCAGGCCGCACTGTGGGAGGTAAGCAGCGACCGTGGCCTGGACAGGGTCAACACAGGCCACGCTCGCCGCTCGCCTACCGATATGTGGCCATGCCTGTGTCTTCTCTGGTGGAACTAGTGGCTGCATGGGTTGAGCTGTGTGTCTCTCTCACACACATCTCAGCTTCAGAGCCAACATTGACAGTTCTGCTCTCCGCTCTTATGGAATTCTTCTCCTCCTCCAGCCATGGGTGTTCGCACGGTGGGGCAAGGGGGGGGAGCTGTGGGCCGCTGTTTCCCCCACTCACCCCCTCCCCTTCTCATGCCAGCAGCAGGGGGGAAGAGAACGCTTCCTGCCTGTTCTTCTTCCTTCCCCATTGGCCACAGCGGAGGGCCAATCAGAAGAAACTAGAGGGGCATCATGGAAAATGTAGTCCCAGAGATTGGTGGCCCAACTGTTCTCAGCAGGGAGCCGGCTACAGTCCCCAGCATGCACTGCTGGGGGGAAAAGAGAAAACCCGGAAACAAGCTGAGGAGTGGTACACTGCAGCAACTACTATAGGAGACATAGAAAAAGAAAGAAAGGACTGTGCTGGGGGAACCAATAGCACCAGCACCACCAGATAGAGCCACGCTGTACCTGCACCACCATAGAGCGCCACTCTGTACCCGCACCACCAGAAAGAGCCACACTGTATCTACACCATCAGATAGAGCCACACTGTACCCGCACCACCAGATAGAGCCACTCTGTACCCGTACCACCAGAGAGAGTCATGCTGTACACACACCCCCAGAGAGAGAGGGAGCAAGGCTGTAACTGCACCACCAGATAGAGTCACGCTGTACCCGCACCACTAGAGAGAGCCATGCTGTACCCACATTACCAGAGAGAGAGCCACTCTGTACCCAAACCACCAGAGAGAGGCACGCTGTTCCCACACCACCAGAGAGAGCCACGCTGTACCTGCACCACCAGAGAGAGCCACGCTGTACGGCACCACCAGAAAGAGAGCCGTGCTGTCCAGCACCACAAGAGAGAGAGCAGGTCAGTGTCACTGGGCAGTGTGGGCACAATAGGAGACAGAGAATACTAGCATTGTATGGCCACAATAGGACTGGGACACTGTAATATAAAGGGGACTTCACTGTAAAGGGGCACTGTAATCATTGCAGTGCCCCTTTACAGTGCAGTCCCCTTTATATCACAGTGTTCCTGCACATGACTGCAGGACCGACACCAGGCACCCCTGAAAATGTCTACCAACACCCCCCGGTCCCTAAAAAAGTTGGCTGCTCAGTCTAAAATGCCCAGCCCTTTTTTTGTCCCAATTCGGGCCTGGTATTAGCCTTCAGTGATGGACACAGTCTTCCAGTTTTATGCTCAATGACTCTTATGACTGCCCTCCTGCATAGTAACCACAGGGTGGGGTTGATCATTAAGCACTCCAGCCATTCAGTGAATAACTTTAGTCTGACTATTCTTAAAAATGTTTCCTCCCCTCAAGTACTACCCATCCTGCCTAACATATAAAAAATGTGTGTACTCTCCCCTTTCTTTAATCTGCTGCAGTCTAGTAACATAATCCCACAGCTCTGGCTTCCCCGTGTCAGTGAGTGGCTGCTGCAAGGGAGAGAAGGGAGCACCAACAAGAGCTGGGCTATATAAGCCTAGAATTCTCAGCCTTTGTTGAGTGCTCTGAGACAGAGTTGCAGAATTACATGACCAGAGCAGAATACAAAAAGGCAAGTGCACACAATTTTTTTATGCATATTAGGCAGGCTAGGTAGGAAGGGGGGACGGGACATTTTTAAGAATATTTAGACTTTGGCTTCTCTTTCACTTTAATGAATACAAAGTACTTTCTGATTGGACGCGGTGGATTGAACTACTGGCCAATGTAAATCTATGACTGCAAGTCTGATCATTGGAGGAGAGCACACTGAGTTCCCAGGATAGCTAGAGAACTGATCATGGTGTGTTCTCCTGCTTAGTGTGGTCAGCTTTTAATAGGAAAGCAGAGAGACTGGCTGGAACACCAGGGATTTCACACAAAAGAAGCAATCCAAAGAGAACAGGATACTTTTCCGGTACAGCAGGCAGATATAAGGAGTATGAAATGTTGGGTTTACATACTTTTTAAGTTTGCTACACAGTCTACATACTTTGGACAAAGTTTGTTTGGTTGCTCAGCCTAGCTAGCTGTTGTTCTAGAAAATATAAAACAAATGTAAAACTGCTAGACACACTGCATCCTATAAGATTTTTTATTTAAAGTCTCAATAACCAGCAGAGGCTAAAGACAGGTTAGGTATCCAACGGGACTGAAGATAGTAGATAGGCTGACTCTGAGCTCCAGTGTTATATGATGGCTTCTGCAGCCACATTCAAGTTTGGTCAAACAACGATTGGAACACCTCCCTATCATCACAGATTCTCTCTTTAGGTTTTAGACTCTTTAGACACTGCATCGTGATCATTCTCAGGGGCCCCTGCTACTGAACTTTGCTGCAACATTCATCTGAAGGCATCTTTAATAACAACTATATATCCCTGGGTATATGTGCACAATTCCACTAGGACTTGTTTAGGGCCCCTTAATGATAATACCTATTGTACATTGAATATATGCACTTTTATTAATCTCTTATTATATAAAGCTCATAATATATCCATACTGGTGTGCATCTATATACATACAGTTAATGATGTCTGCAGTAATTCATGTGCTCCCAAATACCTTTATTAGATTACTGATACATTTCCCAGAAATCAAATTCCTTCTGCTCACAGAGACCCTGTCCTGGGTGGAGGGACTACCAAACTTTATTTTAAATACATTTTACTTTATTTAAACCCACCATTCTACTTAGCAAAGGTTTTGGTTCTTTACAGTTTTAACGCAATATTCTGTATGGGGAGAGCCATCTGAGCCAATTCACATAACCCTGCCCCCCAAAAGAAGGCTGCAGGTGTGCACATTTTGCCGTTTTTTTTCTCCAGAAAGCAGAGTAGAAAAACCTGTCCCCTGCCAGCATTCTGCAAATAAGGACCCTTGCTCTCTAGATGGAAGTAGTGGTTTTGCAGCAGGTCAACACTGAATAGGCTCTTCAATCAGCAAAGCTCCTTCTTTGTACTGTTCGGAGAGTCCAGCACTGATTTAGCAGGGGGTGTGTCAGACCTCTGCAAACAGACACACTCAAAAGATCTTTGAATGTATGGCCAGCATAAGCTATATGTAGCACCCTGGTGTTTAGGCAGGGTTGCAAACAAATTTACTTTGCCAGGTAGTAATTGTCTTGGCTAATTGTTAGGAGATCCACTGACTTTCCCCTAATTCTGGAATTGCTGCACTTCTTCTGTCATTGTGGTTAGTGACATTAGATCGACAAGGGCATAGCAAGGACAGATCATGAATGGATGGGGTGTCTCAGCCAATAGGCAGGGGTCACTTGGCCTGCTGGGAGAGCCTATTTATTTGGGTGGAGTCAGGTGATCGGGGTTCTGTGCCACCTGGACGGCTGTCTAGTTGGACGTGTGTTATGACACCCTGGGCTGCTAGGCCGGAAGCCTAAGGCCTATCCTTGGGACACCTGGCTGCTAGACGGCCTGAGGCCTATCCAGGAGCAGGAGAAGCAGCGTAGAGTTGGGACTACAGAATTGGAGTCCAACCGAGTTGTGAAGGTTCAGCCGGACTGTGAACCAGATGTGGTCAGAAGTAAAGGGGAAGAAGTCGCCACTAAGTTACCATCCACCTTATTACCGGAGACTACAGTGAGTAAGCTTGAGCAAGTATCAGAGCAGTCTTCTCACCAGCCGGGGACGGTGAAGAAGCGGGAAAGCTTCAGCAAGTGCAAAGCCAGGGATCCAGCAGGTTAGCAGGGGGTGACGCTTGAGGAGTATACAGCGGGATAGCTGTGGAAGAGCTCAGAAGAGCCGGTGACAACTGGGATCTGGAAGTCTAGTGAGAGACTGGGAGCTCAGTGATTGAAGACCTACAGTGGGATACTGTGAGATAAGAAACAGACTGTCCTGTGTTACCAAGAGTTATGTACAACTACCTTTAGTGACTGTTACAAGTTCAGTGCCATAGGAGACAGCGGCCCTACCTATACAGACGTGGCATCCGGCTGGAGGCCTTTCCCTGTATAGCTGTCTACCTATAGTGTCTTAGAGTCTGCCAATTAACATTGCATCTACCTAAGGGTGTCCTGCCCCTAACCCACTCTCCCACAGTTTTTTTTTTTAGACAATAAATCTATTGTTGGCATTCAAAAAAGTGACTGGCGCCCATCATTTCATCTTGCATTACACCCAACATGCCTGGTAACCCACTTTACAAGGAAGGATATCAGCTCTCTCTAACTCTTGAGGTCACCAACTTTGCTACATATATATAAGGTGCAACAAATCATGTTTTTAATGTTTATCAAGATAAAGTGTTATTATGTATTTAAATGTTTTCTGAAAAAAGTTATTTCAAAATATACATATTATTTATTCAAGCATACAAAGTACACTAACTTTTTATGGAATTGATCATGAAAAAACTCATGAAAATTTTAAACTTGGAATATAAAAATAGTTGTTATTCAGAATCACTAATTGTCGACAGCATAAAAAACCTGACCATATATTGTGACTTTGGTCCTTTTGTTCCTGTGGAATCTTGTAATATATATAATAACAGATGTTCTGTAATGTAAGTACGGAAGTCAAAGATAAAGTATATGTGAAAACATATCATTAGTTTGTTATTGCAAGTTAACTTGCAAAACAAAATTGAGAAGGTAACCTCATCATTAACAGAATTAGCACTGCAAGACCACAGAATAATAACTTTTAATCAATACTATAATTTATCAAATGTTATAAATAATGTAATAATTATAGAAAAATTCCTTACACCGAATCCAGTCACTTCTACTTATTTTCCAAGTCCTGTGCCGTGTGTCAAGGGTAGAGCCTTCAAGGACTTAGTCCACACATCATCATAAGTTTAAAGATGTCCCTGTCCACTTTATTTTGACAAACGTTCTTTACAGTAGATTTTCCTTTTAGCCCTACATCAGTACAACAGAAAAGACTCAGCTTCCTGGATATTACTTGGGGCCTCTGCAAAGAGAACATTTAGGGGTTGATATACTAAAGTAAAAAAGACTGTTTTGTGTACTTTGCAAGGTGAATGATGTGAAGCGCTGCTATCTAAAATCATCCAATCATGTGTTGTTGTTTTTTTATTTAGCTTGTATGTGTTTTTTGGCATTTTTTGCAAAGTGAAATTGCACCTCATTCACCAAGCTTCAGGGAAGATTCCGTTGTAGAGTGTAACTTCCCTTGCAAAGTGAACATCCTATTTGCCTTTAATAAATCAATAGAGTAGTCACTCGTTTATATTAATATATGTTCATTATCTGAGGGATAATATAATCTAGCAGCTGGGAAATTAATAGACAGGTGGAACAAATTCTTTTACACAGATTTTTGACTATATGATATAATAAATCAGCCCCATAGTGTCATAGGTATAATTGGTCCTTCACTGGTCCAGTGTAGTAGCTTTCAGTATTGCCAAAGCCATGATACTTTGTTTTATACCTTCAAACCCCAGTACATTTTTTTCAATAATCTTTTTTTTTTTACTTTCAAGATTTTTATTAGTTTTTCAAAACATAAATAACAAAGGAAAAATTATACAGTTACATATTCTAGATACTGCATCTCTAGGATAACTGGATCAGTTTCAGAACTAATAAATTTCCATATAATGTTATTATCACAAAATAATGGTAGCTTAAATATCGATACAAGTGGATAGGCTCCTAGAAAACGAGAAAAAATAACAAGATAGGAAGATTGATAATTCCCTGTTTACCCCTAACGGGATCATGCTGTAAACATGGGATAATGTTTCAAAGAAAACTTTACATAAATGGAGGATCATAAGGAATATGACAAGGAAGGGGGGGAGGAAGAGGGGATTGATGTATGGAAGTAGACATATATATCAGACCTTCTATAATAATGCATAAGGAAAGAAGAGGAAGAGAAGTAGAATTATCTCTCAGGGGCATAGTTAGTGGTTCTTAGGGTCCTTCAGATAGTTGGAAGCTCTAGGGTGTCCTATCCATTCGTTCCAATTTTTGAGGAAGTGACTTGTAGAACCTTTTTTATGTGCTAACATTAACTCATAGTGCGCCTGATTGTTTAGTCTCAGTATTACCTCAGATAGGTTAGGTGCTAAGGTAGATTTCCATAATTTGGTAATGGTGAGTCTTGCTGCTATAAGGATATTAGAAATTATAATTCTATACTGTGGAGGATAGATGTCAAGGTTTATACTTAACAAAGCCATTTCGGGTGAGAGTTTCTTCAAATTACCAGTGAAAGAAGCTATGAAGGTGGAGACCGATTTCCAAAAGCTAGAAAGAGTTTTACAACTCCATAATGTGTGTATCAGATTACCTATGTGGGTATCACATCTCCAACACCTAGAGGATGCAGTGGGGAATATTTTGCTGAGTCTATATGGAGTTAAGTACCAACGGTTGAGGATCTTTTGGGCATTTTCCCAGTGTTCAATGCATGCTGTTGATATGCTATTAACCTGTATGGCTTTTTGCCACTTTTCCCATGTGAAGGTCTGAGAAAGATCTTTTTCCCATTTCAGCATATTTTTAGTCTTAGTATGGGTTGGGAAGGATGAAAGTAAATTGTATATATAGGATATACCTTTCTTCCCAGTAGTCTCGTGGGAGAGGAAAAATTCCCATAATGCGCTAGGGATTTCTACACTTTTTTCTGGGTGAAAATTTTTGGTAAAGGATTTGGCGGAAAGTTTATTTTTTATTCTCTGTTTGTGGTTATCTGGCAAATGTATAAAGAAGTTAAATCCCTGTTCAGACCAGGATGATGTATTTATACGTATTTTACAATAATCAATTACTCTGAGTGGTATAGGTACAAGGGCAGGGGCGTTCAAAGATTGCAATTTTGTTAAAGCGAATTTCCAGGCTGTCAATGTGGATTTAATTGTCAAGAAGTTTTGTGCATTTATTTTCCCTAAGGTGTGGCTGGCCATTGATAGGGAGAAAAGATCATTTCCTTTGGTTATTTTCCTTTCAATACTCAGCCACAGTTTATTATTAGAGTGTTTGAACCAGAATTTCATTTGGTCAAGGAGCGTGGCATAATAATATAAACGAATATCTGGGAGATTCAGTCCTCCTTTAGTTTTGGGGGGTAGACATAATAGATAGTGCAATCCTAGGTTTTTTTCCCATCCAGATCAAGTTGCTAATCTTTGAGTTAATTTGGGTGAAAAATTTTGCCGGTAACGGGATTGGGAGGGACCTAAAATAATATAGCATCTTCGGCAGGATCTTCATTCTAAAGGCTGCTATTCTTCCTATCCAGGATAGCTGTGTTTTTTTTATTGATTGTATATCTTGATTTATTTGGGTTAGCAAGGAGGGGTAGTTGGTATCGTACAATTTAGTTGGAGGATAGGCAAGTTGAATGCCTAAATAGGTAATAGAAGGATTATCCCAGTTATAATTAGAGTGTTGTCTTAGTTTAACAACCCGATCCGGTGGGATGTTCATAGGCAGAACATAACATTTATCAGGATTGATCTTATAGTAAGAGATGGATGTGAATGCTTCCAGAGTGCTGTTCACTTCATTAAGTACATTGTCAGTCGCTGATAGTGATAGAAGGACATCATCTGCAAATAGACCTAATTTATGTTCTACCTGATCTATTTTGATCCCCGTGACCTTGGGATTGGATCTAAAAGATATTGCGAGGGGTTCAATTGCTAATGAAAATATAATGGGCGATAGTGGGCACCCTTGTCTGGTTCCGTTCGTTAGATTAAATCTTTTAGATATATTTCCTGCAGTATGTTAACAGGAAAAACCGCGCTAACCAAAATAAAGTAGGAGGGGGGAAGGGAAGAATTGGGGAGAGGAGCAAAGTAAATTAGGGTAACAAAAATATAAATAATATCTAACCCGGCTGCAGGATAGTGGGATAAACACAGTGCAATATGGAAAAGAAAAACTGCGCCAGGTAAATTAGCTAAAATATCTATACCCTAATCAAAACAATCAGATTGAGGACTGTTAATACATGACTGGTGGGTAAAATAATAAAGATTGGGAACACACAAATATAACAATAATATTTGGAAATGATGGTAATAGATGATAAGGTGGTTGGCAGTAGCAACATGTGACGAGAAAGTCCTAGATTGTAATCAAACAATGGACCATGTATGCATGGACCTGTATAGGAATGTAAACAGTTCAAGGGGTGAATGCCGTCCTAGGATTTGGTTTCTTAATCTTATGGACCAGGTACATCGGATTAGATTTCCTATCACACCGCTGTGCTCCACACCACACGAAAGTGCCACCACCAGTATAAAATCCCCTTACCAGATGGTAGGCAAAATTAAGCCATTCAAAGTGAGCCCATACAGAGATCCTGACTTCCAAAAGGGAGAGGACGGACTTCAAAATCAACCCATTGATAACGGACGGACTTCAAAATCAACCCATTGATAATGTCTTGTAAGACGAAAAGCTTCTGGGAAGGCGTGCAGTGACGTCATCGCGTTCAACGTCTCTGGAAGGAGGAAGGGTTCGTTTCTAGTATATGCCGGCCGGCGTTCTGTGTCTACTCCATGTGGAGTTTTTTATGCGCTTTTTATTCTGTGCAAATGTGAGTATTTTTTACTAATAAATTACTCATTTCATGTTTTAAAAACGTTATTATGCTATGGTCTGCCTTCTGTTTCTCCCGATCATATTTGGATGCACCGCTGAGTGCTAATCTTTGGATCTGATTATCCATTGGGTCTGGTCTGAGGTCTTGTGTCCGGTGTGAGTGGCAGACGCTGGGAGTCCGTTTGATTTTGAAGTCCGTCCTCTCCCTTTTGGAAGTCAGGATCTCTGTATGGGCTCACTTTGAATGGCTTAATTTTGCCTACCATCTGGTAAGGGGATTTTATACTGGTGGTGGCACTTTCGTGTGGTGTGGAGCACAGCGGTGTGATAGGAAATCTAATCCGATGTACCTGGTCCATAAGATTAAGAAACCAAATCCTAGGACGGCATTCACCCCTTGAACTGTTTACATTCCTATACAGGTCCATGCATACATGGTCCATTGTTTGATTACAATCTAGGACTTTCTCGTCACATGTTGCTACTGCCAACCACCTTATCATCTATTACCATCATTTCCAAATATTATTGTTATATTTGTGTGTTCCCAATCTTTATTATTTTACCCACCAGTCATGTATTAACAGTCCTCAATCTGATTGTTTTGATTAGGGTATAGATATTTTAGCTAATTTACCTGGCGCAGTTTTTCTTTTCCATATTTCCTGCAGTATATACTCTGGCAGAAGGGGTGGTGTAGAGTGACATTATAGCTTCAAAAATAAATCCAGAAAATCCAAATTTCCTAAGAGTTTCCTCCATATATCCCCAATGCACTCTGTCGAATGCCTTCTCTGCATCCAATCCAAGGAGCAGGGAAGGCATTCGACTACGCTCTATAAGACTAAGGAGGTCAATCATGCGTCTAGTGCTGTCTGGGCCTTGTCTCCCTCTCACAAATCCAACCTGATCTGGTTCAATTAGATAGGGTGTGATTTCTAATAATCGGTTGGCAATGACCTTAGCAAATATTTTCAGATCCGAATTTAGTAGTGATATGGGCCTGTAATTAATTGGTGATGTCGGGTCTTTCCCTTGTTTTGGAATAGTAACAATAATTGCTTCAAGCATTTCTTTGGGGAACGAATGGTTTACCACTGCATGGTTAAATATTTTAGCTAGAAATGGGGTAAGTGTTGTGTTAAACGCCTTATAATATTCACTGGATAAACCATCTGCTCCTGGGGTTTTATTTGCTGGCAGTTTTTGAATGACTCTCTTAATTTCCTCAGGGGTTATTGGGTCGTTCAGCCTTTCGAGGTCACTCTGATCTACAGCGGGGACATTAATCTTACTTAGGAATTGGGCTATTTGTGTTGGTGTTGGCTGGATAGTATTAAGATCATCCTTTAAGTTATATAAGCTTTCATAATAATCAGCAAATGCATCAGTTATACTTTGTGGGTTGTATAGTACTTTCCCTGTTTTGTGATGAACTATTTTTTCTATTTTTTGTTTTCTTTGTCTATGGCATAATTGGGAGGCCAGTAGTTTCCCTGCTTTATTTCCCTGTGGGTAATAGGTTAATTTTAATCTCTTAAGGTATTTTTCGTGGTTGTAAATCAGTATTGCTCTAAGTTCATTTCTTGTTTCGTTTAATCTTTGAAGAAGGGTGGGATTACTGGGGGATGTTTTGTGATCTTTTTCAAGTTCAGTTATTCTAAGTAGTAGTTTGGCTATTGACTGTGTGCGTCTTTTTTTTCCCCTCGAGGCTAATTGGATCAATATTCCTCTAATAAACGCCTTATGGGCACACCATATACTAGAGATAGATACCATATCATTATCATTTACCTTGAAGAATTCTTCTAATCTTTCCTTCATCACTGCCAGAGCCTCCCTTTGGGACAAAATATAAGTGTTATTTCTCCAGAGTGTATGATTTGAATTTGGCTGTTTTAAATTTATGCTTAGTGATATTGGAGCATGGTCGGACCATGTTATGTTAAAGATGCAAGCATTTGATATTTTTTGGAGGAGGACTCTGTCAGTGATGAAGAGATCGATCCTAGAGTATGATTTATGTACTTTTGAAAAGAAAGTGAAGTCCTTTTCTGTTGCGTGGAGACATCTCCATGGATCATGCAGATCCTCGTATGAGAAAATGTCCTTTATACCTTTTCTTTTGGATAGAGTTCCTTTGGTTGAGTCTAGAAGTGGGTCCATCGTTGCGTTAAAGTCTCCACAGTAGATGACATTGCCCTTTTGAATCTTCTTCACCATTTTGATTACTTTTTGAAGGAATTGATGGGGATTTTTGTTCGGTGCGTAAATATTGGCAATTGTTAGAACTGTGTTTTCAATTTTAGCGACCAAAATCACATATCTTCCTTGTCGATCAATTTTGGAATCAAGGAGTTGGAAAGAGATTGTATCTTTAATGATCGTTAGGACTCCTTTCTTCTTTTTGCTATTGCAGGATGCAAAGATGTGTGGGAATTTCGGGTGGGCAAATTGAGGGGGGTTGTCCCTTGCAAAGTGTGATTCCTGGATGCATAAGATGTCGCTTCCAAATTTCAATGCATCAGTCCATAGGGCTTTCCTTTTGAATGGGGTGTTGAGGCCTTTCACATTTAGTGATAGTAAGTTCAAATTAGTCCTGGTGGGAATAGATGTCTTGCGGCTATGCTGCTTCCATACATATCTGAGCTTGTTAAAGTTGAGCTGAGGGGGAAAGATGAGGAAGGGAGCAGGGATTTAGACTCACAAAAATAAAGAAACATATAAGAACTGGTGAGTTGGTGTGCAACTCTCGTGTGCATTTCAATATGCACTTTAACTCAGGGACTAGAAGTCGAAGGTAAATAAAGACCTATTCTCCCTGTGAACTATAAACCTGAGGCACTTGGGATTTTGGTGAGTTGCAAGAGAGGGGGGAGAGAGAATAGGGTCTCACTCCCATACGCTTTATCCAGCGGACGTGTCATCCATGACTAGTATTCCATGGAGGTGTCAATTTCTCTATTGTGGCTTTAATGGATGAGTTGGTTTCTTCATTAATAAGCAGGCCCCATTTCCCTAGTATTTTGAGTCCTTCTTCCAATGTGTGGATTGTGTGTGACACATTATTTTTTTCCACAATCAGTTTGGTCGGGAAACCCCATTTGTAGATTATCTTGTGATTGCGTAGCATTTTTGTGATCGAGTTTAGGTTTTTACGCGCCAGGATAGTGGCTTGAGAAAGGTCGGAGTACATGGTAATTCCAGCGTATGGGTCTGGCAGTGGAGCATGGTGTCTCGCGAATTGCATCACGATATCTTTTGTCTGGAAAAAATGGATTTTAGCGATTACATCTCTCGGGAGTTTTTCCGGGATATATGATGGTTTGGGAAGTCTGTGAGCTCTGTCAATCACTAAGTCTTGATTCTGTAGTGAGGGGATAAGATCTGTGAACATTTTTTGTAGAAATTTCCTCAAATCAATATTTTTGACATTTTCCGGTATACCGCGGAATTTAATATTATTTCTTCTGGCCCTGTCTTCGAGGACTGTGACTTTAAGTTTTAGCTGCTTGACTTCTTCTTCAAGAGCAAAATGATTGTCTACTAGTTCATTGTGGGCATCTTAGAAGTCAGTCAGTTTGTTCTCAATGTAATCCACACGGTCTCCTAAGTCATCTATTTCCCTTTTGGATTTTTGCATAAATGATTTCATGTCATGCTGAATTGCTCCTCTTAATGATTTTAACATTTCTTTCATATCAGAGTCAATTAAAGCCTTTCCTGAGGTGGGGAAAGCATCTAGCTTTTCATCAAAAGGGTTAATTTCTGCTTCTGTTTCAGTTACCTCATCTATATCAATGTCACTTACTTTGTCTTCTTTTGTATCTATTTTTCTCTTCTGCTTAGGAGGGCTAGTAACATCAGGTTGGAATGTCTCCTGTTCCAGTGACAATGGCTGTGGCTGCAGTTCTATTGTCTCTCTCCTCACAGAGCGCGCTGCCTGCTTGTCTGTGTGTGTGAGGGGGGAAGGGACAGTGCCATTTTTCTTCCTCACAGCACCGTTCTGTTTGGGGAAGGAGTCCAATTTGCGGGGTTTATCCTGCAAAGTACGCTTCTCCATGGCTGGGGTGAGGGTCTGTGAGCTTTCCGCTGTGTCCCTGAGTCCTCAGGTTTGTTTTCTGTCGCCGCTAGCCGCTTAGGGAGATGAGGAGAGCAGGAGCTCTAGCAAGAAACGGCCATTCCACTCCTCCGCAGGCCACGCCCCCCCTTTTTTCAATAATCTTAACATCTCCATGGCTTGTCCAAAATGTTTGTGGTGCTGATGCTGCAAATTGACCATAGAAAGGAAAATAAAACACCAGTGGGATTGGTTGTGGACAACCAAAGTCATCTACAGGTGAGTACAGTCCCACAATGACTAAAATAACACAACCAAATTTAAAATTCTGACTGTACAAGGCCTCAATTCCCCTACCAAATGAACAAAGGCCTTTCACTACTATCATAAAATGGGGATAGACGTCCTACTGTTACAGGAGACCCACTTCTCTCGGGCTTCGTCCCCCAACTATTTAAATGCTAAATACCCCACATACTATCTATCTAATGGTCCGGCTAAAAAGAGGGGAGTGGCAGTGTGCCTGTCTAAGAGAGTACCTTTTGTCCCCAATGGGGTGATACGAGATAAGGAGGGAAGATTCATCCTTGTGAATGGTAAAATTAACGAACATGAGGTCACATTTATCTCATAATACACCCCCAATGCAGGACAGATGCCCTTTTTCCAGAACATGCTGAACGTGCTGATGCTCCATGCAACAGATCATATAATTTTTGGGGGAGACAGCAACACAACACTAGACCAAATTTTAGATAAGTCTAACTCCCTCAAAACTGTACTAAAACATATCCCTAAACAGAGCACCAAATTGGTGCGCCTACTACACTCCCATGGCCTCATTGACATCTGGAGAGACGATCACCCCACAATAAGAGATTACACACACACTATTCCCACATCCACAAAACATACTCCCGTATTGACCATATATTTATCCACTTCTCCCATTTGTAACAAAGGCTCAAATATTGATAACTCCATGGTCAGACGATTCACCTGTCGAGATGACGACCTCAGACCTGTGGACAAAAGCCCGGCCGGTGGCGTGGCATCCTAACGCATCATTATTAAATGACCCTATTGTATTTAGAGAGGTGGAAAATTCCATCTGCCAGTATTTCACTGAGAAAACCCCGGGACACATCTTCCACAGTTCACTGGGCAGCACTCAAGGCAACGATACAGGGGAAAATTGAAATTGCTTCTAGAGCGAAACGGGAGAGGGAAACGATGATACAGCATCAGGAAGGGTAGGTATGTGAAATACTGAGGGAATAGAAGAAAAATCCCAACATGGATATTAGACATAAGATAGACACAGCTAGGACGGCACTTAACCTCAGCTTAACCACAAAGGTTGAAAAATATCTCCAATGGTCTGAGAACCGTTATTACACTTTGGCAGACAAACCACATACTTTGTTAGCACGAAAACTCTGCCCGCGAATCTACACTCCAGCCCTCCCGAAGTTGCGATTAAGTAATGGACACCGGTCGCAGAACCCCCAGCTGATAGTATGGGAGTTCTTCAACTTTTATTCCAAATTATATGACTAGCCCAATTCACTACAAAAACCCCAGATTGACGTTTTTTCCAAAACCTTCCCCTTCTACGGATTACAGCAGAACATGCAGAGTTAATGGAACAGGAATTCACGCAAGCGGAGGTAGCAGCAGTAAAAAGTTTGACCCCATCAAAGGCACCAGTTCCAGGTGGTTTTTTAGGCCACTGTTATAAAAATGTTTCTGAAATTCTTTCCCCTCATCTATGAATATTCTTTAATGCCCTCAGGAGGGGAATTTCACTGACTAAATACGAAAACAATGGCATTCACGTCATACTCAAACCAGACAAGTCCCCAATCTGAGAGGTTGACATGATGCTGTTCTTGGGGGGCTCCAACAACTCATTAACGGGGGTCATGTCACTATTCTGGCCTGACCATAAACTGGTCTAAATCGTCTCTCATGATGCTGGACGAGGAATGGGAGGTGGAACTTCCTGATTCTTGTCCCATCCCAGTAGTTACCAACTTCAAATTCCTAGGTATACAGATTTCGCCCCGACTCACGGAGTATTGCTCCAAAGACATGCTGGTAGGTTAATAAGATCTTGTCGTCCAAAAAATTGGCCAAATATGTGTATGTTGTACATGTATGTGTTTGTAAGCGTGTCGGGTCCCCATGGGGTAAAAGGACCGTGCTATACCGCAGATGGACACCGGCGGCAAAAAGCAACCTGAGGCGATTCAGTTCGCAGTGTCTCTGTGGGAGAGAGACCTGGGGCAAATTACGATAGATCAGTGGGAGGAAGCCCTGCAGTCCATAACTACCTGGTCTTTAAATGTGGCACAAAAAGTTTCTCAACTCTATATTATACTAAGAGCACACTACACCCTGACAAAACTCCATAAAATGGGAAGACTGGTGGACCCTCTGTGTTGTCGGTGCCGACAGCACAATGGGGATCTCATAATCTCCGTTGGTGCTGCCCAAAGCTCCACCGCTATTGGAGCGAGGTGGTTGGAACACTTAATCGGGTGTTTCAAACGAAGGTACCCATAGACCCAATATGTTGTATACTAGGGGTCCTGGAGGATGTGATCCCTGAGGAACTGCTCAAGATTGCATTCTCTAGGGCACTGTTTCAAACCAGAAAACATATTCGAATGGGATGTAAATCAACCTCACCACCCTCTACCACCCTCTACCACTTCCTAGATAACATATATGGGGAATACCCTTATTATGGAACAGTATATCTACCAGCACAGGGGATGCCCGTTTGAAAAGCTATGGTCATGCTGGCTAGACACATCTGGACTAAGTCCCAGAGAATTGGTCTAGACTTCTACAGTGTCCCTAGGGGTGAACATGCTATCTTTATGACCCATGTATGAAGTGATTTATGTCCATGAGAGGGCAGTGTGGAAGTGAGCAAATGTATGATATGTTTGGATATGTACCAACTGCAACATTAACTCGACTGTGCAACCGTCATTGTTGAAAAAAATTATGGCTTGTGCATTGAAAGCTATTTAATATGTTCAATAAAAAGCTTTTTGATAAAAAAAAAAAGAGAAGGTAGACTGTCAAAACTTTCAATGTAATGTCTCATAGCTGAAGCAAGTGTCATTATGACAATTTACCTCAGGGCTAATTTATTCTTTAATTAACAGGCATAAAATCCTCTTATACAAATATAAGCGTAATAATTGATGAAAACATGTATAGTGACTGATAGCCAAATCTAAAAAAAATATATGATTCAGTTCAAAAAATATGTGAAAAATGTGTCCAACTGAAAGACCCTTAAGGCTAGGTTTCCACTAGTGCGACTGAAAAGTCGCATGACAAGTCGTACACCATGATTTCCAATGAGTACCGTTCATATCTGTGCGACTTCAAGATGCAGCGACTTCAAAGTAGTCCCTGCACTACCTTGGTCCCACTTTTATGCGACTTGAGGTCATGGACCTCAAGAATACACAGACGTTGCTTCAAGTCGTGGCAAAACATTGCGGTAAAATCGCACACCTTTGGGGATGCAATAGTGGAAACATAGCCTAAAGGAAAGGCAATTAGGTAAACCAAAAAAGTAAAAACTTCAGTGTTCTTCAAAACACATATGGCATAGAATGTGACTATCCCATCACCACATAGATTCATAGAAAAATCAACCGCTGGATTATAATCCCAACAAGCTCCAACAGGCTGGGCTGTAGCAGCAGATCCAATTTGTCAATACACACAAGAACCGTATCAATTGAAGGGCTAATGTCCAATCTAAAAAGCTCAAGGTTAAATCCCAGAGCATATATGGGAAGAAGAGGAAAGCCTCGTAGTGCAGTATGTTCCAACAAGGGGTTTATTAAAACAGCACACTAAACACTTACATCAAGGCAACCAGAAATCAGCAAAAAAATGCACACAAAACAGAGCGGCAGTTTGCACCAGCCTGCTTAAACAGATAGACGTCATACAATGGGCTCCTCCAACGCGTTTCCCCATAATAGGCTTCAGCTGGGAAAGGAGACTCACCCAAGACGTCTACTAACAGCGTAGAAATACAAGTGGATGTGTGTGACACTGGAAGTCCAATTCATCTGTGCATCCTTTTGCTGTCACCTTTTTTGGACATACATATTACTCTGAGTGGATTTTAAAACATACTATGCCACTAAAGTTTAAGTAATACTTTATGTTACACTCAGATAAGACATGAAATATTTTTTTTTTAACAAAAATCAATAAAAAATGTAATAAAAAATTCCTATATAAAATATGTTTTTAAACCTGTAAAAAAAAAAAAAAAAATAAAAAAAATATATATATATATATATATATATATATATATATATATCAATATTGATCAGAATACAGAGATCAAATGAATTTCTCTGCAATAATCTCATCCACCATTAATATTGTACATATAAATATAAATGTTTTCAGAACACAATATAAAAAACAAATATTGGTGGCTAAAATTTATACTAAACATCATTTCTTATACATAGTTTGGCAAATAATTGATCACGATGAATTTATAATCCATATGTAATATAAAAATATTTTAAAATGGACCCTTCAGTGAATACATTAAATTATCAATAGTAAAATATCAATTTTATTTATAAAAAGGAATACTGTTAAAAACCTAACACCAGCACAAATAAGTAGGAGGAATGGCCCAATTAATGTCCCATTCAATATTCATTCCCAATGGACTGTAAGTAACTGTAAAATACAATGAGTTTAACGGTGGGATTTGGATCTTTTCATATTACTCCCCCTCCAATGGGGGGTGAATTTCTCAATGCCTGTGACCTGCAACAAACCTGGGTCTCTGTTATGGCATTCAGGGAAATGCCTGGACACGCTGTGCCTTTTGAAACCTTTTCTAATGTTGGTGAGATGCTCTGCTTCCCTCACTTTGAGTGCCTGCGTGGTTCTCCCAATATATTGGAACCTGCACAGGCACCTCAGGAGGTATATTACACCTATAGTCCCACATGTAATAAACTCCTTAATGGGAAAGGTACATTCAGTGATATGGGATATAAAGGAAGCGGTCCTCATAGTCTTTGAATCCCTACATACTTTACACTGTCTACACGGGTAAAAACCTTTTAAATTCCCAAACATTCTGATTTTGGGAAACGCCACCGTGGAACTGGGAGCTACCAAATCTTTCAGATTTTGGGTTCTTCTGAAGATAACATTCAGTTTATCAGGAAGAGCTGGACTCAATACGTTATCTCCCTTCAAGACCTTCCAATGTTTTGATAGAATTTTATTACCCCATCTATACTGGGATGTGAAGGTGATCAGAAAGGACCATTCAAGTCTATTAAAGACATTTACTTTCTTTTCTTTGGGAACTAGAAGCTTGTTCCTGTCCAGAGTGGATATTCTCTGGATTTCGGACTCAAAAACACAGCTATCATAGCCCTTCTCTACAAATCGGTCTCTCAAAGTGGATGCTTGCAAACTGAAATCCTCTAAATTAGAACAATTTTGTCTGATCTGTTGAAACTAACTTTTAGGTACAGATTGTAACCAGTTGGGATGATGATAACTTTCTACTGGTATATAATTTATTCTTTAGCAAATACATCACATGAGTAATATTTTTGGATTCCATTTTCATGACAATTCGATGTAGACAAGCACCTAATTTCTACTGCAAACCTCTTCTTCAGTCACAGCTAGATCTTTGATTTTGAGCACATTTATGTTTTGTAAATTTGGACATGTAGATTGTTATTTTTGTAAAACAGCTATTATCTTCCTACTTCAGACAGAAAACAGCATCAGCAATATGTTGTCATGCTACATATCCCAGTGATCACATCATATTGGTTTACAAGCCTCTGTAGGGCTTAGGGATAGTGATGCCTATGACATCACTTTCCTTATGTGTCTAATTGGGAGTTAAGGCAGCAGGACATAGGATTGCTTTCAGACATGGGAGCCAAGCGCATTCCTTTCACTGACATTTTTACCTTCTGCCCACATTCGATAAAATCAAACATATGTTTGAAGTACTGTCAGAGATTTGCTTCAGGATGTTGTCAAAAGAGATATTTAAAATTAAGTTTAGTTTCATTTTTGTTTAGTAATTTCAATGTAATGTTGTTTATCAACAGCCCGACTATGGTGATATATAGTATATTCAACACATAATCCAGTCAGATTAGTTTTAATTTTCCTATTTAATGCTATTGTATGATAACGCACTCATGCAAAAGAGAGAATGGTTACATATTCATTTTAGTTAGAGATGTTTGGTTAAAAAATAGCTATTTCAGCAGGATTTTAGTCTGCTCAGTGAGGCCCAGCCTGCAGTCATGCCTCACACTTTACAAATTCAGTGGTCAAAAAAATGGCATGATCCATGTGCAGACCCAATCAGTATGGCTCTGAGTTCTCTTTTATGGTGTTCAAAGCAATGAGTCAACAGTTTGTCTTTGCACATGAAGTATTACTGTAGTAAATGTACTTTAGCTGCAGCTGTAGGCATTGTGGAGAAACTCATCTTCATTGTTCACAGCCAAGGCATTGAAATCACATATCCTTTCCCCTTACATCTCTGTTCATACTACACACTATACTCAACATCAAGAATTTAATTCTTTCATATTCTGAGCTTTCTTTGAAGCTATACACATTTTGCAAATAACAGTGCAGATTAACTTTCACTATTTCCCTAACTGAGGATATAGAAAAGTGTTCAGCAGCTACCTAGAGTATGAATAATTAGACTTTACCATAAGCACAGAGTTTATTATTTATTTCTTTGGAGCTATGCTGCACATTTTTGGCCTCATAGACTTTAATAGAAGCACTTAAGCGTGCAAGTTTTTGCCCCGGAACAACTCCTCTGTTCTCCTCCGCCAAAAAAAAAATGCCTGAGCTTGCATACAAGTGCAAAAAAGCTTACAAATCACTTACCTAAAAATGTACATCTATATATGCAAGATACAAAAAAAAGTTTAATGCCGGGTTCACACATTTGCGGCCATGGGTTCGTACCTGGGGTCCAGTGTGTTCCTGGACACCGGTTCAGGTGCGATTCAGGTGCGATTCAGATCTGAATTTTAGCCTGAATTCACACCTAAACCGGACCCAAAGACGCACCAGAACTTTTTCAATCTGGACTGTTGCCATCTCGGACATGTGTAAACCGGCTCTATTGACAGCCGGTCACACTTGCCTTTCATACGAATTGGATCTGGGGAATCCTGCATCCAATTCACATATGTGTGAACCTAGCTTTAAGCTGTCTGAACAATGCTCAGCTCAGATGTGAACAGTGTTGGTCATCTTACTTTAAAAAACATTTACTACATTGGAAAAATAATTAGTTACGCAGCAAAGTAACTGACTTTTTTTTTAAATATTCTATGCGTGTAACTAAGGGGCGGGTCTAGTATTACTGTAACCAAGGGGGGAATTTATTATTATTGTTATATATTGTGTAACCAAGGGGCTGCTCTATTATTACTCTAACCAAGGGGCAGATCTGTTATAGCGTGTAAGCAAGGGGCGGGTCTATTATTATTATATCGTGTAAGGGGCGGATGGCTACAGAAGAGGGCGAATGTTAAATTAATGGGCAGAGCTCAATATATAACAATAATAATAAATGCGCCCCTTGGTTACAGTAATACTAGACACGCCCCTTACTTACAGGATAGACGCCCCTTGCAGAGTAGCACGAGCATCAGGAGCGTACGGCATCGCCTCATCGCCTCGTACAATTACATGTTAACTGCGCCTGCACGGTGTAGAGTTCACTCAGAGCTGTTTAGGTTCGGCAATTTTCGGAAGCTCCGTAGTCCTTCGTACTGCGCAAGCCCTGCGCCTGCGCAGTACAGGGGGTCCTTATCTGGCGGGGGAACTTTTTCGGCAGGACACCGGAATTACACTACTGCCATCTAGTGGCGGTAGATGTAATTGGGGTAACTAAGCCAAAGTAATGGGAACTGAGTTACCATGAGGGGAAAAGTAATCAGTTAGATTACTCGTTACCCTCTAAAGTAACTGCGTTAGGTAACTCCGTTTATTTTAACTCAGTTACTTACATCACTGGATGTGAATGGGTGCTTTTCTATGGAGAGCAGAACCTTGTAAGCCTGCCAGCCTGTTTAGCATTAATAAACACCAGATGCTTGTAAGTTGTTACAAATACACTGAGAACAGGCTTTAGAATATTTGTTGTGATTTTTTTAGAATTAATTACTTCACATTACATACAGGTAGATAGCTCAGTGATGGTTTGTGGTAAAGGTTTTTTAATACTTTTCAAGAATATGTAAGTATGTATTTGTCACGTCTCTGTATGTTTAACTAAACAGTTGCTTTGTGAATTCTATTTCTGTTGTGCTGCTTTTCTGTTGTGGTGCAGTCTAAGCTTTTAATTTATAATAAAACATTATAAATGATCATCCAATACCACAGTTATAGCATAAATAAAATCTCAGATTTTTCTGTCTTGTTTGTCTACCTAAAAAGATATTAGAGGGCAATAGGCGGCACACTATTCTCTCTAGATTCCTTACTGTGGTGTTGTTCTACTTTATGAAAATGACTATGACTTTTACTTTGCTGATGATTCTGGTGAGGATATCTCATGCCATTGGAGTCCCTAAAATAATTTTATTAGCGTTATTTATTTATTTATTTTTGTGGAGGTTTTTAGCTATTTATTGGCTTAAATGGTTAGATGACATACCATAGGACAGCACATTACAAGCATCAATCAAGTGTTTTAACACGTTTTATACTTAGGTTTATATTGATCAAAGCTACTGCTGTTTTCCTAGGTCAAGTTAATCTCTTCCTAGAGGATAAAATATATTCATAGGCTAATATGGTCATTCTTTGCTTTTTTTGTATTGATAACCTCATTCATTAAAGTGTGCTAAAAACAACAATCTTGTGATAAACCATAGCAACTAATAAAAATATACTCCTTTGAAGTCAAACCACTTTGTTTATTACCTTCCTTTATCAATGTGTCTAAACATAAGTATTTTTGAGATCTGGTGATCTGTCCAGTAACACACTTTTTGTCTTAGGGTGGCTACACTCACTCTTTCACTGATTCTATGGAGGAGCAACATAGGCACTTTTTAAAGAGGAAGTAAACTTCCATCTTTAAGTTTTACGTATAGGTAAGCCTATAATAAGGCTTACCCATAGGTAGTGTAAATATCTCCTAAACATGCACCGTTTAGGAGATATTTACTGTACATGCAGCCAGTGAAATCACTGGCACATGCGCTCTGACAAAACGACCGCCCATGTTGTTTCTTCAGAGCTCTGTGCCCCGACTGGCGTCTCCCATGCACGGAAGTGATGTCATCGCGGCTCAGGCAGTCACAGAGCCGGAGTCCGCGAACCCAGAAGAAAGACCAGGTGAAGATGGACACCATCTCCAGTGATGACATTGCATTGCTGGAAGGTTTAGTTTTGAGGTAAGTGTCACATAATGTGCTAGTATGCAATGCAGGTAAGAAAAAAAGTGCAGCTGTTTACAACAACAACTTTAACAACAACATTGTCAAATGTGGAGAGGGTAGTGTGAGGTGGACTAATAGATTTAAGCTGGCCATACACTATGTACATTTAGGCCAGTTCCTGTGAATGACCCAGCCACCAGCCACTAAACTGAAAAATCAAAAGAGTCAGATGTTGGAAGAAATGGTTGTTGAATCCAGTTAGATGCAGCTGCTCTTTGGGTATTCTAAGAGCCACTGGTACTGACTGGCAGAATAGAATAGCCTCCACGGGAGATTCATACAACATGGATGGAGGAATCTGCAGATTGTCCAGGTTGGACAAAAAAACAATCTGTGTATGGTCAGCTTTGGATGGACTTTACAGCCATACAAATGGAAAACAAGTTAAAGCCTAACTGCAGCTAGCACTTTTGACACCATTACAGCAACAGTATTTTTTCTTTTGGGATCAGCGTTTAATTACACCAATAAATGCTGACCATTGTAAGCATCCTTATCAGTGTAAATGGTTTGTCTCAACCCTCTAACTACCAATTTTGATGAACAGCTTAGTTTGTCAATGGAAGTTGAAAAAAAACAGACTTATTGGCAGGTAATAAAACAATGTTACATGGGGACACAGAAAAACAAAAACCACTGTGTTAATGCTATTGACAGATTGTTTCAAACATATATATTTTTTTAGTTTGCCCATAGTTCCACTTTAAATAAAACCTTAAATGTGTTATCAGCAGCAATGTGGATGGACACATACATGTGCAAGCTGTTGAAAAAATAACCTTTGTTTATCAATATATCTGGTTTATTAAAGCATTTGTTTACTGACATTCTTCAAAGGGAAAACACATTTAAATCAAATAGTATATACAAAGTAATAATGTTAAGAAAAAGTTAAGGTATACAGTAAATGATTGTACAATTGAACCAGTTACTAACATTGTAGGTAGTTGTTTTTGAAAGGGCTGTAAATATGTTTGCATATTCCATTTTATGATGGAAAATCTTGAACTTCCATTAGTATATTCCACTCCAAAGGTCAAACTATCAAATAGCATTTTGTAGCACTGATAAGCTGTTTTTATTGATGCAATATACTCTAAGAATTGGCATGTTTTGCAGACAATCTTGCACATAAAAATTCTGCAAACAGAAACTGCAGTAATAGGTGAGTATTTTAGAACTTGAGTGGCTGCCTAAGTACTGGGAAAATGCTAGGTGTACTGAATATATTCAAGTACACATTAGTATATAATAAATCTACATAATATAATCTGTAATATTATATATAAAATATAATACTAATTATAGATATGTAAATATATACAGTATCTCACTAAAGTGAGTACACCCCTCACATTTTTGTATACATTTTATTATATCTATATGTGACAACACTGAAGAAATGACACTTTGCTACAATGTAAAGTAGTGAGTGTACAGTTTATATAACAGTGTACATTTGCTGTCCCCTCAAAATAACTCAACACACAGCCATTAATATCTAAACCGCTGGCAACAAAAGTGAGTACACTCCAAAGTGAACAAGTCCTCTTCCACTTCTCCATGACGACATCATGGAGCTGGTGGATGTTAGAGACCTAGAGCTCCTCCATCTTTCATGTGAAGATGTCCCACAGATGCTCAATAGGGCTTAGGTCTGGAGACATGCTTGGCCAGTCCATCACCTTTACCCTATCATGTTGGAATACTGCCCTGTGGCACAGTCTCCGAAGGGAGGGGATCATGCCTTGCTTCAGTATGTCACAGTACATGTTGGAATTCATTGTTCCCTCAATGAACTGTAGCTCCTTAGTGTCGGCAACACTCATGCAGCCCCAGACCATGACCCTCCCACCACCATGCTGGACTGTAGGCAAGACACACTTCTCTTTGTACTCCTCACCTGATTGCTGCCACATGTGCTTGACACCATCTGAACCAAATAAGTTTATCTTCGTCTCATCAGACCACAGGACATGGTTCTAGTAATCCATGTCCTTAGTCTTCTTGTCTTCAGCAAACTGTTTGCGTGCTTTCTTGTGCATCATCTTTAGTAGAGGCTTCCTTCTGGGATGACAGCCAATTTGATTGAGTGTGCAGCGTTTGGTCTGAGCACTGACAGGCTGACCCCCGACCCCTTCAACCTCTACAGCATGCTGGCAGCACTCATGCATCTATTTCACAAAGATAACCAATGGATATGACGCTGAGCATGTGCACTCAACTTCTTTGGTTGACCATGGTGAGGCCTGTTCTGAGTGGAACCTGTCCTGTTAAACCGCTGTATGGTCTTGGCCACCATGCTGCAGCTCAGTTTCGGGGTCTTGACAATCTTCTTATAGCCTAGGCCATCTTTATGTAGAGCAACAATTCTTTTTTTCAGATCCTCAGAGAGTTCTTTGCCATGAGGGGTCATGTTGAACTTCCAGTGACCAGTATGAGAGCATGAGAGTGATAACACCAAATTTAACACACCTGCTTCCCAGTCACTCCTGAGACCTTGTAGCACTAACGAGTCACATGACACCAAAAAGGGAAAATTACTCATTTTAACATTTTCACTTAGGGGTGTACTCACTTTTGTTGCCAGCGGTTTAGACATTAATATCTGTGTGTCGAGATATTTTGAGGGGACAGCAAATTTACACTATTATACAAGCTGTACACTCACTACTTTACATTGTGTAATTTCTTCAGTGTTGTCACATGAAAGGATATAATAACATATTTACAAAAATGTGAGTGATATACTTACTTTTGTGAGATACTGTGTATGCTAGAAGATGCATGAACATGGGAAGAGTGGATGAATTTATATAGAAGGACAAGTGTTGTGTCATTTTAAGGAGACATTATGAAAAATATGATTGAATCATAGAAAACCATGTGGATAGGACTTTTGCAATAACCTCTGTGATAAGTACACAATATGATCATGTGGACAACATAGGCAATGAATCTTTATGCCATGCTATTCCCAGATGGATTCCATGCATTGCAATCTGTTAGGAAAGCTACTATAGAAATCACTCCTGTAGTGGTGCCTGGAGGGAAGATTTGTATGACAAATGTTAGATTTTTACCAAAAGGCTGCAAGAATAAAGTTACTGGGTTGACAGATAATCTGTACAGGATCATTACAGAGGATGTTAGAAGGATATTTATGGTATGCAACCAATATGCACAAAAGGAAGCAGCCTAGACACGTGTCTTGTATGATAACTTCTGCTTAGCATTAAGTGACAGAATGATAGTTTTCCCTTAACATATATAGGGATGTTAACTTCTAATGAAGAACATGAACAACATGGCTGATATTAAATAAAATATTTTGGCAATAATTCTCTAGTTGCATCCTCTCCTGGTCATTTGATCCATAAACAAAGAGACTGATTTACTAAATGAGTTGAGATTGTTTACACAATGGGGCTGATTTACTGAAGCATTTAAGAATCTTAACTAAAAAAAGTGTGTGAATATTCACATCAATAAGCCAATCGTGTCAAAAGCATCTGCACATGATTCGGTATTCAAAGGGATCAGCAATAAGCTTTTCACATGAAATGAAGTGAATATTTACACAATTTTTCAATCATGACTCTTAACTTCTTTAGTAAATCAACCTAATAAATTCAATAGTCAAAACATGTAAAAATAAACTCCAGTTTACATCTATCATCTGTATATGACTGGATAAATGAAATGAATATTTTTTGTGTGAACTTTCCCAGCTCCTTTAGTAAACCAGCCTTAATGCATACATCCTGGTTTTGATCTATTGTTTGTCTCCGGCTATAACTCCTATTAACTTCTACATGTCCCCCTTTCTTTACTGGGAAATGTTATCTTCCTAACTGTATTTTGCACAATGTGTTAATGTCACATGAAATAAATTAGCATATCAACTAACTCAAATGCTTACATTAACAGTTAACACAGTTAGCAAAGGCCAGAGAAAACGCTAAAGATTATTATCAGTAACATGCTCTAGTGCAGAGGAAAATATAAAATATGTGTAAAGGAATGCAGCACTTGTCATTAGAGAACACCTTTTACAAGCCTATATAAACCTGATATTTTTATTTTGTCCTAAAGATTTTCCACCCTGCTCCTTCAGATTATTCTTGAAGGATTGCATTAAAAAATTCTTAATAAAATAATAACTGGCAGAGTGAACAGCAGAATTACCAAGAAGCCCTAGGGAGAAATTCTAACTAGCGTTATGTTTCTTTGCTTTATTGTGTTTAGAGAAATTATATTTGCAGTTTGGTAATAGTTATACGTTCCTGGTACCTCCATAACATTATACACAATAGGGGGAGATTTACTAAAACTGGAGTACTGAAAATCTGGTGCAGCTGTGCATGGTAGATAATCAGCTTCTAAATTCAGCTTGTTCAATTAAGCTTTGACAATAAAACCTGGAAGGTGATTGGTTTTCTATGCAGAGCTGAACCAGATTTTGCACACTCCAGCTTTAGTAAATAACCCCCAATAGGCTCAATTCACAAAGCTAATACACCAGGATAAGTATAGTTATTTCCAAAAATAGTGACAGTTATATTGAGCTAAGTCCAGTGAGATTTGAAAACTAGAGTCACCTGGCTGAATTCAAGAATTGTTATTCTCATGTTAAAAGTGTTGTGAATTAAGCATATGGCTGTTACTCAGCCACGCATCCCTGAAGAAAAATTACCTAGATATATGTTTCTTCTTCCTGCACCTTTCCATAGCCATAGGTCAATGTTGCCTAGATGTCCAGGCCAGTTTTAGTAATGTCAGTGTGTGTCATTTAAAGCCCAGTGCTAATGTTTCTATGATTGAGAACCATTTTAAATGGCTCCCAATAGTCAGTGGGGACACCCACTGGGATTGAAAGCCAGCAGCCACTTGAAGTATCAGCTGCTGGCTTTCAAAGAGAAGGAATTTAAATATATACCTGACATGGGGCATCTTTTGTGCTGGAAAATATTTGTAAACAGCCATACTAAAAAACGCTGGCTAAAACCTGTGAATGAGTCCTAAAATGGGACCATATATCAAAACTAGAGATCCTCAGTATACATATCTATTGAAACCAATGGGGACTTGACATTGCTGACACTGAAGAGAATTTAGTTAACTTCAAACATCAGGGGGGCTTGCATCATTTCAAAAGAGGTATGTGTAGTATCCCTCTGAACCCTGAAGCCTTAAGGCATGTGTGGGACCTCCCGGAGACAAGGTGAGCTAGCATTTTCCCAGAGCTGAGTCCATGGCTGTGGGGTGTGTTTATAACTGTTGGGCACCAGTCACTTTGTAAAGATTGTATTTCTTGCAGCAACACATGAGAGGGAGGGGTAAGTAATTAAGAATGCCCTTACTGCCTTGCAGACTCACAGACTCCCTCTTTACAGTTCTTTTCCAGAAAAAAAAAAACAGCCTCTGTGATACTCTATGTAAGTTCTTCACCCACAGGATTTCCAACTGCAGTCACCTCAGGTAATTCTTCTCACTCCCGGGCATTACTTTTCCTTGCAGACTCCTGTGCTTTGCCAGTTTCTCTGCCTCCAGCAGCAGGACCACAATGGACAGGCAACCTCTTCTGCTCCTAGAGTTTTGCACCAAGTAGCTGCAAAGGCCTTCTAAGCCCCAGGTCTAGTCACATCTCAGGAGAATACAAACATATAATGGGCGATACACCGGGGCCCCCGTAGATAGCCATTCCTTATGTTACTATCTTGTCGAACCTCTCTGGCTACCTAAAGCTTATAGGGTTCTATGACCACTGGCTGGTATGGATTTCCTCCTACCTGATGTAGTTCCCTTTACTTTTCTCCTACCGCCTTCCCCCCTTCATCTTTATTTCTCTTATGACTCTTTTCTACTTTCTGACTCTTTAGACTGGACCCAGTCCTCAAGTTTCACTTTTAGGTCAGGCAACCTGATTGGCTGAGAGGCGGGTCTGTGTTAGGGAAGCGATGTATTCGCTTCTCTAACACAATACTGTGTAATCAGCGAACGCACGGCCGTGCGCCCGCTGTTTACACTTAGGGAAGCCTATTAGAGCACACCCCTTCATCTTTATTTCTCTTATGACTCTTTTCTACTTTCTGACTCTTTAGACTGGACCCAGTCCTCAAGTTTCACTTTTAGGTCAGGCATGCATATCTTAGATTATGGTAATTAGGACACATGTGAACTCTTCATTACAGTTCGATGTGTTGCAATTAGACCTGTGGAAGGATGCTTCCCATTGGTCTTGGGGGTCATTCACAAACTGTGGCCTGAACAGTGTGAATCAGCATTTGTTATTTTATGAGGCTGGAGCTGTGTGCAGGCAGACTATGTTACGCTATGGGAACACAACAGCTGTAGGAACACAGTAACAGGTCCTAATTTGACACATGTGAACTCTTCATTACAGTTCGATGTGTTGCAATTAGACCTGTGGAAGGATGCTTCCCATTGGTCTTGGGGGTCATTCACAAACTGTGGCCTGAACAGTGTGAATCAGCATTTGTTATTTTATGAGGCTGGAGCTGTGTGCAGGCAGACTATGTTACGCTATGGGAACACAACAGCTGTAGGAACACAGTAACAGGTCCTAATTTGACAAGTGTAGACAAGGAAGAAACCCCCCAAAAAGCATGGGATTATGTGGGCCCAAAGTGTACAAAGAGAGTAACAAGAAATGTTTGTTAAAAAAAGTATCACAATTATTATTATTACAACAAAATGAAAAGAAGAAATTACTCTAAACCACTGTAGAAGGAATCGTTATTCTGAAACGCGATGGATGTTTTGTGCCTGTAGCTGTCAAGTCTCATTCATTATGAGACCAACAACATATGTGTAACATTTTGTACCTGTATTTATTGCCTTGTGAACCACTCATTCACACTGTATGGGCCAGAGACCCGAGTAAATGAACCCTTAAATACTTGTTTTTATTTTTATTTATTTTTTATTTATTTATTTTCATACATTATTTTTCTACATATTTATTATTTAAACAGACCCCTGATGTCTCACTTTTGAGGACATAGTCCTCAATCTCTGTCTCTGCAGTCTCAGCTGCTTAGAATGAATAAACAGGAAGAGTGTACAATGCATCAGTTATGAATGAACAGAGTAAGTGATCAGCACTGATTACTCACCATGTTCATTCAGAAAAGGAAGGGGTCGGTAAATTATATATTTACTGGGTGATGACCAGGGGAGCACACAGGGAGGCCTAGGCAGCAGAAGGAGAGGGAACCTGGACAGGAGGGGTGGTGGGGGCAGCAGTAAATGTTTCCCCCACTGTCCCTTCTGTCCACGTTACACTTCTTTCTGCTTGTCAGCTGCCCAGGCCCCCCTGTTGGCCCTGCTGCAAAATCTTACAAACATGAGCCAAGAAAATGCTATAATAGGCAACCAGGCTGAATGACAGCACATCCAAAATCCGGGAAGACTACTGATGCAACTTGGCATTTAAAAATTAACCTGCCAGTCTCTGGAAGTGCTGTTTGAACCAATTTTATTTTTTTATGTGCATTAAGAGAGCCTAAAGAAGACACAGAAACAGCAGTGGAAGCAGTAGCAGGGGATGGAAATGTGGTTCTGATTGTATGTTTACTAAAAATAAAAGCCAAATAACAGGTGAGTGATTACCAATGCCAATTTCCTGTGTTTTGCAAATAAATTAGACCAATCCTATTTTCAGCTTTAGTCTTAATAAAGCTATTCTGGAGATCATTATAAACTTTTAGAAAGCTATTTTTAATGGGCTGAATGGCTGTATACATCATTGGTAAATTGGTGATTGTCCTAGTTATAAAGGCATGTTCAATGGTTTTGTTCACCAGGGGAATGCACTCTCCACCTGTTCAGATGCCATTTGTCAATATATATGGACTTTAAAAAAAATCTGGGTTGACTAGTTTGCAAATAAAACAGTGGTAAAATAAAACAATGTTGTCTCCACACTACTCAATAACAGTGCATATTGTTTGGGAATAGTATTACTATCACAGTGGTGTTCAAAATTATTTGGTATATTGATTCCTACCCTCTATTTCTTTCAGCCCATTATCTGTGTTTAAAAATGTTCAACAATTTTCAACTTTTCTCAGAAACTTTCAAAGACCAGTCCACCATTTTTCTAGTATGCCAGATTTCTGTTCAATTGTTTTTACATCTTGCAGAATTTTTGTGTTGTTCATACTGCTTAAAGTAATGTGCAAGGAATGATGTACATATATCAGCTTGTATATACTGTATGTATTAGTAGACTTCTTAGAGAAGTATTTGGGAATTCTGTGAAGTTTTGTGATTTGCTATGCAGTGCAAAACAGAAAAGTTAGTACAAGTAAATATTTCCTAGTATTTTAACCATCAGCTTGTGTTCAAGAGATTAGATCAACTAGTTCGTAATCTGGGAATGTTTTTCTATAATTTGTTCTTTTTTCTTTTCTCAAATTATTATTTTAAATGTAAAAGTCAGTGGTGAATGAAAATCTGCTATCTGTTATGTGTTGTACAAAACATTTATTCCAGATATCATCAGCAGCATAAATGTTACATTCAGTTTATCTTTCCTCTCACTGGTTTATGGAAGTTGAATAGTTGACTTTGTTTTACAGGTATTTCCTTCAGTGTTTTGCTAATGTCTTGGCCTTGGCAGAACAGCATCACCCTGTGGATCTAACTTATAATACATCCTTTCATTGCAGTATATCTAATATGCCTGAAGATTAATGTACTTTAATTGCAAGGTTACCCACCTCTGTGTGTGTGTGTGTGTGTGTGTGTATATATATATATATATATATATATATATATATATATATATATATATACACAGTGTCTCACGGAAGTGAGTACACCCCTCACATTTTTAGTAATATTTACTTATACCTTTAATGTGACAACATTGAACACATGACACTTTGCTACAAGTGAGTGTACAGCTTGTATAACTGTCTAAAAATGTGAAAATGTCCAAATTGGGACCAATTAACCATTTTCCCTTCCTGAGGATGCAAGAGTGTTTGCGAAATGCATAGAGGCTGCTAAAACACGGACTACGTCACTTCCGGTTAAACAAAAGGAGGCTTGGGACGCACGCTGACACAGGAGAGACAGGCAATACCCTCAGCCATCTGTACCCATTCGAGCGGCTGGATAAGTTTGGTGCCAACTGATAGGCACTTAAAAATGTGAGTGAACCCATTTGTTTTTACCTTTTTATAAATAAAAGCACAGACATACTGCGCAATGATCGTTGTTTATTTTTTATGAGGTTGGACATTGGTAAATCTGTATATTGGAAACAGCATAGACCTGAGAGGAGTGGTTATCCCTACTAATGAACCAAAGGCATTCATTATATTAACATCTGGTGAGTGGCCAATTCTTATGGTGGTGGTGGTATCGTCACTATAGGGGTGGATAAAGGAAGCACGGACACAAGAATTAGGAGGATTGAAACACTTTTATGCTGAAGATTGCTTTCTCAGCACCAGCAGAAATTACTACGGACATTTATTGTTTTTTGGTTTCGTTTGGTTTGTTTTGCCTAAATTAATTTTTTTTTTTTGGCACGCAATAATTAATATTGGAAGTCACGGGTGAACAGCAGAAGAAAATATTGATTTTTATTAATTATTATTATTACTTCTATTATCACTAATGTATACAAACTTATAAATTTATTGTGGTATATTTAAATGCATACTTTGCTTGAAGCACTTTAAAAACACATAATACAAGGGAACGCAGTCAACACATATATATTTTTTATATTTTTTTATATATTTTTTTCTCATACTTTTTTACAGGTTTTAATTTTAGTAGAACCTTATTTGACTGCAGCACACCACACAAATTCACACATCTTCACAAATTTGGATGGTTTGATTATAATATAATTTTAATTTGCGCCAGTAGACACTTATTTTAGAATTAACCATTTTCCCTCCCCAGTGTCTTGTGACTCGTTAGTGCTACAAGGTCCCAGGTGTGAATAGGGAACAGGTGTGTTAAATTTGTGTAATTGCTCTCACTCTCTTATACTGGTCACCAGAAGTTCAACATGACACCTCATGGCAAACAACTCTCTGAGGATCTGAACAAAAAGAATTGTTACTCTACATAAAGATGGCCTAGGCTATAAGAAGATTGCCAAGACCCTGAAACTGAGCTGCAGCAAGGTGGCCAAGACCATACAGCAGTTTAAAAGAACAGGCCTCGCCATGGTCGACCAAAAAAGTTGAGTGCACATGGTCAGCGTCATATCCAGAGGTTGTCTTTGGGAAATAGACATATGAGTGCTGCCAGCATTACTGCAGATGTTGAAGGGGTGGAGGGTTAGCCTGTCAGTGCTCAGACCATACGCCACACACTCAGTCAAATTGGTCTGTATGGCTGTCGTCCCAGAAGGAAGCCTCTTCTAAAGATGATGCACAAGAAAGCCCGCAAACAGTTTGCTGAAGACAAGCAGACTAAGCACATGGATTACTGGAACCATGTCCTGCGGTCTGATGAGACCAAGATAAATGTATTTGGTTCAGATGGTGTCAAGCGCGTGTGGCGGCAACCAGGTGAGGAGTACAAAGACAAGTTTGTCTTGCCTACAGTCAAGCATGGTGGTGGAAGTGTCATGGTCTAGAGCTGCATAAGTGCTGCCGACACTGGGGAGCTACAGTTCATTGAGGGAACCATGAATGCCAACATGTACTGTGACATACTGAAGCAGAGCATGATCCACTCCCCTCGGAGACTGGGCCCCAGGGCAGTATTCCAACATGATAATGACCCCAAACACTCCTCCAAGACGACCACTGCCTTGCTAAAGAAGGTGAGGGTAAAGGTGATGGACTGCCTAAGCATGTCTCCAGACCTAAACACGATTAAGCATCTGTGGGGCATACTCAAACAGAAGGTGGAGGAGAGCAAGATCTCTAACATCCACCAGCTCAGTGATGTCATCATGGAGGAGTCGAAGAGGACTCCAGTGGCAACCTGTAAAGCTCTGGTTAACTCCATGCCCAAGAGGGTTAAGGCAGTGCTGGAAAAATAATGGTGGCCACACAAAATATTGAAACTTTTGGCCCAATTTGGACATTTTTACTTAGGGGTGTACTCACTTTTGTTGCCAGCGGTTTAGACATTAATGGCTGTGTGTGAGTTTTTTTGAGGGGACAGCAAATATACACTGTTATACAAGCTGTACACTCATTACTTTACATTGTAGCAAAGTGTAATTTCTTCAGTGTTGTCACTTGTGTGAGATAATGTATATACATGGGTATATATACTAAAAATGCAAGGACCAAGTTTGTTAACAACCTTTACTTCTTTATTTTTTTTCTAAACAAACTTTAAACATTTTAAGAGACTTGTTAAAAGGACGCAGTTATAATATAACATAATTATTCCAAGCAGTTATGTATAGAAGAAGAAACCATGTATAGAAACAACAATAGTAAATTTGCATTCAAGTTTGAATAGCTAGGGTGCATGGATATTGGTAGATACGCAAAAAAATATTTTTATTCCTATGCAAAAATCTCACAGGAATGTCATTATGATTGAACATATTTCCAAAATATGCAGCCTGAAGTATATTAAAATATTTTCCAATATCTAAAACAAAGAAATTACTTTGGGGCCATTACTATTTTTGCTGCTTGCATCCAAAAATACTAATTGAGCCCTAAAACAATCCCCTATATGCTGAAGTGGCCTCCCTCTGGACCTCTCTAGCCTCTGTTCTTTGACTTTTCTTCTTCTCCACAGCAGCCAAAAACTGAGATATGGATTACCTTGCCATGTGTATGATTTTTGTTTTCATTTTACAAGTCGACTTTCCGGCATTGCACAGTCATAGTCCAAGATGGATTTTCCTGGACAGTCAGTGATAAAGTTACAGCAAGGGAGGTCTCTATGAGATATAAGCGACCACAAACATACTACAGAATTATTGTGGGATGGTCACATCGTCTGACAACTATTGTAAGTCTATAGGTACCATTATATAGATATCTGTTTAAAGATATCGGTTAAGGATAGTCGTAAAAGGTACAGTCTTACAAAAATCAATTTTTCCCACTGGACAATATTACAAAAGGTTTTAGGGAATCCCTGAAAGAAGTGCATTTTACATTTGATCTCTGATATATATTCTTTAGGCTCTAATCATTTCTGCTAAGACAATCATATTTGACTCAAGAGAAGCCGTGAAGTAGGTTAGAAACATCAGCTGTGGTTTTCTGAAATTAAAATTTTTATAATAGAGAGAATACTGTATATTGTTATCCTCTTACTGCTATAAATTGACGTAATACTCCACATTGCAACCTGTGTTTTAAACGTCATTCATAAAATGCAGGCCAAGATGTGGAGCCTTCTGTATGTCACAGAGTTGTTTCTGATTAATGCAGCAGAGATAGCTCTTTGATTGAAGGAGAGACTGGCCGCATAACTTTAGCTTCAGAAATGTGCCTTGTTTATAACCAGCAGTATGGCCTCTGGAAAGCCATACCACTGCATTGCAAATGGAGTCCTAAGTGTTATACAGGACACAATAAAAATTATGGTCTACAATATTTGCAAACATTATGTGTGTAACTATAAGTGCATATGTACATTCTTCTAGGAAGGAAATCTACAATCCTGGATATACTTGGCAATACGGTGGCTTATAGGTCAATATAACAGATATATAAAAAAATATTTTATTATTCAATCATATACTAATATCAGTAATACTATTGAAATACTAAATACTATCATGGCTGGAAAATAATGCAAAGTATGCAATAGAAGTACTTTTAATGTCTTGTAATCAGTGGTGTCCTCCAAGTGTCAGCCATATGAAGCCCAACCTATGCAACTAATGTGGATAATTTAAGCATTGCTTGAAATGACTGAGCAATTTACACTTAAAGTGTTACTAAACCCACAACAGTAAAATTAGTCTGTTTATGCAGTAAAGCATGCTTTTTATACTCACAGTGGAACCTAAGGGGTTAATTATCTGCATTGTGTGAAAAGGCTGTTTGATCCTGGCTTCTCTAATCCTCCCCTTATTTTACTGTCCCCTGATAATTTCCGGATAACACAGAGTCTATAAAGTCAGGCTGCACATGCTCAGTTTGGTGTGTATTGCTAGAGAGTTTTTTTCTTGGGAGGGTGCATGTGATTGGCACAGGGACAATCAGCGCTGTTAAGACAGAGGGTCAGGGGTCCTGCATCCTGATAGGACAGCCAGTGCAGTATAAATACTACTCCTACAAGCTTTAACCAGGCACTGATAGAAGTCACAAGACTGATCTAACTGCTGATGAGAAAAGGTATTTAGCAGTTTATATTTACTAAAATAATTTCCATGTACTGTGGGAGACCAGATATTGTGAATGCAGGGTCCTGGGTTTAGTAACACTTTAATAAGTAAGACACACAAAGGACTTTCAAATGTTGGAAGTCATTGCTTCATAAGTTTTCCAATATCTTGAAAATATGTTACATATATAGTTACATAGTAGGTGAGGTTGAAAAAAGACAACAAGTCCAACCTATGTGTGTGATTATATGTCAGTATTACATTGTATATCCCTGTATGTTGCAGTCGTTCAGGTGCTTATCTAATAGTTTTTTGAAACTATTGATGCTTCCCGCTAAGATCACCAGCCTGTGGAAGGCAGTGCTGGTCCCTGACTGGTTTCACCAATGTCACTCAATGGAGTGTACTTATTGGGATTCTCCAGCCCTGGATCGGCCTCCCTGGCACTTCCCCTCTACCCTTTCTGACTGTCAGCCATCTACTTTCCTAATGCCTGTACCTCTTTGTCTCCACCCTCCTCTGTGCTGGCCCCTGCTGGCACCTGCCGTGTACATTCCTGGCTCTCCATTAGTATGGAGGGACTTCTCAGTACTGACAGTTGCTTCCCCAGATTCAGAACCTGGGCTTCCAGGGAAACAATGTGTTTACATTTGCACAGCACTATTCGCCCTCGATCGGATAACCAAGGAACGCATACATGCCGCAAGATGTACACAGAGTCGCATCTCCACACCTACTAATTTAATGAGGATTGGGGATTATACCCTGTCCAAATTACCTAACAACTAGCTTCCTGACACTAATACTCAACAAGACAATACACAGGTACTCAATAAAACAATACATAGGTACTCAACAAGACAATACACAGGTACTCAACAAGACAATACACAGGTTGGAATTGATTGTTGGAATGGTATTTTATTAACTAACACCAATATGTATCTGATTGCACAGCCAGGAACAGAATATATACAAAAATAAGCAGAAGTCAAAAACTTCTGCAACTGGGTGGGTTAGGTGTTTGTGTGTGTGTGTGTGCACTTGTGTGTGAGTGTGTTCGAAGGAGAGAGGCTGAAAAACAATGTGCCTAGGATACTAGTTATATGTCAATGAATCTGTCAGCTAATTTTTACATTTCAACCATTTACATGGAATGTATCAGACCGGGAAATATAAAAACATAAAAGAACATGTGCACGCTTAGTCATAGATAGAGAAAACTGAAAATAAAAAACAATATGAGTCTAGGAGAATAAAGATCTGTGAAATGTAATAGGGTCACTTGACTATAATGTCCCGATTTCTTAACACAGTAAAATAAACATTAATATAAAAAAAATGCAAAATTGGCTCAATAGTTGTATATTCCTAAATAACATTGTTTTCTACCAAATATTCCTAAAATGGTTTCTACTTTGCTTTCAGATTATAAGCTGACAAAGCGTGCTAGTGTAGAAGTAACACTTGAGATCAGTGGCAGCTGATAATTACTATCCTTTGTCAAGTGCTCTATATAACCCAAGCATTGTGAAGACCGAGCATGATTACAGTACTCACATACTAGTTCTGTGTGAGCGTTTCACTTTAGGTAAATACGTCTTATTTTCTCTTTTTTTTCTCTGGTTTACTATACGTAAAGAGTTCATTCCACCAACAGTTTGTAAAATCTGCTCCCATGATCCTATTTCTTGGGTTCGGATATGCTAATCTGGCATTTTTCTCTTTAACCTCTCTTTGAAGTTTCTTTTTTTTTTGGAGAGACTGCTTGTCTCCCTTCAGATATCAGCCTGAGGCAACAGGCACAAAGACTGTGTTTTATAGTAAGAGGATAAGAGAATGTGGGGCCTGCTGCTATACTGGCACCCTCTTATATGTCAATGGTGTTTCCAGCATTCAAGGGTTTCATGCCTATGAATAGGATTATAAAATGCATGGTTAAGTTTGGGAGATATATGTGCAATTTGCCCTACCATTATGATTAGACACCCAATGCCATAATGCAATCATAAAGGGCCCTCTTTTGGACCCCTTAAAATAATTTAGTAGTATAGGTTAAATCAGCACATTGCAGTAAATGTTTGCTTATAGTGGAGTCCAGAATAGATGATTTTTTGAGCATTTGAAAGCTACATTCACTCACTAAAAAAAACACTGCCTCAATGTTGCTTCCCTGAAGTTTTGGCGAGGGAGTGCACGCTCCCATCATTATCAATCTTCCGTGGGACTACATATTCCTTCATTCATTGCACGGTGTATGAGTCCCCCCTCATTAAAAATATTGTAGCCAATGTGAAGTGCTGCTGTGCAAGTCAGAAGGCAGTATTATCACAGAGGCATGCATGCAGGGGTATATCCCTGTAAAACCAGATTCTCTTAGGGGAGGCTGTGTACCCCTGATCCCCACTTGTTTTTCAGTTTAACAACCATATAGGTACCTCATGCAAGAGAAAACACATAGCTCTACACCAAAGAGCTCAGTGGGAGCAGCATTAAAAAGAGACAAGTCATCTTCAACCTCAAGGGCACACAACAGCCACTTTCTTTTATAGTGCTGCTAACATGCATTTTCTTTTTTCGTCCTCTTTCTGAAGGGTACAAAGCAGCTACTTTCTTTCAGAGTGCTAATAATGCATTCTTTTTTTCATCCTCCTTTTAAGGGCATTTGGCAGCGACTTTATTTTGTGAACTGCTAATGCTCCTTTTCCGCCTCCTCCTCAACAGTAAATACTTTTTGGACTGCTAATGTGTAATTTTCCTCCTCTTTTTCTTCTCTTTTCCTTCTCCATTTTTTTTGGGAGGACTACTAATGTACCCCTTGTGACGGATCCGATCCCACACTCTGATTGAGTGCTTCCGTCAGTATATCCCGCTTCCTCCAATCTGACCATCAGAGAGATATATTATCATAGATGCATTGAATACAAGTCTAGCTGAAAATAGCTTGTAGTATCTTGAATGCTTTATTGGACAGAATACAGCCTTTTTATACACTTTTAACACAAGGGGTTAGATAATGAGGTAGGGCTGCTCGTGGATACTCCCCCCTCCCCTATAGCAACAACTTAAAAGACAATTACATAATTAACATTTCAATTAACACAGCACTTAAGGCAGCCTAGGTGACCAGACTGTCTGTCTACGCAGGTCAATGCAATCAGCTCTTTCAAGGATTGTGTATCGTTCAGGATTAAAAAACTAAGAATAGTCTTTACATATATCCTGGGAGATATTGTGGTTAAATATTACTTACCGTACTTACATTTTAAGTAATCCAAGATATATTTTCTCACTCACCCTGTACCAGGATGGCACAGGGTGACTTAGACATAAGAGGTATATGGGGAGCTGAAACATGGGTTTCCCAACCTTTCCAAGGGATTCTGGGTTCCACGTGCCCTCCCGTCACACCCCTTTTCTACTCCTCCTTTTCTGCTAATCCCACCATAGTAGGAGAATGTCTTGAGTGCTGGCCAAAAATAAAAAAGTCTGTCTACCTTTTTACAATGCAGGGGGAAGGGAGGGCAGCAGAAAATTGAGGGAGGAAATTATATAGCCAGGGGAAAAGAGAAGCAAAAACAAGTTAAGCATTATCACCACAGCCACAGGCTTCCCAAAATCTTTCTGCTGCACAAATCAGAGAGGCAATCTGGATCAAGACATCAGCTACCATAGACTGGATATTGTGTACATTGTGTTGGTGCTTTTATTTAACAAGGAGTTCTCTTGGTGTTATCTGCATGTGGTTCTCTGAAGTAAAACAGCTTTTTAATTTTCAGATCAGATGGAGTAGAAACTGCAAGAAGGCAGCAGCATGGAAGAGTCAGATGAATGCTTTGAAAATGTCCATAGTTCAATACCTGCAGCTAAAAATAAGGCTGTTAAAAGTCTGTCAGTAGATCAGAAATAGAACCAGAGCAGGGCACACAGTCAATAGGCAATATCAGGAACAGGCAAAAGGTCAGGGAAAGTGGAAAACAAAAGTAGCCAGAAACAAGCTGAAGTTGGTGAGAATCACATGAACTAACATGAACTCCAGCCTGGTACTAGGAATTTAACCTAATGCTCAGGCAACAGATGTTGGTCTTAACATAGCCAAAAAGTTAGCTTGATTGATAGGCAGGTGTTATTTGAACCAGCAGGTGAGTTCGGGCAATGCCTACACCTTATGCTGTGTACACCATCGGACAATTTGACCGCGTGTGGGCTTCATCGGACCTTTGCTGTCGAAAAATCATATGGACTTTAGATTTAGAACATGTTTGAAATCTTTCCGACGGACTCGAGTCCAGTCGAAAAATCAGTTTGTCTGTATGCTAGTCAGACGCACGAAAACCAGCGCTAGGACAGCTATTGGCTACTGGCTATGAACTTCCTTATTCTAGTTGCGGTCGAATCCGTCGAACTTTGGTGTGATTGTGTGTAGATAAGTCAGATTCGACGGAAGTCCGTCGAAAGTTTGTCGAAAAGTCAAACGGAATTCAGTCCGTCCAAAAGTCCGGTCGTGTGTACACGGCATTACAGTCCTGGTACAAAGCAGGATGTAAGGAAGGAGAGACCACATATTAAAAAGAACCACACATAGCAGATATGTTTTGCTTCTGATCTGTAAAACAGATTTGGTCTTAATAAAGAAGTGAGAGAAGAAGAAGTTCCCACCTGCCACCACAATTTTCTTATGTTTTAAGTTTGTTTTTTTTGTTTGTTTTTTAACATTAGTACAATTTTTTTTTATTTTGATTATTTCTTTATTTCTTCATTTTCATAAGACAGTCCCTGCCATAGTCTTGCAAACAAGGCTGACAGGGTCTGCTACTGCCGATCAATTCTTATTAATCGGGAAATAATGTCACTGTGCTAATGCCTTTTTTATGTAATGTTTATAATATATACTCAGTTTGTCTTTAATCCATGTTTTTTAATCTATTGAAATCATATCCAACAGGATTGCCATAATACCTCTAGTTGGGCCTGCAGTCTTTTATCACCTGATTCCTAGCTGTGCCATCTCCTTCTCATGCTCAGGTGTATTGGGCTAGCTTGGGCGGTTATTTTATATAAAACTATATAAAAGTCAGTGCTACACCCAAAATCAAAACTAAAAACGTAAATGTGAAGCTGCTAGCAAAAAGAGGTATATACAATCCTCACAAAACTTCAAAAAAAAAAAGCTTGCAGCGCACCAAGAACCAATCAAAAAAGTCCACATAAATAATCAGTAATTCATAAGTGTTTCAAGATTCTTAATCATGAAAAACATCTTCAAATTTGTCTGACAGAAGAAGTGGCAAATCACCAGAAACAGAGACTGTCTCAAGAGAACAGCACAAATGCCTAAAGCGGAACTTCAGTAATTTTTTCAACTTTCCATCTATTCAATCTTCTGCCCTTGTTGTTTTAACTTTGGATAGTAAAACGTTTTTTTTCTGCCAGTAAATAACTTATACAGCCCACTTCCTGTTTATTTCTGGTCATTAGCCTAGGCTTATGACATCATGCACAGCTCTCTCTCTCACTCCCGTGAGAGTTTGCCAGGAAGGGAGGGGGGATAAGTCATAAGAGGGCCAATGAAATCTGCAGGGCTGCAGACCTGGAGGTGTTCCTCTGTGTAAATCCAGGAAGTGAACAGGCAGCAGCTTCAGCTGCCCACAGTTAAATTGGATGCAGCCAGACTCAGTGGAGGGAGATTTCTGCAGTATATTTGGCAAGTACAGAATCACAGTATATATAAAATAATATGCAAAGATGTTGGAGGGAAGCTTCAGAATAAGAAATATGTTTTTATTACAAATGATGTGAGCAGACTGCAGTTCCTCTTTAAATATAGTTCCTCTGTGATAAGGTCATCGATATCTAGTGTTTGAAAATATATAGGTTACCATAAAATCAAAGTAATATTCTTGAAACACGGAAACACTTATGAATTACTGATTATTTATGTGCACTTTTTTGTTTGGTTCTTGGAGCGCTGCAAGCTTTTTTTGTTTTGCAATTATTTTATATGTTTATTTTCAAGACGCTGAGATATCTGCAAGAACAGTGGTTTTGCACACTAGTTTATAACATATTGAAAAAGGCAGCCACTAAGTAGCAAGAGTGTGTCCAATAAATTAGACTACATGTAAAATGTAATTTTTTTACTTTTAAAGGTTACATTGAGTATATATTTTGTTAGTAAAATATTAAAGATGAACTCCAGTTTTGGATAGAGTGAGAAAGGGTTAGAACTTTGACAAATTTTAAATGCTATCTGTGTTATGTTTGAAGTGATTTTGCTGTCATGTTGTAATTGTTGTCTTTGTGCCCTTAGAGGAAATTCTGTTATGTTCTTCTGTTCTGTCTTATACCTTTTATGTGGACAGGAAATGAGGGAAAAGTTTCCACGTATGGAAACATACAGCAATTCATTTCTGACTCAGGTTTTTAACCTTCCCCATTGTAGTAGAAATGTTTCCCTCTTGAGTAATTAAAACTAAAGTAAAATTGACTTAAAATTATTGCCATTCCCCTAATTATATTTAACTGATACATGGGTGAACAAAATAATCCTTTTTTCAGATCTTTTTTCATATATATACAACTGTACAACTTTTAAAACACACTAATAGGATTTTTTTTATCAAGCTGATTTCATTTAAATTGATATTTTGAAAAATAAATTGAAAAGGCATATATTCTCTCTCATATATACTTCTTATGTTTCTGTGAAAAAGAATAAACCATAGAAGACCCAACCTTTCTACATGTGCCCACTTCTGCACCACCCTTCACCATTGCTTCCACCTCTTGTCAGCCAGTCAGCTTTCTTCAGACCAAAATCCTTCCCTTGCGGTTCATGCTTGTTGCCACACATCAGATCATCTTTTTTACTTAGTGATTCCATATATACTTTGGCACACAAGCGCTTTAGAAGTTTTGATGATCATCCCTAATGTTCCTTTCATTGTACACATGATGAAAACAACATTCAAAACCTTCTCTTATTAGATTTATGAATTCACACCATTAGGCTTCCATTTGTAAACTGAGCAGGTGGCATATGGACTTTATAATTTTTTTTATAATAGTAGTAATTTTGGTTGCCATAGAAAGCAAGGCATTTAAGCAAACCGCCACATTTATTTTTAGTGAGTTATAAAAGTTAACTTTCTGTTAATGTATAACTAAATAAAATAACTCTCTAGCTTGGTAAGTGGCATTAAAAGGACAAAAAATAATTATAAATATAGTGGTGAATCACTGTCAACTTTTTATAGCTTTCCCTATTGCTTCCTAAAGCCCCATACACACGCGCGGATTATCCGAGGACCAGGTCCGTCGGATCATGTCCGTCGTACTTTGTCCGATGTTGGTTTTGCGTACACACGGTCGGACAAAGTTGTCGGAAAATCCGATCATTCTGAACGTGGTGACGTTTGTTGCCTACGACGGGACTACGTAGAGGCTAGTAGCCAATAGCTTTGGTCTTGTAATGTGATCTGAGCATGCGTAGCACTTTGTCCGTCGGAATTCGCTACACACGATCGGATTTGGTGTGATCGGACTTTGTTGTCAAAAAATCTATCCAGCAGGAGATAGGACTTTGTCCGTCAGACAATCCGATGGAAACTGTCCGATGGTGCCTACACACGGTCGGATTTTCCGACAACATTGTCTGATAGGACAGAATCCATCGGAAAATCCGACCGTGTGTATGGGGCATAAGTGGTTGCCAGGACCAGAAGTGGGCAGAATCTCTCCAACTGGGATACAAACAGAAATAAAAGCACTTTTTTAATGTGGTGGAAAAGGGTTAGAACCTACATTTGTTTACTACTTGTATTGTTTGCTTCCCAATTCACAAGACTTATTAATTTTGTGGTCTTCATGGCAAACGGGGGGGGGGGGGAATTTCCCAAACAGGTACACAGACAATAAAAACTATGACTTTAACCAATCTGTACTCTATATAAAACAAACATAGCACTACCCCTGTATGGGGCCGCTGGATAGAATGGGTCCTCTGTTCTTTGCCTCTTTTTTCATGGAGGAGTCCGTAAGTCTAGGTTCACATCTATACCGCTGTGCTTGATGTGGTTTTCAGGCGCATTTTTCAGTGGATTTCGCATTTTTAAGCCATCATTTTTTATGCGTTAGTTGCATGCAGTTTTCATGCATGCATTTTGTGGTTTACACATTTTTTTTCTCTTTAAATGCACTGTAAAACACACTGTAAATAGCTGGTTGCTAAGGAGGGGGCCAGAAAGCCGTCCGCCATGTCCTCAGCAACCGATGAGTCATCAGCTGTCAGCGGGGTTCCCCTCTAAAAGCTGAATGTAAAGAACAAATAAATTTGCTGGCAAAAACATTTGCGAAAAATGGTATGGGGTCCCCCCAGGTCCATACCAGGCCCTTCAGGTCTAGTATGGATTTGGAGGGGACTCCCATGCCAAAATGTAAAAAAAAAAAAAAAGATGGCATGGGGCCCCCCAAAATTCATACCAGACCCTTATCTGAGCATGCCGCCTGGGATGTCAGGAAAGGGAGGGGACGAGAGAGGACTCCCCTCCTGAACCATACCAGGCTGCATGCTCTCAACACTGGGGAGTGGGTGCTTTGCCCCCATGTTGATGAGGACAAGGGCCTCTTCCCGACAACCCTAGCTGGTGGTTGTCGGGGTCTGTGGGCAGGGAGGCTTATCGGAATCTAGAAGCCCCCTTTAATAAGGGGGCCCCCAGATCCTGCCCCCCATGTGAATAGGTATCAGGTACATCATACTCCCTACCCAGTCACCAAAAAAGCAGTGAAATGTAATAAAAACACAAGAGCCGGTTTTTGACAATTCCTTGGCTCTGTCTTCTCTAGCCATCTCTTCCCATTGTCTTCTCCTTCCCACTGTCTCTTCCCACTATCTTATTCTTCTCGCCATCTCTTCCTGCTGTCTTTTCCTTGAGCTGTCTCTTCCCGCTGCTGTCTTCTTCCTCACCACCTGTCCCCGCTAAATATTTTTTTAAAAAGCCGCTCTTGTTCTGTTGATGTCTTCATCTGTTTTGTTGTCGCCCGCTCTCTGCTGACTCTTATATATCAATGGGGGCGTGGCCATCCGATGACATCACCTGGAGAGCCGCCCCTTGCCCCCTGTCACAAGGGATGGGCTCTCTGGGTGATGTCATTGGATGGCCACGCCCCATGGCTATATATTAAAATGGGGGCAAGGCGCTTTGGGGTGGTGGGCGCAGAGCCCCCCCTGCCCCAAAGCACCCACCCCCCATGTTGAGGGCATGCGGCCTGGTATAGTTCAGGAGGGGGGGTGCGCTCGCTTGTCCCCTTTCTTTCCTGACCTGCCAGGCGGCATGCTCAGATAAGGGTCTGGTATGGATTTTGGGGGGACCCCACGCTATCTTTTTTTTAAATTTTGACATGGGGGTCCCCTCCGAATCCATACTAGACCTAAAGGGACTGGTATGGTATGGAAATTTTTTTTTTACATTCGGCGTTCAGTGGTCAACCCCACTGACAGCTGATGACCCATCAGTTGTTAAGGACTTGGTTGGCCGGCTTCCTGGCCCCCTGCTTAGCAACCAGCTATATACAGTGGTAAAATAAGAACACAAAAAAAAAAAATGCACCACTTGCGTTTCTGGTGCAGCTCCATTGAAGTCTACTAAAAGTCCCAGACCCTTACCAAAAACACACCGGCCGCAAAACGCATAGATGTAAACTAGTACCATGGGAAACCATGTTAAATGGACTGTAGTGTGCTTCTGCAAACTGCAAAACGCACTAAAAAACACATACATGTGAATGTAGGGTAAGTCTGAAATAATCAAAAATAACAGAAAAAAGTATACATGGGATTAATGACTAATATACCAAAAAATCTGAGCATCAACAAAGCTCTCCACCAACAATCCAGCTTACAACTGCACTCATACAGTGGGATTTCATTTCCTGGTGTTCCTAAAAGATTTTGCTATAAACTTAGAGCAAATAGAGTTTATAATTGCTCTATAGAAGCTATATGATTCTCAGCAAAGTTGCAGCTGCTGTGCACATGTAGGCTGTCGAAGCTGAACTCTTCCTAAAAATTTGGTTGGCTGTTACTATCTTAAAGCTTTCAACACAGAACAAGTAAGTAGATCAGAAAAGTAAGAACTTCAGGTATACCTTCTTGTTCAAATTTCAGTGACCCAGAAAAAGTACCAAAGCCATTGCAGTACTATTGCAACCAGGAAAGCATGATCAACAGAAGAGGTTGGGAATTGTTGTCTTCATATTTCTTTAGTGCTTTCTTTCCCATAAAGTAGGCAGATAAAATATTGCACATGCTGTTCTCCTACAGACTTTTGAACACTGCAGTAATAACACATTACATGTTGGCGCGACATCAGCAGCTTCACATAGAGGCCTGTGTTCTCTGAGAGTAAGAATATTTTCCACAGCCTTTTACGGATAGAAAGGTATATATTTATCTTACTGTACGTAAGACAAAGAACAAAGCAAAAGGGGCAGAAACCAATAGCCAATCAACACTATTTTTTTTATGATTGATAATTGTGACTGTTATAAATTGATGGATACTATTTAAAGATAGCATTTGCAACCCTAACAATGAAATTCCCTTATTTACGTTCTTCAGGTCTGTTAAATATGTAATTTTAAGTTTTTGTTACATCTCTTTGATACATACAATTTTCCCCCTGTACACACGGTCGGACTTTCCGACCACAAAATCCGTCGGATATTTTCCGACGTATTTTGTCCGAAACTGGTGTTGCCCACACATGGTCGGACAAAGTTGTCGGAAAATCCAATCGTTCTGAACGCGGTGACTTACAAAACGTACAACACGACTACGTAGAGGCCAGTAGCCAATAGCTTTCATCTCCAAATTTCTTCTGAGCATTTGTTGTCGGAAAATTTGAGAGCAGGATCTGACGGAAAAAGTCAGATGGAGCCCACACATGGGCGGATTTTCCGACAACTTGGTCCGATCGGACATTTTCCGTTGGAATTTCCGACCGTGTGTAAGGGGCATAACAATAAGTTTCTCTTATTTGTCCTCTCATAACTCTTTATAACTAAAGGCAAAACTTTTTTGTTTAGTTTTGGAAGACTGAAGAAGGATTAGAATGTGTGTCATTTTTTATTGCTGTGTCCCCAATAAATTAAAAGAAAAATCACAAATTTTGGGTTGTCCCCAGGAAACTAATATAGGAGAAATCTCCAAATGAGGACACTAGTTCTGGTGACCGGGGGGTCCCTAAGGAAGTTCCCTAACCACTTCAGCTTCGAAAGATTTAACCCCCTACATGACCAGGCCTTTTTTTGCGATACAGCAAATAATAACTGACAATTGTGTGGGCATGCGACCTTCAGAGCTTTCTTTTGGTGGTATTTGATCACCTCTGCAGTTTTTATTTTTTACACTATAAACAAAAAAAGACTGACAATTTTGAAAAAAATAAAAACTATATTTTTTACTATCTGATATAAAACATTCCCAATAAAAAAATGGGAAAAAAAATCGAATTTCTTCATCAATTTAGGCCAATATGTATTCTGCTACATATATTTGGTAAAAAAGTCCCAATATATGTATATTGATTGGTTTGCGCAAAGGTTATAGCAGCTACAAACTATGTTATATTTTTATTTATTTATATTTTTTAATAGTAATGGCGGCGATCAGCAACTTATAGCGGGACTGCGATATTGCGGCAGACAAATCGCGCACCTAACTAAAAAATCTGACATGGGTTCCATTCCTCTATACAAAATTGAAAAAAAAAAATTTGCCTATAGTTCTACTTTAAATATACATTTAAAAACATTTTATCATATCCATTCAACAAATGCAAAATATAAAAACTGTTAATCCAGCCAGAAATCTTGTGAGCTGATAACTTCCTGTGCTCTCTTTTTCTGCAGGCAATTATCAGTTTGCAATGTTCTCAGCTATCTCTGATAGGAACAAAACACCTCCAGTACGAACAAATGGCCACTGCCCACACTTATAACTGGCCACACTTATAACTGTCCTTTGCAGGATAGAGCACATGGAAGTGCGACGCATGTCATACAAAACCAAAGAAAATTCCCAGTTCAACTTACCAACCAGCCTGCAACCAACCAAATTATCGTGTCTAACAATCTGCAGAGCCACTTCACGGCACCCCAGTATTATCTGAAGTCCTAACTCTAAATTTGAGAGCCTCCATGGTAGAAGCACATGTATTATAATGGATAGACAGAGAGCAGGTGAGCCTGGAGGGAGCCCACCCCTCCTTAAAGACACAAGGGTGCATTGGACAGCCAGCATATAGCACAAGAGCAGCAAAGGTGTGCAGTGCTTCCCCTCACTTGTATTCCAAAAGTACAAACAAATGGCCACTGCCCATACCTATAATTGGCTTTGCAGCAAGGAGCATGTGGAAGTGCGACGCATGTCAAACAAAACCAAAGAAAATTCCCAGCTCAACTTACCGACCAGCCTGCAAACCAACCAAATTATCCTGTCTAATGTTATGTGTTAAAAACAGGGCTTTAGTTTACACATATTTGCAAATAGATGTCTGAGCAGCTTATGCATGTATTTTCCAATGTATGGTGTTATATAGTCTAAAGCAGGGCTCAAAAATTCAAGTCCTGAGATACTAGCCAGACCTTAAGGGTTACTCTCCCCCAGTTGCCCCACCCACAATTCTGCCCCTAAACACATCCCCATAAATAATCTCATGAAATGACACTTAAATGTTTTATGCAGAATTAAGTTAAAAAATAAATATTAACAACAATTTTATCAATTCATATCAGTGCTGCCTCATGTGTGCCCAACAATGCAGCCTCACCTGTGCCCAACAATGCAGCCTCACCTGTGCCAACAATGCAGCCTCACCTGTGCCAACAATGCAGCCTCACCTGTCTCCATCAATGCAGCCTCACCTGTGTCCATCAATGCCGCATCACCTGTGCCAACACAGCAGCCTCATCTGTGTCCATCAATGCCCGTTCACCTGTGCCAACAATGCAGCCTCACTTGTGCCAACAATGCAGTCTCATCTGTGCCAACAATGCAGCCTCACCTGTGTCCAACAATGCCGCTTTACCTGTGCCAACAATGCAGCCTCACTTGTGCCCAACAATGCCGCTTCACCTGTGTCCATTAATGCTGCTTTACCTGTGCCAACAATGCAGCCTCACCTGTGTCCATCAAAGGGGAAGAGGGAGGAGAGGAAGAGGATTGCCGGCCGGATCATCACAGAGCAGGGAACATCGCTGTAACAGATTTCATTTAATTTGCAGAGTATTCACGGCGCTTGCCGTCACATACAGCCCGCCTCCTGGCCCGAGTACTTTGATATACATCACATGTCCTGGCATTGGACCGGCGTTCTGTCTATTAAAGTACCCGGGCCAGGAGGGGAGGCTGTATGTGACAGGGAGCATGGGAAACACTTGGCAATTCAAATGAAAGCTGTTACAGTGATGTTCCCCACTCTGTGGTGATCCGGCTGGCTCTTTCTTCCCCTGGGCGATCGCTGGGGGAATGGCTCCCATTTGACCCCGCCTGCAGGCGGTGCTCGCACCCCCCTCTCTGAAGCAGCCCCACACTCGCCTGCCTTCATTTTCCACTCGCAAAATGGGAGTAGGAAAATTAGAATTTTAAGGGCTGGTCTATAGTATATAACACAAGGTATGGTGTTGTATAGCCCTAACACACTCCCTTCCTGTGGTGACAATACTGTTGCTCTCAGATACAGTATGATTGTCACCCTGGGACTGGAAGTGTGTTCTTGGCAGGATTAACAGATGAAAATTTTGAAAAAAAAAACAATGAAAAAAGAAAACAAATTCAACCACCTCATCTAAGGAAAGGTAAGCTGCAACATTGTTCATGGGATTATTTATTATTGTCAGGACAATGATATTATTTTTAGTCAGGTAAATATGGCATATTACAAATGAATACTGTGTATTATCATTTTTTTTTAATTCACTAGGTGTATCTCTTCTTCTTTTTTTTTACACATTTCCCAGCTATCTCTATTTTCTTGCTGAAAAAAGCCTATTATTAGCAAACTATAGAAATAATATTGAATAATATTGAATCTGCACTTTTAGACCAGATTCAAAGCAATTTTATGAATTCACAAAGTTTACTCAATGATGACCCCAATACACATAAGAACATGAAGAAAAGGAAAGTGTGTGTGTGTCACAGTGTAAACAGACACAATACATGAGGTGTGTCCAAAAAGTTTGGTGAATGGTCTGATATCTCAACAGCAACATGGGTCAGGTGCACACCAGTGGCGGCCCGTCCATAGGGGGCGCCCGGGCGCCGCCCCCCCCCCTCCTTGCAGTTAAAAAATAAAAAATAAAAAATAAAAAAAAAAGTTCAAAAAAAAAAAAAAAAAATTTATTTAAACATGTCCCTTTAAGGGCGCCATGTCCCTTTAAGGGCGCACAGTGCAGTATGCACCGCTCTATCACCAATAGATAGATTCATGCATTGCATGAATCTATCTATTGGTCACCTCTGCCGCCCCCTATTCAGGTGTCCGGCCCCTGATCGGGCGCCGGGCATCTGAATTACAGTGGGGGGGGTGTTGCTGGAAGCGCCCCTATTAGAGCTGTAAGCTCTAATAGGGGACCCTATTAGAGCGGTGTGCTCTAATAGGCTTCCCTAAGTGTAAACAGCGGGCGCACGGCCGTGCGTTCGCTGATTACACAGTATTGTGTTAGAGAAGCGAATACATCGCTTCCCTAACACAGACCCGCCTCTCAGCCAATCAGGTTGCCAGGTCTGTTACCTGTCACCTGATTGGCTGAAGTCACAGGCGCTGTGATTGGACGCTAGGCGTCCAATCACCTAGCGTCCAATCACAGCAGAAGAAGACAGGAGGAGCGCGGGAGAAGACATCCGACGGAGACATCCGACGGAGACACCGCTCGTCGCCTGACGCCGTCACCAGCTGCACACCGGGACAAGGTAAGTGCAGAGGGCAGGCAGGGGGCACAGTGGCAGCACTTAAGGGGCACAGTGGCAGAACTTGGGGCACAATGGAAGCATTTAAGGGGCACAATGGCAGCACTTAAGGGGCACAATAGCAGCACTTAAGGGGCACAATGGCAGCACTTAAGGGGCACAGTGGCAGAACTTAAGGGGCACAATGGCAGCACTTAAGGGGCACAATGGCAGCACTTAAGGGGCACAGTGGCAGCACTTAAGGGGCACAATGGCAGCACTTAAGGGGCACAATGGCAGCACTTAAGGGGCACAATGGCAGAACTTGGGGCACAATGGCAGCACTTAAGGGGCACAGTGGCAGAACTTGGGGCACAATGGAAGCATTTAAGGGGCACAATGGCAGCACTTAAGGGGCACAATAGCAGCACTTAAGGGGCACAATGGCAGCACTTAAGGGGCACAGTGGCAGAACTTAAGGGGCACAATGGCAGCACTTAAGGGGCACAATGGCAGCACTTAAGGGGCACAATGGCAGCACTTAAGGGGCACAATGGCAGAACTTGGGGCACAATGGCAGAACTTGTGGCAGAACTTGGGGCACAATGGAAGCATTTAAGGGGCACAATGGCAGCACTTAAGGGGCACAATAGCAGCACTTAAGGGGCACAATGGCAGCACTTAAGGGGCACAGTGGCAGAACTTAAGGGGCACAATGGCAGCACTTAAGGGGCACAATGGCAGCACTTAAGCACAATGGCAGCACTTAAGGGGCACAATGGCAGAACTTGGGGCACAATGGCAGAACTTGTGGCAGAACTTGGGGCACAATGGCAGCACTTAAGGGGCACAATGGCAGCACTTAAGGGGCACAATGGCAGCACTTAAGGGGCACAATGGCAGCACTTAAGGGGCACAATGGCAGAACTTGGGGCACAATGGCAGCACTTAAGGGGCACAGTGGCAGCACTTAAGGGCACAATGGCAGCACTTAAGGGGCACAATGGCAGCACTTAAGGGGCACAATGGCAGAACTTGGGGCACAATGGCAGCACTTGGGGCACAGTGGCAGAACTTGGGGCACAGTGGCAGAACTGGGGCACAGTGGCAGCGTTTGATGGGCACAGTGCAGCGTTTGATGGGCACAGTGGCAGCGTTTGATGGGCAAGTGGCAGCGTTTGATGGCACAGTGAGGCTGTTTGTTTGCGCCCCCCCAAAAATTTTGAGCACCAGCCGCCACTGGTGCACACGCATGCAGATGGCTATCCATAGACACATTGAGAAGCACCACCTAGCATGGAGTACACGTTACAGGGTAAACCCGCTGCGGGCAGTCAAACTTAGTCAGTGTGAGAGGTAGGGTCACAGTGCAATGAAGCAAAGAGTGAACATCAAATTCTGGTACAAATTGGGGAAAATGGTGACGGAGACACTTGAAAAGTTGGGGCAAGTATATAGGATGAAAGCCGTGAGCAGAAAATGTGTTTATGACTGGTTAAAACACTTTGGCAAGGGGAAAGAAATGATTGAGCATGGGTGGCCCATCCACTAACCCCTATATGGTTAATAGATACTGTAGATTCATGCATAGCATGAATCTATCCACGGCCGCTGCGGTCACCTCCTATTCATGCGTCCAGCACCTTTCAGGATGCTGGGGCACATGAATTACAGCGGCGGGGGGTGTTTTTTGAAGCACTTGATTACAGCCATAATCTCCAATAGACTTCAAAATAGGGTGAACTCAGAGCACAGAGCATTGCGCTCAGAGCCCACCTAGGTGTATTAGAAAAGCAAATGATTATCCACTTTTCTAACACTAAATCGCCTCTCCGCCAATCAGGAAGCACGTGTCTGATTCCTGCCTCCCGATTCCTATTGGACACCTAGGGGGTGATCTCAGAAGAGAAGAGGACACAGGAGACTGCCGCTGCTGTGTGGCCACCAATCCCCGCCGCTGTGTGCCCGCCGATCCCTGATTTGCCCGCCGATCCGAGCCACAGATGGAGTAAGTGCCGGTGGACCAGCACACATCGTGCGCAGGGGGGGGTGATTGTTTGCCCCCTCAAACCAAACGTTGCCAAAAGTGTGTTATGAAGGATGGCGATTATTTTGAAGGCCAATAAACTTAATTTGTTTGTATCTTCTGTTTTGTTGGTTTTCTGATACCATTCACCAAACTTTTTAGACACACCTCATATGTACATAGTAAAAACATATATAAAGCATGTTATCAATCATAAATTTAAAAAAATATATAAACAAAATTTACCCCAATCCAGATTTTTCCTTTACAAACTTGTGCATTTTTACACATTGACTATACTTAATGATCACAGACTGGCTCATTGCATGCAGTTAATTTTTAAAAGTTCATACTTGTCTGTGAATCTAATTAGTAATTTATTTACTGTAAGGGAATCTGATGTTTACAGATGAAGAAAAAAGTTAAAATGCATCTTAAACAGCTAACAAACTATTTTCTCTGTTGAATATTAATGTACTTTACCACACAATACATATACAATAATAATTATATAGGGTATAATTACATAGTAATTTATTATTGTTTTATAAGGTATAAAACAATAATATATGATGAATTTAGCACAAGTTTTTCTAACCCTTTCTTCTTTCTGTCATAATACAATTTCTTTTGGGACACGGCTTTCTTCATGGTTCACCTACATGCATAGAATTTTATTACACAATAATAAATCGATATATCAGGATTTAACAATGGATTTTTACATTTTCTTATCCTGCATACATTTTATCCAAATGCAAACAACGGAAGCTAACTACTTTAGGTGCTCCTCTTTTGTCTCAGCTCCTACAGTGCTGTCAGGTGTGTTGAGTAAAGTAGTGGAAATTTCTGTTCAACTAATAAAAAATTGAAGAGCTGGACTTGGTGAAATGTAAAACGAGTAAATATTCCATCTTATCCTGGAGGGCAGATCGAGATTCAGTCTATAATGTTGTCATGTCAACAGTGGCACTTCTGCTGTTCATGATGCCATGCTATAAGTTATTCATGTGAACATAGCAAACAAAAGGTCTAGCCTAACCAAATGCTCAACATTTCTCTTAACTGAAGTGTTCAACCTAGTTTGAAGAACAGGACTTAGAGGTCATACTATCTGTGACTTAAATAGACTTTTCAGACTCCAGCTTCACAGGCGCTTTTTTATGAGCAGCACATGGGAGCAGGAGGCCTGGGAAAAAAATTACAGTGTAGCTTTGTTATGACAGAATCTGCACTTGTATTGCCTGAATTAGAGGCACATTTACTTTAAAAGACTTCTTTTTTCTATGCAAAGTAAGAAATGGAAAAAGAGTAGGCCCTTTCATTAAGTCCCATTTTTTAAATGCCAAGGGTTTTAAAATAAAAATTATATATATTCATTATGAAGACATACAGCATTATATATATATATATATATATATATATATATATATATATATATATATATATATATATATATATATATATATATATATATATATATATATATATATATATATATATACACACACAGTATCTCACAAAAGTGAGTACACCCTCACATTTTTGTAAATATTTTATTATATCTTTCATGTGACAACACTGAATAAATGACACTTTGCTACAATGTTATGTAGTGAGTATACAGCTTGTATAACAGTGTAAATTTGCTGCCCCCTCAAAATAACTCAACACACAGCCATTAATGCAGGGGTCTCCAACCCCCAGGCCGTGGTCCACTGCCGGGCCATAGCCTGTAGCCGGACCGCGAAGGCTGCACTTTCAGAGGTTCGGCAGGAGCGGGCGAGTAGAGACATGACATCACCTCTCGCGGCCCACCATGCATCCCAGCTGTTCCGCCCACACAGCTGGCCACGAACACAACACTGTCTGAGGTGTTGTGTGAGAGCAGAGAGATGATGTCAACTCTCACCGCCCACCCTGCCCCACCACCGTCCAGTCCTGACAGCCGGCGTGAACACTACACTGAGCTGCGGCAGGCAAGAGATGAAATCTCTCACTGCCCGACCAGCATCCCTGCATGTTCCGCCCTCACTTGAGAAGTGACAGTCCACATCTGGCAAGTTACAATACACATCTGGCAAGTGACAGTCCATCTCTGGCAAGTGACAGTCCCCATCTGGCAAGTGACAGTCTGCATCTGGCAAGTTACAGTCCCCATCTGGCAAGTGGCAATCCCCATCTGGCAAGTGGCAATCCCCATCTGGCAAATGACAGTCCACATATGGCAAGTGATAATCCCCATCTGGCAAGTGACAATCCACATCTGGCAAGTGACAGTCCCCCCCATCTGGCAAGTGATAATCCCCATCTGGCAAGTGACAGTCCACATCTGGCAAGTGACAGTCTTCATCTGGCAAGTGACAGTCCCCATCTGGCAAGTGATAATACCCATCTGCCACGTGACAGTCCACATCTGGCAGAAAGTGACAATCTGCATCTGATGGCAAGTGACAGTCCCCATCTGGCAAGTGACAGCCCCCATCTGGCAAGTGATAATCCCCATCTGGCAAGTGACAGTCCACATCTGGAAAGTGACAATCCCCATCTGGCAAGTGACAGTCTACATGTGGCAAGTGATAATCCCCATCTGGCAAGTGACAGTCTACATCTGGAAAGTGACAGTCTTCTTCTGGCAAGTGATAATCCCCATCTGGCAAGTGACAGTCTACATCTGGAAAGTGACAGTCTTCTTCTGGCACGTGATAATCCCCATCTGGCAAGTGACAGTCTCCATCTGGCAAGTGATAATCTCCATCTGGCAAGTGACAGTCCACATCTGGCAGCAAGTGACAATCTGAATCTGATGGCAAGTGACAGTCCCCATCTGGCAAGTGACAATCCCCATCTGGCAAGTGACGATCCGCATCTGGTGGCAAGTGACAAACTGCATCTGGTGGTAGGCGAAGGTGGCAAGTGACACACTTAGGGTTCCCACTGATTCTGCAATATGGTGAGTTAAACTATTTCTTTTTTATTACAATGTAATAATGACACCATATCAACCATGGTGTGTTGTGATGATTAAAGCGCCAACACCAGCCATTTCCCCAACAAATCGCCTGCGAAAAACTGCAGCCCCCCCCCAGCCTTAGCATAATTTTCTTCCATGCAGCCAGTCACCGGTGTCAAAAAGGTTGGGGACCACTGCATTAATGTCTAAACCTCTAAAAAAAAAAAGCGAGTACACCCCTATGTGAAAATGTCCAAATTGGGCTCAAAGTGTCAATATTTTGTGTGGCCACGATTATTTCCATCACTGCCTTAACCCTCCTGGGCATGGAGTTCACCAGAGCTTCACATGTTGCCACTGGAGTCCTCTTCCACTCCTCCATGAAGACATCACGGAGCTGGTGGATGTTAGAGACCTTGCGCTCCTTCGTCTTCCATTAGAGGATGCCCCACAGATGCTTAATAGTCCATCACCCTTACCCTCACCTTTATTAGCAAGGCAGTGGTAGTCTTGGAGGTGTGTTTTGCCCAATTTCCGAAGGGAGGGGATCAGGCTCTGTTTCAGTATTTCACAGTACATGTTGGCATTTATGGTTCCCTCAATGAACTGTAGCTCCCGAGTGCTGGCAGCACTCATGCAGCCCCAAACCATGACACTACCACCACCATGCTTGACTGTAGGCAAGACACACTTGTCTTTGCACTCCTCACCTGAACCAAATAAGTTTATCTTGATCTCATCAGACCACAGGACATGGTTCCAGTAATCCATGTCTTTAGTCTGCTTGTCTTCAGCAAACTGTTTGCAGGCTTTGCTGTGCATCATCCTTAGAAGAGGCTTCCTTCTGGGACGACAGCCAATTTGATGCAGTGTGCGGCGTATGGTCTGAGCACTGACAGGCTGACCCCCCACCCCTTCAACCTCTGCAGCAATGCTGGCAGCACTCATATGTCTATTTCACAAAGACAACCTCTGGAAATGATGCTGAGCATGTGCACTCAACTTTTTTGGTCGACCAAGGCAAGGTCTGTTCTGAGTAGAACCTGTCCTGTTAAACCGCTGTGTGGTCTTGGCCACCGTGCTGCAGCTCAGTCTCAGGGTCTTGGCAATCTTCTTATAGCATAGGCCATCTTTATATAGAGCAACAATTATTTTTTTCAGATCCTCAGAGAGTTCTTTACCTTAAGGTGCCATGTTGAACTTCCAGTGATCAGTATGAGAGAGTGAGAGCGATAACACCAAATTTAACACACTGGCTCCCCATTCACACCTAAGACCTTGTAACACTAATGAGTCACATGAAACCGGGGAGGGAAAATGGCTAATTGGTCCCAATTTAAACATTTTCACTTAGGGGTGTACTCATTTTTGTTGCCAGCACTTTAGACATTAGACGTGTGCAGAACGAAAAAATTAGTTTTGTTTTGATTCGTTATTTACATAAATTTGTTTAGTTAAATTTGTTTAATCCATTTAATTCATTTTCACGATTATTATTTTTTTATTCGTATTGAAATCAATATGTTTTGACTACGTTTGTTCTTTTTACTTTTATTATTAAACAAATGTGATTTAACTGTACTTCTGTCTCGGCCTGATTTCATGGTTTCTGACAAACTGACTTCGATTTGACCCCAGGTGGACCTAAAATAGAAAGGGTGCTAGGGGTCCAATGGTGCATAACTACAGACAAGTTCAATTTCAGAGTCTTAGTAAGGGGTAATTATAGTCAATGAAGATATGTTAACCCAGCTGACCAAGCCTCTCGTGGACTCACTGTAGAGCAACTTGTAGAGTCAAACTGGTTCACTGGGCCAAGTTTCCTGTAACATAGGATCAGGATGTGCCAACACAGGAGCAGAAACAAAGGCAGCCTTGAGACTCTCAAAAGCCTTAATGGAATCCGGAGACCAACTCAGTGGGTTACCGACCTTTCTGGTCATATCAGTCAGGGGCTTGACCAGAGACAAGAAGTTACGAATAAACTTCTGATAATAGTTGGCAAAGCCCAGGAAACGCTGCAGAGGATGTAAACCCACGGGTCAGGGGCCACTGTAGAACTGCCAAAAGTTTCTCTGGGTCCATCGAAAAACCAGCAGTGGAAATGACATAACCCGGGAATTTAACCTGTTCACGATGGAACTCGCACTTCTCCAGTTTACAATAGAGATTGTTCTCTCTTAGTTTCTGAAGCACACGACAGACATCTGTGTGGTGGCTTTCCAGGGACTTGGAAAATATGAGGATATCATCAAGATAAACCACCACACATTACTGCAACAAATCTCGGAGGACATCGTTAACAAATTCCTGGAAAACTGCCGGGGTGTTACAAAGGCCAAAAGGCATTACGAGGTACTCATAATGGCCTGTTCTGGTGTTAAACACAGTTTTCCATTTGTCGCCCTCCTTAATCCTCACAAGATTGTATGCCCCTCTCAAATCAAGCTTTGTGAAAACCGTTGCTCCCTTTAGGCGGTCAAATAACTCTGTAATCAATGGAATTGGATAGGCATTCTTAATCGTGAAATGATATATATATGAAATATTCTCCAAGACTGACAAAGGGTAAACCCGGCCACGAGGGGGTATGGCACAAGGTTGAAGATCACTTGTGCAATCATACGGCCAGTGTGGAGGCAAACTACCGGCTTGACCTTTGTCAAAGACATTGTTAAAATTGCGGTAATCCTCTGGCAGGGAGGAGAGTGAAGAGGTGCACAGGACCTTGACCACCTTCTGGAAGCATGTCTCACTGCATTGTGGTGACCAGGAGAGAACCTCAGCACGGAGCCAATCAAAAGAGGGGTTGTGCCTCTGTAACCAAGGATAACCAATAACCAGAAGAAACTTAGGTGAGAAAATAACTTGGAATTGGATTATCTCATGGTGAAGAGCCCCTATGGCCATGGACAATGGAGCCGTCTCATGAGTCACATGGGCAGGCTGTAGAGGTCTCCCGTAAAGAGCCTCAATGGCAAGTGGAGTGTCACGCAGCTGTAGGGGAATCGAGTGCTTCGATACAAAGGCAGCATCAATAACCAGGCCGGAAGCCCCAGAGTCGATTTAAAGCCTGTATCTCGATAAACGTTTCAGCCCAAGAAAGGGTGACTGAAACCAGGGGCTTATCCTTCTGGATAACTGGGAATGAAACAATGCCACCTAAGGTCTGTCTGTAACAGGACCTCAAGGTTCGGGCCTTCCCTGGACGGGTAGGACAAGACTTCAAAAAGTGACCTGCCTTGTCACAATAAAGGCGCAATCTCTCCATCCTCCTAAAGGCTCTCTCATCCGCAGAGAGATGCGTGAAACCAAGTGCAAGGATTCACCTTCACTGACCGACTCAGTACCAGCAGGCAGGGGAGGTGAGGGAGGCACAGTTGGGACTGAAAAGCTCGGAGACAAACGAGCAGGAGGCTTCCGCAAGCACTCCTTAAAAGAGAGTCATTCTCTGAGTCTGGAGTCAATGAGGATGGCAAACATGATCAACTTCTCCAGCTCAGTGGGTATATCTCTGGCTGCTATCTCATCCTTGATTGTATCCAAGAGACCATGAGAAAAAGCAGCCACGAGGGCCTCATTGTTCCACGCAACCTCTGCTGCCAGAGTACGGAATTTAATGGCGTAGTCGGCAACAGTTCTCGTACTCTGTTTAATGGACATGAGGCACTTGGCAACAGAAGCGGAGCGTGCGGGAACATCAAATAGCCACAAACTCAGGGTAGCTCAAGACAACAGATTTTTGCGTCTCCCATAGAGGGTTTGCCTAGGCCAAGGCTTTCTCAGAAAGCAAAGATATCACGAAACCTACTTTCTGTCTGTGGGAAACGCCTGGGACAGCATCTCAAAGTATATCTCAACCTGGTTGAGAAACCTTCGGCATTGGGCTGGATCGCCCCCAAATCGCTGGGGAAGCAGAGCGGAACCAGACATGCCTCTTATAGAGGTAATACTCGAGGCGGGTGCCTGCACAGAGACTGGAGCAGCAGAAGGGATGGCCTGCAACTCAGGTTGTACCGGAGCAGCCACAGTGGGAGATTCTAGGTGAGCTGTGCGACTCAGGAGCGTTTGTAATGCCATGGCAAACTGATCCATGCGGTGATCTTGCTCATCCAATCTGGAAAAAATGTTACCAACAAGTGGATTGACTGTATCTTCTGAATCCATGGCCTTCGCCTACTGTCAGAAACCATGAAATCAGATCGAGACAGAAGTACAGTTAAATCACACTTGTTTAAAAATAAAAGTAAATAGAAAAAACGTAGTCAAAACATAGCCAGAGTTCAGGAACTAGAACGGATAGTCAGACAAAGGTCAGGGAGTCAGAGCATGCAGGATCTGGAGCCAAAAGCTATGCAGGAGAGCGTCTCTGTGATGTTGACTAAGGCGAAGGCAGAGCTCCTCTGGACTGGAAGGCTTAAGTAGGCAAGACTGACGAGCAGGATATCAGCAACAGCTGAGTAATTGTGGAGAGATAGGAGCTGGCAATTAGCCGACAGCTGAACGGCCAGCTCAGAGAAGGAAGGGCTGAGCCCATCTTTGACAATTCCTTTAGTGCCTATTTGGTTGCGTCACAGGCCTGATGATGATTAATTATAGTATATAATGATGAAACATTGGCAGGGGCTAGACAGTTACCGTATTTATCTGTGAATAGCACGCACAGGCGTATAACATGCACCCTAATTTTAAGAGGGAAGTTTCAGGAAGTTTTCACAGCCCCCCTACACATTACACAGCCCTCTTTACATTCCAAAGCCCCCCTACACATTAAACAGACCCCTTTACATTCCCCAGTCCTCCCTGCACATTACACAGACCCCTTTACATTACACAGACTCCCCTGCACATTACACAGACCCCCCTGCACATTACACAGACCTCACAAACCTATTGCACATTACGCAGACCCTCTGCACATTACGTAGCCCCCTTTACATTGCACAGCCTCCTCCTCCTGCACAGTACACAGACCCTTTACATTACATAGCCCCCTGCACAGTACACAGCCCCCTGCACTCACAGCAGACTCCCAGTCTCCTGGGACAGCCCTGCCAGCACACTCTAAAGTTTAAAAAAAAAACACTGCCAGTCCTTTCTAATAGATTATTCCTACACTGTTTAAGCCTCATTGTAAACCAAAGGCAACAGATACCTGATTAGCTCCCTTCTCTCTGTAGCGGCAGTCACGTGACCGCTCTCCTCCTCCAATCTAAAGCTACACTCGGAGGAGCGGGAGGAGGAGAGTGGCCGGAAACAGTGACAATGAGGTATTTGCACGCTTCGGTTTACAACTACACTTACACAGTGTACAAAGGATCTATGAAAAGGTGCTGGCACTGATTTTTCTTTCATCTTTAGAGTACACCGCCAGGGTTGTCCCAGGGATAGGAGAGGCAGGGCAGCCAGCATGACACCCCCCCAATGTGTGGCACCCGGGGTGGACCTCCCAATCCCTGCCCCCCATTGGTAAAAAATAAATATCAGTGTATAACACGCACGCACTGTTTGCCCTCTGCTTTCAGGGGAAAAAGTGCATGTTATACGCCGATAAATACGGTACTTGTTCCACATTTACATTCTCTAATAGTGGTAACACATGTTAAGTGTCCTGCAAGTATGCTTTGGTCCTCTTTACCACTGGTTGCAGGAAGTTACCTGTAGTCTGAGTGTAGAGAGCTTGTATGCGTGTATTAGATGTGCCAAACAAAAAAAGCTAATTCTGTCCCCACGATGAGGAGTCTTATACTCCATTCCAGCCAATGATGTGCTGCCAACGTCACGTGGGCTGGTGGAATGGGGAGAGAGAACTCCAACAGCTGGGCCGAATTTGCCCAATTTTTGGCGCCAAAATCCCCTGCCATACAGCCATTGGTGGATGTACACAAAGCGCCGGTGCCATGACGTCGACCTAGTCAACGTCATGCATCAGTCACCCGGTGTGTGACGTCAATGCGCAGCGTGGTATCAGCACGGACCCTGTGCAGATGGCACTATCCTTACACTCCCTTTTAATTTTGGGTCTTCGTTTTAATACTTTAGAATTTTCAACATCCCAAACTCTATTTAATTTTTTTCCTCAGCACATAACTCATTATTTGACACCCTGATTTAATCATTGGTTTCATATGGCTTCCACACACTCTTAGCCATATCACCTTCTAATTTCCATGCTGTTTGGGTAGACCAATCCCATATCACCATGGATTTTATGACAGGAATTCACATACATTTTTCAACATTCATTCACTTATTTATAGTTACATTTATTTTTTCCTAGATGTTTAGGATGATCAGTCCCATATCACGATGGATGGTTTGGTGATGGTCCAATCACACAGCATCAGCACACACATTTTCTTCTCCCTGATGCCATGCCTTTATATGCTGCCTCAGTTCTAATGCCATTTGTTGACCCCAGTCCACCGTTGGTGATCCTGCCATACCCGAGATCCATGGTCAGCCCTGTAAGTATGGGTGGAGGTTATTTCACCTCCCCTTAACTAAAATGCTTCATTTATGTAATCAGTCTGACCCATTATTTATATTTAGTTCCCCAAAAAAATGTTAGCTATGACGAAACGCGACTGAGGAAGCACGTGCCAACGTCATCACGCTAGGAAGGACGGGAGTGTTTGTTTGCAGCCGGCTGGCTCTGTAACTTTTATCCTACATTTTAACAAAACGTCTGTTTGTAAGTGCAAACCCTTCTTTATTTTAATAAAACGTTTAATACAGTATAACACTATGGTCAATATATTCTCTCCCCTGGGTTATTCTCAATCCTTGCCTATGGATATTTGCTGAAAGTGTCTTTGTGCCATCGATCAACACAGACCACAAGCTGTGGAGGATTTGTTTTCGGTGAGAGCTCTGTTGGCCTTTTTGATTTGTTTTTCTGGTAAGGAGGCACTTTATGTGGTGGCTGCGGACATCAATTGTGTCATAAATCACTGGGTTATTTTCTGTGTACTATCTTTCCATTCATCTGGTTGGTCTGAAGCAGGAGAGCCTTAACCACTTCAGCCCCGGACCATTTATGTTACATGAAAACATATTTTTTTTTTGCAAGAAATTACGTTGAACCCCCAAACACTATATATATTGTTAAAGCAAAGGCCCTACAGATTAAAATGGTGGGTGTTGCATTTTTTTTTTCCACACAGTATTTGCGCAGCGATTTTTCAAACGCATTTTTGTGGAAAAAATACACTTTTTTTTATTTTAATGCACTTAAACACACTATATTGCTCAAATTTTTGATGAAATAAAAAATATGATCTTATGCCGAGTACATGGATACCAAACACAACATGCTTTAAAATTGCGCACAAAACACACAGTGGCGACAAACTACATACATTTTTAAAAGCCTTTAAAAGCCTTTACAGGTTACCACATTAGATTCACGGAGGAGGTTTACTGCTAAAATTACTGCCCTCGATCTGACCTTCGCGGTGATACCTCACATGCATGGTGCAATTGCTGTTTAAATATGACGCCAGACCGACGCTTGTGTTCGCCTTTGCGCAAGAAAAGGGGGGGCAGGGGTGCTTTTTTTTTTTTTTTTTTTAGTTTTTCTTTTTATTTAGCTTTTTTATTTTATTTTTTAAAACTGTTCCTTCCATTTTTTTTTCTTAGTTGTCATTTTTATTGTTATCGCAGGGAATGTAAATATCCCCTATGATAGCAATAGGCAGTGACAGGTACTCTTTTTTTTGAAAAAAATTGGGGTCTATTAGACCCTAGATCTTTCCTCTGCCCTCAAAGCATCTGACCACACCAAGATCGGTGTGATAAAATGCTTTCCCAATTTCCCAATGGCGCGGTGGGTATGCCCACCATTAGAATACCTCCCTTCATCCACCCACTTCTAATGATGGGCATACATGCACCATTTATATATGCCGAAGCATGGGGGCATCCTCCCGCAAAAAAAGTTATGCCACGTACACATGGTCGCACTTTTTTCGACCGTATGTACGTGGCATTAGGAGCAAAATCGCTCCTCCGCCTCTGCTGCCCCCATGCTTCGGCATATATGCTCTTTTTTTTAACTGTGGTGGTGAAATCACCTCCTACAGCGTTGGAGTCGCGGCTTTATGTATCGTGGGAGCAAACGCTGTTGCTGTCAAGATAAATAAATCCACGCTGCAACTGAATGGCGTACCTGCTAAGCAAATAATGGTTAACATTAAAACTAAGTAACATTACAGTATAACAGTAAGACCTTACCATACCATACCTGCAAAGCAAATACCAAAAAAAAAACATAGTAAAAAATAAAACATTTTGTTAACGCAACCGGTGCCTAAAATATATATATGCCGAAGCATGGGGGCATCCTCCCGCAAAAAAGTTATGCCACGTACACATGGTCGCACTTTTTTCGACCGTATGTACGTGGCATTAGGAGCAAAATCGCTCCTCCGCCCTCTGCTGCCCCCATGCTTCGGCATATATGCTCTTTTTTTTAACTGTGGTGGTGAAATCACCTCCTACAGTGTTGGAGTCGCGGCTTTATGTATCGTGGGAGCAAACGCTGTTGCTGTCAAGATAAATAAATCCGCGCTGCAACTGAATGGCGCACCTGAAAACAAAAAAAAATGGTTAACAATAAAACATACCTGAAAAGCAAGCATGATAAAACATAATAAAACATTGCAGAATAGAGTAAAAAGAGCAACAATAGAGAGAGAGAGAGAGAGAGAGTAACAATAAAACGAAAACTATTTTTGGTTTTTTATTTTATATTTTTTTTGGGGGTTTTTTATTTTTTGTACTTTTTTTTTTTTTTTTTTTTTTTTTTTACACTTTTTTTTTTTTTTAACTATAACTATAATTTTAACTGCAACGGTCGGGTCTCAAAATGCGATGGCATTCTTGAGACCCTGCAACTATAATTTTAACTGCAACGGTCGGGTCTCAAAATGCGATGGCATTCTTGAGACCCTGTGAAAGTGTATCCTAGCCTGTGAAATGCTGTACCCTACGCTAAAACCTCACTAGTTCGTGGTAGCGTTCAAAACATTCACCAACGCAGAGACCAGGATTGTCAGGACAGCGTGGACAATAATAACGGCTGTCACGCCTACATCCGTGCTTGGTGCAGACACGACATCTTTTTTGGGGGGCTCGTTGGGTAGGGGTACTCGGGAGGACATAAGGGTAATGCCTCTCATGCAGCCGGCTTACTGCATTTGGTAGGGGATGGTGAGGTGTGGAATCGCCTGGATACAGGAGTTCCATGACAACCGCTCCCTGGAATTCAAGGAAGGGTAACGTCCCGCCTGAAGCTCCGTATAGCACATGAGCATTCAGCAAAGCCAATTGGAATAAATAAATAGACACTTTTTTGTACCAGCGTCTAGCCTTACGGGCAACTAGGTACGGCGCCAACAACTGGTCGTTGAGGTCCACCCCCCCCATATTAAGGTTGTATTCGTGGACACAGAGGGGTTTCGTCACAACACCAGCCGCCGTACGAATTTGGACTGTCGTGTCTGCATGAAGGGAGGTAAGAAGGAAAACATTCTTATTATCCCTCCACTTCACAGCGAGCAAGTTATTACACTTCAAGCAGGCTCTCTCCCCCAGCCTAAGACGGGAATCTACAAGCGCTGGGGAAAGCCCCGGCGATTAGGTCGCACGGTGCCACATGCTCCAATCTGCTGATCAAACAAGTGACTAAACAGTGGCACGCTCGTGTAATAATTGTCCACGTACAAGTGGTACCCCTTTCCGAATAAGGGTGACGCCAAGTTCCACACTATCTTGCCAGCGCTCCCTATGTAATCTGGACAGTTCTCCGGCTCTACGTAACTATCTTTCCCCTCATAAACCGAAAAGCTCCACGTATAGCCTGTTGCCCTGTCACAGAGCTTGTAGAGCTTGACCCCGTATCTGGCACGCTTGCTGGGAAGGAACTGTTTGAAAGACAAGCGGCCAGAAAACTTAATCAGGGACTCGTCAACGCAGACAACTTGATTGGGCGTAAACAAGGCTGCAAAACATTGGTTGAAGTGGTTTATGAGGGGCCGAATTTTGTAGAGCCGATCAAATTCAGGGTCTCCACGAGGACGACAAAGTTCATTGTCACTGAAGTGCATGAACCGCAAAATCATCTCGTATCGTGCCCTGGACATGGAGCAAGAGAACACGGGCATTTGGTGGTGCGGTGAGGTGGACCAATAAGACCTCAGCGTCGGGAATTTGTGTATGCCCATGTTGAGGGAAAGGCCCAGAAAGGTCTTAAATTCGGAAAACCGTAATTGGTTTCCAATCTCTGGCAAGGGAAGGCACTTGGGGATTAGCGGCGATGTATTGACCAGCGTATATATTACTTTGGTCCACAATAGATCTATAGAGATCTTCCGTGAAAAACAGCGAATAAAAATCGGATGGCTTAAAATCAGCTGTTTCCACCTGAATACCGGGTTGGCCAGTGAATGGGGGAAGTACGGGTCCTGCAGAAGTGGTGGGCACCCAATCAGGATTGGCGAATTCTGCAGGAAGGACACTATGGGATCGACGGACCTGCCTTTGTCTTCTTCTTGGTGGCAGCGGGACACTACTTGTGCTTGCCACCTCGCCAGCTTCAACTGCACTTATGGGACTCGCCACGTCACCAAGTGTTACTGCAGTGCTGGTTTGACTACGTCCAGGGTGTACTAGGCCGCTGGTGCTTGCCAGTTCACCAGAAGGAATAGCGGCGCTAGTACTTCTTTGCTCCATACGAGAGACCTGCGGTTCCTGCACCTCAACAACATCAGAAGATCGGGATCGGGTACGCCTGACCTTAGCAGGGACCTCACCTTCGTCGCCAGAGCTATCTGTCATGGAGCCGCTGTCGTCTACTGGATCGTATTCTGAGCCTGATTCTGACAGATGAGTGACCTCCTCTTCACTATCTGACATACTCAGAAACAAGTAGGCCTGTTCACTAGTGTACTTGCGATTTGCCATTTTGGGCTCTAAATTTAGTAGTACACTAGTGAGATTCACAGGAAAAAAAGCTCCTAGGCTGCTGGCAACTGAATCAAAACGCTACCAAAAAAACTGTTAGCGATCGCAGGGATCAGGCCTGACTCTGCGAACGCTGCAGTTATGTGTGCTTAGTGTTTTGGAAGTGACAGTGATCGATCGATACTGCACTTGGGTGGGCTGGGCTGGGCTGGGCGGAGGGGGAAAACGCAGGTGCTAGCAGGTATCTGGGCTGATCCGCTAACAATGCGTTTTTTTTTGGAACCCTAAACTGCTGGGACGCTAGTATAGATCTGATCAGATCAGATATTGATCTGTTCAGATACTATACCACTAAGGGAGGTGTATGCTTTGCGCGTGGGTGTTTGCGGTACTGGCACTAACCTGGGGCGACGCAGACCTTATTTGACCCTAACACCTAATTGATATCACCCGCCGGGCGATCAGGGGGTTAAACCGATAGTTGGGTAATAAATGGCGGGTGCCCTGACAGTATAAAAAAACAAGCTAACTAACCAGCGTCACCCGTAACAGTTATACGGTGATCACTGGTGAAAGGGTTAACTAGGGGCAATCAGGGGGTTAAAACCTTTATTAGGTAATATATGGGGGTACCTGACACTATATAAAAACCTGACGGGGGACCTAAATAACTAAATAACTAACTGGCTAACCAGTGACACTTATACTGTGATCACTGGTGAAAGAGTTAACTCTAGGGGCAATCAAGGGGTTAAAACCTTTATTTAGGTTGTAATATGGGGGTACCTGACCTATAAACCTATTTATAATCCTATATAAACCTGGCGGTTACCTAAAAAAAAAAAACTGGCTACCTAGCGGCACCAGTGACACTAATAGAGCGATCAAAAAAAACGATCGCTTAGTGACACTGGCAAAAGGGGGTGAAAGGGTTACCTAGGGGGCAATCAAGGGGTTAAACCTTTATGGGGGGGGGGGGGGGGGTAGAGGGCTACCTTGGACCTAAAGGGGCCTAAAACTAACTGCCTGACAGTTATTGCAGTCACACTGACACTAAATGCAGTGATCAGTAAAATAAATGATCACTGCAATCAGTGACACTGTGACTGGGGGGGCAGGGGGTGATCTGGGGGGTGATCAGGGGGTGACAGGGGGGTGAAATATGTGCCTATGTGTGCCTGGTGTCAGTGTAGTGTTGGTGCACTAACCTGATGTCTTCTCCGCTCGGCGTCCCGGTCAGAAAGACCGACACGAGGAGCGTGACATCACTTCCCCTTGCCTGTGTTTACAATTACACAGGAAGGGGAAGGAAGCGGAAGAATCTCATTGGCCAGAGCGATCGGGAGGGGGTGGCCAGAAACGACTGGCCGTTACCTCGTCCCGCATCGCTTCTGAAGCCATCCCGACCGTCCCCGCCGGCGGAGGGGGGTCCGATCGGACCCCCCAACCGCCGGAAGAATGTCACCTACAGGTACGTGATTCTGCCTGTACGTGCCATTCTGTTGACGTATATATACATGGGGCGGTCGGGAAGTGGTTAAAGGGACATCTGCATATATGCAATCTTTTCCTGACATCTGGTAAGGAGGCCCTCTGTAAGGTGGTGGTGCACTTATATTTGTTTTCCAATCACTGGGTGTTTTTTTATATATTTTCTTTATATATATTTTTTATATATATAATTTTTTGAGATATATTGTTTTTCACTTTTCACTTTTTATATTTTTTAAAAAGTGTTTTTGTACAAAACTGCACTTTTTGAAGTGTAGCAGAATTACGCTATGGTGCATATTTTTAGTTTTTTTCTCGGTGGCCTGTAATCCTGTTCCACAAGCTTAAATTGTGAAAAAGTATACAAACTACATCGTACCATTCCACCAGACTATCTTCCAGCAACAAAACCATCAACCCGGGCTGGGTTAAAGCCACATGCGATTTTTTGGCTTACATCTGGTGAGCATGTTCTCTATAAATTGATGAAGTACTTCTTCTGGATTTATTCTACTAGGATTGTTCTTTGTTTATATTACTGGGGACTTTTTGATCATATTTTTAGTGTATATTTGGACTTTAATTAATTTCGGACTCGCAGTGCTGTGCGTCTTGTTTTTATTATTCATTAATATATGGAATAAACTTGTTACGAATAATTATTTACTTTTTAAAGTGCATGCTTCATTCAAACCCCTCACGTAGTTTCTTAACTGCCTATGTACTGACCCATTATTGACGTGATGAAATTAATGCCATTAACAATTAGTCTACCTGGTGGGTTTTGCTTATTTTTGTGGATATTTGGTACTGAATACATAATGTGTATTCTGCATACTTTGAAGATTAGAAATCTGGCTTCTCTCTTGTCCAGTATTTCTTTCCTCAGCCCCTGATATACTACTTTTTCTAATTCCTTACTAATTTTTGATATGTACTTTCTTCTTCCAGCAATTTACACATTTCTTCATGATATTTTTCTTTAGATTGTATCTTAATTCCTCCTCCTTTATCTGTTGGATACATCACTGTATCTTTTCTCTCTGTAAAGCTTTGAATTCCATTCTTCATATATTTTGGTCAACACTTTTTTTGTACTTTTAAGTTGTCCAAATCCTGTAACACATTTTTTTTTAACAATTCTATATGTTTGTTATCATGCACCTAAGCATTATATTCTGAATTTATTTCATAATTTGCTATGTTGTATGTCTCTATTTCCTTGTACTTTTTCATACTGATGTTCCAGGGGATTACTAAGTATGGATTTCTTAATATTGAGTTTTCTTATGTATTTTTGTACTACAATGTACCTTTCAAATTCATTTAGGTTTTTTGGGGAGGCATATTTTAAAACCCTTATCCAATACATGTGATTCATCATCTGTTAGTATTTTCCCACTGGGGTTGAATGCTCCTTCACCTAATTTTCTAATTTTCTTCTGTTTTCTGGCCCTGTACCCTCTATTCTTTATATGCTTCTTCTTGTCCACATTCCTTGTTATTTTCTCCTTGGTGACTGTTCCTCTCTCTCTCTCCCTAATAAAGACCTATTATATCCATATTCATAATTTCTAGGGGTTTCTGGTTCTCTGTCTTCTCCTAAAGGAGCATAATGATTATAGGTGGCTATTGGACCCCCCTTTCCTCTATAATCTGTTTCATTTATATTCCATTTAGACTGTGGTATAGAGGTTTCTAGGCGGTTTCCTGTATGTACTGTACTTCTGGGTGTTGTTTCCCAGTATTTTCTCTCCTCTCGATATTCTTTATATTGTTTTGGTGTGTACAGTTGTTGTCCCTTGGAGTCACTATCTGTTTGTGGTTGTTGGTACTGTGCCCTTTCTTCATTATTATTACTCTCCCAGGAGTAGAGTATGTTCAAACTGGATTTATCTCTCCTAATTTGCTTTGCCATTTAACCACTTCCCACCCGGCCAATGTACATATACGGCCGGGTGGGAGCCGTCTACTTCTGAATGGACGTTCCGGAACGTCCTTCAGAAGTAGAGGGATCGCGCGCGCGCGTGCCCGCGCAGCGGCGCGATCCCGATGCGGCCGTGTCACCCGGACACGGCGCATCTCGGATCGGCAGGAGGGCTCGGTGATTGGCCCTCCTGATCACATGACGGCCGTGTCGAATCACGGCCATCATGTGATGTAAACAAACAGCCGGTTGCTAGGCAATCGGCCCTCCTCTCCTCACAAGGAAGTCGTCGGTGAGGAGAGGAGAGCGGATCGCTGCAGCCGGCTGGTGATCAGTGAGTATTAGCTGTTTTTTTACTCACTGATCACCAGTCTAGTGTCCCCACAGTAAAACACACATGTCCCCACAGTAAAACACACATGTCCCCAAAACACACATGTCCCCAAAACACACATGTCTCCAAAACACACATGTCCCCAAATAATAAAAACACACATATGTCCCAGTAAAATCACATGTCCCAATGATTATCTGCACACATATGTCCGTAATCACCTGCACACCCCTTTTACATGATCATTTGCGTACATATGTCCGTGATCACGCGAACCAATTATTATACACTTAACGGAATTTTTTTTACTAAAAACATGTAGCAGAATACATTTTGGCTTAAATTTATGACAAAATTTGATATTATTGGATTTCTTTTAAAAAAGAAAGGAGAAAATATTGTTTTTTTCCAAAATTTCCGCTATGTTTTCGCTTATATCGCAAAAAATAAAAAACGGAGTCGCGAATAAATACCACCAAACTAAAGCTCTATTTGTGCGAACAAAATTATAAAAAATTCATTTGGTTACAGCATTGCATGACCGCGCAATTGTCACTGAAAGTGCGAGAGCACTGAAAGCTAAAAATTGGTCTGGGCAGGAAGGGTGTTTAAGTGCACAGTATTGTAGTGGTTAAATACTTGATCCAATAAGTAATCTCCCACATTCTTTAATATTTTTTCCTTTTCCTTTGTTGTACTTCCAGATCTTGTCTTTTCTTCTTTTCTTTTCCTTGTTTAATTGTGCCATTAGTCTTCCAAACTCTACAGTTTCCTTGAGAGGTTCCAATTTCTCCTTGAGTTCTCAAATTTGTTTGTCTATTGTTCTTATTTTTCTTTGTTTTCTTTCCAGGAAGATTTTTTAACCCTTCCATTCCTTTTTCATTGAAGAAATTAAACCATGCATCTACTGACTCCTTATCCAGTAGACCATGATTAATAGGAATCTCCCAACAGGGTCTCCTGGGGACTATATTTTCCCTAATGTACCTTTCAAATGTGTATTTCACAAGAGGCTTACTTTCTTTTCCATGTTGTGTCCTACTTTTCTCCCCAGACTTTCTAGATCTCCAATTTCTTTTTTGTTATTATGTATATTGTGGTTGATCATTCTTTGTTCCATAAATGTAAACACATCCATGATGGCTGCAAAAATCTGAGGAAATAAATGTAACTATAAAAGAACTATACTTCCGGTTCCAGCGCCGCACGACGGAGCAGTAATCTCCCTCAGCTCCAGCTCCACGGCAATAAATCAGCCTTTAAAACCGGCCCGACCCATTCTGCCTCAAACACACAGCTCTCTCCCCCCCGCTGCCTGGTCGCAACCCGCCGATGGACCGCTTCCTTGAAAAAGGCAGGCCGCGAGCACCACCGGCGCAATCTCAAATTGAGGCTGGGGATGCGGCCTTGTCATCTAGCGTGGCGGACGTGCAGGACATGGAGGTGAGCCGAAATGTGCTGCCTCCATCTAGCAGCGGGAGGCAGGTGACATTGAGCGCATAGCTCAAGAAGTGGCTGCAATCCTAGCTCCTACCATCTCAGCTGGAAAAGGCTGTAACCGCTGGCATGCTACTACTTAAACAGGAGCTAACAGAGCACAGCAACCGTCTCAATGAAGCAGAGGATTAAATTGCTAGCCTAGAGGAAGACATGTACAAGGCTCAGGCTAGCGAGGAAGCCCAAGATAAGACAAATCAGCATATCCTCCAGCGCCTAGAAGATTTGGAAAATAGGTCGCGACGGAGTAACTTACGATTTGTGGGAGTCCCTGAATCACTCCAATCCACAGCTTTAGCCAATTTCTGCGCGTGCCGCATCCCTGAAGCCCTGGGGCTGCCGGGCCCAGCCACGGTTGAACTGGCACACTGTCTTGGGACATACTCAGCTGAACATTCCTCTCCATGCACTATAATTGCCAAATACCTGAATTACGCTGACAAAGCAGCTATCTTGCAGTCATATCGACAAATGAGAAAACTTCAAATTGATAGCATCAATATTTTAGTCTTCGCCGACTACTCAATAGAAGTCTCCAATAGGGATGAGCCGAACACCCCCGGGTTCGGTTCGCACCAGAACCTTCGAACGGACCGAAAGTTTGCGCGAATTTTCGAACCATATTCGTTACAATGGACGCAAAATCAAAATTGCTAATTACAACGGCCAATATGCATGTTAATGTCATAAAACAGGTTTGGGGACCCGGGTCCTGCCCCAGGGGACATATATCAACGCAAAAAGAACTTTTAAAAATTAACGTTTTTTCGGGAGCAGTCATTTTAATGATGCATAAAGTGAAAAAAAAGTGAAATTTTCCTTTAAATATGGTACCTGTGGGGTGTCTAAAGTATGCCTGTGAAGTGGCATGTGTTTCCCGTGTTTAGAACTGTCCCTGCACAAAATGACATTTGTAAATGAAAAAAGAAGCCATTTAAAACCACTTGCGGCTTTAATGTCATGTCTTTTCCTGGCCATATGGCTGAAAATCCTTGTGAAAAATGGCATGGCATGGCTACCCCACAGTAAGCCCTCACAGTTACTCTTGGTGGGCGCAGGAATGGGCCCTGCTGTGAGTTATTAAATCAAGATTTGTAATTGCATGCACCTGTTGAACAGGGCAGAAAAATTGGGCCTTTGGTGGTGGTGGTGGACGGTGTTGCCACAGGACTGTAAGCCCTCACAGTTACTCTTGGTGGTCGCAGGAATGGGCCCTGCTGTGAGTTATTAGATCAAGATTTGTAATTGCATGCACCTGTTGAACAGGGCAGAAAAATTGGGCCTTTGGTGGTGGTGGTGGACGGTGTTGCCACAAGACTGTAAGCCCTCACAGTTACTTTTGGTGGGTGCAGGAATGGGCCCTGCTGTGAGTTATTAGATCAAGATTTGTAATTGCATGCACCTGTTGAACAGGGCAGAAAAATTGGGCCTTTGGTGGTGGACGGTGTTGCCACAAGACTGTAAGCCCTCACAGTTACTCTTGGTGGGCACAGGAATGGACCCTGCTGTGAGTTATTAGATCAAGATTTGTAATTGCATGCACCTGTTGAACAGGGCTGAAAAATTGTGCCTTAGGCACTGGTGCTGGTGCCACAACACTGCAACCCTCACAGATACTGTACTTGGAGCACAGCAGTCAGACGTGTTGCGAAGCATTGCCTAAAAATTGTAATTACACGCCCAAACAGGGGCTGAAAAATTGTGCCTTAGGCACTGGTGCTGGTGCCACACCACTGCAACCCCTCACAGATACTGTACTTGGAGCACAGCAGTCAGACATGTTGCGAAGCATTGCTTAAAAAATTGTAATTACACTCCCCTGTTAAACAGGGGCGGAAAAATTGTGCCTTAGGCACTGGTGCTGGTGCCACAACACTGCAACCCCTCACAGATACTGTACTTGGAGCACAGCAGTCAGACCTGTTGCGAAGCATTGCTTAAAAAATTGTAATTACACTCCCCTGTTAAACAGGGGCTAAAAAATTGTGCCTTAGGCACTGGTGCTGGTGCCCACAACACTGCAACCCCTCACAGATACTGTACTTGGAGCACAGCAGTCAGACATGTTGCGAAGCATTGCTTAAAAAATTGTAATTACACGCCCCTGTTATACAGGGGCTGAAAAATTGTGCCTTAGGCACTGGTGTGGTGGCACCCAGAAACAAAAATGTTCTTCCAAGCTATCAAGGAATGGATCATTGAGGAGGAGGAAGAGGATAGTCAGTGAACATAACAGGACAGTCACTCAGCATCAGCATAGGCAGTCTTGAAGGGATGTGACATTATAAATTATTCAGTTATATCCGCTTCAGGTGCCTGGTAGCTGGTGGTTATCCAAGACTGATTCATTTTTATGAAGGTCAGTCGATCAACCAAGTCAGTGGACAGGCGCACCCTGTGATCAGTGACAAATCCTCCAGCAGCACTGAATGTGCGTACGGAAAGAACGCTGGATGCAGGACAGGCCAGTAGCTCAATTGCATACTGTGCAAGCTCTGGCCAGTGATCCATCCTCAAGACCCAGTAAGCCAGAGGATTTTCGGTGGGAAAGGTGTCCAAGTCTGACCTTGCCCCTAGGTATTCCTGCACCATGTATATCAGACGCTGGCGATGGTTGCTGGAACCGATCATACCTTGGGGCTGCGGACTAAAAAATTGTCTGAACGCATCGGTCAGACGTCCACCTTCCCCACCGCTCCTTCTGCTACTGACCGAAGCCTCAGCAACTCGTTGTCCAGGACCAGGAGTTTGTAACCTCCCAGTTTCTGGGAACGCGTTGCACAGACCTTTCTGCAAGGCCTCTCTGAGATGTCTCATCCTCTGCTCCTCTGCGACGGCAAGATAAGGTCCGCAACCTTACCCTTGTACCGTGGATCAAGGAGAGTGGCCAGCCAGTAATGGTCCTCTCCTTGATCTGAAGAATACGAGGATCCTTCCGCAGGCTTTGCAGGATCAGGGAGGCCATGCAACGTAGGTTAGCTGAGGTATTCGGTCCGGAGTCTTCTGGGTCACTGAGGACGACATGATCGCCAGCCACCTCCTCCCAGCCACGTACAAGTCCACTGGTTTGTTGGGACTGTACATCATCCCTAAAAGACTGCTGCTGCTGCTGATGCTGAGTGCCAGGCTCCACCTCCATGCTCACACAATCCTCCTCCTCCTCCTCCTCCTCCTCATCCTCTTCCTGTGTGATGGGTGGGACAGAAGGAACACTGTCTGGATAAAGGGGGCCTTGAGAGGCAAGGAAGTCCTCCTCTTCCGGCCTCTGTTCTGCCTCAAGTGCCCTGTCCATTATCCCACGCAGCGTATGCTCCAACAGGTGGACAAGAGGTACAGTGTCACTGATGCATGCACTGTCACTGCTCACCATCCTCGTGGCCTCCTCAAATGGTGAGAGGACAGTGCATGCATCCCTGATCATGCTCCACTGGCGTGGGGGAAAAAAGCCAAGCTCCCCTGACCCTGTCCTGGTGCCGTAGTCGCAAAGGTACTCATTGATGGCCCTCTGCTGCGTGTGCAGTCGCTGCAGCATGGCCAACGTTGAGTTCCACCTGGTGGGCATGTCACATATTAGGCGGTTCTTGGGCAGGTTCAGCTCCTTTTGCAGCTCAGCCAGCCGAGCACTGGCATTATAAGATCGGCGGAAATGCACACAGACTTTCCTGGCCTGCCTCAGGACATCCTGTAATCCTGGGTACCTGCCCAAGAACCGCTGCACCACCAGGTTGAGGACGTGAGCCATACAGGGCACATGGGTGAGCTGCCCCTGTCGCAGGGCGGAGAGGAGGTTGGTGCCATTGTCAGAAACCACCATTCCTGGCTTAAGCTGGCGTGGCATCAACCACCTCTCGGCCTGCCCCTGCAGAGCTGCCAGAACCTCTGCCCCAGTGTGGCTCCTGTCCCCCAAAACACACCAGCGCAAGCACGGCATGGCATCTTTTTTGCCTGCGTACTCGCGTAGCCCCTTGTACGCCTACGGAGCACCGCTGGTTCCGAGGACAGAGCACTCGAAGAGGCCATGGAGGAAGAAGAAGAGGAGGGGGTGGAGGAGAGAGGTGTGTCACAACCAGTAGTAGCATTTTGGAGGCGTGGTGGCGGAACAACCTCCAACACTACTGCACCTTGTCCTGCATCCCTCCCAGCTGCCAATAGAGTGACCCAATGGGCCGTGAAAGACAAATAACGTCCCTTTCCATGCCTGCTGGACCATGAGTCAGCGGTAATATGCACCTTACCGCTGACCGCCCTGTCCAGCGAGGCATGGACATTGCCTTCCACATGCCGGTAGAGAGACGGAATTGCCTTCCGTGAGAAAAAGTGGCGTTTGGGAACCTGCCACTGAGGAACCGCACATTGAACAAACTCACGGAAGGGGGCCGAGTCTACCAACTGAAAAGGCAGCAGTTGAAGTGCTAGCAATTTAGCCAAGCTAGCATTCAACCGCTGGGCATGTGGATGGCTGGGAGTATACTTCTTTCGACGGTCCAGCAGCTGGGGCAGGGAAATTTGCCTGCTACAATCGGACATCGGTGTACTGCAAGTACTTGGTTGTGACACACCTAATTCTACACCTTCAGTCCTCTCAGAGCAGCTTTCAGAGAGGACTGAAGATATAGTGGGGATGGAGATCCCAGCTGATGAGGAGCAAGGAGAGGTCCGCTTTGTTCTTTGGTGTGGGTCTTTAATGTGCACTTGCCAACGAGCTGCATGGCAGGTCGACATATGTCTGCTCATGCTTGTGGTGCCCAAGCGGCTGATGTTTTGGCCACGCGAGATACGCTTGAGACAAATATTGCAAATAGCAGTGGTGCGATCTGATGCACTCGTCTCAAAAAAGGCCCACACCAAAGAACTTTTGTGATAACGTGCAGAGGCAGCGCCCTGCACAGGCGGAGCTCTGCGGTGTGATTCATTTGTTGTGCTGGCCTCTAGCTGGCCTCCAGGGGGCATCCTGCCTCGTTGGACATGTGCCACCGCATCCTCCTCCTCCTCCTCTCTCCCTTCAGGCACCCACGTGGAGTCAGTGACCTCATCATCCCCTCCCTCTTCACCACTAGAGCAAACCTGGCAGTAAGCTGCAGCTGGTGGAACATTACTGCCAGATTGCTGTCCTTCAGCATCCCCTCTCTCTGCGCGCACACTACTGCCTTCCTCAAGCTGGGTATCATCATCCGAGCCTTCGAATCGTTGGGCATCCTCCTGGAGCATGTACCCAACACTGTGCTCAAACAGTTCGGGGGACTCCTCAGGAGGACATGGTGGGTCTAGGGAAGGGGTGGCTGATGATGCCATTGAGTACGCGTTGGCAGCTGCTCTGCCAGTACCCTGAGCCTGGGTGAGAGAGGATGAGGAGGATGAGGAGGGCTTGGTCATCCATTCTACCAAGCCTTCGGCATGATGCGGCTCAACATGTCCAGCTGCCAAAAACAAAGACAAGCGTGTCCCATGGCCACGTGCTGATGACGATCCATGTCCACGACCAGCACTCTTGTCTCTAGAAACAGAGCCTGCTTGCCCTGTGTTCTTGCCTCGGGACGGTCTGCCTCTCCTTGGCGGTCTTCCAGCCATTGTAGTCGGTAGTGTATATTGTATAAAAAATAGAGCTCCTATGTGTGCTCACAACACACTGTAGGTCCTATGGGTGCTGACACAAACACACTAGAGGTACTATGTGTGCTGACAAGAAAATATAGGTCCTATGTGTGCTGCCACAAACACACTATAAGTCCTATGGGTGCTGACACACACACACTATAGGTACTATGTGTGCTGACAAGAAAATATAGGTCCTATGTGTGCTGCCACAAACACACACTATAAGTCCTATGGGTGCTGACACAAACACACTATAAGTACTATGTGTGCTGCTGACAAGAAAATATAGGTCCTATGTGTGCTGCCACAAACACACTATAAGTCCTATGGGTGCTGACACAAACACACTATAGGTACTATGTGTGCTGCTGACAAGAAAATATAGGTCCTACGTGTGCTGCCACAAACACACTATAAGTCATATGGGTGCTGACACAAACACACTATAGGTACTATGTGTGCTGCTGACAAGAAAATATAGGTCCTATGTGTGCTGCCACAAACACACTATAAGTCCTATGGGTGCTGACACAAACACATTATAGGTACTATGTGTGATGCTGACAATAAAATATAGGTCCTATGTGTGCTGCCACAAACACACTATAAGTCCTATGGGTGCTGACACAAACACACTATAGGTACTATGTGTGCTGCTGACAAGAAAATATAGGTCCTATGTGTGCTGCCACAAACACACTATAAGTCCTATGGGTGCTGACACAAACACACTATAGGTACTATGTGTGCTGCTGACAAGAAAATATACGTCCTATGTGTGCTGCCACAAACACACTATAAGTCCTATGGGTGCTGACACAAACACACTATAAGTACTATGTGTGCTGCTGACAGGAAAATATAGGTCCTATGTGTGCTGCCACAAACACACTATAAGTCGTATGGGTGCTGACACAAACACACTATAGGTACTATGTGTGCTGACAAGAAAATATAGGTCCTATGTGTGCTGCCACAAACACACTATAAGTCCTATGGGTGCTGACACAAACACACTATAGGTACTATGTGTGCTGACAAGAAAATATAGGTCCTATGTGTGCTGCCACAAACACACTATAAGTCCTATGGGTGCTGACACAAACACACTATAAGTACTATGTGTGCTGCTGACAAGAAAATATAGGTCCTATGTGTGCTGCCACAAACACACTATAAGTCCTATGGGTGCTGACACAAACACACTATAGGTACTATGTGTGCTGCTGACAAGAAAATATAGGACCTATGTGTGCTGCCACAAACACACTATAAGTCCTATGGGTGCTGACACAAACACACTATAGGTACTATGTGTGCTGCTGACAAGAAAATATAGGTCCTATGTGTGCTGCCACAAACACACTATAAGTCCTATGGGTGCTGACACACAAACACACTATAGGTACTATGTGTGCTGCTGACAAGAAAATATAGGTCCTATGTGTGCTGCCACAAACACACTATAAGTCCTATGGGTGCTGACACAAACACACTATAGGTCTTATGTGTGCTGCTGACAAGAAAATATAGGTCCTATGTGTGCTGCCACAAACACACTATAAGTCCTAGGGGGCTGACACAATCACACTATAGGTACTATGTGTGCTGCTGACAAGAAAATATAGGTCCTATGTGTGCTGCCACAAACACACTATAAGTCCTATGGGTGCTGACACAATCACACTATAGGTACTATGTGTGCTATAGGTCCTATGTGTGCTGCCACAATCACACTATAGGTACTATGTGTGCTGCTGACAAGAAAATATAGGTCCTATGTGTGCTGCCACAAACACACTATAAGTCCTATGGGTGCTGACACAAACACACGATAAGTCCTATGGGTGCTGACACAAACACACTATAGGTACTATGTGTGCTGCTGACAAGAAAATATAGGTACTATGTGTGCTGCTGACAAGAAAAATATAGGTCCTATGTGTGCTGCCACAAACACACTATAAGTCCTATGGGTGCTGACACAAACACACGATAGGTACTATGGGTGCTGACACAAACACACTATAGGTACTATGTGTGCTGCTGACAAGAAAATAGAGGTCCTATGTGTGCTGCCACAAACACACTATAAGTCCTATGGGTGCTGACACAAACACACTATAGGTACTATGTGTGTGCTGCTGACAAGAAAATATAGGTCCTATGTGTGCTGCCACAAACACACTATAAGTCCTATGGGTGCTGCCACAAACACACTATAAGTCCTATGGGTGCTGACACAAACACACTATAGGTACTATGTGTGCTGCTGACAAGAAAATATAGGTCCTATGTGTGCTGCCACAAACACAATATGGCTCCTATAAATGCCTGCCTGGGATGGGACAGAAGGTTGGGACAGAAGTTGGGGTGCAATGCTGTTCTAACAGCACTGCGATTGGTGCTACTGCAATGCTGTACTAACAGCACGCACACACCAGACTAATCCCCAGCAGCAGCTAATATCACACTCTGTGCAATCAGCAGCAATGAATGATCAGTAATGAATTGAATGACTCAGGTCAGGAGTTAGCAATGGTTTAGCAAAGAAGAAGAATATCAATCAGCAGACTGCTCTTCCAGAAGCCGGAACACATGTGCCCTGGGCCGACGGCGTGGTGGCCTTTTATATGGTGGGGCGTGTACTAAAGCCCCTGAGCTTTAATTGGCTACAGGCGTCCTGCCTGTAGCCAATTATTGCTCTCCTAGTTTCCAGCGCTGTGATTGGCCAAGCATGCGGGGTCACAGTGCATGCTTGGCCAATCATCAGCCAGCAATGCACTGCGTCGGCCGCAATGCATTGCGGGCCGCTCGCATCACACGAATGTGATGCAAACGGCCCAAATAGTTCTGGGCTTGCCAAGCGAGCGAACGCCCGGTGCTCGATTCGAACGTGGGTTTGAATCGAGCACCGGCCCATCCCTAGTCTCCAAGAAGAGAAAGGCCTTCCAACAGGTATGCTCCACACTGCACCAACAACAAGTAAAGTTTACCTTGGCCTATCCGGCCACCCTCCACCTCAAGGCACCCAATGGGGATCAACTCTCCTTTCAGGATCTGCAAGATGCACAAAAATGTCTGCTCTATTTACACCAGGATGCACATTCCATTTTTCCTCCTAAAGCTGCTCCAATCTCCAGATCCCTGGAGCAACGCAGTCCGTTACGACCAACGCTGATTTGCTGAGCCTACACGCCAACCACGGTGGTATCAATATTCCTACTAGGCACTAATATTTCCCAGAGCCCTTCAGCTCGTCCTCTATGTTGCCTTTAAGGCTCTACTACCCCTACTACTGCCCTACTTACTGTATATATTGTAATGTTGATTCAATTTGTTATCTATGTTATCAGCCGCTGCGACCGTTAGCACAATCCAGCCTCCCGCACCCCTGGACTCAGCTTGTCGGCTTATAGGCCTGCTTTCAACGGGCGCCCAGGCATATTTTTCACAAGATTCATGGTAGGGAGTTGGCTTTTGCTGCGTTCTCATGCGGAAAAAAGCAAAGTCCTTCCTTAGCTATGTTTGTTGGTTCTTCTGTGTTACTCTCCCTAAGTGAGCTCAAAGCCGATATAGCCCTTCTGCAGGAAACCCACTTGACACAAGTAGACTACCACCGAATGCAAAAACGATGGGTGGGTTTGGTATTGGGATCGGATGCGGTAGGCCGTAAGCAGGGGTTCTTGTCTTGTTCCATAAAAAACTAGATTACCAGCTGATTTCATGTGACGCAGACAATCAAGGTAGACTTCTCACGATCTGTATACAAATGGGAGACAGGGAACTAGCTATTACTAATGTCTATGCACCTAACAACCCGGGGACCCAATTTTTTGGGGGATTTATCCACCAGACTCCTGCTATATCCCCTCACTCCCCATGTCGTTGGAGGCGATTTTAACTCCATCATGCACCTGATGGAAGACAGATCCTCCTCCAGGTCTTCATCCAAGCCTGCCTCGGCCCTTGACCAAACCATGCTAGCCTCAACTATGGAATCCCTCCATTTCGTTGATCTCTGGCGGCTCTCTAACCCACTAAGCAGAGAATACACTTTCTACTCCATCCCCCACAAGGTGTTCACCAGAATTGATTACTTTTTTGGTACGGACTCCATAATCCCTCTAACCTCCGACACCCAGATCCACGAGCTAGCCATATCGGACCATGCCCCTATTTCGATCTCCTTTATCGACACTACATCGACTTCCAATCCCCGTCTCTGGCGCTTTCCCTCCTATCTTTATAACAATGAGGACTTCCGGAAACATATAGACAAGGTCTGGAGGGATTTCGCCAGTACTAATGCTGCCCATCTTAACAACCCCAATCTCTACTGGGATGCGGGCAAATCCTATTTACGAGGCAATGTCATATCATATGCCTCCGCATACAAGAGACACGCCTTCTCCAAGTACAAATCAGCAAGCCTCCACCTTAAGCAGGCCCAATTAGCCCTCTCCGCCCTAGACTCTCCCGACAATAGGGATGCTTGGCATAAAGCCAAAATGGACTTTGACACGTGGGCTGACGTTTTAGAATTAACCAAACGAGTACAAGCCGATGCAAAACTATACAAGTTTGGTAACAAAACAGGGAAACTTCTAGCCAGACTATGTAGAGGCCCTTACAAACCAACACACATCACAGCATTGCGGGACACGTCTGGGAGTATTAAAAAGACACCACGGGAGGTGAGTGAAGTCATGCATGCTTTCTACTCGTCATTATATGCGCCAGATCCTATCGATCACGGCTTTGCCCAGAAATTTCTAGACAGAGTTAAACTGACTCCGGTCACCCCAATCCAATTAGAGAGCCTTAGTCAGCCAATAGATGCCTCGGAAATTTCCTCTGCCATACACCAGCTCACCCTTGGCAAAGCCTCGGGCCCTGATGGCTTTTCTGGGGAGTTCTATAAGACAGTTCATACAACATTGGAAACTACCCTTCTCAGCGTATACAACAACATTCGGAAGGGTGGGCAGTATCTACCCTCTGGTAACCAAGCCATTATCAAGTTGATATCCAAAAAAGGTATAGACCCCCTAGATCCGGGTTCCTATAGACTTATCTCTTTGCTGAATATAGATGTAAAAATCCTTTCAAAAATAATAGCCACTAGACTGGCCAACATTATCCCATCCCTGATCCACCCGGCCCAGTCAGGGTTCGTGAAAGGAAGAACAGCAATGTTCAATATACGTAAAGTACTATTGGCCCTTGACCATGCTACTAAACATCGGAGGGGGGGGGGGGACTTTGCCATTATCAGTCTGGACGCGGAGAAAGCTTTTAATAATGTAAGCTTTGAATGGCTCTCCTTACAGGACCATTCTACCATCTTGTCAGGGCTATGTACACCGCTCCCGCGGCCAGACTGCTAGTGGCGGGTCTCCTCTCGGATGAGTTTCGGCTATTTAAAGGCACAAGGCAAGGCTGCCCCCTTTCACCTCTACTTTTTAATCTGGCAATAGAACCTCTCTCCAGGTTTATTAACACCAAAGAAGGCCTGCATGGGATACAGTTCGGCGAACTAGAGCTGAGATCTGCTCTTTTTGCTGACGATGTTATCATCTTCACGTGCGATCCTAACTCTGACATGTCCATTGTTAAACAAATTTTTTCAGATTATGCTGGGGATTGCACATTAACTACACTAAAGCCCCATACACACGGTCGGACAATCCGCGGACCAGGTCCGTCGGATCATGTCCGTCGTACTTTGTCCGATGTTGGTTTTGCGTACACACGGTCGGACAAAGTTGTCGGAAAATCCGATCATTCTGAACGTGGTGACGTTTGTTGCCTACGACGGGACAACGTAGAGGCTAGTAGCCAATAGCTTTGGTCTTGTAATGTGATCTGAGCATGCGTAGCACTTTGTCCGGTCGGACAAGCGTACACACGATCGGGTTTGGTGTGATCGGACCGGGTTGTCGGCAAATCTTTCCAGCAGGAGATAAGACTTTGTCCGTCGGACAAACCGACGAACACTGTCCGATGGTGCATACACACGGTCTGATTTTTCAACAACCTTGTCCGATCGGACAAAATCCATGAAAAAGTCCGACCGTGTGTATGGGGCTTTAGAGTGAAATTCTCCCATTAGGCCTCTAATCCCCCCTGAGCCCCCAGCTCACCTTTTACCATAGCCAAGACGCACATCACTTACTTGGGCATCAAAATTGGCAAGATCCCCTCCTCACTATACACCTTAAATTATCCCGCTCTAATTCACAAAATCACTCAAGAACTGGAAAACTGGAAGGATCTGCCACTTTCGCTCCTGGGGAGATGTCATCTATTTAAAATGGTCAGTTTTGCCCGCCTCCTCTATCCTCTCCAAACTCTTCCCTTGCTGTTAAAGCATAAAGATATACTAATTTTAAATAAAGCCACCTCAAAATGTATTTGCAGACAAAAGAGACCGCGCACCCCAGGACCAAAGAAGGTATAGGTCTACCGAATATCAGACTCTATAATCTAGCTTGCTTGCTAAGGATAGGCCTAGATTGGATACAACAGGTTTCCTGTTACTCAAATTTCTCACTGGAATCTGCTATGGTTCATCCTTATTCACTGGTGGCCCTACTACACTCCCAATGGAAAACGTTACACCCAGACCTCCAACATAATCTTCTTCTTCGGGACACGGTTATTGCTTGGAGGGAAGTGAGGAAAAAGGAAAAACTCCCCCCTTTCATATCCCTGCACCTTCCTATCCGAGGGAACCCCAGCTTTACCCCAGGGATGGAGCATCAAACCTACACTCTTTGGTCAAAAAATGGTCTTATCAACTTCTCGTCCCTCTGCGATATAGACTCTGGACTAACACTTTCTTTCTCCCAAATAGCTTAGCAGTACGCACTACCCAGCTCACACATCTTTTACTTTTGGCAATGTGTCAATTTCATCCACACTTCCTGCCAGGTAGCAGAAAAGAGATTTCGACCATCCCTGGTAGACAGCTTGCTACTTACAGGTCTGTACTCTATCTCTAAGCTCACCCCAACCATTGAATCATCGGCCACTGCGAACTGGAGAAAAGACTTCCCAGACCCAGATCTAACTGTCAAGCTGCTAAAAGGTTACAACAAAGTTCTTAAACTGATACCTTGTGAATACTGGCGAGAAACCCAAATGAAGATACTACATCATATACCCTTTCTTGTAGACAAGAGTAATCCCCAGGCCTTACTCTGCCCCCTTTGCACAGAGCCCAGGCCCACCTTGACGCACCGCTTTTGGTCCTGTTCTTTCATCGCCTCCTTCTGGGACCAGCTCATAATCTTCATACGGGACATAACCCGGCTGTATCTGCCAAAGGACCCTCTACTGTTAATCTTTGGCTACTGGGACGAACAATTTCTAACCGGGTCAGCCCGTGCGGAGCTGCAACACAAAGACTGGATCCTCATCACTCTCTTCACCGCCAGGAGGTCAATATTGAAAAACTGGACTTAACCATCCCACCCCACAGTCTCAACGGTTAATCAAGCGCTTCAGTTGCAACTCCACAGGGAAAAATGAACAACTGATTTCAACCATCCTGCCGCGAAACAGTGCTTCTTCTCACGGGGAACATTCATCAACACTACATTCCACCCCGCTTTGCCTGAATCGCTGCATACTCCCTTCATATACTATAAAAGCATTCTTTCCCAAATGGACATTGAGGGCACCTGTTGACCCAGGCCCTATGGGTCTTAATTACTTGACTCCATTTTAAGACATGCCCTTCTTCGTTCGCTATCAGTGCTGGATACTCTAACTTTTGAGCCCTGGACTCCTAAATTTGCTCCTACACCCCAGCATGATAATTTGCTTCCCATTAAGCTCACACTCCATAATGGGACTCGCTGGTGAATCCCCCCCTCTACCCTCCCCCTCCTCCCCCATTCTGAGTTATCTGCCTATACCAGACAAGCCTTTCTTGATGCTATGTTATAATTCACTAGTTATAGTCATTATTTTAGTGTCAATAATCCTTACATATGTAAAATTTGTAACCCATTGAGTGACGCGGACTAGTTTCCGTTGCCTCGCTGTGTAGTACTTGTCTCTCAATCTTTTTCAATACATTCTTTAGAGAAGAAAAAGAACTATACATATATATATATATGATACCTGCACCACCACTAATAAATAGGAATGAGCCCGATGTTCGAGTCGAACGTAAGTTCATACATAAGGGCCTGGTATAGATTTTGGGGGGACCCTCGTGCAATTTTTTTTTTTAGGTTCGCGGTCCCCCTAAATTTTCATACCAGACCCAAAGTGCCTGGTAATGGACAGGGGGCGGGGGGAACCCATGCCGTTTTTTTCAATGAGTTTTATCTATATTGCCGAGACCCAACAATTCATTACAGTTTTAAATTACTTTTTTCCTTTAGAAATTAAATTTTGCTGTGGTACTGTTCTAAACATGGGAAAACCGCTCCACTTTACAGGCATACTATAGACACCCCCCAGGCACAATATTTAAAGGAGTATTTCATTTTTATTGTTTCACTTTAAGCATTATTAAAATCACTGCTCCCGAAAAAACTTCAGTTTTTAAAACTTTTTTTTGCACTGATACATGTCCCCTGGGGCAGGACCCAGGTCCCCGTTTTATGACAATAACTTGCATATAAGCCTTTAAAATTAGCACTTTTGATTTTTCATGTTTGTGTCCCATAGACTTTAACAGTGTTTACGTGTTCGTCCAAATTCTTTGCCTGTTCGCGGGGGTGTTCAGCTCATCCTTACTAATAAACTATAAAACTAGTTTGCCAGTGAAATTAAAATACACGCTGCTGCTGCTGCAAACACCTGTTATGTGTTCCCATACCTAAGGTAAATATATAAATACAGTAAAAGATGTTGCACTGCTAGATAATAAAACACTAACTTTTTATACACTCACAACCACTTTATTAGGTACACCTGTTCTATTGCTTGATAACACAAATTGCTAATCAGCCAATTACATGGCAGCAACTCAATGCATTTAGGCATCTGGTGAAGATGACTGGCTAAAGTTCAAACCGAGCATCAGAATGGGGAAGAAAGGGGATTTAACTGACTTTGGACATGGCATGGTTGTTGGTGTCAGATGGGCTGGTATGAGTATTTCAAAAACTGTTGATCTACTGGGATTTTCACGCACAACCATCTCTAGGGTTTACAAAGAATGGTCTGAAAAAGAGAAACTATCCAGATAGTGGAAGTTGTGTGGACGAAAATGCCTTGTTGATGTCAGAGGTCAGAGGAGAATGAGCAGACAGTAACTCAAATAACCACCTGTTACAACCAAAATATGCAGAAAACCATCTCTGAATGCACAACACATAGAACCTTGAAGCAGATTTGCTACAGCAGCAGAAGACCACACTGAGTGCCACTCCTGTCTGCTAAGAACAGTAAACTGAGGCTACATATCACACAGGCTCACCAAAATTGGACAATAGAAGATTGGAAAAATGTTGCCTGGTCTCCTGAGTCTCAATTTTAATGGTAGGGTCAGAATTTTTTGTAAACAACATGAAAGCATGGATCCATCCTGCCTTGTATCAATGGGTCAGACTGTAATGGTGTAAGGGTGTAATGGTGTGGGGGATATTTTATTTGCACACTTTGGGCCCCTTAGTACCAATTGAGCATCGTTCAAATGCCACGGCCTACCTGAATATCGTTGCTGTCCATGTCCATTCCTACAGTGTACCCATCTTCTGATGGCTACTTCCAGCAAGATAATGCACCATGTCACAAAGCTAAAATCATTTCAAACTGGTTTCTTGAACATGACAATGAGTTCACTGTACTCCAATGGCCTCCACAGTCACCAGATCTCAATCCAATAGAGCACCTTTGGGAGGTGGCAGAATGGGATATTTGCATCATGGATGTGCAGCCGACAAATCTGCAGCAACTGCGTGATGCTATCATGTTAATATGGACCAAAATCTCTGAGGAATGTTTCCAACACCTTGTTGAATCTATGCTATGAAGAATTAAGGCAGTTCAGAACTCAAAACGGGGTCCAACCCGGTACTAGCAATATGTACCTAATAAAATGGTAGGTGAGTGTATATTTTCCCCACATACTTAGTGTTCAAAAGAATAAACAAATATTTCTTAAAAAAAAAAATCCTTATACCAATATCTATAAGTAAATGTGTACCATCAAAAATGTATGTGGGTAGAACCAAGATACCTTTAAGAATCAGGATCAAGGAGCACATACAACATATAAAAAAGGGGTATACCAAACACAATGGGGGTTATTTTGAAATTGCACTGAAAGTGTACTTGGAATTGCAGTCGCTGTAAATCTAAGGGGTAGATCTGAAATGAGTGGAAGCTCTCCTGATTTTATCATCCAATCATGTGCAAGCTAAAATGCTGTTTTTTATTTTCCTTGCATGTCCCCCTCAGATCTACAGCGACTGCACTTCCAAGTGCACTTTCAGTGCAATTTTAAGTGCACTTTGCACTTGTAGTTTGCACTTGTAGTTTGCACTTGTAGTGTAAAGGGGATTTGCCTTTCGTAAATAACCCCCAATGTATCAAAGCACTTTGCTCTGGTTCATAATAAAGACCCTTCCCATTGGAAGTTTTGGGGCATAGAGAAATATGTAAGGGAGTAATACAATTAAGACTTTAATTCAGCAGGAATCAAAATGAATTTTCACTTTAAAATCATTGGTCCCCTAGGGACTAAATGTTGAGTTTGATGCAGTTAATATGTACAGTTACATCCACTAACTTTAGTATACCTTCTATTTCTCCCCTACTTGGTATTTAATTATGGTATTTAGTGGACATTACCCCGATACATAATTTCTGGATTAAGTAAGTTTGTAGCAGTTGATAGCATTTTAAGAATTTTATATTTAACATTTTTTTAAATGTTTTATATTATACTATAATGGTAGCATCCTAGAATATCGGAAGCGAATCCTGTGTATTTCATGCTGCCCTTTAATGGTGGCAATACCGGCAAAACTATTAGCATAAATAACCCAGAATATAATTCCCACTGCAATACAAAGATGCTTTATTAAACATATCTTTCCGACATTAGGATTGTTATTTGCTCTATATATATCTGTAGCAATAACCCCCGAAGGAGCTGCTGGTATTTGATTGGGCTTACCGTTACCTCACCTTTCCACCGTGTCCGTCATAGAGGTCTAATTAAATAGTTACTCAAAGATTTCGGCTCCAAAGCTTGGTCGCTTTTTCCAATGCTTTATTGACAGAAAATAATAAAATAGAGGGATGGAGGGTTAAGGGAGATTCAGGTACCTTGAATTGTGGTTCACGGGTACTTCTCTGATCCAGAGGATAAAACAACTTCCACTAACTAAATCTAGCAAGTCTGAGTTAAACTACAAGTCAGACAAATCTATATTTTCACTTATAGCGTCTTCCCATCAGGAGCAGGGCGCTACATATCCATTTCGGGTCTATAAGAAAATGGTTGAAATTCCATTAAATTTGTGTCTATGGGAAAATGGCTGTCGAACATTAATCTCCAGTCTATGGAAAGATGGATACAGAACAATAACACATAGACTCCAACAAAATGGCCACTACGACCTCAATAAACATAGTGTATATACTGTAAGGCTGGCTCTATTTGACAATTTGGTACCTCGAATGTGGACCGGAAGTGACAAGGAAGGGAGTCCTGATTTCTAGTGCTGTAATTGTCTTTATATGCCTTTCTTTAACATACGTATGGCTGCAAAAGGGACCATGACCCAAATATACTGGAGGCATTATATAAGATAGCAGGAGAGTCTCTAGTGGACAGGAGGATTGGAATTGTCCATAATTTGGAGAGACATTGTTGGATGATGTTATACAAGTGCAATTCTCATTGATTGGAGGTTAGAGTTTTGGGAGCACTGAGGCGTTGCAAAGTGTGAAAGTGCAGTTTTTTATGCATTTGGTGGAGGATATCCAATGAGCACGGAAGAAGTTACACTTTTATTATACTGGAAGCTTATGAAGAGATTGTTCACTTTTATTATTTTTGGAAGTTTAGCACTTCTGCCTAGCAGCACTAGAGTCATGGGTTTGAATTCCAACCATGGCACTACCATGGCACTACCTGCCTGGAGTCTGCATGTTCTCCCTGTGCCTATGTGGGTTTCCTCTGGGTATTCCGGTTTCCTCCCACACTCCAAAGACATGCTGTTAGGTTAATTAGCACCTGTCTAAATTGACCCTAGTACAGTATGTGTATGCATGAATTTGAGTTAGTGTCAGGGCTGGGCTCAGCCCTTCGTTCTCAGAGCAGGCTGCTAAGCTGTCGTCTAATTGCCAGCTCCAATAATTCCACAATGACTCACCTGATGATGATATCCTGCTCGTCAAGTCCTCCTGGTTATTTAAGCTGTTCAGGCCAGACTCTCTTCGCCTTGTCAACACACCCAGAGACCCTCTCCTGTGTACCTGTTAAAGACTTGCTTGGTTCCTGATCCTGCTTGCTGTTCCACTATGCTGATTCTTCGGTTTCCTGATTTCCTGGCTTGTCCTGAATTATGCTGATCCCTGGATCCCTGATGTCCTGGCTTGTCTGACTAACCATTCCCGTTACAGAACTCTGGCTAGGTTTTGACTACATTTACTCTGTGTACCTTTTACTATTATCATTAGTGTGATTTTTACTGCACTTCTGTCTCGGCCTGATTCGTGTTTTTTTGACAGTTAGGGACCTTAGATTGCAAGCTCGTTGAGGGTGGGGACTAATGTGAATGTACAATATACAGTGGGTAAAATACTGTAAGTATTGAATAAGTCATAATTTTTCTAGGTAAATATATTTCTAAAGGTGCTATTGACGTAATTTTCACCACATGTCAGTAACAACCCATGCAATCAATACATACAAAGAAACCAGAACAAAAAAGTTCAGAAATTAAGGAATTTGTAATAAAATGGAATGACACAGGGAAAAAGTATTGAACACATGATGTGTATTGCCATTTGACCTCCAAATATGGTATGTATTATGGCATCCAAAGAGTTCAAATTTGGTCTGACCAGACAATATTCTCCCAATATTTCACAGGCTTGTCTAAATGTTGTGCAGCAAACTTTAAAAGAGCTTCAACATGCTTTTTCTTCAGCAAATGAGTCTTGCATGGTGAGCGTGCATACAGGCCATGGCGGTTGAGTGCATTACTTATTGTTTATTTGAAACAATTGTACCTGCTAATTCCAGGTCTTTCTGAAGCTCTCCACAAATGGTCTTTGACTCTTGGACAACACTTCTGATAATTCTTTTCACTCCTCTGCCAGAAATCTTGTGAGGAGCACCTGGTTGTGGACGGTTTATTGTATTCTCTAGTTGAAGACCTTTTTGGTCGAAACGCGTTGGTCTAGGCTTATCGCTCCTCACATTGCCCTGAATTTTTAACTTGTGATCACAATTTTTTATTGCTGTATGCCGGTTTTTAGAAATAAAAAAACATACTCTTTTTATGTATACTATTGGAAGCGATCCTTTTTTTTCATACTAGCCGGATGAGAGATTACCCTGCTGTCCAATTGGGTTTTTAACCCTCAAGACCCAGCTTTGGTGTTCTTCCCATCGGAGGTTCATTTGGTGGCCATCTATAACATCTGTGGAGGCCCTGGATCCTTTGGAATTCCGTGTAACTGCCGATTCCAGCACCCTTGCATGTATGACTCTTTGTCGCTGACCCTTGAGTCCACCTGTTTTGGTAAGAGTATGCATACCTCTTTCTTTTGTTGAAGAAGCACCACCTTGATGTTTTCCTTGCCAGACAGTGTCAGCATAATATAACCCTGCCTTACCATCTTTCCATGGATGATTCATAGGCCATCTTCAATAGATTTTCTCATTTGTTGGACTTTTTTCACATTTGCCCTTTTATGCATGCCACTTTTGATTTGACCCATTGCACGGTTTCATTTGTATATTAATGTGTACATGTATTAGCGCTACAACATTCACCATTTATGTTTTATATGTTTGTCACATTTTTTTAGCTGCTTTGCACTTGAGGTTAACACACTCACGCCTATATTCACATCTCTATGGTGAAATTATGTTCTTTTCACTTCCGGATTATGGCCCCAACAGTGCTCACTGGAACATTTAGAAGTTTAGAAATCCTTCTCTAACCAATGCAATCAGTATGTTTTGCAACAAAGAGGTTAATTCTAATTCTTAATTAATTCTTATCTAGAAGTGTGAAAATTTCAAATAATAAACATCTTTTTATAGCTTTCCCCTAATTTGTAAAAGAAAGTTATCTTTAGGTTCAGATGATGAGTTGCTTAGAGAAGCCCACAACTGTTGCGTGTAAGTATAGAATCAAACTCATAACTTTAAGAATTTATTCAATTGTGTAATTGTATTTGACTGATTTGGATAGAGGCCTAAGAGGCCAATTGAGTTTAAATTAGGTATAAAAATAACAGTACTGGATAAACTGCAAGGGTACATAAATTGTTGCACAAACAGCATTTTATTAGCAAATAAGTAGTTCCACTGCATCTCGGAGGGTTGAAAGCAGGGTTGGGGGGGCCCTGTCAGGAAGGCTGTATGAGGCTCCATTATTTCTAACAGCAGTCCTGCACACTTAATCAGCAAAGAAACTCTTCATGGACTCAACTATATACATACAGTATATACACTTCTCCTCTTCTACAGACTTGCTTGCAGAACTACTACTCCCAGCACCAGTTAGCACCAACTGTTTGATCCAACACAATCTCAGTTAGATCCAAGCAAATGCCCTTTGCAGACAGGGACCGCAGTCCCCTTTAGTAGTGTGGAAAAAAGAGAGGTCTTTGGTGCTAGCTGTCCTTTTTCTGGGGCTACTGCTCCCAGTACCACTTCTTCAGACACTGCCAGCCCGCCAGCCTGAAGCTGCCCCATTCACTAGCCCTCCTGGTTACTTCTCCACAGTCCTCCCAGACTGACTCTGCATCCATACCAGACTGCTTGCACCCAGTCCCTTCAGGCATGCCTCTCAGTCCTCTAACTCCAACACTCACCAGCCCTCTTGGCACTCTCCCTCCATGGTGATTTGCCCGGCAGTGTCCTCCTGCTGCCCTCTCCTTGCTCCCATGCCTCCTGGTCGGGATCCCTCCATGTGTCATGAGAAGGGGTCCCTTCCACACCAAGTTCAGGCCTGAGTTCACCCCCCCCAGATTGGGGGCTACTCTCAAATGCCTCCGACAGCCTAACACTCCATCTTCCACCCAAACTCACACTGCCCCAGCTGGCCTGACCCTGAGTATTTGAGGGGGACTGCGCCCTGCCAGTCCATCTGTTGGGGAATGGTCAGGGCCCTCAGAACACTCCAGACAGCTCCTCCTAGACTCCTACCAACTGCTTATGGAATCCTTTTCAAGTTCCCAGCTAGCAGGAGGAGTAACCAGAGATGCTGCTGATGAGTCATCCAGCCTACCTGAGTCACTCACAACACTGACCCAGAAAAACACACAGGCTTAAATTTACCTACACTAACAAAAATCCTAACCATAGCCCTCTAGCCACGCTAGGGGGTGCTACATTTTTAGTGCATGCAGCTAAAGAGGAAGTAGCTGCAAGAAGCTGCAGTAAATCAGAAAAGCTCATATTAAGCAAAGAATGCAAGAAAGGCAAAAAATGCAGCATTTTATTGAAAAACTGTAACAGAGGATGATACAGAGTGCTTTAGCAAATTAAACACACAGTGTTTTAGCAAATGAAATGCCCTTAAGTTAGGGTTTACATGTATTTTAAAAGAGTCGTTGAGGTTTTTTTTTTTTTTTCTTAGAAATCATATTTCCCAAGTGGTTGCAGCATCGGTTCAATGCTGCATCTGTCCTCCGCTGGCTCTAAGACTGAGAACTGAGTGACCAAAAACGCTGATCAATCAGTTCTCAGTGCTACGTGAACAGAGAGCTGGTGACTGTCAGTCATCGGCTCTCTGCTCGCCCCCCCCCCTCACTGGAGCACTGGGCTGTGGAGGGGGTGGGAACGGCTCACTGAGAGGCTGAACCAGCTTCCAGTCCTGGCACCTGAACAAATCCCAACCATATGGTCACACTCTTTCCCCAGCCTGGACTGGCTCTGTGACATCAGCTGACAGCAGGCTTCCTGTGACCCACAGGATAAGCTAACGAGCTTTGGCTGTACTTTTTAAAATATGTTTCCTGCAGAGCTTGTAATAATTTCTGTTGAGAAAATCAACTGAAAACATGCATTTTGACCCTGGGTGTCCAAACATTTGTTCTGTACTGTATATTTGTGTGAATTTTAATGTCTTTGTTGTGTGCATTATAGGAGTTCCCTTGTCACAGACTGATTCTCTTAACTTGTGCTTCTAAAAGAAAACCTTGAGAATGCCAAATTTAAGAAACTGGGTCATGCTGTACCTGGGGACAGTGTTAAATAGAACAATTGTTACTTGCAGCCCAACTTGCTGTCAGAAAGGACAGTCGCCATTTTGGAAGGTCTTTTAGCTTTAAGACACCATTCTGTGCTATTGATTGGGAAGTAAGAACTAATAAAGCTTTTTCCTGTGTCACAACATTCACAAATAAGAAACAATATAAATACTTTAAAGATTTTCAATATGCATAACAGACATTTTTTTTATTTGCCCTTCTTCAGAGTTAATTAATGGTTAATTCTGGCTACCGATACAAGCCTAAATATTCTGAATACAGGCAAAATCAGGCTCACTTCTGCATAGAAACCAATGAGCTTCTAACCCCAGCTTGTTCAATTAAGCTTTGGTAATAAAACCTGGAAGCTCATTGGTTTCTATGCAGAAGTGAGCCTGATTTTGCACTTTCCAGCTTTAGTAAATAAATCCCATTGTGTACTTAAAAGTGGGGTATGGCTGTACACCATTTCTCAAACAACATGCAACTTTACATTATGCAACAGCCTCCCAGATCTTTGGATTGGTATTCCCCTCTCCCTGTCAAATCAGTTTCCTGCTGAGCTTGTAATAATTTCTGGATATGTATCAATGCAAAAACAAGTTTTTAAAACGGATGCTTTTTCAGGAGCAGTGATTTTAAGAATGCTTAAAGTGAAACAATAAAAAATAATTATTCCTTTAAATATCATCTCTGGGGGGTCCCCTTAGTCTGCCTGTAAAGTAGGGCATTTTATCCATGTTTACAAAAGTATTGCAGCAAAATTACATTTCTAAAGGTAAAAATGTAATTTAGCCCTGGTTCACACTGGAGCGTTTTGACATGCGATTTGACATGTCAAATCGCATGTCAAATTAGCGGCAATTGCCGCCAATGGCACCGCCCTAATCGGTGCGACGCCACATCTGCATTTCTGCACTACTTTTTGCAATTTCTGGTGCGATTTATATTGACATCTTTGCAGAAACTTGCAATAATGTCACTGAAATCGCTACCGAATTTGGGACTGACATGCGGAAGTGAAATCGTCTCAGCCAGTGAGGATGGAGAGTCCCCAGAGAGCCAAGACTCTTGTGCACATTGCTGGATCATGATGGGGCTCCATTAAGTATCGGGGGCTGCTGCACACTGAAGGTTTTTTACCTTCATGCATAAAACGCATGAAGGTAAAAAACCTTGAGCCTTTAGAACCACTTTAATCCCTTTCATATTAGCAAAGAGAAAGAAAGGATCAGCTCTCTGAACCAACAAGAGATCTTCTGCTTTGTACAGATCAGCATAACAATATGCAGAGAGTAGGGATGGGCGAATGGTTCGGCCCGAGCATGAGTTTGCCGTTCGCCAAACAACCGAATTATCAGGGCGTTCGACCGTTTGTTTGGCCCACCAAACGACCACAATGCATTGCGCAGCCACACAGTGCATTGAAATCCCTGATTGGCTGAAGCAATGAAAGCTTTGCCCAAACAGGGCACAGAGCAATGTCAGAGCCATGATTGTATGCTGTCATGATGACTCTATCCAATCATGGCTCATTGCTGTTAGTCCCGACCTAACACTTTATAAGTATTCTTTCAATAGCAGCCATTTTCAGTGTGACATTGGCACAAAGAGAGATAAAACAGGCCTCTGTTCAATGCTATTAGACAGTTAGGGGGTCATTTACTTACTATAGTGCCAATATGCTATTCTGCAGGCCATGAAAATAGGGCCCAATTTTCTGGAGACGTTTAGGAGTTGTAAAAACATCAGTCTCTCCTAAACTCCTCTTATCTCTTCTGAATGTCGAGTTTCAACGTTTTTTTATTTAAAAAAAAGGTGTTTTGTCACTGTACATCATGTCCTGGCTTTTGCAGAGAGGCGTGTAGTGCAAAAACGCTTATAAAAAAAATTCTCTTAAACTCTCATAGACTCGCCTAAACTTTGTCTAAAATGCTTTAAATTTTCGTCTTTTATGCCACGTTTTTAAGCTAAAAACTTTGAAATTTTTTCTGCTCCTAGTGTGCATGGAGCCTGAAAATTGCTCTGCTCGGGTGTAAATGTAGCCTTAAAGTAATTGTTAAGCCACTTTGTTGCCTCCTTCCATCCCCTGTGGCTAATAATGTAAGGAGCCCCTGTGTCTGTTCTTTATTAAAATAATGTTGCTATATACCTGATTTCAGAGCGCCCCTCGGTGCTGACTTAACCAGCTGCCTCTCCCCTCTGTCAATCTGACAGCTGCAGCAAGAGGAGTCAAGAATCCCCCACTGAAGTCAGTCAGGAAGAGAGGAGGAGAGAGGCAGCTGGTCATGTGAGCGCCGAGCGGCACTCTGAAATCAGGTATTTAGCGGCATTTAGAATCAACGTTTTTTAAGTCCAGTGTGCATGGAGCCTCAGGTGTTTACAAGAATTTTTATTTGAGCATGTATGTGTGAGTATACGGGTGTTATAAAAACATATTTCGAACATTTTTCATGTGTACTCAAGCATTAGGATTTTTTGTTTTAGCCAAGTAACAGCACTATGGGGAGGAGGCCAGTTGTTATAGGCTAAAAAAAAACAAAAAAAACCTGAAAACAAATGCTTGAAAAGTGCTTGATTTAGGCATTCCTACTGAAGTCAAAATATTATTGGGCCAAAAAATGCCCAAATCTGCCTCAAAAATAACTTGTGTAGCTTTAGGAGCATTAGGTGTCGAGCTACAGAAGTTTGAGAGTGCATACATGAATGGTCACTATTTAAAGTCTGGCTCAAAGATATCAGAAACCCTCCCTTCTATCCCCCTCTAACTAACCACAGATATGAAAAAAATAAAAAACCTATCCAAATGCCCATTTTACTTATATGAAGCCACACTCACATGATGATCCTTCTCTTTTCTTCAGGTGTCCATATCACTGCACGATGTTGACACCTCCTAATGGTGGAGGCAATGCTTGCTCTGGTCCACTCTCATAGGTTTCAAGGTCTGAAAGACTCATGGGGCCAGTGAGGGCACAAAGTACCCAAGAAGATATCAAGCAGGGAAAAATGTCTGCCCCCCCAGGGCAGGAAACTAGCTTGGCTCATATAGAAAACTGTGATTTTGGTCCATTACAATGCAGGGTGGCTTAGGAAAAAGTATTTGGAACCAAGACTGAGGAGTAAGGTAATTTAATTGGTAGTTAAACCACCGTAACCTGAACACAATCAGCACGGCCTCTTATTGTAAATGCTGCAAATACCTAATTTCACTGCCGAGATTGTGATCAGATGACTGGCCAGCTTTCTCCTTTCCTCCTCTGAGAGATGCAGCGGGCGGGCTGAAATTCCCCTGCTGATGCCAGTCTGGAGGGGAGGAGGAGAGGGCTGGCTGGTCATGTGATCGCAATCTCGGCTCTTAAATTAGGTATTTACAGCATTTATATTTATAAATCATTCACAGAGGGGGACACTGCAATAGGAGGCAGTGCTGATGGTGAATACAGGTTAGTGTTATGAGAGCAGCACGAGGGGTGGCTCACACACAGACATAGAGAGGGGAGGGGGGGGGAGGAGGACACAGGAGCAGAGAGGAGAGCAGATAGCAGCCTGCTGATGACAGAGGCACATAAACTGACCAGAGCTCAGCAGCCATGATACACCATGGTCAGTATACAGAGGGGTGGGGAGAAACTGGTAGGATCAACCAGGTTTTTAGGTGTTACAGGGAGCCAAATGACACAGGACAATCACTGTGTAATATAACATGCTTTTAACGGAGCAGGTTCCTTTTTATTTTTTTGGGGTTAACAAACGCTTTAATGCACAATACACTACTTAAATTTCATTTTTGTCTGGAGTTGGGCTTTTACCTGTGATTTTGTTTGCTGAGAGTTTTGAGCTTCAAGCTACAAAATGCTCAGGGGCAAATGGGGCCTAACACTATGTCAACCATTCCATCTGTCACAAAAACTATACTTATAAAAAATAAAATGACAGCCATTTAACTCAGTTTAGTGAACTAAACAATGCAAAAATTCCCCAACCCGCAGTCTAGTTAGTCATTCTAAAAAGCTAAATAAGCTGTCTAATTTAATCTTGTGAACTGGCTAGCTGAGCTTAATAATGTAATATAATTTAAACATTTTTGAATTATTATATTACACACAAAAACATACATTATTTTATTTCCTACTTTACAGTCCGGCTTTTGTTTCTCTTAGGTATATTTTATATGGAGAAATGTATCTGCTGAAATGTCTCACTGCCATATATACCATGATATAAAAAAATAATATATAGTATTTTTGATGTCTCAGCTGAAGGTTTATTTCAGTAGTGGAAAATGTAGTTAGTTGAACTTACTAACATTAATCTTTCACTGACAATGTGACATTTTCCATTCAAATTTTGCTCCCTCATGGAAAATAAAGTTTTGATACAGACACCCTGTTGTTGAGAGATGCAAATACCTTCCTGACTACTTTCACTTTTCTGTAGTTATTTTTTGCTTAGGACTGCATATCTCAGCACATTCTTCATAGACTTGTTGTGGATGCAACTGGTAATAACATATTTGTTTAACATTTGTGATCTCTGCTCCATATAAGTTTGGTTTAAACTTGTTCTAAAAAATGTTTTGATGTAAAACCCTCAAGACTAGACAAAACAACATTGGCATTTACTGTGATTGTATGAATACAGAATGGTTGATGGGTCCAGTTTGAATTTTTGCAACCAACCTAACAATAAAGGTAATCGACGACTGTACAACAGACAGAAAACAGAGATTGCAAAGGTGAATTTAAGGTGAAAGCTAATAGCAAAATGAGATATGTGGTTGGTAAAACAGGGCTCTAACCTCCTTTTGTCTTATTTAAAGCAGAATTAAACTGTTTCTTAGCAACACATGCTAAAAAAAATGCTATTTACTTAATTTTTATTATTTAAAGTGCTCTTACCCATACATCCATGTATCCATGCTTTATTTTGTGGAGAAGTTACCTTGAGAAACACCCCCTAGCATTTCTAGATACAACCATCCTGCAGTCCATCTTAGCTCAGGCATGCAGGCAGGAGGATGTGTTTAGCTGAGAAAGCCTTCCCCTTCTTCAGTTGAAGGAAAAACATGTTCATGAAGACTCCTGGGATGTATGACATAATTATGGCCTAGACCAGAAACCAGGAAGCAAATAAAGAAATGAAAAAAATAAACTAAAATGTAAACAAGTAAATATAATATACTGTACCTTCCTATCTATGTATTAATGCTACCAGCATAAGGATTGAAAATAGTTAATGCTGCCCATACACATGAAGATTAGAAGAAGCAACAATTCTATGTCTGAGTAGAAGGTGACCGAATCTGCAACAGGTTTCCACATCCACAGCCATGGAATAGGATATAATATCAACTGGAAACCATACAAAATTGTGCATAAAGAAAAAGAGAAATGTGCTACAAACACAAAAGAGGATATATCCTCTAATGAAGTGCTATAGATAATACGTGTTGTGCTAATAAATAATCAATATCAAATAATGACCAATATAGTGACTGCAAATGCAATCCAAAAAAAGGATATCGTTCTTAGTGAAAGAATAAAAAAAATTTAAAACAAGCCTCCTTTAAATATATCAAGTAAATGGACATATTTTCTCTTCCCCAAATAGTCAAATATCACTAGTGTCACCCATCACCCATTACCAGGAATGATTGATAAGTTTCAGGCTTTCCAGATAAAAATTACCACTTTATTCAGAGTGGTCTATAAGCTCTCAACCCGTAGAGAGACAAAAGTGTGTAGAGAGACAAGAGGCAGACAGAGCATCCCTACTGTGAAGATTTCTCTAGGATCCAGGTGCCTGGAGACCTTTATTATGGGTAAGTAATGTAACTAAAGCTCTAGAAAAGATAAACTTTAACTTTAAGTAGACCCTGTCTAGTCTTTAAAAGTTTTAAATCCTGCAATCTATTGCAATAGAAGACAGTGTATACTCACCCCTTTGGTGGCCTGAGTCTCCTACCTCTACTTCATGAAGAGTCCTGCAGAGACGTAAGAGTCTGGAAATGGAAGCATGCCGAGGGCAACGCAGGCATCTGACACACCCGGAAGTGTTGAATGCCAGAGCAGTACTGGAACAGATGAGAGGTAGGGGAAACATGATTCCCCTTGAGTATATGCTGCCTTCTAATGCAATTAAAAGCTGAATTTAAGCCAGACAGGTATTCTTTTATTCCACCTTCTTAGCGGGACATACTCTCCTTTCTTCAATCCCCTGCTTTTTAAGCAATTGGAAGCAAAGGTTATTACGCATACCAAGAAGTAATTAGGCACAACACCAGAGTGGTGCCAATACCAGGAATCCCTGTGGGTATTTATTTGCTTTGTGCTATTCTGCAGTGCACCAGTATGTGCCCACTATAATGTGAGTGCTTTTATTGAGTGTTAATAAATGGATGTTTTTTATACATAAAGTCGTATGGAGTGATTATTTTTGTTTTGTAGAAACAGGAATATATCCTGCTATGGTATGGACTTTAACCACTTCTGGACCGCCCGCCGCAGTTTTACTGTGGCAGGTTGGCTCGGCTGGGAAAATCGACGTTATCTTACATCGCTCCATCTTTTGGCCACTAGGGGCCTGCAGTGTGTGCCCGGAGCTTATGCGAGTGCCCGGGGGGCACGATAACTGCTGGCCACCTGCGATCGCTCGTGACAGCGAGAGGGGAGAGGAGACAGATTGTGTGTTCATACTAAGTATGAATACCGATCTCTCTCTTCCCCTAGACAGTCACATCCCCCCAACAGTTAGAACACACCTAGGGAACACAGTTAACCCCTTGATCGCCCCCTAGTGTTAACCCCTTCCCTGCCAGTGACATTTATACAGTAATCAGTGCATTTTTATAGCACTGATCGCTGTATAAGGGTCAATAGTCCCAAAAATGTGTCAAAAGTGTCCAATTTGTCTGCCCCAATATCGCAGTCCTGATAAAAAGATCACTGTCATTACTAGTAAAAAAAAAAAATAATAATAAAAATGCCATAAATCTATTCCCTATTTTGTAGACGCTATAACTTTTGCGCAAACCAATGAATATACACTTATTGCATTTTTTTTGACCAAAAATATGTAGAAGAATACATATCGGCCTAAACTGAGGAAAAAATATATTTTTTGAAAAAAAAATTGGGATATTTATTATAGCAAAAAGTAAAAGATATTGTGTTTTTTTCAAAATTGTCACTTTTCTTTTGTTTATAGCGCAAAAGATAAAAACTGCAGAGGTTATCGAATACCACCAAAAGAAAGCTCTATTTGTGGGAAAAAATGGACGTCAATTTTGTTTGGGTTCAGCTTTGCACCACCACGCAATTGTCAGTTAAAGTGACACAGTGCCGTATCGCAAAAAATGGCCTGGTCATTGAGCAGCCAAGTCTTCTGGGGCTGAAGTGGTTAATGGCACCCACATGAGACCGAAACAATTACTTATAAATTAACAACCCTTATTTACAACAAATAATAAAAAAAACTGTATACTGTAATTATAGGCTTTTGAAATATTACTGGCCTACTTCATGACTTATTCCATTATCCTCATGATACTCAATCTTGCTCAGGATATAATTAATTAGGCACCAATTCAAATAACTTTCCCAAGATTCAACCTTTTGTGAGGGTTTTTGTTCAGGATATAATTAACCCTACCCAGGATACTTGAGTGGACATCTAGTATGATTGTGTTATTGTAATAATGGTGATATGGGTTACCCTGTATGTGCCCCATTTTTTGTTGGCCCATGTGAGGTTTTAGATGTTTCCAATTGACATCTTTATTTATTTCTATAAGGGACAGTTAACTAACCTACTACATATTTGAAAATTCCTGAATATATATAAGGACTTTAGCCCCTATGTTTGCCCGCCAGGCTTAACCAGCATGTCATCACTCTTCCATGTTGTACTGTATGTAAGGGCTGTAAAGGCCTTACCTTGTATATTGTATATATGGTGTAATACATGTATAGAACTAGTAACACATGTTTTATCTACTTATCAGAATAAGATACCCCATTTATTATGATCCTAAAGAAGCTACACATTTTGCAAAACATGTTGACCATTGGATGAGGACCCACACACCTCCTACTGTAGTTTACAGTATATATGTTGTATGATATAGAGGTGCTTCTGATGTGGTCCTATTGGGTATATCTATTTTATAAAGGTGTGTATCAGTGTAGCGCTAAAAATGTCTCTGTGCAGCAATGGTTATAGACTGGGAAAATCAACAACCACCAGTTTGCTGTTCAGAATGTTGTTATAATAATAACAAATTTAGGTCAAATGAGTGGTGGGCACCGGGTCCTCTAAATGAATGAGGGCGTGGTGTACCTCCAAGTCAGATAAACCAAACATGTGGATGCACTACCAAGTGGTCCACACCATCTGCAAGTAATTAGTGAGATTATCACCAAACTGATTAACTGATTAAAGTGAGCAAACTTGTGTAGACTAACAATCTCTAAAAACGTGTCTCAAAACAATGGTGTTGGGTCTGTTATGTAATCAAATACATGAAATTACATTGGCAATAGGTATATTTAAATCAATATTATTGTATCCCTGATAGTAGGAGCAGGGTAGATGCAAACTGCTGAAAAGCAAGGGGGCTAGGGCACAATAGGTATGTCAAGATAATCCACATATCATCTGAGTTCTTATCAAAGCTGCCACTTAGCTAATGAGCAGATAAAGCAGTAAATGATCAGTATACACCGCAATACACTTATTCAGTGGATGACATATGGTAAAGAACAATACACTTATTCAGTGGATAACATATGGTGAAGAACCTCAGTGAACAGTCCTGATATTAGTGGTTTGTGGACAGAAAAACATCAAACTATATTTCAAGTAAAATGAACTATATCATAAAGTCCAAATGGTACGAAGCAGAGTAATGATGGTGATATGGTTCAGATGTTGGATCCTCTCATCAAAGGGCAACAATGCAACCGGAAGGGAAGAAATCATAAGCGCTTACCATATGTGGTGGACCAACTCACCAGAAGTGGAAGGTCGGAAACAGCTTGTATGACTACCTCCAGGTGCCAAAAGTGTGGGATGAATTGTTGAAAGATGGAAGTATGGGCTGGAACGTCTCGAGGTCCTTAACGGATACTCACCGACCGGATGGATGGCAACTAGATCGATATAGTTGGATCAATGCTCATCGGTCAGGCTCACCATGAATAGAGAGAAAAAACAAAAGAGGGACTCCTCATCGTGTAAAACCCAAATGCAAGGGTTCACTTTTATTATAAAAGAACAAGCATCCAGCAAAAAGGTATAATGAAATGGAGCTGTTCAAATAAAATCAAGTAAAAAAAACGCAGTAGGCAATAAAGCTGAGAGACCCGACGCGTTTCGTCTGAAAAGACTTCTGCTGGGGTATGTCTATTTTATAAATATGGCTGTGGTATCTTGAAAACTGCATATTTTTATATTTTGTAAATGCAATAGCGGTTTTTATTATTGGTTGTAAATAAAGATTGTTCATTTTTAAGTTATTGTGTTGGTCTCATGTGGGTGCCATTACAGTCCATACTATGGCAGGATATATTCTTGCAAGTTTCTACTATTAAATCTAGGATGTTGCACGATGGAGGTCTCTTTTATCTATATATCTTATGTTTTGAACTGCACAGTCCCCCGCTGAAAGGTTAAGGCGAAAACTAAAAGTCCCATTCCCTTAAAGGGGAACATGCTGAAATAGACTTGTACAGTTATATACAGTAGGTCAAAATTCACAGGTGAAGGCATTGGTTGCACATTGGTGGTGGTCATGAAGTAAACACATGTGTGAAGTGCAGTGGATCATGGAAGATAAATTGATATAAGGACACGGTTTATGAGCATTGCAATCATTTTATGCTGTTATTGTTTTTTCCTGAATTTGATTTGGCTTTTTGGGTGAATTTTTTGCCAACACTGGACTTTAGCAATTATTTAACATAGGTATAAATACTATGTACTGGATTTATTATACTGAATAATCACTTTGATAATGTTTAATTTTTCACCATAATGGATGGTGTACTGTTTTTTTTGCAGCATTTGTTTTAAAATATGCATATACTTTGTAGCACTGTCCTTCACAAGGGGTGTAAGATATAATAAGAAGTGTGGCACTGATTTCATATTATTTAGGTTCTTGGATTCGTCTACTTCAGTCCTGCAAGACAGCTTATGAAATCTATAGATGCAAAGCATATTTTTGCACTAGCTACCCAGAAGCATTAAATTATATTCTTTTATCTCATGGTCTTCTTGGCATGTGAGCCTGTGTATTGTGTAATAATATGCTTAGCTCCAGGTCTGTTGGAACCAGGTCTGGGAAGAGTCAAAACTGCTTCAAGGTCAGCAAACTGAAATGTAAACAGTCACTGCTGCCTATTACACTTTGCACATAATTATTATTATTAATATTATCATTATTATTATGCTTAATACATCTGACGCAAAACATTTTTTGCCCCAAATTAGCTGTACCAGCATGTACAGAGGACAGAAATGTTCGTTATTACAAACATGTACCCATATATTGGGAAATCTCAGTGGTTAATAGTAATTGTTCCATTGTCTCCATAGGAATGAGAAAAAACACACACCAAGAATGTCCTGCCAAGTCTCTTTTTATTGTATAAATATAGACTATAAAAACTTATAATAGCAAAAAAAAAATACTTTAAGGAAGACATTACAGTACTGTCTTTTGCATTCCATATAAAAGCACAGCTTTTGATATTTTCCAACCTAGTGACAATATGTTACATATGCATTGTTTTTTTTATAAAAATCAAATAATCTTATTTAGAAAATGCTTTATGGCTGTATTGAAAGTACCCTGCAAATTTCTGTTTGTAAGTTAAAGAGAAATATGCATCAAACATTAGAAAGTAAACACAGATAACCACATAAGTGCAGATGGAAAGATTAACTGTGTAAAAACTTTTCAGGACAAGTCATTATATTTACTGCACTTTAATTCAAAGAGAGCAAATCAGAAAGTACGGTAATTAAGATTCTTTTATTATTCTTCAAGTTTATATCTTAAATAAAAACTGTCTTCAACTAATTCTCGTTCCCTCTTCAAACATAGCTCAGCATTTTCAATTTATTTTGGACCTTGTCTTAGTTTTCCTCCTTCACAGTGACACTGGAATTGTTAGAAATTGTTAGGATCAGCTTTCATCATGAAGGCCTGAGTTTTGGCACTCCTGTAATTTAAATGAACATTGCCATTTTTCATAAATACACTGTGACATTTTTGTTACAGTGTATATATAGTAGTTATTTCATGTGGGGATCAAAGGGTTTCCTTTGACCTACATTTAAGGGCCATTTGTTAAAGGGGTAAAGGCTGTTCACTTTGCAAAGTGAATGTTATTTCACTTTGATTTCTCAATCATTTGCAAAGGATTTGTTTGCTAGCATAGGTAGAACATACACTTTGCAAAGTAAACTGCCATTACTTCTTTAATAAATCAAACTCAAAATGGTAGTTAAAGCAACCTCATGTGAAATAAATGTAGCACCCTGTGCTAGATGTAGATTTTTGTGAGCACAGGTAAATTTATTCAGGCCTAGCTGTGAGCTAGGCCTGTTTGTTTTGATCTGTGGGGCTGGGAGTGGCCTAGAATAACAGCAGGCGACTCAAATGCATCATCATTTCTCTGTCACCTCCCTCTGGCTTCTAGAAGGGAGGTGGGGAAGAGGAGTGGAGTGGCATGAGGTGTCTCAGGGAGCCCTGACCTATCCCCAACTAGGATTGACAGGGGGCAGGCCTCCTTGATATACCCAGGGTCAGCCTTGCTGGGGAGGATCTGTTGGGTGGAATAATTGAAGATGGAACACTAGGTTGTCGGGGCCTTGGAGGCTGCCCCCCAGTTTAGGGGGGTGACCTTGGGCTTAAGGGTTTGGGTGCAGAGCAGAGGCCTTTCCAATAATCAGCGAGGATCTGGACAGGAGGCACCAGGAGCCAAAGAGGACAACAGGCGCTAGTGTTACCGGGCAAGTCTTCAGGAGGGATCCCCCAGGTTCGCAGCGAGGAGGTCTGGTGAGTGGCAGGCACAGTTGGGAGAACTGGGAGGCATGCCAGAGCAGACTGGGAGTGTGCAGTCTGAGATGGATGTAAAGCCAGTGGGAGAGACTGTCATGTCATGGGCTATAACAATGGGCAGTTGCAGCCAGGAGGGCTGGCTGGGCTCAAAGATGACTTATTGGGAGCAGGATTCCACCAAAGGTCAGCTAGCACTAAAAGATCTTTTCCTACTGTTTGTTGCTACACCATAGGGGCCTGCGGTCCCTGCCTGCAAATGGCAATTGCTGAGGCCTAGCTGCGGAGAGTTGGTCATAACCATGTGCTAGCTGTACTAGAAACCAAGTATTGTACAGGAGAGAGGGAGTCTGCAAGATAGCGTTGTGCTGAGGAAGGCTGGAGCTCTATCAGTGTAAATAAAGGTTTCAAGTGATCTATCTATTGACTTTGCAATTTATTCTTGGGCATCCCATGAATTCCTATCCCCATCCAAGTTCTAATCCCTTAATAAAACAACAAAAACAAAGCTGGCTGACTGTTCATTGTCTTGGAGTGTCTGGAATGCCGGCTGGGCAGGGGAAGACAATATTCAGCAGCTACATATGTACTGCTACATAAATAAAAAAATAAAAGATGTAAAATTGAAAAAAATAAAATGTATACACATTTTACCCCTTATTAATCCTTAGATGACCCTAATAAAATGTACCTAGCATTAGATATATATTTTCATATTATGTGCATGCTAGGTATTTATTACAATACTCCTCCTGACAATGCCTTCCACTTTTCTCTCAAGAATAAAAGAGCCATCTTTATTTAGGCATCATCCAGTGTCAGTATGTACTTCCTGGACTAAGATGCTGATGTCAAATGTATGACACAGATCAGCCTCCCTTTCAGCCTTATATTACAATGTCATCGTTTGATCACTGGAGGAAATGCTTCTTCCTGCCTGCAGCAGACTAATTACATCATTTCAGCCTAGGCTAGAGCCCAGGACAGCTTTTTAGTTAAAAATATTGTAGTGGGCACACTTTAACAAGTGTGTGCTATACGTGGAAATTTTGTTTTTCCCTCAGAACAGTAATCGGGTTCTGAGGGTTAATTGTACAGGTTAACTTTGGCATCAGTTTGGCTGGGCTGTACTAGGGTTCTGCCTGGTCATGGGTGCAGTGAGGTACCCATGACAGGTTTAGAACCAGGCATGGTTGGACGTCTTAGGTATCAATCTTCCCCGGAGCAAATCAGTGGGTGCGCCTGGCCCCACTGTGTAGTCTGGGGAAGGGTACTTAAGGTGCTGAAGTCACGTGTTCGGGGTTCGGCCGCAGTCCTGCTTCCTGGTTCTGGACCGGGGTAGCCCCACGAGGGGTCCCGGGCCTGGGAGCGTTTGCCGTCCAGCAACATGGTCAGTTTGACTAGCCCCATAAACCTGCATGGTCTGGGGCAAGGATCTGTCTGTTCCCGAATCTCGGAGCCGGTTAACCCGAGGCCCAGTAACTGAAGGAGGATTCAAGGCGCCCCGGTGTGCTCTCAGTATTGGAGAGGCACCACAGCTCGTACAAGTGCCTGGGGGAAGACTCTTCGGAGGAGGGCTGGCATCTAAGTAAGAACCTGGAAGCTGAGCTGTATGGTCACTAAAGAATCCACACTTCCACAGTACTGCCAAGGAGACAGAGAAAGTTCCAGGTACTGTGAGAAAGGTTCCTATTCACCTTCGGTTGCAAGTTTTTTCTGTGTCAGAGACTTTTTGCAAGGTACCGGATCACGTTGTTGGCTGCCATACCTCTGGCTAGAGGTTTGTCCAGCATTGAAGTACCCAGCTGCCAGTGGCTACTCTCTGGGTTGATTAAAGACATTCTGTGGATGTCAGCAGTTCAAGGTGTCTGAGTTTCTTCACCCTTGCCCTCTATTCCTATCTGAGACTGTGTTATGTTGGATGTTACCACTGCAGAAATAAAAACCTTCAAAAGGACTTTTTATATGTCAGCATCCAAAGTTGTTGGGTACTAACCCTGGGAACCCATAGACATTCACGACAAGCCAAGAGGAGGTAACCGGTAAGCCCAAAAGTCAAGGCCGCCCCTCTGTGGGTTATGGCTGCTACAATATATTATTTATTTTTGAAAAACTTTTCTGTTGCTTAATATTGGGACATGTCAAGAATGTACTGTATTTATGCAGACTTGTAAAGTTATAGAAAGGTCCATATTTTCTCCATCATCCCAATATTTAAAGTGGTTCTAAAAGCTATCAGTTTTTTTTACCTTAATGCACTCCCTGTAAGGTAAAAAACAACCACTAGCTGTTCCCCCCCACCCCCATCCCTAAACACTTACCTGCAAGTCAAATCCTATAAGTAGGGAGTGTGGGGAACATAACCTGGCTAGGAAGCAGACGTGCATGGGTGCCCCAATAGCAGGGTTTGCTTTGGGGGCACTCACAGGGGAAAGGTGAGAACAGCAAGGGACCATCAAAGAAGAGGTAAGGGGCCGCTTTGTGCAATATAATTTCACAGAGCAGGTAAGGCCAAAGATTTATTTTCACTAAGAAGAGAAAGTGTCAAGCAGTAGGCTCTCTTGTCTCTGGCTCTTTCGATCTATCCTATGTCCTTGATTTCCCTCGTTTGGGTAATAATCCAAAAAATTGAGCAGTTCAAAGGCACGCTCATTCCCATAGCCCCTTGGTGGCACAAGAGGACCTAGTTTTCCAGTACTATGAATCTTTATCTGGCACCGTCCTGATCCTTTTCAAGCTTTTTATTTTAATAAAAAAAAATATTTAAAATATATATATTATATATATCATTATTATTATAATATAAAATGTTTCAGTTTTTTTTTATTTAACCAAAATACTGTACATTTAAAAAAAAAATTATATTTTATTTATAAATGTATTATTACTGCCATACTTTGTATCAGTAACTTAATTTTAGTGCTATAAATGGGTCACATTTAATAACATTCGTATCTAAAGTAACATTAGTTGTTTTAAAGCTAACAGTGTTTAAATTAGTTTTATGTATTTTTGTCTTTTTTGAAAGATAATATTGCCAAATAATCTTTTTTAGCTTAAAAACTATATTTGCATTCATTTTATATCAAAAGTAATTAAAAATTATTGCTGAATCAACAGCCCCATGTAAAAAATTTAAAAAATTGCTCTGGTCCATAAGAGAGCTGAAATGATTAAAAGTATGTTTGTTATAATTCAATTTGAGGTCACCTTAAAACAATTATTTATCCCTCTGCAATACAGACATTTATTAGAACTATTAATAAAGAGCAGAGCTGAAACAGCTTTCTCTCTTTTCTGGCAACTAAGAAATAATAGAAAACTGTGTTTGTGGGTGGGGGGGGGGGCGACTTTACTCTCTCAATCAACATTAACTATTTTTAATTTTTAATTCTTATGCTGCTTGTATTAATACATTGAAAGGAAAGGATATCATATTTACTTGTAACTTTTTCATTTTATTTCTTCAGCTACTTTCTGGTTTTCAGGCCTAGGCAAATGTCATACATCCCAGATATCTTTACTAGGTGAGGAGGGATTTTCTCAGCTAAGCATACCCTCCTGCTTGCATGCCTGAGCCAAGAGCAGATGGTTTCCAAGACATAAATGTTACATGAATCATATGCCCTTACTCAAGATGAGCACAGCAAGAAATGCTAGAGGGTTGTTTTTTAAAGTGATTTCTCAGAAAAATAAAGCATGGAGATATGGATGTAAGGGAGAGTTTGCTTTGAATATTAAAAATAAATAGCGCTTTTGGTTTGTTGTGGTCAGGTGCAGTGTAGTTCCACTTTAAGTCCCAAAACTAAAGGGCCAGTCCACCCAAAAACGGTTTGGATTTAATTCAGTTTTTCCATTATCAGTAGTTATACAGTCGTCTAATTCAAATCACTGTAACAAAGCAGTTTGGGGCAGGAAAACAAGATAAATACTCTGTGTAAAAGTAGGGAGCCTAGAAGGAAGTCATAGATTTAAATTGTACCTAAACTCATAACGTGAAGATTTGCCATATTAAAGGAAGCATCTAGAAATGACAATTGTGTTTATTTAGTTCCCTAAAAAAAAAAATTGTGTTTGTCATTAAAGTGTAACTAAACCCTTATAGTCAAAGATGGTGACATTTTGGCCTCCATTTAGATTGCCAGCTGTGATGGTGCTGTGCTTGTGACCACTATGACATCAGCCATTTGAGGGGTAAAACGTTCAGTTGAGAGCTTACCTAAGCACACTGTTAATTGTGCCAAGTATCGCTAAAGGCTTTCCTTGAATGTAACTGTGTTGGGAAGCAGTTTAAATGGTGGGAGTAAGTCCTCCTGAGAAGTAGACATGCACTTTCTGACATGTGACTGTGCTCAGACACTCCTCCTTGAGCCTCATAACTGCATATTAGCAGTGTAAAATCAGCTAAAGCAATGCTGACTTCTCTGACTACTAGTCTGACTAGTTACTAGTCTCCCCAACTTTGATAAAATCACTACTGTACTGCTCATTGTCCTCCTGAGTGCTTGATGGAAAAGCTGTGCTTGTGGATCTGCAGTACTTTCTGTATCTGCAGTCCAAGCATGTCCCTGCGTCTGCTTCATTAATTCTGTAGATCTGTGCTTTTTCACCTCTCGCTGCTTCTTGAATATTAACCCAGATAGCAAGGATAACTTGCCACAAATTTGTGGCAGTGTTGAAATGTAAGTCTTGCTAGCTTGCTGCACATTTTCACTGGCAAGTTGTACACTTGCAGAGCACTCGAAGCACAAGTTCTAGTTGACACTTTTCCAATTTGTAGCAAATTGCGTGGCAAATCTTTAGCCCGTGGTGATCACAGAGTCTTTAGCAAGAGCAAAGTTGCAGTGGTGAGCCTAACGCAGGAGCTCTGCAAGTCACATTGACCCCTGTGGTGGGATGACTATTGTACAACATAACTGTAACTGAACCAGAACTTGCAGCAAACTTGCAGAATGTTTGCAAAAAAAGTTGATCTGGAGTCATGCAATGCAGACTTGTTGCAATTGTGCAACAAACTTGTGAAGCCTGGTAAATCTAGCAGTAGCTTAGCAAGCCATTTTCAAACTTGCAGCTCAATTTTCCATCTAGGACTCCACCAGATCACCAGAAATCAGTGGGGCAGTCTGACATGAGGAAGTAAAGCCCCACTTCTACTAAGATGGCCAGTTCCACACACAGACACAGTGCAGGACAAGGTAAGGTAAGATCAGCTGCAGGGAGACTACAGGCAATACTGATGTCATTTAACCTGTGCTTGCATTTTTTGGACATAGCTTCCAGAGTACAGGTCCTCCTTAATACTACTTTAACCAATTGCTGGCCAGTACATATACTGCAGCAGGTCGGCTTTATTGCGCAAAGCAATGTACCTGTACGTCGTTTTATGCAATAGATACTGTGGGCATGAGGGAGCATGTGTGTGGTTCTGGTGGACTCTATGTCCGCCGGCCACCCACGATCGCTCGACAGAGAGGCAGAATGTGAATCTGCCTACGTAAACAAGGCGGATCCCCATTCTCATGGGACAACATGGAGCTCTGCTGTTCCTAGAGATCAGGAACAGTGATCTCTGTCATGTCCCAGTGAGTCTATCCCCCACACAGTTAGAACACACCCAGAGAACACAGTTAACCCCTTGATTGCCCCCTAGTCTTAACCCCTTCCCTGCCAGTGTCATTTATACATTGATCAGTGCATTTTTTTTAGCACTCATCACTGTAATAATGTCACTGGTCCCTAAAAAATGTCACTGGGGGTCATATTTGTCTGCCGCAATGTCGCAGTCAAGCTAAAAATCACAGATCACCGCCATTACCAGTAAAAACATTAAAAAAAAAATCGTCCATAAATCTATCCCCTATTTTGTAGAAGCTATAACTTTTGCGCAAACCAATCAGTATAAGCTTATTGCATTTTTTTAACCAAAAATATATAGAAGAATACATATTGGCCTAAACTGATGAATAAATTATTTTTTTTATGTATTTTTGGGGGCTATGCATTATAGCAGAAAGCAAAAAATATATATTTTTTTCAAAATTGTTGGTCTTTTCTCCTTTATATGATCAAATACCACCAAAAGAAAGCTCTATTTGTAGGAAAAAAAGGACATCAATTTTGTTTGGGTACAACGTTGCATGACCACGCAATTGTCAGTTAAAGAGATGCAGTGCCGTATTGCAAAAAATGGCCTGGTCATTAAGGGTGTAAATCCTTCCAGGGCTGAAGTGGTTAAAGAACCCGGGGAAAGTAAAAATCCTCCTTTTTAGTGGGGCTGTCCCCACATGCAAAGGGTAAATGCTTGTTTATGTCTTGGGGACCTGGAAACAAGGTTTTACTTACCCAATCCTTTGCTCCCACAAGGTCCCTCCATACTGCTAGACCAGCCCGCACAGCCTCTCCTCCAGCACTTGGATGCCCTCTGACATCATCAAGTACAATGCAGAGCCCATAGCCTGGCAAGGGATGATTTTTAGTTGCTTTGGAGAGGCTTTAAGCAACAAAGTCTGTGTGCCTATAGCAGTGATGGCGAACCTTGGCACCCCAGATGTTTTGGAACTACATTTCCCATGACACTGCAGAGTGCATGAGCATAATTGGAAATGTAGTTCCAAAACATCTAGGGTGCCAAGGTTTGCCATCACTGGCCTATAGGCTCAAGTGCAAGTGTCTTAGCTCTCATAGAGACTCATTAGATAAGATTTCTATTCTTAAAGTGTAACTCCACTTTTGTTGAGGAAAAAAACATTCCTTTCGGGGTGATCTATGTACATTGCAGGGATTTTAACAAACTTTGTTGCAGATTCCTACCTTTTGTTATTCTGAAAAAATCCCTGTGTGTTTGTCTGTGCCTATGTAGGAAAGTGAATGTAATGGGAGCGGTTTCGTAATTATAAATCAGTTGTGCATCTGCAGGGCTCTAATGAGGAAAGCTGCTGGGCCTGCATCACTTTAGACGTGATTTCCTATTGGAAGTATCTCACCAGGAATGACATTTTTGTTGCAGGGGATGCCTGGAATCTAACTTGTATCTTAGGGCAGACTTCTGGTAAAATTGGTGAGTCAATCACACAAGCAGGAAATTATGTTTCTGGGGGGCGTTCTGTACACATTCTATGTACATAAAACCTCCAGGTAGCCATATTGCATTGCATTTTCATAAAATTACAGTGCTGCAGATTGAAAAGGGAAAAGTAATTTTTAATAACATTCAATTACAATATGACTTGTGTCGCAATTGTAGACGTTAGATCATTTTTTCTTTATTTGCAAGTTACCCTTTGTGTTTGAAGGTCTGTATACCTTCTGCGGCCATTATGATGATCTACCACTTTTCCTATGGGTTTTTGTTTATTTTATATTATGGAAAAGGTTTGGCAACATGCAAAGGCGAGGAAAAAAAAATGATAAACATGTCAATAGTAATAGAGTTGAGAATTATGGCAGAGAGATCTTCCTTTTGGAATATCATCACTTTTGGACTCTTTGGAATTTTAAATATTGTTTATTTATCTACCATATTCAGATTTAAAATTCACAGTAGGGAATACACAATTCCCAGAACGTTTGGAATGGGAAAACGTTAAAATCTGAATTGAAAAAAAATATTTTTGAGACTTTGTTCATAAACAAGTGCGAGTTATGTAACAGTTTAACTGTGAAGAGCGTACACACGGAAAGGGCATGCGACCAGAATAACCCTTTGAATAGATAAATGCACATGCAGTGGTTCACTTAGGAAGAAAATGTGACGAGAGAGTAACCTGACAGCTGCAGGGATTACATTAGGAAATAGTGGTTCCCCACAGATCATGGAGAAACTTCCTGTCTTTTATCTTGAGCCTATTACTGGAATACACCTGCTAACAGTTAATTCTTGTAAAGAATAAATAGACCAGAAACAATTAACTCAACAAGTGACTCACGCAGAATAAAAGTGAAAACTAGCAGTGGTCACATGCTTGATTGCAGGCAAGGGAACACATAGGGAATGAGTGTGCTGACACCAGTAATGATTATTTATACAATAAAGTTGATGTGTGTGTTCTACCCTGATTCTGTTGGGTTTTTAGTTTCACTGAGTTTATTTAAAGCAACAGGAAATTAGGGTGCTAAAGCAACATCAAGTAGCAAACTTCAATTGCTACCAGGCTATTAATACAGTGTTATTTTTAAAGCATGTAAACTTACTTGTCAGAATTATACAGGAAATGGAAAGGATGAATATTAAGCTGAATGCCTAGATGTATGCTATCTCAGACCCCCAAAAGAAGGTAAAGGTTCTTCACATCCATAAACATTTAGTACACACTAATGCTGCATACACACGGTCGGATTTTCAGATGGGAAATGTTGGATGTGAGCTCCATCGAACATTTTCTGTCAAACTTTCCGCCAACAAATGTTTCTTAGCAGGTTCTCAAATTTTCTGACAACAAAACTTTGTTGTCGGAAGAAGCAGAAGCAGAAGAAGCCGCACTGGCTATTGATCCTCCTTTTTTCTGGCTCATCGTACGTCTTGTATGTCACCACATTCCTACATTCGGAATTGTTGGCCAACATTTGTGTGACCGTGTGTATGCAAGACAAGTTTGAGCCAACAACCTTCGAACAAAAATTCACGGTCTTGTTGGTGGAAAGTCCGATCGTGTGTACGGGGCATAATAGACACCCAGTTTTAAGGCAGTTTTGGGACAAGATCCTCTGACACCCACAGGGTAATCAATCCAAGGTGCACCCCCTCCTGAGCTGAGACAGATCTTGCTTGCATGCGCAGTGGCTGGGCCAGGATATGATGTGGCAATGGCAATTGCTGTTCGCCAGCTTCAGGACTGCCACCTTTTGGTCCATAGAAAACAGATTGGCATGTGAAGGATTTGCAACATGGTAAATCAGTGTGATTTAGTCATAATGAGTATTGTAAAATATAGCCAGGTTTGTGTTCATACAGTATTATGATTACCAAAATGTGTTCTTCCACCTGGGATCTATGGTAGATTATAACTTAAATACAAATGTTATTTTGCGTTTTATTTTATTCTCATTTCTTTTTATGAAAGCAGTAACTATGGGGTCAATTGACTAAGAGCAAATAAATGTGGTAAAATAGCTCTTACGTTAAATCAGCTTTGAAAGAGGAATTCACTAAGAATTGTGTGGAAAATAACTACTGCAGTAAAATTTCAATAATTTCAGTAACAACCGCATATTTTCATGCAGTAATTTATCGCATTGAGCTGGTTGCTAAGGAAGCTGGGCTGGGAAGCAGGCCACCGCATCCTTAACAAAAGATGACTTATCAGCTGTCAGCGTGTTCCCTGCTGACAGCTAAATGTAAAGAAAACATGCCGGCAATTAAAAATAATGAAAAACAAAATTATGAAAAAAATGCATACCAGGCCCTTCAGGTCTGGTATGGATTTCAAGGGGAACCCAATGCCAAAATTAAAAAATTAAAAACAGCATGGGGTCCCCACCAAAATCCATACCAGGCCCTTATCTGAGCATGCAGCCCAGCAGGTCAGGAAAGGGAGGGGACAAGTAAGCGCCCCCTCTCCTGAACCATACCAGGCTACATGCCCTTAACATGGGGAGGTGCTTTAGGGCGGGGTGGCTCTGCCCCACAACCCTGGGCTGTGGTTGTGGGGGTCTGCAGGCATGGTGCTTATCAGAATTTGGAAGATCATGGCTCCCCCCTACATGAATGAGTAGTTGGAACCCCTACTCATTCACCAAAAAAAATAAAAACACACACAGTTTTTTTTGAATTTCTGTATCCCCAGAAGTAGATCCAACAACAATCCCATTGCCCGACAGCACCACTAGCTAAGGGGGCAGTCACCCAGTGACTTCACCAGGTGACCCACCCCCTTGTGATGTCACTTGCCAGGAGCATGCAGGAGCAACCTTTTCCTGTCACTGGCATTTACTGGCAGGAAAAAAGTACCAGTTTTTTACTAGCTGACAGTAATATTACTGACAGTTGGCAATACTGATGTAGTTGGACTTTTCCTCCACAATCTTCACAAACCAAGAAAAGAGGTGATGTTGAAATGTGTAGAGCCATTTGGTACCTTGGTAACAATTATTTCTTTTAAATCAGATCATCTCCTGCGATAGTGACAACTTAGATGTTTGAAACTCTTTTAAGAACCTTGTAATAACCTTGTAATAGGGAAATATCAAGTAACAACATCATGACGGTCTTGAAGTGTAGAAATGAACTGTCTATTATTAGATCACAATTATATATCACTTTAAAGGTTCTTTTAAACAATGTTGCATCATTACATTCACTGTCCTCTGTAGACCTGTGGTGCGTGAAACCTTCACTTTAGTCCCAAAATCACAAGCAGCTACTCCTGTCTTACCATCCACAACACTATCCACAAAGATGAATCATGTAGCAGGAGGAAGTGAGAGGCTTTCAAAACAAAACTTGGCAAGGGAAGAGGAATATAAAGAAGTCACCACTAAGCTACACAAAGGGACATCAAGAACTCTCAAAACTTTTCTATCAACACAAAACTATCAGGCATTTAAAATATATCTAAAGCCAAACCTTTTTTTAGAGAATAGTTATGCCGCGTACACACGTACGGACTTTTGCCGGCGGACCTAAGTCCAGCGGACAATCCGCTGGACTTTGCAGCTGGGTCCGCTGGACTAAAAAGCGAACGGACTTGACCACACACGATCACGCAAAAAGTCCGACGGTTCACGCGATGACGTACAGCACGTACGACGGGACTAGAAAACGAAAAATACTAGAAAAATACTTGCTACTGAGCATGCGTCCTTTTTGGTCCGCCGGACCATACTACACACGGATAATTTTAAAACAAAACTTAAAACTTTAGTCCGCCGTACTTTGGGCAAAAAAAGTCCGCCGGCGCCCACACACGAGGGGATTATCCGCTCGACTTCGGTCCAGCGGATAATCCCGCGGGATAGTCCCTTCGTGTGTACACGGCATTAGAATACCTGTTTTTACTTTTCACTTGAACAGGTATAGAGGGTAAATTTTCAATGGGGACACTTGCTTCATTGGCAAACTTTGGAGAGATATCCCCTAGGTACCTGTTGTATCTCCAGAACAGGAAAGTCAAATTATTTGGATAGCTACAAAAACTGAAAAAACATAAAAATCAATCACTGTTAGCTCTAAATTTATGAGCTGTAATTGGTTTTTAAATGTTGCCTATGGACAATTTTGTATACTGTAGTCTTTGCGTTTCAGGGGCATGCACTGCTTGGACACTTGACATAACTTACTCAATGCAACCTTGTCAAGTGTATATTAACCCCTTCACGCCGTCATAATGCAAATATGCATCCTTGTTCTTCAATGGGTTGTACCGGGGTGATGCCTGCAGCTGCGAGGCCCGAGCAACCAGCCCAGACATCGCTTCCAATTTACTGAAGCCTTTAAGTCACCAGATTTAAAAAAAGACAGTATTCAAAACAGCCAAACTTGGTATTTTGAATGCTTTTAGGTGCAAATGAGATATTTGGGGTCTTATAGACCACAGATCCCTCCATAAAGAGCACCTGTCACTGCCTATTACTGTCAAGGGATGTTTACATTCCTTATGACAGCAATAAAAGTTATCAGAAAAATAAACTAAAAGGACAGTGTAAGAATAAATAAAAAAATAAAAATATTTAAAGTGCATCATTACTCCGTGCTTGCACACCGAAAGAAATTTAAGCCCGCAAATGTAAACAGTGTTCAAACCACACATGTGAGATATTCCTGTGATCGTGAGAGCGAGAGCAATAATTTTAGCACCTCTGTAACTCTAAACTGGTAACTGTTAACACTTTCTAAAGCTTTGCCTATGGAGATTTTTAAGTACTGTAGTTTGCTGCCATACCACAAAGTGTGTGCAACTTTAAAGCATGACATGTTAGGGGTCTATTTACTCACCATAACATCATCTTTCACATTATACAAAAAATTGGGGCTAACTTTACGGTTTTGTTTTTAATTCATGAAAATGTATTTCTTCTAAAAAAATTGCATTTGAAAGACAGCTGAGCAAAACCAGTATGACATAAAATATTGCAACGAGTGCCATTTTATTCCCTAGGGTCTCTGTTATAATATATATAGATATAAATAAAATGTTTGGGGGTTCCAAGTAATTTTCGAGATTTTCAAAAATATACTGATTTTAACCTGTAAGCAACAAGTGTCAGAAAAAGGCTTCAGCTCGAAGGGGTTACATTTCAGAATATAAATGGGTATTATATTGCATTTGTGTGCACTACAATTTCGCCTAGATACTTTACTGGCAGCTGACTCACCTTCTCAGTGTGCCGCTGAGAGCCTGAGCCAGCCACTCCCACCCCCTCACTCCAGTGAGCGCTGGAGGGGCAGGTCACAGAACAGTGACTCAGTGTGCTCAGAGCGGACCTGAGAACTGAGCGATCTGCACATTTGGTTCACTCAGTTCTCAGTGCAGAGGCAGTGGGGGACAGCTGCAGCTCGGATTGATGCTGCAGCCATCTAGTTGAGTATTAATTATTATTTTAGATTCCCACACTTCCCCTTTAATTAAGAGGGAATTTAGAAGATTGAAAGTACCATGAAAAATTATTGAGATTATTGAGAAATATTTGCAAGGGTGTTTGTGTAGAGGGATAAAAGCTGAACTCCAGGCACAAAAAATATTTAAATATATTCCTCACTAGCCACAAAGGATATAAATCCACTGCACACCAAATGCTTTTGCAAACCCCTATATTGAAAAAGTAACAGTGACATTATTAATGCTGCAACTAGCTTGTGCAGAGAGCAGAGCTGTGATAGGGACCCTGCAGGCCCACCCACTAGAGTCCTCCTGCAGAAATCTTTATTACAGGAAACTCCTGCACAGAGGCAGGAGATGGATTACAGCACAGATCTGTAAGCAATATACAAAAAACAACAAGATAGGACAACTGCTGGAAAGGAGATGGATCCATCGTAACTGCAGCTTGTCTTGGCTTAGAGCACTTTCCAAAGAGGAATGCAGAAGAGGGGGTGTCAATTTCCTGTCTTTCTGCATTCCTCTTGTCTTAGGAAATTGCTATAAGTTGAGACCAATACCAATCAATAGTAATGATTGATCTGTCTCCTTCAGCTGGGGAAGGGGAGGGTGAAGATAGGACCTCATAACTAGATTTTGGAAGCATCTAAACATGTACTACTTGTACTTTGGCCGGTGAGTGGCAAAGCAGCATACAAAAATTGTAATGATAGTGAAATGGAAAATTAACTACAAATATGTCTACAGAATTAGTCTACAGGTTGGACCTCATTTGTGAAAGTAATGTTCACATAGTTTTCAAGTACAGTACTATTAGCACATTCATGATAATGTCCAACTCTATTCTAGAAAGCATCATAATTAGGGATAAGCATCTATGTTTAGCAAAAACATGCAGAATATGGAAAGCAAAACAGATAAAAGGACAGAAAGAAAAAAGAAATAAAAAAAAAAAGAATAAAAAAAGAAAGAAAAAGGATTTGTGTGGATGAAATCAATTTACTCAATTAAATTTGGCTGCATCTACTGATTTCAGATGCTATTCAACAACTGCCAGCCATACATTTTTGGAACCTGTAGCAAGTTTGATACAGTATATGTAGTATGCCATAGCATGTTCTTAGTATAAAGTTCTAGTTTTTTGACGTGGCTATCTCGGTCACCCTTTCTATTGAATGGTACATCTCATGTAGAGCTAATATCTTATCACACAGTGTCTAATGCCGCGTACACACGTACGGACTTTTGCCGGCGGACCTAAGTCCAGCGAACAATCCGCTGGACTTTCCCGCTAGGTACGCCGGACTAAAAAGCGAACGGACTTGACCACACACGATCACGCAAAAAGTCCGGCGGTTCACGCGATGACGTACGCACGTACGACGGGACTAGAAAAAGGACGCTCGAGATCCCAAACGACACCCTTTGGGCCCCGTCAGCTAATCTCGTGTATATCGCGTGTTAGTTGACGTTTGGTTAGAGACGATTCGCGCTTCTCAGACTTCTGCTTAATTCGTTCGCTTCTGCCGTTCAGTTTGTGCTTGTGAGGTTTGTATCTGGCTTTCAGTGCGTGTGGATCAGTTCCTACCTGTTCTCAGGCCGTTCTGGTCCGCTCGTTCCTGTTTTTCAGGTCGTTCTTCATAGGCCTTGCTGTTCTTCAGTGCGTTCTGTTAAGTTGTTTGTTTGATCAGCCGACCGTTTTGAAGCCATGGAGTGTGGACGTACTCGGGAACGAGTTCGTGCTGTGCAGGGGCTCGGTGTTGCGGTTAGCACCTTGGCACGAGCCCGGTCCATGAACAGGGTGAGGAGGAGTTCATGGACCAAGAATTGGTTGCGCCAGCGTGACCAATTCTCGCATATGCCTTTGCTCCGTGAGATCCGTGAGAATAATCCTGATGATTTCAGGAATTATCTCCGGATGACGGACCCCATTTTTCACCGTCTGTTGGCTTCGCTGTCCCCTTATATTAGCAGGCAGAATACCTGCATGCGGCAAGCCATCAGTGCGGAGCAGAGGCTAGTCGCCACGTTGCGTTACTTGGCGACGGGGAGAAGCTTGCAGGACCTCAAGTTCACGACAGGCATCTCCCCCCAGGCTCTGGGGCTCATTATTCCAGAGACCTGTTCTGCCATTATCCACGTCCTGCAGGAGGAATACATTAAGGTAAGTCTTCTCTTTTAAAATTACCTATGTCTTGTATGTTTGTTAATGTAGTGCATCAATGTCATCATTAGCTAATTACCATGATAGGACTATTCTATGAATGTCGCCTATTCCTTTTTTTTTTGGATTTTTTTTTTTTGTCTAGTATTTTATGTTTGACTTATCGAAATAGTTTTAAGAATGTATTATTTAGTGGGTCACATGCATATTTGCTTGCACCAACCTCCCCAGCATGGAAGCTTGGCCCCCTAAACACCCCTAGCCTAGTCACTTTCTTTGGTTAAAAATGTATATTACCAGCTCCATTGTACAGCTTTACTCACCCCCCCTTTCACCCCCCTTGACCCTCATTTTTAAATTGATTGCATGTGTTTTTGGTCAGCTTGTAATTATCCCCCCCCCCCACACACCCCCTGATAATTAATATCATGTGTTTTTGGTCAGCTTGTAATTATCCCCACCCCCCCCACACCCCCTTATAATTAATATCATGTGTTTTTGGTCAGCTTGTAATTATCCCCACCCCCCCACCACACCCCACCCCCCCCCACACCCCCCCTGATAATTAATATCATGTGTTTTTGGTCAGCTTGTAATTATCCCCACCCCCCCCACCCCCTTATAATTTATATCATGTGTTTTTGGTCAGCTTGTAATTATCCCCACCCCCCCCACACCCCCTTATAATTAATATCATGTGTTTTTGGTCAGCTTGTAATTATCCCCACCCCCCCCACACCCCCTGATAATTAATATCATGTGTTTTTGGTCAGCTTGTAATTATCCCCACCCCCCCACACACCCCCTGATAATTAATATCATGTGTTTTTAGTCAGCTTGTAATTATCCCCACCCCCCCCACACCCCCTTATAATTAATATCATGTGTTTTTGGTCAGCTTGTAATTATCCCCACCCCCCCCCCACACCCCCTTATAATTAATATCATGTGTTTTTGGTCAGCTTGTAATTATCCCCACCCCCCCCACACACCCCCTGATAATTAATATCATGTGTTTTTAGTCAGCTTGTAATTATCCCCCCCCCCCCACACCCCCTGATAATTAATATCATGTGTTTTTGGTCAGCTTGTAATTATCCCCTCCCCCCCCACACCCCCTTATAATTAATATCATGTGTTTTTGGTCAGCTTGTAATTATCCCCACCCCCCCCACACCCCCTTATAATTAATATCATGTGTTTTTGGTCAGCTTGTAATTATCCCCACCCCCCCACACACCCCCTGATAATTAATATCATGTGTTTTTAGTCAGCTTGTAATTATCCCCACCCCCCCCACACCCCCTTATAATTAATATCATGTGTTTTTGGTCAGCTTGTAATTATCCCCACCCACCCCACACACACCTTTAATTAATTGCATGTGTATTGTGTGACCTTACCATTATTTACTCCCCACCCACATCCCCATTATTATCTTCTCTGGTCCATCAGAGGGGTCATCAATCAGAGATTTGTCCCTTTTATCCTTAATCTTTTGGCTTTATTTCAAGGATTTACAAAATAAATACATATGTTCTTCCAAATTGTTTTTTAATTTGTTGCATTTAGTTTGGTGTTTTGGCTGGTTTATAATTTCAATTGTATCTTTCTGTTTGACTTCACAGTGTCCCTCCACGCCACAGGAATGGCAGACTGTGGCTTCCCAGTTTGCTGCCCGTTGGGACTTTCCCAACTGCGGAGGGGCGATTGACGGCAAACACGTGCGAATTGTGCCCCCACCCCATTCGGGGTCATACTATTGGAATTATAAGGGGTTCCATAGTATCGTGTTGATGGCGGTGGTGTCGGCACACTATGAATTTCTGTATGTGGATGTGGGGAAAAAACGGCCGGATGTCGGACGGAGGAGTCTTCAACCACACGGAGTTCGGTCATCGTCTCCAAACTGGTGGGCTGGAGCTGCCACCAGATGAAGATAATGTGGAGGGACTCCCGTTCGTCTTCATTGCCGACGAGGCGTTCGGTCTGGGTGACCATCTGATGAGGCCATTTCCCCAACGATCCCTCACCCCTGAGAGGAGGATTTTTAATTATCGGTTGGCCAGAGCAAGAAGGGTGGTGGAAAATGCCTTTGGTATTATGGCCAACCGTTTCAGATTGCTCCTTACATCGCTACATCTGGCAGAGTACAAACTCAATACTATTATTCTTGCATGCTGTGTCATGCACAATTATTTACGGAAACATTCAGGAACATACTCCTTACCAATTGGCCCTGAGGCCGGAGTGGAAGGCAACATGACAGGGCTGGATAATCGCCCTCTTGGTTCCGCACCACAATCAGCCCAGCAAGTGCGGGACCTTTATTTACAGTATTTTAATGGTAGGGGGGCCATTGAAATGGCAGCAGACCCTTAAACCATCTTTTTCATTTACAATGAATAAATACAGTTATTTATGTTTGAAATATTGGTCGTTTCGTATTGTTTGGCTTTTAATTTGGCCTGTTTTATATGTTGTCCTAGTGCACATCTTAATAGTGGCAAACTTGTTTAGCGTTTAGTAAATAAGCCCCTTTGTCAATGAACCACAACATGTTTTTGTCAAACTGGTAGTATTTAAAAAGAAGAAGCCACACATTTTTGAATTTGTGCAAACATTATTTTTTTTATTATAGTGCACATCCAAAACTTTTTTTTTTTTTTTTTTTTTATTTTTTTTTTTTTTTGGTTGTTTTGGTTTTTTTGGTATTTTTTTTTTTTTTTTTTTTTTTTTGAAGGTTTATTTTTTTTTTTTTTTTTTTTATGTTATCTTTTTGACATTTTTTTGGTGTTTTTCTCACAACATATTGTTTTTTTTTTTGGGATTGATTTTTTAAAACAAACATAAAAACATGTTTAAAATGTTTTAAAAATTTTGGCTTAGCATTTGAAATTATTTACACAATGTAAAAGTCCAGAACTTACAAAGTTCAACAGGTAACCCATGAACAGAAGAAGCCAAATTTTGAATATGCACACTAATTTAACTGGAAAATGGGTAATGTCAACATGTGCTATGTTCCATCATGGGGAATCAATGGACGTGTTTTGTGTGTGAAACCCCTTCCCTCTCACCTACTAGCATTAGGGGTTGCAAACACAAAATGCGTCCATTGAGATCCCCTGATGGCACATAGCACATGTTGACATACCGTGTGCATATTTAAAATTTGGCCTCTAAAATTAGTTAAACAGCGCTTCAAAAGGGGAATGAAGGACATGATTGATGTTAAGAAATGTAAAAGGGGTCTTTAGATTCTCCCCAAAACATCAATCATGTCCTTCATTCCCTGCTGCATGGTGGCCATCTCCTTCTGCATGTTTTCCAGCTGCAGATTCCAGGCCATGATCTGCCCAATAAGCCTGTGGGCACTGTCAGTGGTAAATGGCTCCGCAGCTTGTCGTTCCACAAACAGATCAGCATCACCTAAAAGTTGGGTAGAGAAAACACAAGAAAAAAAGTGTCAAAAACATGCAGACCTTAATTTATTAGCTCAATCTGTGTTCTGAGACACTCACTTGGTGGGGTGCAGATTTGATCGACTTCAACGACCTGTTCCGCCACATCCACGCGTGGGCTTGGGCTAACTGCCCAATTAGTCTGGTGAGGCCGGGAGGTCCTCGTAGGTTCGGACTGACGTCTGAGTCTTTTGCCCCCTATGGTAATGGAACACAAAAAGGTACACTTTTGAATCACACTGATATTTGAGTGCCAAAATAGGATTAGTAAACATTGTTTAAAAGTCTTGCCAATTATTAGCAGTTTGTTAGAAGATCCTACTTGAAGACAGAATTGAAATGTCTATCTAATGAAACTCCAATACTTAAAGCGCCCTTCAACCCTAAATTTGAACTTCCGCTCATTGGATCCCTGCACCCCTGTGGTGTCTTATTTTGAACGTTTTAGGGGGGATGGGTTGCAGATACCTGTGTAAGGCAGGTATTTGCACACACATCCGGCCCTAGACTCCCACAGAAGTATACGCCACATCCCGTCCCACCGTGCTGTCTGCTGGGACACACAGGGGTCCCCGAGCTTGCGCGGACCAGTCCTATTGCATTGCGCAACTGGCGCATGCCCAATAGTGACCCGGGAAGTGAAGCCGCAAACATTAATTTCATGATTGCAAGATCAGAGATTGTAGCTGCACCATCCAAGGGACAGGTGAGTGTACTTCTTTGAAAAGTCACCACCTACAGTATTTAGAGATGATGAGCATTTTTTGGGAATTGTGAGCATGAGACCCTGCTTAACATATTTATCCCCCCCCCCCAAAACAGCCTCTGGAGTCCCTGTGTAAGTTACCCCTAAAACCCTTACTACAGCAGTAATTGTATAGATAGTGACAATAATAAACAACCTTACAACTCCAACAACCCAAAGCCAGGTAAACTCAATAAACGTTATGAAGACAAACGGAACTTTCATCAAATATGCGCAAGTTTCAGGTACGAATGGTAATAACATCTGCGCAAGTTTCACGAACGAATGGTAATAACATCTGCGCAAGTTTCACGGACGAATGGTAATTACATCTGCGCAAGTTTCACGAACGAATGGTAATAACATCTGCGCAAGTTTCACGGACGAATGGTAATTACATCTGCGCAAGTTTCAGGTACGAATGGTAATAACATCTGCGCAAGTTTCACGGACGAATGGTAATTACATCTGCGCAAGTTTCAGGTACGAATGGTAATAACATCTGCGCAAGTTTCACGGACGAATGGTAATTACATCTGCGCAAGTTTCACGAACGAATGGTAATAACATCTGCGCAAGTTTCACGGACGAATGGTAATTACATCTGCGCAAGTTTCAGGTACGAATGGTAATAACATCTGCGCAAGTTTCACGGACGAATGGTAATTACATCTGCGCAAGTTTCAGGTACGAATGGTAATAACATCTGCGCAAGTTTCACGGACGAATGGTAATTACATCTGCGCAAGTTTCACGAACGAATGGTAATAACATCTGCGCAAGTTTCACGGACGAATGGTAATTACATCTGCGCAAGTTTCAGGTACGAATGGTAATAACATCTGCGCAAGTTTCACGGACGAATGGTAATAACATCTGCGCAAGTTTCACGGACGAATGGTAATTACATCTGCGCAAGTTTCACGAACGAATGGTAATAACATCTGCGCAAGTTTCACGGACGAATGGTAATTACATCTGCGCAAGTTTCACGAACGAATGGTAATAACATCTGCGCAAGTTTCACGGACGAATGGTAATTACATCTGCGCAAGTTTCAGGTACGAATGGTAATAACATCTGCGCAAGTTTCACGGACGAATGGTAATAACATCTGCGCAAGTTTCACGGACGAATGGTAATTACATCTGCGCAAGTTTCACGAACGAATGGTAATAACATCTGCGCAAGTTTCACGGACGAATGGTAATTACATCTGCGCAAGTTTCACGAACGAATGGTAATAACATCTGCGCAAGTTTCACGGACGAATGGTAATTACATCTGCGCAAGTTTCAGGTACGAATGGTAATAACATCTGCGCAAGTTTCACGGACGAATGGTAATTACATCTGCGCAAGTTTCAGGTACGAATGGTAATAACATCTGCGCAAGTTTCACGGACGAATGGTAATTACATCTGCGCAAGTTTCACGAACGAATGGTAATAACATCTGCGCAAGTTTCACGGACGAATGGTAATTACATCTGCGCAAGTTTCACGGACGAATGGTAATAACATCTGCGCAAGTTTCACGGACGAATGGTAATTACATCTGCGCAAGTTTCAGGTACGAATGGTAATAACATCTGCGCAAGTTTCACGGACGAATGGTAATACATCTGCGCAAGTTTCACGGACGAATGGTAATACATCTGCGCAAGTTTCACGAACGAATGGTAATAACATCTGCGCAAGATTAGACATATCAACAAGTATAACCATAGTAGCGCACGTGCTTGACTTACTTTTTTTGATGGCTTTTCGAATTCTCCTGTATTGATCGTGCTCCCTGGATTTGATGTCGGACCATCGTTTGCGCAGTTGATCCTTGCCCCTTCGTACGCCGAATTTCTGCTCCAGGGTGCTGACGATTGTAGTGAGAATCTTGTCCTTGCGCAAGTTGGGTCGAGGGTGCGGGCCATTTTCCCCGTCGTAATCTTCCCTTTGGAGGATGTCCACCATCTCCACCATCTCTTCAAAGGCCATATTGGTGGCCTTATATCTGCTGCTGGATGCAGATGTGTTGGCTTCTTGGCTTTCCTCCGCGCTACTGGCTGAGAATGTGTCCGCCATATTCATGAATTAATTCACCAACAATGCAACGAGGGGAAGCGGGGCGGGGAATACTCGTCATGAGGAACGTCATGGGCGGGCGACGCGGAGGACGCAGGCGGACTTCGACGCGTGCGCAGTGTATATAAGGCTGTTTGAGGGGCCCACGTGTTGCCGAACGGAAGTAGCGAGCGCTCTGTACGAAGGTAAGTGTTTTCTAGGATGCATTACTGTGTTTTTTTTTGGGTTTTGGGCCAGCATTTTTTAAGGATATGTGTGTGTTGCTGCCTGTGTGTAGGGGTTGCTGCCTGTGTGTAGGGGTTGCTGCCTGTGTGTAGGGGTTGCTGCCTGTGTGTATGGGTTGCTGCCTGTGTGTAGGGGTTGCTGCCTGTGTGTAGGGGTTGCTGCCTGTGTGGAGGTGTTGCTGCCTGTGTGTAGGGGTTGCTGCCTGTGTGTAGGGGTTGCTGCCTGTGTGTAGGGGTTGCTGCCTGTGTGGATGTGTTGCTGCCTGTGTGTAGGGGTTGCTGCCTGTGTGTAGGGGTTGCTGCCTGTGTGGATGTGTTGCTGCCTGTGTGTAGGGGTTGCTGCCTGTGTGTAGGGGTTGCTGCCTGTGTGTAGGGGTTGCTGCCTGTGTGGATGTGTTGCTGCCTGTGTGTGGGTGTGTTGTGTAATGTTTGTTAAGAAAAACTGGTTGTGCGTTTTAAGTAACATTTGTGTTTTTGGTCTTTTGTATTGCCATTACTAACAAAACAGAAACAAACATGTCATCACCCCAGTTGAATCCATTCAAGGACCAGCAGTTCATGTCCGAATTCATTGCCCTGTACAGAAAAAATACCAACCTGTGGCAGCTCAAGAACCCTTTGTATGGCAATAGGGATGTCCGGAAGGCAACACTGGGGCCACTTGTGGCTTTTGTGAAGACTAAAGTCCCCAACGCAAACACCAAGTTTGTGGAAGCCAGAATTGCAAGTTTAAGGCACATGTACAAGCGGGAGCGCAAGAAGATTGAGGAATCAGTCAGATCAGGAGCAGCAGCAGAGAATGTTTATGTACCCAAGCTGTGGTACTACAACCAACTGACTTTTATAGGTGACCAGATGGAACCCAGGGAATCACTGTCGACTCTTCCCTCCACCCTTCCCTCCACTCTTCCCTCCACTCTTCCCTCCACCCCAGCTGAGGCTTCCACGGAAGGAGAAGACCCCTCCACCTTGGAGCAGGCTGATGCGCCCAGCTGGAGCCAGGTATATATTTAGTAGCCTAAATTGTGATTGTGTGAATATTAATGCTGTCAACGTTAAAATGTGAAACAATTAACACCCTGAACTCAGAATTGTGAAAAAAACTGACAAAAATTATGCACACTTCTAAAAAGTGTTGGTGCAACATATCGATACATATATAGTGTATACATACATCCAGTAGTGGCAAAAAAAGCGTTAGACAACATTGGTGATCTGCTTGGAAAATGCAGGGGTCCAAATGATAGCCTTTTGGATCTTTTGGAAAATTTAGATGCTCGTTCCTAAGTTTACAATTGGATGATTGAGTAGGCCAGAAACCACAAAACAGGTGTTTGATTTTTGTTTTTATTTGCACACAGGATGAGCTGACCCAGGATGATGCCGGGACAAGTGGTATGGAGGAGGAGGAGGACATGCCCAGCGAGAGCCAGGAGGTGGCTGGGCCCAGCACGAGCCAGAGTGACAGCCAGACCCAATTAAGAAGTCTACCTCGACCCCTGCCCTTACCCCCAAGAAGGCCCAGGAGGATGACCATTGTGGAGGAGGAATCACTGGAACTGATTCGGAAGGCGAGTGCGATTCTCGACAAACCCCCCCTTCCAGAAGAGGGCTATGCCAGCTACGTGTCCAGCAGGTTGCTGGAAATGGAGAGGGGCCAACGGCACCTGTGTGAGGGCCTAATTTCTGAGGCAATTAGGGGGGGTTTGAGGGGTGAATTACGAGAATCCACCCGCCTGACCCATGAAGGCCCGACACCAACTTCTCCTCCTCCTCCTCCTCGTCTTCCTTCTCCTCCTCCTCCTCCTCCTCCTCCTCCTCCTACTCCTCCTCCTACCACAAGTCAGCCTCCAAGGAAGCGTGCAGGGAAGACTGCAGGGAAGAGTGCAGGGAAGCGTGGTGCGAAGAGTCGGAAGTGATTGCCTGGCTTCAGTCTGGTCTCACAGAAGACACAGGCTGTTGTAGTGCCACAGCTTGGGGACATAGATGTCATCTGCTGCTGTTCCTGGTCTGTCTGATTCCTGGTCAATCTTCTTGTGCTCCCTATATTGTATGAAATGTGCCCAAGCTTAATTTTTGGCTTCACAAACTTGGTGTCTGCCGTTGGGGCAAAAAGTCTTGACAAAATCTACAAGTGGCTCCAGTGTTGCCTTCCTATTTTGTTTTGCCTTGTTTGTTTTAACCAGAATAAATGGTCATTTAATTTTCATCAAATAATGATATACGTGCTTGTTATTCAAAAACATAGTTTCTTTAGGAGTAGGCAGGTACATGTCTAAACATTCATTTGACAATACAAGTGTAAAGTGCAACTTCAATGGAACTGCAAGTGCAGTCGCTGCAAAGGTGAGGTTTAAGATCGGAATTAAGGGCAAGCTCTGCTGACTCCACAATTGTATCATGTGTAATAACTAATCCTTTTGATAACCAACAAATAATAAAAAATATCTATATAGAGATATATGTACATATATAATATATATATATATATATATATATATATATATATATATATATAATTTTATTTTTATACACGTATAGATCTATATATCTATATATATTTATATATATATATATATATATATGTAGATATCGATATATATTTTTTGGCGCTTATTGAGAAATATAGATATATTTTTCATTTGGTGATTTGGATATCTATATCTATATCTATATCTATATCTATATCTATATATATATATATATATATATATATATATATATATATATATATATATATATATATATATATATATATATATATATATATATATATATATATATATAATATATATATATATATATATATATATATATATATATATATATATAACTTCACTAAAGAATGCTGAAGAAAAAACGTTCGGGAGTACTCTGCGTGAATATACAAGCAGCAAGGCAAAATCATTCTTCAAGTACGATACCATACAAATCCCGCTGTCAGAAAAAAAAAAAAAAAAAATTTCAACAGCGTGACGATTGTGCGAGCTTCAAAACGAAGGCTAGTTTTACCAGACCGAGCGAGTCCGTGACATAATAGCTACTGAGCATGCGTCCTTTTTGGTACGCCGGACCATACTACACACGACCGGATTATCCGCTGGACTGCCAAGTCCAGCGGATAATTTGAGAACAAAACCTGAAACTTTAGTCCGCCGTACTTTGGCCAAAAAAAGTCCGCCGGCGCCCACACACGAGGGGATTATCCGCTGGACTTCGGTCCAGCGGATAATCCCGCGGGATAGTCCCTTCGTGTGTACGCGGCATAAGAGTCTCCTGGTTCTTAACACTTCCTTGATTTTATGATGCTCTCTTGCCTAGCCAGAAAAAAAGGCATCACAAACTTTAGCTTACTTAGCAAATTTAGCATCAAGCTGTGATTAAGCATTAGTATCAGCATTTTGGGCCTGGAATGAAGGATGATAATGAAAACATACAGATTAATTTATAGATTTTTACATTGTGTGGCAGCATCTTGGACCAACCTTGGATTGTGCCACAATGCCGATGACGAATAATTCCTTTATAGATTTTATATTTGCGGCAGCTTACCATGCCAGGCGGCAGGTGTTGGAAACTTCAATTGAGGGCATAGACCCTTCTTGGCCGTATTGCAAAAAATGGCCTGGTCATGAAAGGGGGTAAACCTTCTAGAGCTGAAGCATTTAAAGTAAAACTTCACTTTAATTTTTGGACCCATTAAATGCAAAAATGTACCTTTCTTTGTGCAAGCTCGTGACACAGGACTGATGCTGCTTACATTTGTATAAAATACTTGGAATAAAATACACTGTAATCTGTGAATACCATGCAATCTATATTTGTAAGTAAAAAAACCAACATAAAGTGTAGAAGTTGTGTTGTTTAAAAAAAAAAAACCTGCATGTACTACAGCAACAACATTACTTTCCACAGCGACTTAAATGGGATTTAAAATTAAAAAATGCATACAGTGTATACAATATATATCCAGGTATATATATATATATATATATATATATATATATAGAGATAGATATATAGAGAGAGAGAGAGAACATTGCAGTGGTGTTCATCATTGTTCCTCCAATGCTATACAATAACACAGGTGCATCCTACAGCCTCCTGGCTCACTCTCGCAGTGCCACTGCTCTGGCCTCATGCTTACGTTCTTATCTGTTACTTCAGACCAATTCACAGCACCAGTGTGCTCACATGCATACTCTGCATACCTCTTGCAGCTTGCAGATATCTGGGCAGGGTACTTCCTATCTCCTGAGAGGAGCCCCAAAACCATGGACAGGCCCTTGATTATAAAGGCTGTATACATCTGCAAGCACAGCCTGCTGGTCTCCAGTAAAAGATGGACCCAGGGTTAAAAGCTTTTTTCCTCACAAGACTCTTCGAAGTCTCTTCACTCCAGAACCCAATCCAGCAGTTACAAAACTCTGAGAAAAACAAAAAACAATTTCCCCCACTCAGAACTAACATTCTGGAGCCCCTCGATCTGCATCCACGAGAAACCAAAAACAAAACAAAGCCAGTGCTATGGTACCACATGTAGGCTGCTAGCAACAATAAGAATTTGTATATAAATCTTGATGGGTATATATAAATAATCACAGCACCGCCAAAATGAATGTGTGTGAATGAAAATAAATCAATATGTGAAATAAATCCAAATAAATCCAAAGTAAAAAAAAGATATCTGCAATATGCGAGTGCAACTATACTTTAACCAATGGTGTCACAAAACATACATATATATTTATATATATACACTTTATTACCAAAAGTGTTGGGATGCCTGCCTTTACATGCACATGAACTTTAATGGCATCCCAGTCTTAGTCCGTAGGCTTCAACATTGAGGTGGCCCGCCCTTTCCAGCTATAACAGCTTCAACTCTTCTGGGAGGGCTGTCCACAGGGTTTAGGATTTTGTCTATGGGAATGTTTGACCATTGTTCCAGAAGCGCATTTGTGAGGTCAGGCCCTAGCCTGGGCTACACCGCTTTGGGACCGTGGCGATCCGGCCACAGCTTCAGTTCCAGCCTTTTTTTCTGAAGTTCGCAGTGTCTTCGAGGAGCCAGCCCGGGCTTCCTCAGCCGAGACGGCCCTCCTGAACCTTGTCCAGGGGAATTCTTCAGTGGGCGACTACGCCATTCAGTTCCGCACCCTGGCATCTGAACTCTCTTGGAACAATGAGGCCCTCTGCGCGACCTTCAAAAAAGGCCTATCCAGTCACGTCAAAGATGTGCTGGCCGCACGAGAGATTCCTGCTACCCTGTCTGAACTTATCCAGCTGGCCACCCGCATTGACATGCGTTATACCGAAAGACGCCTAGAGTTACGCCAGGAGAAGGACTTTGTTCATGTCAGGCGGTTTCCTCGCCTGGCACCTCTCTTCCAGAATCCTCTGCAACCCGTTCCTATGCCTCCCGCTGAGGAGGCTATGCAAGTGGATCGGTCACGCCTGACCACACAGGAGAGGTCTCGCCGCCGAGACCATAATCTGTGCCTGTATTGCGCCAGCCCTGACCATTTTTTAAAGGACTGCTCTATCCGCCCTCAGCGTCAGAGAAACGCTCGCACCTAGCTAACGTGGGAGAGGCGTTGCTAGGTGTGGATTCTTCCTCTCCGCGTCTGACTGTTCCAGTGAGGATTTCTCTGACCAAGAAGTCCCCTTTTTCCGCGGTAGCCTTTCTGGACTCTGGTTCTGCAGAGAACTTCATTGAAGCCTCACTCATCAACAAATTTAATGTTCCAGTCATCCGTCTTGTCAAGCCATTTTTCATCACCTGTAAATGGTCAAAATTTGAACTGTATCGTGCGTTATCGCACCAAACCTCTCCTCATGAAAATTGGAGTTCTCCATCAAGAAAAAATTTACTTTTTCGTGTTACCCAACTGTACCTCCGAGATCCTTTTGGACCTACCCTGGCTCCAGCTACATTCTCCTACCCTCGACTGGGCCTCGGGGGACATCAAAAGTTGGGGTCCTTCCTGCCACAGGCATTGCCTCAAAGCGGTGCCCACCAAACGAGTTTCCATCGCTACCTCTCTGCCTAGTCTCCCCAAGCCTTACCAGGACCTTGCTGATGTGTTTTGCAAAAGACAAGCAGAGGTCCTGCCACAACATAGACCCTTTAATTGCCCTATTCTTCTTCCTGGGACCACTCCGCCCCGTGGCAGAATCTACCCTCTCTCCATCCCAGAGACCCAAGCTATGACAGAGTACATCCAGGAGAACCTCAAGAAAGGTTTCATCCGCAAGTCTTCTTCCCCTGCTGGAGCAGGATTCTTCTTTGTCGCCAAGAAGGACGGGTCCTTACGTCCCTGCATTGACTATCGTGGTCTTAATAAGGTCACTGTAAAGAATCGCTACCCACTGCCTCTTATCTCAGAACTTTTTGACCGTTTGACCGTTTGCGCGGAGCAAGAATCTTCACCAAACTGGACCTCCGGGGCGCATATAATCTTATCCGTATCCGTAAAGGCGATGAGTGGAAAACCGCCTTTAACACCCGTGACGGACACTTTGAATATCTCGTCATGCCCTTTGGTTTGTGCAATGCTCCTGCGGTCTTCCAAGACTTTGTGAATGAGATTTTCAGAGATTTGCTGTACTCCTGTGTTGTTGTCTATCTGGATGATATCCTGATTTTCTCCTCTAGCTTAGAGGAGCACCGTCTTCATGTCCGTCAAGTGCTCCAACGGCTCCGTGATAACCATCTTTACGTCAAACTAGAGAAATGTCTCTTTGAACGCTGCAGTCTTCCCTTCCTGGGTTACATAGTCTCTGGACAAGGTCTCCAAATGGACCCTGAGAAACTTTCTGCCGTCCTGAACTGGCCACGTCCTACCGGGCTATGGGCCATCCAGCGTTTCCTCGGATTCGCCAATTACTATCGCCAGTTCATTCCTCACTTCTCCACCATTGTCGCGCCTATTGTGGCACTAACCAAAAAGGATGCAAATCCGAGGTCCTGGCCTCCTCAAGCTGATGAGGCATTTAACCACCTCAAGTCTGTCTTTGCCTCTGCACCCGTTTTATCCAGACCTGATCCTCTCAAACCGTTTCTCCTGGAAGTCGATGCCTCCTCTGTGGGAGCGGGAGCCGTGCTTCTCCAGAAAGACTCCAAGGGCAAGAACATCACCTGTGGTTTCTTTTCTAAAACTTCCCCCCCCCCCCCCCGGAAAAGAACTATTCCATCGGAGATCGTGAATTACTGGCCATTAAGCTTGCACTTGAGGAATGGAGACATCTCCTTGAGGGATCCGTTCACCTCATCACGATCTTCACGGATCACAAGAATCTCTCTTATCTCCAGTCCGCCCAGCGGTTAAACCCACGCCAAGCTAGGTGGTCGTTGTTTTTTGCCCGCTTCAACTTTGAGATTCATTTCCATCCTGCGGACAAGAATGTCAGGGCAGACGCCCTATCACGTTCCACCGATACTTCTGAGGCTGTGTCTCCTGTACAACACATTGTATCCCCTGAGTGTCTGATCTCTTCTGCTCCTGCCTCCTTGGTGCAAGTTCCTCCAGGGAAAACCTTGGTCCCTCCACGTCTTCGTCTTCAGATCCTCAAATGGGGTCACTCCTCTCATCTGGCTGGTCATCCTGGAGTCAAGAAGTCCTTCCAACTGATTTCCAGGTATTACTGGTGGCCCTCCTTAAAAAAGGATGTGACGGACTTCGTACAGGCCTGTACTATATGTGCTCGAGACAAGACCACCCACCAAAAGCCTGCTGGTCTTCTTCATCCTCTGCCTGTGCCTGAGCGACCCTGGGCCCACATAGCTATGGACTTCATCACGGACCTTCCTCCTTCCCACGGCCATACTACCATATGGGTGGTCGTTGACCGTTTCTCCAAAATGGCACATTTTGTCCCGCTTCCAGGTCTCCCTTCTGCACCTATACTTGCTAAACATTTCTTCCTCCAGATTTTTCGTCTTCATGGACTTCCATCTCACATCGTCTCGGATAGAGGCGTCCAGTTCGTGTCTAAGTTCTGGAGAGCTCTCTGCAGTCAATTGAAAGTCAAACTGGACTTCTCCTCTGCCTACCATCCACAGTCCAATGGACAAGTGGAGAGAGTCAACCAAATCCTTGGGGCCTACCTGCGACACTTTGTCTCTGCTCGTCAAGACGACTGGGCTGACCTCCTGCCCTGGGCCGAATTTTCTTACAACCTGAAAGAATCGGAGTCCTCCTCTAAATCACCCTTCTTTGTGGTTTACGGCCGTCATCCCCTTCCCCCCCTACCCATCCCCACTTCTTCCGGAGTCCCCGCTGTAGATGAAGTCACCCAGGAGCTGTTGTCCATCTGGAAGGAGACCCAAAAGTCGCTTGCCCTGGCCTCTTCTTGCATGAAGAAACATGCTGACAATAAAAGAAGACCTCCTCCTGTATTCTCCCCTGGTGATAGGGTGTGGCTCTCCTCCAGGTACATCAGGTTCCGCATCCCCAGTTACAAGTTGGGTCCCCACTACCTCGGTCCATTCAAGATCAAGGCTTGGATCAATTCTGTGTCCTACAAACTGCATCTTCCCCCTTCCCTCCGCATCCCTAACTCTTTCCATGTTTCCCTCCTTAAACCCTTTATTCTTAATCACTTTTCCCCCAAGGTCACCGCCCCTGCTCCGGTCACCGGATCCTCCGACATCTTCTCCGTTAAAGAGATCCTCGCCTCTAGAACCGTCCGAGGTAAGCGCTTCTATCTTGTGGACTGGGAGAATTGTGGTCCTGAGGAGAGGTCCTGGGAGCCTGAGGGTAACATCATTGACAAGGATCTCATCCTCAGGTTCTTGGGTTCCAGGAGGAGGGGGAGACCCAAGAAGAGGGGGAGACCCAAGGGGGGGTACTGTAACGCCGAGCGCTCCGGGTGTCCCATCCTTCCCGGAGCGCTCACGGCGTCCTCTCTCCTGCAGCGCCCCGGTCAGCTCCCCTGACCGCGGGCGCTGCTCGGTCTCCGGGATGCGATCCACGGCCCGCCCGGGGATCGCATCCCGCTCCTCCAGAAGCGCATTTGTAAACCCACTTCCCCTTCCTGTCCTGGCCGGATCTTGTGTTGCCCTAGTGCCCAGTGAAAGCGTTTTTGTGTTTGCTCCCGCTTGTGTATCCAGACCTCTGCTGTTGCCCCTGACTACGAACCATTGCCACCTGCCTTGACCTTTTGCTACGTTTGACCTCGCCTCTGCTCTATCCTTGTGTACCGCGCCTGTCTCAGCTGTCAGTGGGGTCGAGTTGCTATTGGAGGTCAATACAACCCGTGCTATCGCCTCATTGGCATAGGGGATCCACCTCCTATTTCCCGCCATACCCGGAGCGTGACACCATTGTTCCAGAAGCGCATTTGTGAGGTCAGGCATTGATGTGAGTTGATATACAAGTAAATGCGCAGTAAGGTCAAAGATTTTTTTTTCACATATACAGTGCAGGATAAAAATGAAACTATATAAATAAACTGTTGATCCAGGCAAAAGTCCATATTATATATAGTGTCTGGTGTTCGTATATAGTCCATATATGTGGTCCATATATAAAAAAAAAAAAGTTGATTGGGGATCCAATAGCAAGGGGTTCACACACACAGGGCAGCCTCAGAGGAAACAGAAACCATGTTTCAGAACTGTAAGAAAAAACAAAAGAAGAGGCGCCTCTGGGTGGAGTTTTAAAAGCAAATGTAATCATATAAAACAGAAGAATGCAGGCAACTCATATTTTAGTGGTTAGAGGTAGGCATGGGTTAAAGTAGTCCAGAAAGTGGGGATCATCAGATCGGTCTATACATCCAGCCGGCAGAGACGCTGTTGTGTCCAGGGAGCTGCTTGGAGAGAAGCGCTGATCGTGGAGACAGAGCGAGAGATGGAGTGCAGTCAGGGGATGATGACGTCACTGGCATGCGACCAGTTTCGTGAGCGTACGGTCTGAGATGACAAGACAGATCAGCGCTACTCTCCAAGCAGCTCCCTGGACACAACAGCGTCTCTGCCGGCTGGATGTATACACCGATCTGATGATCCCCACTCTCTGGACTACTTTAACCCATGCCTACCTCTAACCACTAAAATGTGAGTTGCCTGCATTCTCCTGCTTTATATGATTAAATTTGCTTTTAAAACTACACCCAGAGGCGCCTCTTATTTTGTTTTTTCTTATTGATGTGAGTTGAGAAGGCTATGCTCGCAGTCTCCACTAATTTATCCTAAAGGGGTTCTGTTAGGTTGAGGTCAGGACTCAGGTCAGTTCCTCCACCCCAAACTCCCTTATCCATATCTTTATAGACCTTGCTTTGTGCACTGGTTCAAATCATTTGGTGGAGGGGGATTATGGTGTGGGGTTGTTTTTCAGGGGTTGGGCTTGGCCCCTTAGTTCCAGTGAAAGGAACTCTTAAGGCGTCAGCATACCCAAGAGATTTTGGACAATATCATGCTCCCAACTTTGTGGGAACAGTTTATGGATGGCCCCTGTCTGTTCCAACATGACTGCACACCAGTGCACAAAGCAAGGTCCATAAAGACATGGATAAGTGAGTGTGGGGTGGAGGAACTTGACTGGCCTGCACTGGCCATAGTCCTTAATGCTTCTTCCAGCTTCCTGGCTCACTCTCGCAGTGTCACTGCTCAGCCTTATGCTTAGGCGCTTATCTGTTACTGCAGACCAACTCACAGCACCAGTGTGCGCCAATGCATACTCTGCAAACCACTCACAGCTCACTGCTGCACTGGCTTATGCCCAGATCTCCAGGCAGGGCACCTCCTTTCTCCTGGGTGGAGCCCTAAACCATAGCCAGACCCTTAATTATAAAGACAGTGTACACCTGCACACACAGTCTGCTGGTCCCCAGTAGAACCAAGACCAAGGGTTAGGAGCTTCTTTCCTCCCAAGACTCTTTGAAGTCTCTGGACTCCAGAACCAAATCCAGCAGTTACAGAACTCTGAGAAAACTGAAAAACTATTTTATCCACTCAAAACTAACATTCTGGAGCCCCTCTATCTGCATCCATGAGAAACCAAACACAAAGCAAAGTCAGTGCTATGGTACCACACGTAGGCTGCTAGCAACAATAAGAATTGATATATAAATCCTGATAGGTATATAGAAATAATAACAGCGCCGCCTAAATAAATGTGTGTGAATGAATGAAAAAAATCAATATGTAAAATGAATCCAAGTAAATCCAAAGTAAAAAAAGAGATATCTGCAATAAGCGAGTGCAACTACACTTTAACCACTTAAGGACCGGAAGGATTTGCCCCCCTAATGACCATGCCATTTTTAACTTTAACTGGCAATTGCGCGGTCCCCACAAATAGAGCTTTCTTTTGGTGGTATTTGATTACCTCTGCGGTTTTTACTTTTTGCGCTATAGCTAAACTAAAAAGCGACAATTTTGAAAAAATGCTATAATACATATCCAAAAAAAATATATATATAAAAAAACATGTATGCATCGGTTTAGGCCAATGTATATTCTTCTACATGTTTTTGGTAAAAAAAAAAAAATCACAATAGGTGTATATTGATTGGTTTGCGCAAATGTTTTCATGTCTACAAATTATGGGATAGATTTAGGGACTTTTACTTTTTTTTAAATTGTTTTTACTAGTAATGGTCGGTGATCTGCGATTTTTAGCAGGGCTGCGACATTGCGGCGGACAAATCTGACCCCAAATGACACTTTTTGGGGACCAGCTATAAAAATGCACTGATCAATGTAAAAATTACACTGGCAGGAAAGGGATTAACACTAGGGGTGATCAAGGGGTTAAGTGTGTTCCCTAGGAGTGTTCTAACTGTAAGGGGGATGGACTCACTGGGATATGACAGAGATCACTGTTCCCGATCACTGGGAACAGAAGATCTCTGACATGTCCCCTGTCAGAACGGGAATCCACTTGTTTACACTGGCAGATCCCCATTACATAGTTGGTAAGGTTGAATAAAGTCACCAGTCCATCCAGTTCAACCTGAGTGAGTGTGGGTGTGTGTCTACAATTGTCCCTATCCCTGTACATTGTGTCTTATTAAGATGCTCCTCTATTATATATTATTTAAGGTACCCATATAGCGATGTCAATTTACGCAGCGCTCCACACATACATTGTACACTCCATCCTCAAGGAGCCCACAGTCCAAGGTCCCCAACTCCCATTCATATACTAGGGCCAATTTTGGACAGAAGACAATTAATCTACCAGCATGTCTTTGGAGTGTGGGAGGAAACCGGAGAAAACACACGCAGGCACAGAGAGAACATGAAAACTCCAAGCAGGTAATGTTGTGGTTGGGATTCGAACCAGCAACCCTTTTTACTGCTAGACGAGAGTGCTACCCACTACACTACTATGCCACCCTCTCTGCCTCTGCACTAGGTGATCGCGGGTCGCCAGTGGACATAGAGTCCGCCCGACCCGGGGGCACACTCCCGCCGTGTGCAGCAAGAGCGTGTCCACCCGCTACTGCACTTGCGTGAGCCGCCATACTGGTACGGCGATTCGCAACATGCTGCCAACCTGACGCAGTATAAGTAAGTGAGCTGGTCGGCAAGTGGTTAACCAATGGTGTCACAAAACACGTACTGTATATATATATATATATTAGCCTTTTGTTAACCTTTGCAAACAAGGTAGTTTAAGACTGTTACACTTGTGGCTGACAGTTAAACATTTTGCAAGAAAAATGGCCTTTTTATTTCTGCTTGAAAGTAAAAAAATAAGAGTGTAGAATCAAAACTTTGGGGAAAAAATAAAGTCCGTATTTTCTGGCCAACAATAACAGTAAACACATCATTTTTGTAAATGTGTTTTTTTATTTTACTTGACACTTTGTAAATTGAGTATGTGATTTACTGAGACAGTGAGGCTCGATGTACAACCAATCTGCCAGAGAAATGTTTTTTGTCACTGCGATATACAGTAAGTAAAGAATAAAGGGTTTACTTTTTGCATCATAATCCTGGGGAACATGTTGGTGGCAGTATTCATCAGCTATAAACAAGCACAAATAAATATGTATGAGTCTATTTATTTTAATGCTAAAATCTTTGAAAATCCTGCCCTTATCCCTGCTTGCGAGAACAAAACAGCAACCTTGTGTAACCAATAAAAAAGAAATGTATATATTTAGATGTAAAGGGCAATTAAAGCTGAACTACAACCTTACTCTCTTGCATAGTTGTACAGTCTCCTTCCCTGTGCTGAAATGACTTACTTTGATTTTACTGCACACTCTGAGCTTCCCACAGTGCATTAGAAGCTGCAGAACGTCAATTAGAACCCATGTCCTTTCCTGGCCGGATGACCTCCAGCATTATTTATCCCTATCTTCTCCATCCTTATTGTCCTTCTGTCTTTGCCCTTTAAAGCGGTATTCCACCCTAAAGTGGAACTTCCGCTCATCGGAACCCCCCCCCCCCCCCCTCCGGTGTCACATTTGGCACCTTTCAGGGGGAAGGGTGGTGCAGATACCTGTCTAAGACAGGTATTTTTCACCCACTTCCGGGCAAAGACTCCCACGGGAGTCTTTGCCTCTTCCTGTCCTGGCGTCCCAGCAGACAGCGCAGACGATTCTCATTGCGCTGCGCGACTCGCGCATGCGCAGTAGGGAACCGGCAAGTGAAGCCGCAATGCTTCACTTCCTGATTCCCTCACGAGAATGGCGCCGGCAGCAGCAGAGAGTGCATGAAAATGCAATTGGAAGTGCAGTTGCTGTAAATCTGAGGGGAAGATCTGAAATCAGTGGAAGCTCTGCTGATTTTATCATTCAATCATATGCAAGCAAAAAATGCTGTTTTTTTATTTTCCTTGCATGTCCCCTCAGATCTACAGCGGCTGCACTTCCATGTGCACTTGCAGTGCTCTTGTAGTGCAAAGTTGATTTGCCTTTAGTAAAAAAAATGCAATATGTCCCTAGCTGAAAGGTGGCCCATAAGGGGTTAACAGCTGTATGTTTTCAAGTGGCTAAATATACCCCTTAGTTGTATATGTGTAGACAGGTAGTGGTTAACACTGGAAATTGGGAGTTAATTGTGCTTCCCAGGTTTTTTTTGGAGGGTTTTCCTGGGTCTGTGCTATAAAAGGGACAGAGGCCCGGACCCTAGCATGGCTGCCTAGAGGGTTCTTGTTGCTGTTCTGCTGGTTCAGTCCCAGACAGGTCAGTTTGGCTGGACCTGCTCCTTGCCACCACTTAAGTCTGGATTTCCAGTGATGTGCCAAAGTCAAAGTTCCCACTGCCAAGGAGGATTGCAGGGGCTTGCAGTCCCTCCTAAATACACTAAATACACCAATCATGGACTCTACCAAAGATGGACTCTTTCCTATGCAGGTATGCTGGGGCAGCAACAAGCCTGAGTTAGGGACTAGGGATGTAATGGAATCGACTGACCTTTATTTTGGACTTTTTTCTGTATTTGTCATAATGTTAATTTATTAAAGCGTTTGAAACTTTGCCTTTGCCTGGTCTGAAGTTACTCAAGTGTTGTAATGCAAGTAACTGGCACATATAGTTACAGCTCAAGTCACTAAGCACATTGGGGTATGAAGATATTTGTACAAGAGTTACTAAAGTGTAATGATACAAGTGGTTACCAGTAACAAAGATTTCTCTAGCAACCTGTCGTAAATCTGTACATGTAGCAGATGAGCTTCTTGCAGTGATGGAGATGTTGTCAGCACTCTTTCAGCAGCAATCCATCACCCAAAGCAACAAGAGCAGATCTGCACTGCTGGGGCCCTCATCCTGTACACAAGAGTTATGTGAAGTGCACACATGGAGTCTGTGCTAGGTGCACGACGGGACCTTATACCGTTACTAGGAGTGAAGTAGTGGTGATACGCTAGACAGCTGGAGAGGACATGGGCTCTGTGTGTCCCTCCTAATTGCACAAGTGACCATAGTGTTGTAAAGTATATCAAGTAAAGTTACCCCGTGTGTAAGGCAGTGACCCTATACAAAGTAGAAAAGAGAGAGAGTAGCGCCGCTCTAAGAGTAGTGGGTCTGATTACAGTGGGAACTGTATGTGAAAATAAAAAGAAAGTATGTACTCACACTTTGTTTAAAAATATCAGGCACGTAGCGGTATCTTTATTTTGTCTGAAGTCCTCGGCCGTCCTCCGGTGTCATGGCTATGGTGGGGAAACGCACGGTCCCTTGCGTCTCGTGGTTCCGAGGTGAGTGCGTCCCAGGATAGGCAGGTCAGCAGGATTGATGACGTTGGTAGGCGTGGAAGCGCTCGCGTTCGGAGCATGCGTGCTCCTTCATCAGGCGGTGTCATCAATCCTGCTGACCTGCCTATCCTGGGACGCACTCACCTCGGAACCACGAGACGCAAGGGACCGTGCGTTTCCCCACCATAGCCATGACACCGGAGGACGGCCGAGGACTTCAGACAAAATAAAGATACCGCTACGTGCCTGATATTTTTAAACAAAGTGTGAGTACATACTTTCTTTTTATTTTCACATACAGTTCCCACTGTAATCAGACCCACTACTCTTAGAGCGGCGCTACTCTCTCTCTTTTCTCCTCTACACCAGAGTCTCTTCTGCTCTATGGAGCCGGCTGCCGCATCTTACAAGCACACACTGTTACTCCTGGACTGAGAAAAAACTGTCCAAAAAACACATCACAGTGTTTCTCCCCTTCAGCCCCCACTCTCTCTCGCCCACCCTCAGTGTCACTCCATCTGTGACCCCCCATACTCGCTCATCACTAGCTGTCGTTGGCGCTCCATCCTCCCCCTCTCCACCCTATACAAAGTGGCTAGCGTAGCCTAGAAGAACACATTTCATGCTAGGCCTCTCATGTGACCCTTGCTTGGCACCCAATGAGGAGGGAAATATGGAGGACATGACCACTACCCCATCACTCTACACTCCCCACGACTTGCCCACATGTGGTCTGAAGTTGTAATATTTGACCAAAATACTAGAATAGTAATGATCAAATCAAGTGGACGAATGATTCATTACTTTTTTAGTTTCTTGAAAATATGTATCAAAAGGTTTTTCTAATCTGCAGAGAATCACATAATTTAGATTCTAGACAATTCTGATTTGTTCAGGCGAGTCAAAAAATCTGCAACTTGCAGAGTCATCTGGTCATTAAACTGATTTGCTCATCATTACAGTAGACTACATGCTGTTCTTACTCAATGTGATTCTGTACTGAGTGTGTGAAATGAAAGAAGCGCGGTATGGAATTCCCCTGCCATCTGCTATATTTAGAATATTGTATATTTATAGCCAGTGGTTACAGCAAGACCAGACGACCACTTCGTCTGTCATTAATCTACTTTCATTTGAACTCCTATGTTGTTTTTGTCCTTATCTTGTGTGTCTCTGTACCATAGGAAACAATGGATTAATATATTAATTAATATTTACGACAGCTTAAGCCAGCAATACATGGATCAAAATTCCCTGCTGAACTGGCTAAATTTTGATCCATGTAATGACAGAGTAGTTGTGCAGAAGTTGATTTACTGATTGACTTCTGTACAACCGCCCAGTCAGACTTTTTCCACTCGATCAGCTCCACCGGCTATAGCTGGCAGTGCTGATTAGTGTATTCTGGTGGCAGGGAAGTCTCCCCGCTGTCAGAATACAATAACTCAGCGGTGAAGATTTCAGCGGGTTAAATAAAAAAAAAACTGACAGCTCTGGCAGGAGCAGCTATACTAACAATCCGATGTTAGTACATCGGTCTCCCTCACTGAGCTATTGAGTTCTGAGAGGGAGATGGCCCATCCGTCAGAACACTGCAGTCAGTATTTTCAGCCATTGACTGAGAGTGCTGATCGGGAGTCGGTCGGCCACTGGTTTTCCAGCATGCATGTCTGACAAAGGCCAGCCGCTTGCCATACACATGGGCTGAAGGACGAATAGTTGTCATTGAACCAGCCGATCTCACCCGGCATTCGGCCTGTGTGTACTAGGCTTTAGGGTGCGATCACATCACACAGAGACTCAGCGATAGCTTTATTTTTCCCTTGATGCATTGAAGTTGATTTACTAAAGGCAAATAAGCTATACTCATTGTAAGGGAATTTTTACTTAGCTTAGTGAATGTGGTGAAACTCTGCTGCCTTCCACCATCAAATCATGTTAAAGCAAAAATGCTGTTTTTACATTTTCCTTGCACATGATCGGGTTTTATTTGCAAAGTGAATTTTCATCACAATCACTAATCTAAGAGAAAATTCCCTTGCAAACTGAGCAGCCCATTTGCTTTTTGTAACTAAACCCTATAGTGTGGTTATCACATATAAACAGTATTATGTGTGTATTATTATAAATGAAAAATTGGTTCTATGGTTTTCATGACCTCCTTGTAGTTCAGGGGAATTCTATTACATATATAGTGTTTTTTTCATAATTAACAGCACAATTCTAAAGCTCACCATAGATGGAGAATAATTAACTATGTAGACAAAACATTTATTAAGATGTATTTGGGTCTCCCATGTTTACCCCTAGGAGCAAGGATGAAGGCAATATGGAATGCATACAGACACCTCTGGCAGTGGACTATTTCATTGAAAACAGAAGCAATCAGACAACTGCTTGTAACTTACATAATCACTATTTCCTCAGAAATATTTTCGCAGGTAGTGTCTGCAGAGGATTGTATACCTGAGATCATGGCCCATTTCATTGAGAACAATTGATAAATGTTCTTATCTTTGCCCCCCTTTGCACTATTCCCTCAAAATATTGTCCTAAAGTGGAACTTCAATCAAAAGGGAAGTTCTGCTTGTCTCCCTCCTCTCTCCCTCCTCTTTAAGTTGGCACTTAATTTTTTCTGGGGGGGGGGGGGGGGGGGGGGGGGGGGGGGGAGGGGGGGGGGGGGGGGGGGGGGGGGGGGGGGGGGGGGGGGGGGGGGGGGGGGGGTGCGGCATTCTCAGTGGAATTTCAGACAGATTTAATTCATCAAGAAGTAATGATGGGCAAAACATATAGAAAGAGTCAAAGCTTGAATATCAAAATCTGCATATGCCATGGGCAATCACTCCAAACCATGATCTCTCAGGTACATCTAATTTTGTTGAGTTGGATGGTGCCAAATCTTTCTATATGTTTTGACCATCATTACTCATTTAATAAGTAAATCTGCCTTTGTTGAACTGTGTGTGGCTAACTCACTCCAATACCTGCTGGCTACACTACCTCCCCTTTTTTGGTCTTATTCTGACTTATGATTGAGCTCCTATCCCTTGTGATATTCATGGATATTTGGGCCCTCTGTTATATCCTCTAGTGATGCTATAAGATGCTCAATCCTCTGCTGTTTTTTTAATCCATTATTATTCTGTTCATCAGAACCCCCTTGAAGAAGACTCCTCAAGTTGAAACGCATAGGGGTTACCATTGGGCTTTTTCAGCCCCCATGACAGATTCACAGTAACATTATCTACATTTTTTTTACTCACTGTTCTTGATGTCTTTTAATCATATTTATAGGGCTGTTACTGATTAAAATTTTCGTGTTTGATTAATCGATTTTTTTTAATCGATTAATCGACTAATTTCGATTAGCTTTAAAGCACATACAGATCCAACTACTTTTAGCTGATCTCCTTGCATTGCAGCTCTGCATTAGTCAGTGGTAAATGTGGTATACACTATATACAATCACCCGACACTAGTTCGTTTCCACAATCCATGACTTAACTTCACAGTTCACACACATACGTTTTAAATTCAAACTGTAGCACTGACATAAGTAATTTTTTTTTCCACAGTAGCGTGACAATCCTTCCACCTCCGGTCTAACTAATCACTCTCACCTTATGGCATGGATCCCTGTGCAAACAGGTGGTCATGCAAGTGGGTATCCAAAGGGTTAACACGGACCATAAACTTCTCTCACGTCTCCTTAGATCTCAGCAAGGACGCCAGGTCATGGGTAGAAAGAAAAGATCTAAGTGCTCACCGCTTAAGTATAAAATTAAATTTTTGTGTTCAAACACAAACTACTCACATAAAGATGATAAAAACACAGCATGCAAAGCCGACAATCGTGTTAGTTCTGTAGGTCTACAGCGGGTGACATCATGTGTAGCTCCTCCCCCGTACGCGTTACGTTCAATTAGATCTTCAACGTCACCAGACTCCTCCCCCCTTCCCTTTATTAACAGACGGAGGCACTTGGGGAAGGGGAGAGGAGTCCAGTGACGCTGATGTCCGTGACGTCACCGGAAGCCGGCGGAGAGGTGAGTACCGATCAAAAGAATTTTGATCGTTGAAAACAATTTATCGATTATTCAAGGAATTAATCTTTAATTTCCACAGCCCTACATATGTCATTAAAAACTTTGTAATTTCTATACTATTTTTTTTGGTTAATGCCTCAAAGACAGACCCCCCCCCCCAATGGCTGTATTTCTTTGTAAATATTGTTCACTCTTGATCCAACCTCCTCTGTTTCACTTGTCCCTCCCTCTCTCTTTTCTACCTGTACTCCTCCAATGCCATTAAAGTTCAAAAGGCACTTTACAGTACTTTGAAGACATCTAGCCCTGAAGCAGTTGTATTATGGTAAGACACTATCAAGTATATGGGCAGATTAGGGACTACACTATCAAGTACTGTATGTGGACAGATTTATAGAACTAGACCTTCCATTTGTTTATTTTTCCCATTTGTTTAAAATGTATTCTCTTTCCCAAATTTACTTAATATAGAATGAAGTAACGGGTACTATCTCTGAAGACTCTGTAACCTATTTATTAGATGCATTGGATGAAGTATCACCCTGATATTTTGATACCAGCTATTTTACTACTGTTTCTGGCATGTAAACGAATTGCCCGACAATGGTTACCTCCACATCACCCGAATGTGGCCACTTGTATCAACCATGTTAACTGATTGATCTGATTAGGGAAAGTTTGATATACTGTACCAATGCAAAGGCTGTTCTTGGAATTTCTGGAAACTTTGGTTGGTTGGCTGTCCCTACTGTAACCCCATTGCTGTTGTTACTTGGTTCTTAATTTGGTAAGAGCCATATACTTCAGCTTGTAACTACATTACTAACTATTATTGTCTCTGGAAAGGAAGGTAGAAAAATGAGGTGTGATGATGTCTCCAGGTTACAGGTGCATTCTTCAGTGTGGTTTGTATGGTACAACTATCACTATTATGCCCCGTACACACGGTCGGACATTCCGACCACAAAATCCGTCTGATTTTTTCCGTCGGATTTTGTCCTAAACTGGTGTTGCACACACATGGTTGGACAAAGTTTTTGGAAAATCCGATCATTCTGAACGAGGTGACGTACAAAACGACGGGACTACGTACAGGGCAGTAGCCAAAAGCTTTCGTTTCCAAATTTCTTCTGAGCATGCGTGGTATTTTGTGCATCGGAATTCTCTACACACGATCGGAAAAAGTCAGACGGAGAAAGCCGATTTTCCGTCAACATAATCTGATCAGACTTTTTCCATCGGAATATCCGACCGTGTGTATGGGGCATTACTCTAAAGCCCCATACACACGATCAGACTTTCCGAAAGGAAATGTTGGATGTGAGGTTGTTGGCAGACAATCCGACCGTATGTATGCTCCATCGGACAATTGTTGTCGGACTTTCCGCCAACAAATGTTGGCTAGCATGTTTTCACATTTTCCGCCAACAAATGTGTGTTGTCGGACTTTCCAATCACGTGTACACAAGTCCGTCGGACAAAAATCCAAAGTACAAACACGCATGCTCGGAAACAGAAGCGGTTGGTCTTGTAAACTAGCATTTGTAATGGAGAATTTAAATTTGTGTCATGGCAAATTATGAAATCTAAAAATGCAGCACACAGTTCTCTTCTTCTTTAATGGGATAATTATGAAGCTGCTTTGCTGGTGATACTGATATATTACAAACTAATTTCCAAAGGCTTTTTTTTTCTAGTGATATCAAGAATAATATTATTTTATTTTTTATTTTTTATTATTTGTGCAATTTACCACAACACCATTACCCCCTAGTTTTTAAGAACAAAGATACAACTATGTTGGTGTCCCTTGTCAATTTTACATTGTATTTTTTAAAATGTAACTGCCTACTCCCAAACTGTCATTTGAAGTAAAACACATAGCCAAGTATTATTCTCAACGATTTTTTTATTGTGCATTAAAAAAAAAATTAGACACACTATCTGCTAATAGAACTTAACCAAAAATGCTCAACCTTTATAAAGTGACCAGAATATATGTTTATCGTAACTTCTTTGTAAGGGGGAAGGGGGGTGTTTGGATGAAAATGTCTATAATGTTTAAATGAAAAACCCTCAGATTAAAAAAAAATATTCCCTGCCTTCTTTCTTTTTAGGTGTGCAATATTTAAATTAAAAACTGTGAAAATAAGCAATGATCTCAGAGATAAATATAATAAAAAGCAATTAATGAATGGGTTAGGCATTCATGTCATCTAATGTATAGTAATGCATATGTTGAAATAGGGCTCCCCCTACAGTACATGTTATTAATGACTGTGGCTCTTTGATTCAGTGAAGAATAAGACTAAGTAACATTGACCTTTACTTCCCCACGACAGATGATTTTTTCTGCTGGTTATAATGATCTCATTATACCATTCAATCCATGTCCTCTTGTTAATCTCTAGCATTTTCTTATCTGTTTCATTAAACACAGGAATGTTAGTGGCCAGATGAGTAGGTTTTCACTTTAGATATATGGTACATATATTTTACTATATTTTTAATATATAGTATGCATATTATATAAAATTTCTTTTTTTCATCTTTGTTTTTTGTTTTCTTTAAATGTGTAATTTTGAAAAATACTCTAAAAGTAGGTAACCTCTCTTTACTTAGTTGCCATGGAACTACTAATCCCAGCAATGTTCTAAAGAAATAATAACAGGGCTTTCTGGGACTTGTGGTTCAAACGAAGATGGAAAGGAACAACATGTATATACAGGACATTACCATAAAGACATTGTTCATACCAGCATGTTAACTTTGAAGTCTACAATTGGGTATAATGCCAAATTTTTTAACAAGAAAGTCTTAAAACTATTTCAGCCGCCTGCAACCCAACTAATCCCATCTATTTTTAGTGACTTAAATCCCTAGCTTCAGCAATGCTCTGATGGTCTGAATAAGAAGATTGTGAAAGTGTGGAGGATTAGCCAGTAGCACTGTATGACAAAGCAATACACTTGCCACTGATAAGAGAGAACGGGAGGGGGTTGGGAAAAGTATTTATTGCCTATACTGAACAGTGTAAATGTTTTATTTTCATAATACATTTTGCTTTGAAAAATACACTTGAATTAATACAATCCCAACTCTCCAGTATTATTTTTCTATTTATGCTCCTCTCTGCCAAGCATTAGTAGATCTGGTGCATTGTCTGTGTTAAACAATGCCTTAGACACTAGGTATCCTGGCACAATCGTTCTGAAGATTTACCAGTCTATAAAATATGCTTTAATTATATTATTCCTCATTTTAATTAGTGACCTATTAAATCATAAGAGTGTCTCCGTGGTAAAAAATAACTATTAGTTACGTTGAAGTTCTTGGTTAATTCAGTGCCAGAAGCCCTAATCTATAGAACACATGGCTTTGATTAATTGTTTAGAAGCATTTACAATAATAAATGTGATGCAGGGCAAAAGGTGGGGGGGGGGGGGGGGGGCTGCAATATTTTTAGTGGTATATGAAAGGAGACATTCCAAGCATCCCTTTAGATGTGCATTCTGCTTAGTTATCCTTCCCTTCTCAATTGTGAGCTATTTCACGGACCATGCATCTTATACAGACAGAGATATGGTGGAAACCTATACAGTATCTACAAACCTGGTAAATGTATACAACAGTGGCGGCCTCTCATAAGGGGCGCAGGTGTGCCCCCTGCCTAATCCATGCGCCCGACCCCTCTACATGCAGGATACCTGACTCAAGGATTTCAATGGGGGTTTTTTTTAAGCACATGATTAGAGCCTGAAGCTCTAATTGGCTTCAAAAAGGGTGGGCTCGGGGCACCCTGAGCCCACCGACTTGAGAATTAATATTCGCTAATGTCTCCCTGCTTCTCTTCCCGGTCCTAAGACCTGATTGGCTGGGAGTTCCAAGACCCGATTGGCTGGGAGGAGAAGCGACCGTCGGGACTTGGGAGGAAATGCAGGGGGGGGGAGCCACCGAAGCCACGACCTGGATGGGGTAAGTGCGGGGCTGGTGGGCAGCCTGGTGGATGGCCTGACAGGTGAGTGGGTAATCGAAGTGACGATAGATCGAACGACGGGGGGTGGGTTGTAGGTGGAGTGAGGGGGCCAGGTTTGTTTGCTGCCCCCACCAAAAAAATTGAGCACTAGCTGCCACTGGTATACAGATATATTAAAAAAAAAACATTTATAATTTGGACCTTCAGTCTATAATAAAAAAAAGCTCCATCTACTATATCCACTTAAAGTGGTTGTAAAAGCTATGTTTTAAAAAAAAATAACAAACGTTATAAGTAAATGCCAATACTTACATGCTCTGTGCAATCATTTTTTCCTGTTCTTCTGGGGTCACAGCCTGCGGTCCTGGCTCCTCCTCTTCATCCAGTGCCCCCAGAGAAAGCCTGGGGTCACCCATGTGTGCTTGCTCCTGAGTTCTGCTGCTGCGTCCATTGACACAGACAGTAGGCTGCCCCTGTGTCAACGGTACTTGACTAACTGCAGCAAGAGCCAATCGCTCCTGCTGCTATCATAAGGTGAAAAACCATAAGGCCTTAGAACTACTTTCATCTCTGACACTGTCCCCTAAAGACTCCTCACCTCAATCTAACAATGTATTGCAGCTCCTCTTCCTCCACTGGAAAAAGTAGCGGTATAGAGAACCTGTGCTGTCATTGGCCCTGACCGATAACACCTAGAAGACATTTTTTGTTGCTGTCAAGAAACAAGGGTTTTGCAATTAGAAAGTTACATGCAAATGGGGAAGAGAGGCTTCAGCCCAGATCAGGGCTTGAAAAACCAACTCTATTTTTTGGACTGGAGTGGGGAGGGCATAAATTCCCTTTCAGGTTTTAATTGCGCTCTGTTTCAAGACAGAAAATGATGGGAAACTATGAATGCAAACTGTAACGAAACCCATTCGTTTTTTAAGTAAAATGAGGAAAGATACCCTGTGTATGAGGGTGAGAAACTTTTACAAATTGATCATTTGCAATCACTTTAAAGCATACATGTTTGTAGAGATAAAATATTACATTTAACTTAGTTCTGTGTTCAGTAAGACTATAGTTTTATGTTTTTTACCTCAGTCTATTTTTATATTAACCACTCCTAGTTTCTTGCACAGCAGGATTCAGACTGGGAGATGAAGAGAAAGCAATGCAAGACAATCAAGCTTTTTTTTTACATTGCACAGTACTCAGAGAGCTGGGTTTTTATCATCCTGGATGGTTCAAGGGTCACATGCTCCTTGGCCAGGTGTATTTCTTTAACTTCAGTAAAGAAAGTCTGATCCTAGCCAGACTGTCTGACAGGAATGTTTGGATTAGAAGAACACACTACACAAATGTTTTGGCAGGTAAGACAGTAAACGCCTTCATATTTCAGCTGTGGATTGAGTTTGCTGCCTTCACCTTGCTTTAAATGAGTTGATTTATGAGTTGACTTTAAAACAATAATCTTTACCAGGGGCGGACTGACCATTCAGCCACTCGGGCACTTCCCGAGGGCCCCGGGCCACTAGGGGGCCCCATCAGGGTTGCCAGCCTCAGTAAAACCAGGGACAGTATGTAAAAATCTGTGGGTTTTTTTACATCTGTTTCTGAAATGTCCCTTACCGACATCCTTTTGGTCTAAAAATCCAGAGATTATAGCTGCCCCACCTCTCCAGTACCTTCTCAGCCAATAGAAACATGTCTGTGTATACTGTGTGTACATGTATGTGTATACTGTGTGAGTGTATACTGTGTGGCCCCATAATCTCTGATTGCCTGGGGGCCCCATAATCTCCTATTGCCCGGGGGCCCAATGAGTTGTCAGCCCGCCCCTGATCTTTACATTTGTATAATCTTTAAAATATGAGTTCAATGAGTTCAGTGCTTCTGCACTAGAATTCTGCTTCTGAAGTTGGAACGGAATTTGACTTCTTCCGGAAGGGTCGATTTCCTTGCACTGTTTTAGCATCGTAGTCTCTAGCTCACGGTCATAGCTCTCTGATGTGTCTCCTGGTATGGCCTAGAAAGAGGTGAATTGACAGCCCAAAGGCACCATGCAGGAGCATGCATAGAGTAAATGTCAGCCTATTGGGTAGGAGCCTCTGCAAAATTTTAGTAATTCAAAGCCACACAAGCTTTTTGCCCTTGCTAAGTGGCCAGCTCCTTCTTACTAAGGTAGCCATTGCTGCTTTTTGTACATTTCCATGCTGGGAGCATGCCCCCAAGCCATATCTGCATGATAGCACTGCAGCATTAGGAGGCTCCATGTACACTGTCTGTTGGGTACCGCTGACATCAAAAACAAAATTGCAGCACCCACCAGTAACAACAAAGGGATTTTCAGAACACCAGGGAAGAGGATTCTGTGTCCACTGAGGATCATACCTTTATTGTTGACTTTGAAAAATAACAAATGAAAAATAACTTTTCCTGGAGCAATTTATAGAATTAAAAAAAAAAAAAAACTTTTTGTGAAAAAAATTAGGGCAGTTACTGATTAAAATTTTCGTGTTCGATTAATCAATTTTTTTTTAATCGATTAATCAACTAATTTCAATTAATTATAACGCACATACAGATTCAGCTACTTTTAGCTGATCTCCTTGCATTGCAACTCAGTCAGTGGTAAATGTGATATACACTATATACAATCTCTGACACTAGCTAATTTCCACAATCCGTGACTTAACTTCACAGTTCACAGAAATACGTTTTAAATTCAAACTGTAGCACTGACGTAAGTAATTTTTTTTCCACAGTAGCGTGACAATCCCTCCGGTCTAACTAATCACTCTCACCTTATAGCATGGACCCCTGTGCAAACAGGTGGTCATGCAAGCAGGTATCAAAAGGATTAACATGGACCATAAACTTCTCTCATGTCTCCTTAGATCTCAGCAAGGACGCCAGGTCATGGGTAGAAAGAAAAGATCTAAATGATCACCACTTAAGTATAAGATAACATTTTTGTGTTCAAACACAAACTACTCACATAAAGATGATAAAGACACAGCATGTAAAGACAACAATCGTGTTAGTTTCATAGGGCAGCAGCGGGTGACGTCATGGCAGCGGGTGACGTCTTGCGTAGCTCCTCCCCCGTATGCGCTACGTTCAATCAGAACCTTGAAGTCACCGGACTCCTCCCCCTTCCCTTCGTTAGCAGACGGAAGCACTTGGGAAAGGGGGAGGAGTCCGGTGACGTCGATGTCTATGACGCCGCCGGATCTCTGCCGGAACTCCCTGAAGACCCGGAAGCCGGCGGAGAGGTGAGTACCGATCAAAAGAATTTTGATCGATCAAAAAAATGTATCGATTATTCAAGGAATTAATCTTTAATTTCCACAGCCCTAAAAAAAATCATGGGATTCTAATGCATTTTAATCGTATACACATGTACAAATAAAACAAAAAAGGAGCCCCATTCACTCCTCTGTCTGCTATAGCTGTGAGCTTATGACAAACCACACCTCCAGTAACTTCCTAATGCCCTCCACTTTGTATGAAAAAACCTTTGAAGGAAGTGGGTTGAATGAAGCTGGTCATCGGGTCATCAGGATTTTCTTTGGGGAAATCACCAGACTGAAGGACAGTATTGCAGAAAAAGCTACATGGGAAGATGGGAAGATGGGAATAAATAGTCATTTTTTTTGGTTGTCTCGTTTAGTTGATCTGCTATTTTGCACAAAAGAAACCCTCTTAGAAACCAGGGAGCATGGTTCAAGCAGTAGTGCCCTTAATTTATTTTACATCTGTTGGATGCCACTAAGCTGTAGCCTGCCTGAGCTTTGTTTAACCACTTGACCACTGGGCACTTAAACACCCTTAATAACCAGACCAATTTTCAGCTTTCGGTGCTTTCACATTTTGAATGACAATTACTCAGTCATACAACACTGTACCCAAATGAAATTTTTGTCCTTTTTTTCACACAAATAGAGCTTTCTTTTGGTGGTATTTAATCACCGTTGGGTTTTTTATTTTTTGCGCTATAAAAGAAAAAAGACAGAAAATTCTGTAAAAAAATTTATTTTTTCTTCGTTTCTGTTATAAAATTTAGCAAATTTTGTCATTTTTCTTGATAAATTTTGGCCAAAATTTATACTGCTACATATCCTTGGTAAAAATAAGTACAAATTGGGGTATATTATTTGGTCGTTGTGAAAGTTTTAGAGTCCACAAGCTATGGTGCCAATATCTGAAAATTGATCACACCTGAAGTACTGACGGCCGATCTCATTTCTTGAGTCCATAACATGCCATAAAAGTACAAATACCCCCCAAATGACCCCTTTTTGGAAAGAAGACATTCCAATGTATTTAGAAAGAGGCATGGTGAGTTTTTGGAAGTTGTAATTTTTTCCCACAATTCTTTGCAAAATCAAGATTTTTTTTCTTTTTTTTTTTTTTTTTTTCACAAAATTGTCATATTAGCAGGTTATTTCTCACACACAGCATATGCATACCACATATTACACCCCAAAACACATTCTGCTATTACTCCCGAGTACGGCGATACCACATGTGTGAGACTTTTACACAGCGTGGCCACATACAGAGGCCCAACATGCAGGGAGCGCCATCAGGCGTTCTGGAGCACCAAGGCCAATTCTGACATTTCTCTCCTACATGTAAAAATCATCATTTATTTGCTAGAAAATTACATAGAACCCCAAAATATTATATATGTTTTTTTAGCAAAGACGCTAGAGAATACAATGGCGGTCGTTGCAATTTTTATCTAGCACGGTACTTGCGCAGCAAATTTTTCGAACGCGTTTTTTTGGGGAAAAAAAAGTTTTGTGCTTTACAAAAAACAAAACTGTAATTTAGCCCAATGTTTTTGCATAATGTGAAAGATGAAGTTACGCCGAGTAAATAGATACCTAACATGTCACCCTTCAAAATTGCACGCGCTCGTGGAATGGCGCCAAACTTCGCTACTTAAAAATCCCCATAGGCGGCGCTTTAAAACTTTTTACTGGTTACATGTTTTGAGTTACAGAGGAGGTCTAGGGCCAAAATTATTGTTCTCGCTCCAACGTTCGCAGCGATACCTCACATGTGTGGTTTGAACACCGTTTTCATATGTCGGCGGGACTTACGTATGCGTTCGCTTCTGCATGCGAGCGCACAGGGACAGGGGCGCTTTACATTTTTTTTTTTTTTTTTTTATTGTTCATTTTACTTTATTTATTTTAGTTTGACACTTTTTTCCCCCCAAAAATTTTTTTGATCACTTTTATTCCTATTACAAGGAATGTAAACATCCCTTGTAATAGGAATATGGCATGACAGGTCCTCTTTACAGTGAGATATGGGGTCAATAAGACCCCACATCTCACCTCTAGGCTGGAAAGCCTGAAAAAAAAAAAAAACGATCCTGGCTTTGATCGTAGCGAGCATTGCAGGGTATCGCAGAATATCGCAGGGTATGGCTGGGTATGGCTGGGTATGGCAGGGTATGGAAGAGTATCGCAGGTAATGGCATGGCAGGGTATGGCAGGGTATGGCATGGCAGGGTATGGCAGAGTATGGCAGAGTATGGCAGGGTAATGGCAGAGTATCGCAGGGTAATGGCAGAGTATCGCAGGGTAATGGCAGGGTAATGGCAGGGTAATGGTAGGGAATGGCAGGGTATGGCAGGGTATGGCAGAGTATCGCAGGGTATCGCAGGGTATGGCAGAGTATCGCAGGGTAATGGCAGGGTAATGGCAGAGTATGGCAGGGTAATGGCAGAGTATGGCAGGGTAATGGCAGAGTATCGCAGGGTATGGCAGAGTATCGCAGGGTAATGGCAGAGTATCGCAGGGTAATGGCAGAGTATCGCAGGGTAATGGCAGAGTATCGCAGGGTAATGGCAGAGTATCGCAGGGTAATGGCAGGGTATCGCAGAGTATCGCAGGGTATGGCAGAGTATCGCAGGGTAATGGCAGAGTATCGCAGGGTAATGGCAGAGTATCGCAGGGTAATGGCAGAGTATCGCAGGGTAATGGCAGGGTATGGCAGAGTATCGCAGGGTATGGCAGAGTATCGCAGGGTAATGGCAGGGTATGGCAGAGTATCGCAGGGTATGGCAGAGTATCGCAGGGTAATGGCAGAGTATCGCAGGGTAATGGCAGAGTATCGCAGGGTAATGGCAGAGTATCGCAGGGTAATGGCAGGGTATGGCAGAGTATCGCAGGGTATGGCAGAGTATCGCAGGGTATGGCAGAGTATCGCAGGGTAATGGCAGAGTATCGCAGGGTAATGGCAGGGTATCGCAGAGTATCGCAGGTAATGGCAGAGTATGGCAGGGTAATGGCAGAGTATGGCAGGGTAATGGCAGAGTATGGCAGGGTAATGGCAGAGTATGGCAGGGTAATGGCAGAGTATGGCAGGGTAATGGCAGATTACTGCTGGGTATCCATCCATCCATGCTCAGCCATCCCTCCATACCCTGCAATACCCAGCAATACACTGCAGGCTATCGCTGTGTATTGCAGGGTATGGAGGGATGGCTGAGCATGGATGGATGGATCGGTGGTGGCAGAGCAGGCTGTGGGCACTACAGATCCCGCCCACAGCACTGCTGCCACCGATCCCTCCCCCTCTCCTCTCACACTGTACCGATCGGTACAGAGAGAGAGGGGATAGGAACCGGCGTCATCAAATGACGCCGGTTTGCTTACATGTGATCGCTCCGTCATTTGACGGAGCGATCACGTGGTAAACGGCCGCGATGAGCGGCCGTTTACCGTGATCCGTGATCCGCCGGGTCCTCTGGACCCGGCGATCACGGAAGTTCTCGAGTGCGCGCCCCAGGGGGCGCGCAAGAGGGGAATTCCGGGAGGACGTCATATGACGCCCTCCCAGAGTTAAGCAACCGCCCCGTAGCCGTCATTCGGCTATGGGCCGGTTGTAAAGTGGTTAATATTCTGTAATCATTTGGTGTTCCTGAGCTCAGGCCATTGATTGCTTCTGCCTGCTACTGTTGAGGGGCATACTGTTGTCAGAGTGGGAAATGTTAGTGGCCCAATTCTGAATATTTATTCTTACCAGCCAATTAATTAGGAGTTTTCTCAATTGTGCTAAATTGACCACATTCATGATGTGGTCATCATGGGACATTCTTTAAGAAGAGCTGCCTTGAGTTTGTTTCCTTCTAGTGTTCAGCCTGGACATTGTGTCATCATTTCCTGAAGGCAGAGAGAGAGAGACCACTACTGAAAACAGGGGATTGTCAGACATGTGGTCTGGAGAGCCGGGATTTTCATGGAGCCAGTGCTGCTGCAGACTACAAGTTCCAGCTGGCTGAAGAGAAAGGAATGCTGGGTGAGGACTTAAATAGCCCAGTCCAGGCAGGAGCTCCTCCTCTTGGGACCATGACCTTCAGCTGAGAGCAGGGACCTGGCCGCTCTAGGGAATGTGAGCAGGTGCCATGGCCCGGACAGTGTGGAGAGTCTTCAACAAGAGAGCCATACACCTGCAGGCGGATCCATCATCATTAGCTCCCTGTCGGCTAAGAGACTGTTGGGGTCACTCTCATCATCACTGTTACAGACCCAGTTGAATGACCATGCACCCTTTACTGGTTGCAGATTCTTCAGGAGCCTGTTCTGGGACATCCTATTCCCTTGAGCCTTAGTATGATCAGGATTGGTGAGCGGGCAGAAGCCCACCATGCATATATCCTACAAAAGACACTGCATGCAGACACCTTTCCCAATCTCTTTATACAAAAGCTTGGAAACACTTGTTGCATATGTTATCCACTATTTCTGGTTTCCATTGCACAGCAATCTCTCTGGGCCCTTGTTGAGCTAGCTGAAAATGCTGAACACCTACAATACAAGGATGTCTTTCCTCTTCTCCTCCAGCACATAAAAGACTCAGTCCATAACATCTGTGCACATTAAGGGGAATTTTTTCAGAATTTGCTTATTGCATTGTTCACATATTGTGTTCTTATAAATTGTGCTCTTTGCTTTCTGGACCCGTGGCAATAGGATTTTAACCACTAGACGACCAGCCGCCGCAGTTATACTATGGCAGGTTAGCTCGCCTGGGCGCTATAAACAAAAAAAGAGCGACAATTTTGAAAAAAAAAAAAAGCAATATTTTTTACTTTTTGCTATAATAAATATCCCCCCAAAAAATATATAAAAATTTCTTCCTCAGTATACGCCGATATGTATTCTTCTACATATTTTTGGTAAAAAAATAGCAATAAGCGTATATTGATTGGTTTGCGCAAAAGTTATAGCGTCTACAAAATAAGGGATAGTTTTATAGCACTTTTATTAGAATTTTTTTTTTTTTTACTAATAATAGTGGCAATATCGGGACTGCGACATTATGGCGGACACATCGGACACTTTTGACACATTTTTGGGACCATTGGCATTAATACAGCAGTTAATGCTATAAAAATGCATTGATTACTGTAAAAATGTCACTGGCAGTGAGGGGGTTAACACTAGGGGGCGATCAAGGGGTTAATGTGTTCCCTAGAGTGTGTTCTAACTGAAGGGGGGAGGGGACTGTGCAGGGGAGATAACAGATCGATGTTCATATTCTGTATGAACAGACAATCTGTCTGTTCTCCCTCAGAGAACCGGAAACTGTGTGTTTACACACACTGATCCTAGTTCTTCGTGTGCCCTGAGCGATCGCGGGAGCCCGGCGGTGATCGTGACCGCCGGGCACTTGCATCGGCTCGGGGGGTGCCCCTAGTGGCCACAGGGGCGAAGCAACATTACATAACAACGTTTCACCCAGCCGTGCCATTCTGCCGCAGTACAACTGCGTCGGCTGGTCGGCATGTGGTTAAGGGGGCAAATCCTTCCAGGGCTGAAGTGATTAAGGGACCAGTTTAACACAGAAAAGTCTTTCTCTTCTCTTTTATACCTGGGGTCCTAGGTTCTTCCACGGCCTATTGATTATCACCATTTGGTTTATTGTGATTTTTGTTTGCATTGTATATCCTTTGTATACTTTCTAAGCCTAAAGTTTGAGTTTGAAAGATATCTGCATTAACATTCCTTACTCTTTGCTGATTTAAGAATCTTTAGTAAAATACTATTTTACTTCTACAGTGTGCTGTCTTTGCAATTGCATTCTTTTTTTGAATTATGTCTGAAACCCAGGGTGTCAGAGGTGTTGGGAGGCTTGCAAGGTCAGGGCAGCCTTTGGGGACAGTCATCTTCTAGTGGCCCTCACGGGTGTGGCACTACAACTAATTTAGGGGAAAAAATTTGTAAATCGACCCCTATGTGTGTGAGACTTGCAAGCAAGAAGTTGCTACCTGTAGAAGGTATTTCAGGCTGCTGTACAGATAATCTGCTGCACAGATAAGTTATTGTTGTGTTTTATGGTATCCTGTTCCCTCATCTACTTTTATGTGTGTTCAGTAATAAAGCTACAAAACCCTACTAAGTAGACTAGATCCCTGAAAAGTGAATGTGCCTGGGAGAGTAATGCCCCGTACATACGATTGGACTTTCCGCCAACAAAACTGTGGATTTTTGTTCGAAGGTTGTTGGCTAAAACTTGTCTTGCATACACACGGTCACACAAATGTTGGCCAACAATTCCAAACATAAGAATGCGGTGACGTCCAAGACATACGCCAAGCTGAGAAAAGGGAAGTTCAATAGCCAGTGCGGCTCCTTCTGCTTGATTCCGAGCATGCGTGAACTTTTGTACGAAGGACTTGTGTAAAGAGGATCGGCCTTTTCGACAAGTTTTGTTAGCGGGAAATTTGAGAACCTGCTAGCAAACATTTGTTGGTGGAAAGTCCGAGAGCAAATGTTCGATGGTGCATACACACGGTCGGACTTTCCGACAACAAGCTCACATCCAACATTTCCTGTTGAAAAATCCGACCGTGTGTACGCGGCATAACTGTAGTAAGTGGACTGGGCCATTGGGAGTGTATACCTAATAGGCCACTTGGGGGTCATTTCACATGCTGGGAGGGTAGTAGTTTTACATATAAATTTAAACAACTTTTCCAGTAGAAACTATAGAAACATTTTGATTAGGACAGATTCCCGTTTTAAAACCATCACCCGCTGCCTTTATTGTCATTTCAGAATTTTACAATAAGATAAACTTATGTTGTAGCAGACCATATCAAGTTTAGTAGACTTTGCCTTTCTAAAATTCTACAAACTTACAAATATTAAATAAGATTTAATCACTACACATACATAATGTCTTGTGTATAGGACATTAGCTGTGTTAGAATGCATAAAAGTAATATGATTTCTATTTGATATGAACACCTAAACCAATGTTTTAGGCTGATTACTTGGAAAATCATATTTGCTGCACACTCTTCTCCTTATCAGTGACATATATTGTCATACAGTTATACATTTTCTCAGAAGAGATTAAAATCTTCGCTTTTCTTTATTTATATTCCATTCATTGCTTCTCAGAGTTATCAGATTTTTTTTTCTTTCAACTTTCATTTGCAGCTTTATTGGTAATATAATTTTTTCAAGCATTTAATTCTTAGGATTGTCATCTGTACGTTAAATTAGTTTGCTAATAATCATTATAATATGTTGTTTTTTCACACCTTAGTCAACAACAGAGTCAGTTCCTTGGACTGTATTCATCCTTCCCCACAATAAATGTCTGAAATCAAAATGTTTAATTTACAAAATGTAAAAATGGACATACACATTTTGTCACGTGAAATTGATATTTAACTGTTGAAACCCTCTCCTTCTCAGGAATGGGGATTTTTATCCCATGAGTCTGTATTTTAACGAGTGTTAAAATACTATATGATTTTGTAAAGTATCGTATTCAGTGTTTGCATTCATAACATTAGGTAATCCCTTTTGTGAATAAGATCTATTACTGCTGATGATGACAATAACACTGTGGGGTTTATTTACTAAAGCTGGAGAGTGTAAAATCAGTCTCACTTCTGCAGAGAGACCAATCAGCTTCTAACCTCAGCTTGTTGAATTAAGCTTTGGTAATAAAACCTGGAAGCTGATTGGTTTCTATGCAGAAGTGAGACTGATTTTTACAATAAGATAAACTTATGTTATAGCAGATCATATCAAGTTTAGTAGACTTTGCCATTCTACGGTTCTACAAACTTACAATTATTAAATACGATTTAATCACTACACATACATACTGTCTTGTGTATAGGACATAAGCTGTGTTAGAATGCATAAAAGTAATATGATTTCTATTTGATATGAACACCTAAACCAATGTTTTAGGCTGATTACTTGGAAAATCATATTTGCTGCACACTTTTCTACTTATCAGTGACATATATTGTCATACAGTTATACATTTTCTCAGAAGAGATTAAAATCTTTGCTTTTCTTTATTTATATTCCATTCATTCCTTCCTTCACAATAGCAGGATATTTTGACTGGCTCGCTATGGAGCCGGTTCACATATCTCCGGTGCGAATTTGCACAGGAGCCCTGTGTGTTTTTTCAGGTCCAAATTCAGACAAAAAATCGGGATGAAATTGGACCTTAAACGGTGAACAGGACCCCTGCTGGGAGCAGCATGCGAAGATAGTGTGAACCCAGCCTAAAGGATAACATGGAAAACAAATACATGCACATATTTTCAGCCCGTACCTTCATTTGGGCAGTCTGTTGAAAGATATAGGGCCTGCGCCCTGGCAGTACATTCAGGACTACAAGCGGTCAGCCACGGTTACTAACAGTAGTTGTAATTAAATTCATTCACAGAACACTGTCAATGATGCAGAGGTACCGTTTTAAAATATTTGACAGCGGGTGATATATTCTGCCCGCTGTCATACCAAGAGCGGGATCAGGGGAACTGGTGGCAGCAGATGGAACATGTACCATGTTCCAAAAGGTGAACTTAGCCTGTAACTGACATTTGCATTACATAAATCGATCATCGAGTCATACAATACTGCATTTCTTAAAGGATCAAGGAATGTCTCACTGATTTCCAGAATTAGATGATGCAGTAATCTTAAAGTCTATGTAAGCCTAGATCAGCATCTAATTTCAGCTTGTTCAATTAGGCTATAGCAAAAAAAAAAAAGGAAGCCGATTGCAGAGCTGAAGCAGATTTTTCACTCTACACTTTTAGTAAATCATATGTGTCATCAACAATGGCCATGGACTTTTCAGGTACTTCCTGTCTACATGCACTAGCTTTTACTGGATTGAGGCGGGACGTTTGATAATCCCCCTAGATTAATTATCCCCTCTTTAAGGGGTTAAGAGGTCACAACCTTTCTATAGAATGAGACTTGGTGCGCGTTGGGGAGTAGAATGTTTGCGACGGTGAAAGGCGTACAAGCCTTCACAAATACAAACCTTCGGGGCGGACAGGGAGTCCGTCATTTGAAAGGGGCCTGCTAGAGATCAGGAATGGACGTGCCTTTGGTTTTGGTAGGGGGTTTGTGGCGTGACGGCCCGTTGGTACATCTGGTTAGTAGTTGGGGTATGGAGTCGCGGAAGTGTGTTTCCTGAAGGAGGATGAATTGGGCTTTCTGTTTGGTTAAGACATGATTTGGAGCGTTTTTTCGGGAATGTTCAGACCTTTATATTGAGTGATAAACACTTTAGTGACAAGGAGGCTTTGTGGCCTTGAGGCAGGATGAGCTGGTGCTTTGAGGATTAGGAGTCAAGGTTATTCTAGAATAACGAGGTAGTTTGGCCTTGGCTGCAAATAATTGCTCTGGACAGACTTTTTCATAGTGACAACAGTGGACCATACCTGTGCAATGTGTGTCTGCAGGTCAACTTGTAGTCTGTACAAAGGGTGTATATAACAGGATGACAATGCGGGAGCACAATTTGGAGACAGTTGTCACTTCATAAAAGGAAGCGTCTGAACAAGGACCTTCATGGTTGGATCCCCTATTATACTTTTAAAATACGTTGCAGGTTTAAAAAAATAGATAAATACAAATTAAAGTGGCTTTAGCATAGCTCTTTTTAATGTAGTAGGTGTTAATGCTCAGATGTCTGGATTTAAAGCCTGTATAAGAAATAAAACTTAGTAAGGCCCCGATCACACCTGAGCTATTTTCTGCTTGAAGCTTGTAGCTCTAAAACGCTCAACAAGCCAAATCCTATTAATTTCAATGGCTTCTGTTCATATATTAGTGTTCTGTCACCTGAAGCAAAACACCCGTCGCTCAAAAAAGTACATGAGCTTCTTTTTGACACATTAAAAGCGTTTTTGGTCCCATAGACTTCAATAGAAACCCCTGACTTGAGCATTTTACTAGCGTTTTGTTGCTCGTTTTCTGCTCAAACATCAGCTATCCATCTGTAATTTCCTCTCCCTCACCTCCCCCTAGTGCTTTCTATTGGCTAAACAAAAACACCTGAAGCTGTAAAATGCTTGTAAAAACTTGCAAAAACGCTTTAAAAAAGCTTGTTAAAACATGCCCGGAAAACACTAGTAAATCACTACACTTAGGTTTGAATGGAGCCTAATGAATTTTCAAATTTTGACGTTTTTGCTAAACAAAAAACTGTTCCCTTGCCCTGGGACTTTGTATACTCAACACATTTTTAATGCAATTCTCAGGCATGACACTGCATCCAAGTTTAGTGTCTACAAAAATCATTTTATATACGGCAAAGCTTGCAAAATGGTGCACTAGACTTCTTACATGGAGCAGTTTGCATGAATTCTCTGTGTAGCACAGTACAGGACCTGTTCTTTTTGAAGCTGCTCACTTTGCTGGGATAGAGGTGAGACTATAAAAATTTTTTAGTAACAGTCTTACCAAAAAAAAAACAGCAACAAAATTGATGTTGCTGTTCTTTTGTAAGAATGGAAGAGGGAGTATGGATAGGACTTATGCCTTGTACACACGGTCGGACATTCCAACCACAAAATCCGTCGGATTTTTTCCGATGGATTTTGTCCGAAACTTGTGTTGCACACACACGGTCGGACAAAGTTGTCAGAAAATCTGATCGTTCCGAACAAGGTGACATACAAAACGTATGACGGGACTACGTAGAGGCCAGTAGCCAATAGCTTTCGTCTCCAAATTTCTTCTGGCACTTTGTGTGTCGGAATTCTCTACACACGATCAGAAAAAGTAAGATCGGGTTTTGTTGTTGGAAAATTTTAGATCCTGCTCTCAATTTTTTGACGACGGAAAAAGGGACGGAAAAGCCCGCTAGAGCCCACACACAATCGGATTTTCCAACAACATAATCCAATCAGACTTTTTCCATTGGAATATCCCACCGTGTGTACAGGGCATTATAGTAGATGTAAACCCTATTCATGAAATTTGACCTAGGTGCATATACACTATATTGCCAATAGTATTGGGACTCCTGCCTTTACACGCACATGAACTTTGATGGCATCCCAGTCTTGGTCTGTAGGGTTCACTATTGAGTTGGCCCACCCTTTGCAGCTATAACAGCTTCAATTCTTCTGGGAAGGCTGTCCACAAGGTTTAGGAGTGTGTCTATGGGAATGTTTGACCATTCTTCCAGAAGCGCATTTGAACAGTGCAAAAGTTTGGGGGCCTGTGTTACTTACTCCATTGCGATTGCAGTGACTGTATTGGCCATTATTTTTGCACAGTGTTGAGCAGTGCTTTTGTTGGACTTGGCTCCTTGAAAACTGTTACCTTACAGGTATGTTTAACATTACAATTACAAGTAACACACCACAAAAATACTGCTCAACACTGAACTCTACAATAACACCATGTAATGATTACATAGTGTTATTGTATGTTGACCAGCATTTTTGTGGTGTTACTTTAAAACAACACTTTAGGGCATCAGGCATAATGAAATATATTTTCTGCTTAACACTTTGCAAAAAATGCATTCTGAATCTGAAGGCATTATGTGGTTTAAAGTAGTAAGGTTACCACATAATGCCTTCAGATTCAGAATGCATCGCCATCTTTTGCAAAGTGTTAGGCAGAATTTATATGGCATTTTCATGCCTCATGCCCTAAAGTGTTACATTTTATTTTTTTGGTACTTTTTATTTTTGTATATGATGTCAACTTTCATGTGTTTTTGCACACACAGTGTTGAGCAGCAGTGCATAGCAGCAGTGCTTTTGTTGGACTTGGCTCCTTGAAACCTATTTTCATGCCTCATGCCCTAAAGTGTTACATTTTATTTTTTGAGACTTTATTTTTGTATATGTCTTTCATGTGTTTTGCACACACAGTGCTGAGCAACAGTGCTTTTGTTGCATTTATATGGCATTTTTGAATGCTTCTGGCTCTGTATTAATGGCAATGCCATTATGGCATTATTCGTGTCTGATGCTAAAGTGTTGTTTACATTTTATTTTTGGCACTTTTGTAATTATACTGTAAAAACTTCAACCACATTGAAGTATTTTTTGGAAAAAATTGAATAAAAGTTTAAATATTATATTAGAAGTTGTACTTGTAATTTTTTGTAAAGTTATCCAAATGATTAATTAGCTAATCACAAAGAGAACACACTAGATTAAGTAAAAAAAATAAATAAAAAAATAATCGCTATAGTCGATGACTAATCGAAAAAATAATCGATAGATTACCGTATATACTCGAGTATAGGCCGACCCAAATATAAGCAGAGGCACCTAATATAAGTATAAGTCCAGTATAAGCCTAGGGTGAGAAATGCACAGCTACTGTACAGCTACTGTAAGTGGAAAAGAGGGTCAACAATGCCCATTTGCAGCCTCACTGTGCCCATTTGCATGCCTCACTGTGCCCATTTGCAGCCATAGGTCCCCCAAACTTCAAACTTGGTAGTTAGGGGTTCCTAGATTCCCCCTATCTGCAATTTGGGGTCTCTGGACACAAAGGGTCCTGAAATAACATTGCTGCAGATGGACACAGTTGACCAATTTTGGGGCCCCGTATCTTGGGGCCACTTGGCGCTAGGAACCCAAAATGTAGTATGCAAACTCAGTCAAACTATCACTACAACATATCCAAGGATGGGGTTCCTATTACTAAGTGGCCCAGAGATAGGGGGCCCCAAAATCGGTTCAGAAAATGTCAAGCACTTTTCTGCAGCAGAGAATGACATTTTCCAAACCGACTTTGGGGCCCCATCTTTGGATATGTTGTAGTGTTGGTTCCACTGGGTTTGCACACCAAATTTGGGGATCCTAGCACCAAGAGGCTCCGAGAGACGGAGGCCCAAATTCGGGTTGAAAAATGTAATTTTCTGCTGCAGAAAAGTGCTTGCTTGACTCGAGTATAAGCCGAGGGGGGCACTTTCAGCAAAATAAAATGTGTTGAAAAACTCGGCTTATACTCGAGCATATATGGTAGTCGACAGTCAAAATAACCGTTAGTTGCAGCTCTACTAACCACTATCTGAAAATACTAGTTGCTTAGCTGTTAGGTTAACAACCTGACTTCAATAATTTCTAAGTCACTGTCCCAAGACAAGTATGCATATTAGTAAAGTCAGAAGCCCTTATCTACATACTTGTTCTGCGTTAGGGACTCAACATAACCAAGCAATGAATTTGCATGACTGCCAGGAAGCTAACATTTGTGGAATAAGAAGTCAGACAACAGAAGTATAATGTTTTTCTCTGAAAAGGTTTAAAAACACTGCCAGGACATTCTGCAGGGTTAATGATGGTAACAGATGCATGTTCATCTATAACTGTCCATTGTTATACAGTTTGCACAGCTCTCCGCACCTGTTGCTGTCACTGGGCTCACACGTTACCCCTGCTTCCTGCTATGTTAGGATGATAATCTGACAATTTATTACTGTAATGCCAATAAAGAGGGACTATCCAGGATCCCTGGCGAAAAGAGAAAATGATTTTTGAATTGGCTAGACTCTGTAACATATAATACATTTCTCTGAAATGAAGAGAGCAAGAGTTAGACCATGACTGACTAAATTGTAATCAACCATTATGGGTCTTGGTAAAGTCCACTGAACATGACTGACTGACTAAATTGAGAGTCCACTGAACATGACTGATTTAGAACACATCAAGAACAAACATGTACAGTACTTTGCTTACTGCACACACATACCTAAAGTTAGTGCAGCACAAACCGGGAACAGATCTTCCACTTACCCAAATCTTTGCGGACGATGGTGTCCTTGCTAATGCTCAATTCCTCCGCCATCAATCGTAGAGTCAGTCGCTGATCTCGTGCCAGCATTTGTCACACTCACTCGATCATGTCTGGGTTTCTGTTTGGCGCAGGCTGACCCGAACGTGGCTCATCCTCAGTCATTTCCTTCTCGTCGCAAAAGCATTTCAACCAGTCCTAAACACATTTTCTACTCACGGCTTCCGTACACTTGCACCAACATTTCATGTGTCAGTCGCCTTTCTCCCCAATTTGTAGCACAACTTAATGCTCACCCGTTGCTCCATTGCACTGTGAACCTACCTCTCACACTGACTATGTTCGACTGCCCACAGCGGATTTACCCTGATGGTCACGTGTACTCCATGCTAGGTGGTGTATCTCAACATGTCTATGGATAGCCATGTGCATGTGTGCGCATCTGGCCCACGTTGCTGTTGAGATATCGGACCATTCACTGAACTTTTGTATAAGGAATTGTTCTTAACTGTAAGAGTATGCCATTCTTTCAACCTGGTCCCATGCAGTTCTCCACTTACACTTTATACAGACCCCTATCCTTATAGTAGATTGGTTTTATAATTTTTGGATATGCAGTGTGCACATATAACATAACTTGTCATCTCAATACTCCTGATGTGTGTAGAATTGTAATATCCCTTAATTGAAGCTGTAATATAGACTCATGTAATAAGACATCTAATTGGTGTTAGTATAATCAATAGGATACTACTAGGAGGTTATTGGTTGTGGTACACTTTTTTAAAGTAGCTATTATGGGACACTTACTAACTATAATGATAGACATTTAGCACCTTTAAAATACCCATATTTTATTAATTCTTGGTTCTATATCTAGTGGGATGATGGTGCAACAAACCTTAGAAAATGTAGCTCTATATACAGCTGTATATATGAGATACTCAACATAGCCTCACACAGGAGAAAGAAAAGTTCAGATTGCTAAACACCAAACAAACCCGAGGTGCATGCAAGTTATAGCAGCCTCAGTCTATCTCCATCAAGGCCAAGCCCCAAAACTTTTTTGCCCCGCCCATAGGACTTAGTCCTGACTCATGCCTCCATGAATAAGCCCAGTGGGCAGGGTGAAACATGTCAGATGTTCAGATAAAGGAACACCTGGGTAACAGTGATCATAACATGATTTCATTTGATGTTAGCTGTAAGCAAGAAATACATACAGGAAAGATAAAAACGCTCAACTTCAAGAGAGCAAATTTTCCAAGGATGAGGGCTGCTCTCCAGGACTTGGACTGGGAGGGAATATTGGCATCAATGAGCACAGAACAGAAATGGGAATTCTTCAAAAAGACTGTTTGGGACCTCACTGCAAAGTATGTTCCCATGGGCAATAAGTTTAAAAGGTTTAAAATAAAACCTATGTGGCTCCCGGTCAAAGTTAAAAAAGCTATGAACAATAAGAAAAGAGCTTTTAAAAAATATAAAAGTGATGGAACACTAGTGTTGTTTAAATGTTACAAAGAATTTAACAGAATATGTAAAAAGGAAATCAAGGATGGAAAAATACAAAACGAACGACAGATTGTAAAAGATAGTAGGACAAACCCAAAAAAATTCTTCAAATATATTAATAGTAAAAAGGTCAGGTCTGAGCATGTAGGCCCTTTACAAAATAATCTAGAGTGGGTGACTGGGGACAAAGAGAAGGCTAATTTATTAAATACTTTCTTCAGCTCTGTGTATACAAAGGAGCATGGGGGAGCTCATGTCCATAATGGGGGTGGTATTTACACAGCCCTGAATGATCCACAATGGCTCAAAAGTGATATGGTCCAGAAATATTTAGACAGAATAAAGGTGGATAAAGCACCTGGACCAGATGGCATCCACCCACGGATCCTAAAAGAATTGAGCTCTGCAATTTCAAAGCCATTGTATTTAATTTTTAGGGACTCATTAATGATGGGAATAGTACCACTGGATTGGAGCAGGGCGAACGTGGTGCCTATATTTAAAAAGGGAAAAAGTCTTTACCAAGTAACTATAGACCTGTTAGTTTAACTTCTATAGTCGGGAAGATACTGGAGAGATTAATAAAAGACCACATAGACGAGTTCTTGCTGGAAAAAAAACATTTTAAGCAACAGACAGCATGGGTTCATGAAAGACAGAAGTTGTCAGACAAACCTGATTTCTTTTTATGAAGAGGTAAGTAAAACCTTGGACAGAGGCATGGCTGTGGACGTGGTATACTTGGATTTTGCAAAAGCGTTCAATACAGTTCCCCACACATGGCTCATGTGTAAGGTAAGGTCTACAGGCTTGGAAATATCGGTTTGTAAATGGATAGAAAACTGGCTAAATAACAGAATTCAGAGAGTAGTGGTTAATGATTCTTACTCTGAATGGTCTAAGGTTATCAGTGGTGTACCCCAAGGTTCAGTGCTGGGACCCTTACTTTTTAATATCTTTATAAATGATATTGGGTCTGGGATCAAAAGTAAAATTTCTGTCTTTGCAGATGACACCAAGCTATGCAGTGGAATAACGTCCTTACAGGAGGTCTCCAATTTACAAGCCGACATCAATGCTCTGTCTAATTGGGCGACTATGTGGCAGATGAGGTTTAATGTTGATAAATGTAAAGTTATGCACTTGGGGGCTAATAATATGCATGCATCATACATGCTAGGGGGAGTGCAACTGGGGGAATCCATAGTGGAGAAGGATCTGGGGGTTTTGGTAGATCATAAGCTCAATAATAGCATGCAATGTCAAGCTGCGGTTTCCAAAGCAAGCAAAGTTCTTTCTTGTATTAAGAGAGGTATGGTATTTGCCCCTGTTCAAATCATTAGTAAGACCTCATCTGGAATATGCAGTTCAGTTTTGGGCACCAGTTCTCAAAAAGGATATCGGGGAACTGGAGAAAGTGCAGAGAAGGGCAACCAAACTGATAAAAGGCATGGAGGAGCTCAGCTATGGGGAAAGATTAGAGGAACTGAATTTATTCACTCTTGAGAAGAGGAGAATAAGGGGGGATATGATCAACATGTACAAGGCCTGGATACTTTCCTAAATGTACATAATATAACTGGGTACTAACATTTATAGGTAAAGTTGAACCAGGGAAAATCCGATTGCCTCTAGGGGGATCAGGAAGTGATTTTTTTCCCCTGCTGTAGCAGATCGGAGCATGCTCTTTTGGGGGGGGGGGGGGGTTTGCCTTCCTCTGGATCAACTGTGGGTATAGAATGGGGTATATTGGATTGTACGATATTTTTTATTTTTATTTATTATTTCTTTTTTTTATGGTTGAACTGGATGGACTTGTGTCTTTTTTCGGCCTAGCTAACTATGTAACTATGTAACTATGACCTGGATGGAACTAGACTATGACTTTCATGCACCTCGGGTTTGTTTGGTGTGTAGCAATCTGGACTTTTCTTTCTCCTGTCTGAGCACTTAGAGCCGGGATTGGCTCTTTATACTGAGCCAACACCCACTAACGAATTTGGACACAGGAGCTTGAGCAGTAAACCAATGCTTTCCCCGGGTTATACTGAACATATCCTACTTCATTAGTAAATAAAATCTTCCTGAATACTCACTGGCAATGTAGATTGTATTGTTTATTTGTGCAGTATTTCTATAGAGTTTGCAATTTCAAAGTGCAGCATTACAGAAATGCCGCAGGACAAAAGTACATAGTTTGAACAGCAGTAGCTGGATACAGTAAGTCTGAATTATTTCTAATTTCTTTAAAGTATTTCTAATTGCTTTTCTTAACTTGTTTACTTTTTAACCTTGGTATTTTGGCTGTGTTGCTATTGGTGATTGTTTACCAAGTACTGGAGTAATTGTTATTGTGCTGCTAAAGTGTTGAGTACTGGGTTGTCCTAGTTGGTTCCTAATTAGTATTGTATTTAAGGCCAACAATACAGCAGAAACCATCCGATACTCAAACCATGAATGTACCAAGTTGATCGATCTATGAATTTGGGTACAACCAGCCTGCCATATTATTTTACCATTATTGCTAGCGGCTGTTATAGCCGTTAGCGATAATCACTGCCTTCTCCCTGCCCCCCCCCCCCCCTGACAATTGCTCGGCAGGAGGGATTCCCCTGTTAGAACTGTCTGTGTTGATGGGTGAATCGTGTGAATTTCTTTCCTCAACTTGTGGTTGCAGGTAATAAATTTGCACCGTGTATGGCCTCCCTTAGAAGGGTAGCAAGTCTGTAGAGTTTACTCTGTAGCGTTTACTCTTTAGAGTTTGCTCTTTCAAAGTGTCACATTACAGATGTGCTGCAGGACAAAAGTGCATAGTTTGAACAGCAGTAGCTGGATACAGTAAGTTTAAATTATTTCTTATTTTTTAAGTATTTTTAATTACTTTTCTTAATTTTAGTTTTTAACCCTGGTATTTTGGCTGTGTTGCTATTGGGGATTGTATACTAAGTACTGGAGTAATTGTTATCGTGCTGCTGAGGTGTTGAGTATTGAGTTTTATCAATTAGCTATGTAAGAGAGGTGAGTTGTTGTCCTAATTGGGGCCTAATTCATGTTGTATTTAACCACTTCAATACAGGGCACTTTCCCCCCTTCCTCTCAGCTTTCAGCGCTGTTGCTGTTTAAATGACAATTGCGCGGTCATGCTACACCGTACCCAAACAAAATTTTTATCATTTTGTTCCCACAAATAGCGATTTCTTTTGGTAGTATTTGATCACCTCTGCGGTCTTTATTTTTCAAATAAAATTCAAATATAAATTCAAAACATAGTGTAAAAAAGCAGACAGTTGAGTTAAGGATCGATTCCAGTGTCCCAGTAAATATATTCCACAAGAGAGATAAATGCATGCATTGGGACAGACAAATTCACAAAATCCTCCATGTAAATGCACTAACAGCAGTAGAGATCGCAGCTTACCAGTGCGTGTTGGCTTCCAAGCTAATGGAAGAGCCAAATAAACTGCTATTCCAAAATTAGATGAAGATAGTGGGAACTCTTTAGATTTTCCTTTCTTACTTGAGGAATTATTGTAAGCGATTACTAATGCACCATCAGGTAAAAGTCCTGGCCCTGATGGTTTTACATCGAAATTCTACAAGACCTATAAGGAACATATAACACCGTTCATGCTATGGGTGTTCAATAGCATATCTGCGATCAATGGTTTCCCACCTCAGACACTAGAGGCACGTATCACATTACTTCCTAAACCGGAAAAATAATTTAAGGCTGTGTTCTAGCTATCATCCTATATCTTTGATAGGGATGAGCCTCGAGTTCGAGTCGAAATCATGTTCCACTCGAACATTGCCCATTCGACCGTTCGCCGAACAGCGAACAATTTGGGGTGTTCGCGGCAAATTCTATGGGAAAAAGTCTATGGGAGAAATCTAAAGTGCTAATTTTAAAGGCTTATATGCAAGTTATTGTCATAAAAAGTGTTTGAGGACCTGGGTCCTGCCCCAGGGGATATGTATCAGTGCAAATTTTTTTTTTAAAAACAGCCGTTTTTTCGGGAGCAGTGATTTTAATAATGCTTAAAGTGAAACAATAAAAGTGAAATATTCCTTTAAATTTCGTACCTAGGGGATGTGTATAGTATGCCTGTAAAATAACGCTTTATTCCCGTGCTTAGAACTGTCCCTGCACAAAGTGTAATTTCTGAAGGAAAAAAAGTCATTTAAAAGCACTCGCGGCTATAATGAATTGTCGGCTCCCGGCAATACAGAGAAAAGTCATTGATAAAAAAAATAAAAAAATGCGTGGGGGTCCCCCCAAATTCAATTACCGGGCCCCTCAGGTCTGGTATTGATATTAAGGGGAACCCTGCGTCAAATTAAAAAAAAATTACGTGGGGTTCCCCCCAAATATCCATACCAGTTCATTTCAGGTCTCCTCTCCAGGTCCAGGGTCCAACGATGATGTCCAGCGCAGCGCATCCTGTCTCCACCGGAGACACCACGGGAATCCCGGCAGCCTGACAGGTCTCTTAGCTGAGGACGGGGCCACCCGTCACGTTACCCCGTCCTTCTCTGACGCAAGGGGAAACCCGGGCTTCCCCAGTGACGTGCAGGTGACCCGACCCCCTCTGATGTAACGGAGCCACCCGTCACATGACCCCGTCCCCCTCTGACGCAAGGGGAAACCCAGGCTTCCCCAGTGTCGTTCGGGTGACCCGCCCCCCTCTGATGTAACGGAAACCTGCGTTACATCAGAGAGGGGCGGGGTCACCCTCACATCACTGGGGAAGCCATTGTTTTGCATTGATACATGTCCCCTGGGGCAGGACCCGGGTCCCCAAACACTTTTTATGACAATAACTTGCATATAAGCCTTTTAAAATTAGCACTTTCGATTTTTCATGTTCGAGTCCCATAGACTTTAACGGTGTTCGGATGTTCGAACTAATTTTTTGCCTGTTCGCATGTTCTGATGCAAACCGAACTGGGAGGTGTTCGGCTCATCCCTAATCTTTAATTGTGGTTGATGTTAAAATCTATGCCAAATTGACTGTCTCGCACTTGCAACACCATATCCCAAATCTGGTACATACAGACCAAGTTGGGTTTGTCCAGGGGAGAGAAGTGCCTGATAACACGCTTAAATCCTTTTTGCTCATTGATGCAGAGAAGGCATTTGATCATGTTAGCTGGCCCTTTTTGGAACAAACTCTGATACAAATAGGACTGTGACCAGTTCTGTTAAGAAAAATGATGGCACTCTATACTAAACCAAGAGCCAAAATACGGATTAATCAGTCTTTGTCTTTTGGTTTTCCTATCCAAAATGGTGTTTGCCAGGGATGCCTGCTGTCTCCCCTCCTGTTGTCTTAGTAATGGAACATCTGGTAACAGCTCTTAGACAAAACTCTTGTATCACAGGTATACCACTAGACGGACAGGAGGTGCAGTTGGCAGTATTTGCTGATGACTTGTTACTTTATGTTACCAACCCACATGTTTCCATGCTCTATATTCTGTATGAATTTCGGCATTTCAGGGCCCTGAGTAATTTTAAAGTAAATTTATCTAAATCAGAAATTCCTAATGTATCTGTATTACCACATCAAGTCCAGGCTTGCACTTCGACGCTTAAATACCTGGGTATTATAATTCCACAAGATTTGTTGTATATAGAAAATTATCACCCTCTTATGCAGCGTACAATACAAAATCTAAAGAAGTATGATCAAGCCCATTATTCATGATTCGGGAGGATCAACATCTTAAAAATGGGTAATCAGAATAAGGGACGTTGGCGCTGCTTATAATGAGTATTTAAATAACGTGTGTGTTAACCATCCATGATGATTTGAAAAAGTTGATATATAACAATATACGTAAATGTGTTGTCTGTTTGGGACAGCAAAAGTAAATGTGTAAATCCCAGAAAATGTGATTAAATATTAAGCCTTACTTCCAAAACAAATATATGATAATGAAAAAACTCTCCACTATCCACATCAGATATACATATTACCACAATCCGACTAATTGCTAATCACCAGGTGATATTAGTATATCAGGAAAAACTATGTAACAAAGTGCATAAATATACTGCTTGTTTGCAAGTAAATCAAGGGAAAAAAACTAAATCAAGTATATAACAATAGTATATATTCAGTCCATTTGTAAATATATATATATATAGCAATAAATCTCTCAGTATCAAATGTCCATATTCCCATAAAAGTGACTTGTGCTGGTTTCCAAGAGATGCAACTTTATATCAACTTCTGTGCAAAAAATGAAGTGATTTCTCATGCTCCCCTAAATGCACTCACCAGAAGCCCGTACCCCTGCAGGGGTAAAGAGCATGTAGCAAAATAAGTCTCCAGTCCTGGTGTCCCGGGAACTGATATACTCTCCTGCTCCGGAACGAGGTGTGTGCAATGCGGTATCCACCTATGCTAATCCTCAGGAGCAGATAGAGCCAAATAGAGTTTTTTTCAGTGATGTTCTCGTTTCTTGTAATTTCTTTCCTTGCATCTCTTCTGTTTCTTGTTTTATGGCAGATCAGACCGTCTTGGCTTTAGCACCATCAGATAATTCTTTCCTCCTCCATAAACCAGCACAAGGAATATCTTAAAAATGGACATAGTACCATGTTTTCTTTATCTCTTCCAAACTATACCAATTGTGGTCCCCCTTTTTTGTTATTCTACAATCTGCTTTTACAAGGTTTATTTGGGGAGGCAATAGACCTAGACTACAAAGGAGAACTTTATCTCTCCCTAAAGCAAAGACTGTTATAGGGGCACTGGAGGTATATTATAGTATATTATTACTACGCTGCAGCGGTCTTAACCAGACTAGTAAACTGGTTCCATCATTCCCATATTAAACAATAGGTACATATAGAACAGTCATTTGCCCCTTTTGACCTCCAGGCGCTTCCCTGGCTAGACACCTCTGTTTGTGGCCCACTGTATTCTCTATCTTTTCTCACAGCACATCTACTGCGTGTCTGGGATAAATTGCAAACTCAACTAGGACTTTCTCCTAAAGTGGGATTAATGACTCCTCTGTCCGGTAACCCAGGGTTTCCTCCGAAAGTGGCACAGAGATGTTTCCTGTCGTGGAACAAGGAGACAAACCGTTAAGTATCTAAAATCCTTTGCCATGGAACTCTTCCATTGCTATCAAATCTGATCCCTATACAGCAGCAATCAATCACACATTGGCTGGAATATCTGCAACTATCATCTTTTCTCTCCTCCTTCTCTTCAAGGGATGTATTTAATAAAGAGCCAGATACCTTTGAGTCTCTTCTGTTACAGGATACTATACCAGATCACATTCTTTCTGCAGTATATAGGGCTCATGCCTCCTGGAGTATACAAATAAGTGGAGTCTAGACTTGAGTGCCCAAATTAAACCAGAGTAATGGGAGAAAGCGTTTATTCTTACCCAATGTATGTCATTAGCAACTAAGGCAGATGATACGAATTTCAAGCTTCTTTCACGTTGTTATAGATGCCCATTGTTGACGTCACTCTGCTAAGGGTTTACTATTGCATATCTGGTGGGAATGTCCATCTGTATATGATTTTTGGGATGCAATACTCCAGCTCCATACTCGTGATTATCCCCAACATGTCACAAATCACTCTGTTATCTATCTTACCTGGCTCGTATAAAAGCATTAAAAAAGGCCTTTAAAGGCATCAGAAAAAAATATATAAAAAAATATATATGTGTTGACTGCGCTCCCTTGTATTATGTGTTTTTAAAGTGCTTCAAGCAAAATATGCATTTAAATATACCACAATGAATTTATAAGTTTGTATACATTAGTGATAATAGAAGTAATAATAATAATTAATAAAAATCAATATTTTCTTCTGCTGTTCACCCGTGACTTCCAATATTCATTATTGCGTGCCAAAAAAACAAAATTAATTTAGGCAAAACAAACCAAACGAAACCAAAAAACAATAAATGTCCATAGTAATTTCTGCTGGTGCTGAGAAAGCAATCTTCAGCATAAAAGTGTTTCAATCTTCCTAATTCCTGTGTCCGTGCTTCCTTTATCCACCACTATAGTGACGATACCACCACCACCATAAGAATTGGCCACTCACCAGATGTTAATATAATGAATGCCTTTGGTTCATTAGTAGGGATAACCACTCCACTCCTCTCAGGTCTATGCTGTTTCCAATATACAGATTTACCAATGTCCAACCTCATAAAAAATGAACAACGATCATTGCGCAGTATGTCTGTGCTTTTATTTATAAAAAGGTAAAAACAAATGGGTTCACTCACATTTTTAAGTGCCTATCAGTTGGCACCAAACTTATCCAGCCGCTCGAATGGGTACAGATGGCTGAGGGTATTGCCTGTCTCTCCTGTGTCAGCGTGCGTCCCAAGCCTCCTTTTGTTTAACCGGAAGTGACGTAGTCCGTGTTTTAGCATCCTCTATGCATTTCGCAAACACTCTTGCGTCCTCAGGAAGCTTCCTGCTTCCTGCAGGAGAGACAGGCAATACCCTCAGCCATCTGTACCCATTCGAGCGGCTGGATAAGTTTGGTGCCAACTGATAGGCACTTAAAAATGTGAGTCAACCCATTTGTTTTTACCTTTTTATAAATAAAAGCACAGACATACTGCGCAATGATCGTTGTTCATTTTTTATGAGGTTGGACATTGGTAAATCTGTATATTGGAAACAGCATAGACCTGAGAGGAGTGGAGTGGTTATCCCTACTAATGAACCAAAGGCATTAATTATATTAACATCTGGTGAGTGGCCAATTCTTATGGTGGTGGTGGTATCGTCACTATAGTGGTGGATAAAGGAAGCACGGACACAGGAATTAGGAAGATTGAAACACTTTTATGCTGAAGATTGCTTTCTCAGCACCAGCAGAAATTACTATGGACATTTATTGTTTTTTCGTTTCGTTTGGTTTGTTTTGCCTAAATTAATTTTGTTTTTTTGGCACGCAATAATTAATATTGGAAGTCACGGGTGAACAGCAGAAGAAAATATTGATTTTTATTAATTATTATTATTACTTCTATTATCACTAATGTATACAAACTTATAAATTCATTGTGGTATATTTAAATGCATATTTAGCTTGAAGCACTTTAAAAACACATAATACAAGGGAGCGCAGTCAACACATATATATTTTTTTTATATATTTTTTTCTCATACTTTTTTACAGGTTTTAATTTTAGTAGAACCTTATTTGACTGCAGCACACCACACAAATTCACACATCTTCACAAATTTGGATGGTTTGATTATAATATTATTTTAATTTGCGCCGGTAGACACTTATTTTAGACTTTAAAGACATCGGCTGACAGCTGCAAGAGTGGTTATACGGACACATGCTTGATTGCGTGGGTTACAGAGATGGACCATATTGAAATGATGGAGACTCTCCTGTCACATGCATTGGACACATATGAAAAATGTCGCCAAATCTGGCTCCCTTGGAAGATGCTCAGGGAATACCCTGAACTGCGGAATTTATATACAGGTTGGCAGTAAGATTGGAAGCTAATCCAGAGCCTGGATGAGTGAGGTGATATCGGTCCAAGTGCCTATTTCTGGTTGCATTACCTATCTTTATTTTATTTTTACTTTCAGCTATTCTCCTTTTTTTTTTTTTTCTTCTTTTTTTTTTCTTTCTACTAGTTTACTTTAGTCGTGTTCTGTGTGATGTGTTATACACCACTGCGGGAGTCAAAGACATAGTAGTAAACCATATATTACATCTAACTTGGATGGAGGAATATATGATATGGTCATTTTTTCCAGGGGTTACAATCTGAATAGTCTAGTGTACCACCATATTTTTCCTATATATTTGAGTCTATTTATTGGTAGATTGTCCCTAATTGTACTCTAGTTAGTCCTTGTCTTTTTTTTTTTTGGGTAGGGGTTTCTGCAGGGTGTATGCATATGTCTATACGTATAATTTTTTAAGTTTTGTACACTTTTGTACCACGTATATATACATGATACATCCTGGACTTTCGGCTGCAGGGGTCATGCTACTTCTGCTGTGATTATTTACAGTAGAAGCCAATCTGTAGATTCCGGGCACTTGATGTCTGCCGGGAGCCACGATCATTGGGCAGAAACTCAGAACGAAGCTTTGTCTATGTAAACAAGGCAGAGTTCCAATCTGACGGGGGGAAAGGGATGGATTCTGTGTCCCTGCAAAGCATCTCTTCACCTAGTAAAAGCAGCACACATAGTAAACACAAACACTGGCTAGGCACACAGTTAACTCTTTGATCGCCCTAGATGTTTAACCCCCTTTTCCAGACAGTGTCATACTAACAATAACAAATTGGGGAATGATATTGGTTCTAGCAATGACAGTTCATTTTTAGGATTTCTAGAGACAGAAGTAGCAGAGAAACTGGCTTTTTTAAACCTTAATAAAGCAATTGTACCTAATGCTATTCATCCCAGAGTTCTAAGAACTTCAAGGCATAGTTATATATAAAAAGAATTTCGCGCAATAAATAGCTAAAGCTTAGAATAGTGCAATATTACCATGTGCCAGTAATAGAAATCACCGGTGAGAGATAATAGTACAATGCAATTAAAAGTGACTAATGCAATAAGTTTGAAGTGAAAAGTTGATGTGTATCAAAGTGCTAAAAAATACACCATATATTATATTAAGGTGCTATGAGATACACAATAAATTAAACGAAATCATACATGTGCATCAAAGTGCTGTGAAATACACAATAAATAGGATAAAGTGCTATAAAAATAAAAATAAACAATAGCTGGTATAAAAAAAAAACAATATTGAATGGGTATTATAAAGCTCTAAGGAGGTAAATGAATGGTTAAAAATAGTTCATATAGTCCCAAGCTGGATAAATATATAGGTAAAACAGTCTCCAAGTTAATCCATCAGGTCCTGATACTATAAATGTATATAATCAGGTGCCGCGATCACTCAGATCATACAGTGGTGGGTTAATGTTTTTTTCAATTCCAATTGGATACTTGGTCCTGGTTTACATAAATTCAATCCAATCACCAGTCTCCCAGAACTCTCACCTCAAATATGTAAAATTGAAGCTTTTCGGGCTTATCCTGTAGCCCCACAAGATGTAGATACAGGTTAATCGGCAAATCCTAGTAAGAGTGAGGTCCGGGACACTTGATGTCTGCCGGGAGCCACGATCATTGGGCAGAAACTCAGAACGAAGCTTTGTCTATGTAAACAAGGCAGAGTTCCAATCTGACGGGGGGAAAGGGATGGATTCTGTGTCCCTGCAAAGCATCTCTTCACCTAGTAAAAGCAGCACACATAGTAAACACAAACACTGGCTAGGCACACAGTTAACTCTTTGATCGCCCTAGATGTTTAACCCCCTTTTCCAGCCAGTGTCATACTAACAATAACAAATTGGGGAATGATATTGGTTCTAGCAATGACAGTTCATTTTTAGGATTTCTAGAGACAGAAGTAGCAGAGAAACTGGCTTTTTTAAACCTTAATAAAGCAATTGTACCTAATGCTATTCATCCCAGAGTTCTAAGAACTTCAAGGCATAGTTATATATAAAAAGAATTTCGCGCAATAAATAGCTAAAACTTAGAATAGTGCAATATTACCATGTGCCAGTAATAGAAATCACCGGTGAGAGATAATAGTACAATGCAATTAAAAGTGACTAATGCAATAAGTTTGAAGTGAAAAGTTGATGTGTATCAAAGTGCTAAAAAATACACCATATATTATATTAAGGTGCTATGAGATACACAATAAATTAAACGAAATCATACATGTGCATCAAAGTGCTGTGAAATACACAATAAATAGGATAAAGTGCTATAAAAATAAAAATAAACAATAGCTGGTATAAAAAAAACAATATTGAATGGGTATTATAAAGCTCTAAGGAGGTAAATGAATGGTTAAAAATAGTTCATATAGTCCCAAGCTGGATAAATATATAGGTAAAACAGTCTCCAAGTTAATCCATCAGGTCCTGATACTATAAATGTATATAATCAGGTGCCGCGATCACTCAGATCATACAGTGGTGGGTTAATGGTTTTTTCAATTCCAATTGGATACTTGGTCCTGGTTTACATAAATTCAATCCAATCACCAGTCTCCCAGAACTCTCACCTCAAATATGTAAAATTGAAGCTTTTCGGGCTTATCCTGTAGCCCCACAAGATGTAGATACAGGTTAATCGGCAAATCCTAGTAAGAGTGAGGTCCTTCTCCTTTAACGGCGTTTTAGTGCTTGAATCCTGCAATGCTCAGTATTACAATGTGACACAGCGCCAAAAGGAAAGGAAAGAAGGGGAAGCCTCCACTAGTGTAGTATTTAGGTAAATAAGGACATTTTATTTAAATAAACAGGTGGCTAGACTCTTACATTTAAAATCAAAATAAACAGGCATGTAGATACAAAGTAATTCCTAGGCGTTCTCAGCGCCTTCTCACGTCTCTTTCTCTGCCTACGGCCACTCCCTACGCGTTACGACACGTCACGTGTCTTCATCTGGGGAACCGGATTGGTTGTTTAGGCTTGGTTTATATTGCGTGAAAACCGGAAGTAAACATTCGGCCATCTTGGTTGTGGTCGGATGTCTAATTGATAGCGGCCATTTTGCTAGTGGTATGTTATTGTTATTGCGGCGGATATGCTTACGGCGGTGCGTTCCACCTCAGCGTTCCACCGTTATGGCGGCCATTTTTTTTGAGGACATTGACTTATTGTTAGACGACCATAATGTCGTGGTTTCCGGCTATTTGGTAATAGCGTAATCAATGTTAATGCATACCCGGATCCAGTATATTCTTAATCGTATTGTACAGTCCCCACCTGGGTATATGTATACATGTTGTTGGGGACTGTGTCGATCTCATAACGAGTAGTGGTATGTTACACCGAAAATAGTGTGTAAACAATATATGCAACTTACTCCTAATGAGGTATTTATGTTCTATACTTAAAGCAAATGGATATTTAAAAATTGAATAATGTCCTATGTGTAAAGAACAATATATATATACACATTACCACCGATGTTACCATAACATCGATAAATATATATAAATATATATTGAATTCCCAGAGATCATCATAAATAAATAAAATATTATGATAATAAAATAGGATAAAATACATGGTGCATTATAGTTATAAATGCACCAAGAATATTTATATACTAGCCTCTACAGGTATGTGTATCATCCATACACATGTAGAGGGATAACTGAACATAGAAGTGTGAGAAAACCTTGAGATTCCTTCTATTAGTGGTATACAGGTATATAAAAATATTAAAATGTATATATATATATAAAAATATTCATCAATAAGTGAAGTATATAATACAAAAACCAGACAGCCATTTTATAGGTTACATGCATTGGTTATATGTTATGATGAATATTATAATAAAATATGTATAAAAATACCAGTGTATATATATTATAATAAAATAAGTGTAAAGATATAAAAAGTTGATAACCATATCTATGGGTAATCTGGGTAGTTATGTGTGGAGATTATTATCTCGCTCACTGTTAATCTTAATATATAATGATGTAAGTATATGGATAATAACTCCTACTTACTCGGAAATTGTTCAAAAGTTGCTCAAGAAGCAGTTCAAGTCGAACTCCACGTTGAGTCCTCCGGGGATGAGTGTGCGCATTGTGTGAATCCATCTTGATTCTTTTTGACTTATTGTTCGTATTTTGTGACTGCCTCTCCATGCTTTATTATATTGCTCAATTCCCCAAAATTGTAAAGATGATGGATCTTGATTATGTTTCAATGCAAAATTTTTGACACATTGTGCTTGGGGTATCCGCGTTTAATGTTTCGCACATGCTCTTCTACTCTTACTTTTAGTGCCCTTTTAGTTCTTCCCACATATTGGAGGTTGCAACTGCATTGTAGCACATATACGACTCCTTCTGTATGGCAGCCTATGAAGTCTCTTATTTTGTGGGTTTGTCCCGTATTTGTAGCTATAAAATCCATTCTCTTTTTTTGGGATTTTTGTGCATGTCTGCAGGCATAGCAGTTGCGACAGGGGTAGAATCCCTTCCCAGAAAGAAATGTAAAGGTGGGTTTTGGCGGGGGTTCTACTACTGATTTTACTACCAGGTCTCTAATAGTAGGGGCCCTAGTGTAGATAATGTTCGGTTTTTGAGGTAGTACGGTTTTCAAGTCCTTGTCTCTCTTGAGGATGTGCCAATGTCTTTCTATTAATTTAGCGACGTCTTTATGTTGTATGTTATAATCTAAAATTAGACAGGGTGCTTCATTTTGGTAACTTTTTTTCGGTTTACTCTGAAGCATAGTTGTTCTGTCCATTTTGCTGACATCTTGTATTTGTTTTTCTATCCATTGGTCATCGTATCCTTTGGTTTTAAATCTTTCTCCTATTTGTTTTGCCTGGATTTGGTAATCTTCTTCTTTCGTGCAGTTCCTTTTTATTCTTATTAGTTGTCCCTTTGGAATGTTGTATAACCATGGTTTGTGGTGGCAACTATTAAGTGAGAGGTAGCTATTGGTGTCTACATTTTTGAAGAACGTTTTGGTTATTATTTTGTTTCCATCCAAACTTATTTTAAGATCAAGAAAGTCCACCAGTACCCTAGGGGAGGACCATACTAGCAACAGCAGATGTCGCATCGCTATACACGATAGTACAACACCATAATGCATGCTCAGCAACTAAATGGCTGTTGAGGAATTATAGCAATTATATATGCAAACAAAGGAAATTCCTCATCAAATGCCTTGATTTCTGCCTCAAGTATAATTACTTTTGGCACAACCAGAATTATTATAAACAGGCCATAGGTATAGCCATGGGTGCCAAATTTGCCCCGGGAGTGGCCAATGCATTCATGGCCCAATGGGAAGATGAAACAATATATAACGATACCCCAGCTGAGCTTTACTTATACAAAAGATACATCGATGATGTATCAATCGTGTGGAACGGAGATAGAAACACATTGGAATCATTCCTTATGCGACTAAATGAAAATGAAAACAACATCAAGCTCGTATGGAAAATTGATGAGAAAGAGGTTGACTTTCTTGACCTTAAAATAAGTTTGGATGGAAACAAAATAATAACCAAAACGTTCTTCAAAAATGTAGACACCAATAGCTACCTCTCACTTAATAGTTGCCACCACAAACCATGGTTATACAACATTCCAAAGGGACAACTAATAAGAATAAAAAGGAACTGCACGAAAGAAGAAGATTACCAAATCCAGGCAAAACAAATAGGAGAAAGATTTAAAACCAAAGGATACGATGACCAATGGATAGAAAAACAAATACAAGATGTCAGCAAAATGGACAGAACAACTATGCTTCAGAGTAAACCGAAAAAAAGTTACCAAAATGAAGCACCCTGTCTAATTTTAGATTATAACATACAACATAAAGACGTCGCTAAATTAATAGAAAGACATTGGCACATCCTCAAGAGAGACAAGGACTTGAAAACCGTACTACCTCAAAAACCGAACATTATCTACACTAGGGCCCCTACTATTAGAGACCTGGTAGTAAAATCAGTAGTAGAACCCCCGCCAAAACCCACCTTTACATTTCTTTCTGGGAAGGGATTCTACCCCTGTCGCAACTGCTATGCCTGCAGACATGCACAAAAATCCCAAAAAAAGAGAATGGATTTTATAGCTACAAATACGGGACAAACCCACAAAATAAGAGACTTCATAGGCTGCCATACAGAAGGAGTCGTATATGTGCTACAATGCAGTTGCAACCTCCAATATGTGGGAAGAACTAAAAGGGCACTAAAAGTAAGAGTAGAAGAGCATGTGCGAAACATTAAACGCGTATACCCCAAGCACAATGTGTCAAAACATTTTGCATTGAAACATAATCAAGATCCATCATCTTTACAATTTTGGGGAATTGAGCGATATAATAAAGCATGGAGAGGCAGTCACAAAATACGAACAATAAGTCAAAAAGAATCAAGATGGATTCACACAATGCGCACACTCATCCCCGGAGGACTCAACGTGGAGTTCGACTTGAACTGCTTCTTGAGCAACTTTTGAACAATTTCCGAATAGATACACTGTAAGTAGGAGTTATTATCCATATACTTACATCATTATATATTAAGATTAACAGTGAGCAAGATAATAATCCGAGTATATGGCTCCACACATAACTACCCAGATTACCCATAGATATGGTTATCAACTTTTTATATCTTTACACTTATTTTATTATAATATATATACACTGGTATTTTTATACATATTTTATTATAATATTCATCATAACATATAACCAATGCATGTAACCTATAAAATGGCTGTCTGGTTTTTGTATTATATACTTCACTTATTGATGAATATTTTTATATATATATACATTTTAATATTTTTATATACCTGTATACCACTAATAGAAGGAATCTCAAGGTTTTCTCACACTTCTATGTTCAGTTATCCCTCTACATGTGTATGGATGATACACATACCTGTAGAGGCTAGTATATAAATATTCTTGGTGCATTTATAACTATAATGCACCATGTATTTTATCCTATTTTATTATCATAATATTTAATTTATTTATGTAATATTAACATGATGATCTCTGGGAATTCAATATATATTTATCGATGTTATGGTAACATCGGTGGTAATGTGTATATATATATTGTTCTTTACACATAGGACATTATTCAATTTTTAAATATCCATTTGCTTTAAGTATAGAACATAAATACCTCATTAGGAGTAAGTTGCATATATTGTTTACACACTATTTTCGGTGTAACATACCACTACTCGTTATGAGATCGACACAGTCCCCAACAACATGTATACATATACCCAGGTGGGGACTGTACAATACGATTAAGAATATACTGGATCCGGGTATGCATTAACATTGATTACACTATTACCAAATAGCCGGAAACCACGACATTATGGTCGTCTAACAATAAGTCAATGTCCTAAAAAAAAATGGCCGCCATAACGGTGGAACGCTGAGGTGGAACGCACCGCCGTAAGCATATCCGCCGCAATAACAATAACATACCACTAGCAAAATGGCCGCTATCAATTAGACATCCGACCACAACCAAGATGGCCGAATGTTTACTTCCGGTTTTCACGCAATATAAACCAAGCCTAAACAACCAATCCGGTTCCCCAGATGAAGACACGTGACGTGTCGTAACGCGTAGGGAGTGGCCGTAGGCAGAGAAAGAGACGTGAGAAGGCGCTGAGAACGCCTAGGAATTACTTTGTATCTACATGCCTGTTTATTTTGATTTTAAATGTAAGAGTCTAGCCACCTGTTTATTTAAATAAAATGTCCTTATTTACCTAAATACTACACTAGTGGAGGCTTCCCCTTCTTTCCTTTCCTTTTGGCGCTGTGTCACATTGTGACACTGAGCATTGCAGGATTCAAGCACTAAAACGCCGTTAAAGGAGAAGGACCTCACTCTTACTAGGATTTGCCGATTAACCTGTATCTACATCTTGTGGGGCTACAGGATAAGCCCGAAAAGCTTCAATTTTACATATTTGAGGTGAGAGTTCTGGAAGACTGGTGATTGGATTGAATTTATGTAAACCAGGACCAAGTATCCAATTGGAATTGAAAAAAACATTAACCCACCACTGTATGATCTGAGTGATCGCGGCACCTGATTATATACATTTATAGTATCAGGACCTGATGGATTAACTTGGAGACTGTTTTACCTATATATTTATCCAGCTTGGGACTATATGAACTATTTTTAACCATTCATTTACCTCCTTAGAGCTTTATAATACCCATTCAATATTGTTTTTTTTATACCAGCTATTGTTTATTTTTATTTTTATAGCACTTTATCCTATTTATTGTGTATTTCACAGCACTTTGATGCACATGTATGATTTCGTTTAATTTATTGTGTATCTCATAGCACCTTAATATAATATATGGTGTATTTTTTAGCACTTTGATACACATCAACTTTTCACTTCAAACTTATTGCATTAGTCACTTTTAATTGCATTGTACTATTATCTCTCACCGGTGATTTCTATTACTGGCACATGGTAATATTGCACTATTCTAAGTTTTAGCTATTTATTGCGCGAAATTCTTTTTATATATATATTCTATTGTGTATTTGTGAACACACTACATTTTGCAGCAGAGCACGATTATTTATATTATATTATATTTGATTATTTATATACTCCAAGTAGCGCGAGGGACACATTTTCACCATTTTCAAGGCATAGTTGTTGGATCATTAACGGTTCTTTTTATTCAATCTCTTCCAACAGCAGAAGTTCCCCATGACTGGCAGACAGCTAATATTGTACCTATGCACAGAGCAGCCCAGATTCTCCTCTTCTCGGGTCCCTCTTTGGAGCTCCTGCCCCCCCTCCTGTTGAGTGCCCCCACAGCAAGAAGCTTGCTATGGGGGCACCAGAGCCAAGCTGCAGTTCCGTGTGTCCATTCAGACATGGGGCCGCGGCCCATCCCTTCTCTCTCCTCAGTGGCTCACTGACGTTTATTGTAAGCAGCGTGAGCCAATGGCGCTTCACTGCTGTCTCAGCCAACGAAGAGGACAGCCAAGTCTCTAGTTGAAAACATCATTGGATTGAGAAGGGACTCAGGTAAGTATTAGGAGGGCTGAGGGGGGCTGCTGCACACTGAAGGCTTTTTGTCTTAAGGCACAGAATGCATTAAGATAAAAAAAAAACCTTCTGCCTTTACAACCACTTTAAAAATACACAACTGGACCCAAAGCTGCATGGCTTTACTGAGGGCAGATCATATCTTCAACAACAAGCCAGGATACCGCCACATGTTTGTATGGATATGTTGGTGAAATCCTCACCTTTGATATTTGTAACACAAATACACAGGGGACAACAGGAATGAGGCAAACATGGCATTTGAGTGATCAGATTTTTCATAGATTTCATTTAGTGGATATTGATTGTATGGGGGAATGTAAACTGTCAGATTTTTAGACGATTAACCCGAGGTATTAATCTAGAAGACTGGACATCTGTACTTGCTTAGGACAGACCTGCATAATAATAACACCTACAGCTACAGGAAATCCAAAAGGGCTATTTATTTAGCAAATTCACATTAGAATTGTAAGCAATGAAAGTCTGGAATGACTGAATCATTACTGTGCAGCACTTGTGTCTTGTAAGCAACATGTTTCAGCTGTTCAATCAGTATATAATCACCATGGGAAGTGTACTTTATAAGTATTTAAAAAGACAGGTTACAAGAACAGTTGGCCAATAGTTCTCTCTAAGGTCAAAGTGATAAAAAAATGTAATTACTTACATTACAGCAAAATGATTATGGTTTAGGGTCAAATTTATTAGAATCCTTATTAAACTCTGTTTTTTTTTTCACTTTCAATACATTTTTATTGAAGTATTTTCAATATACAGGTATACAATAAAGAATAACACAGATATAAGCAAGACAATTTTGGTTTCAAAGGCTATTGCTGTAAATAACAGACGGCTATGCGCAAACACAGTTAGTGTCCATAAATATTCCAGTAGACAAACTAAAGACCCAGAGATGGTCTGTGGATGTCTCATAAGGGATCAGGTATTATATGGATCAGTAGGTACTGTTGGTTCCATTTATAACAATAAATCTGTTACAAAAGAAAAGTAAGAAGAAACACGAAAGGGCCTCAGTGATGGGGACTTTTAGGAGAATAGTAGAAAAGGATAGAAAGCACGTAAGGTGGGTAGAGAGGGGGGAAGACATTGAGGGCACCCAAGCCAGGGCTATAAGGTTCCATTGACTATAAAGAAGTATAACTTGTTATGGGCATCAAAGGGTGGGCATATTGTATCCACAGGGTCCATACCACAAGGAATTTCTTATGGGTATCTAAAAGAATGCTGGTGAGTTTATCTTTACTGCATAAGGCATTGATCCGTCGGCACAATTCCAAGAATTAGACAAATTGTTGTTTCCAGGCTTTAGCTATAGACTGTTTCACTGCTAAAAAGACTATAAATTGCCAGTTTGAATTGGGATTTATTGAGACTTGATTGTTTTAAATGGAGCAGAAAAAAACTGTGGTCTCTAGGTAAAGGACTATTAAATAAAGATTGCAAGGGCTCTGGTCCAAAACCGGGTAAGCATAAGGCACACCTACCATTAGACATGTGCACACTGAAATATTTTGTTTCGTAATTTCGTTTTCGTTCCGAAAAATTTATTAATTTAGTTACTCCCGAAATTCGTTTTTTATTTATTTTGTTTTTTGTTAAAAATTGCATTCGTCCGAAAAAAACAAATAAATTAAGGTTGAATCTGTCATTGAAGGCTTATGGTGTCTGTCGAATGTTCAAAGAAGATTCGACAGAGCAGCTCAACTGTATGACTCTGTATAGTTTAGCTGCAAGTCCACCCAATTCCAGCAATCTTTTCTCTCTACATCAAATCTTTTCTCTCTACGTCGAATCTTTCCTCTCTGCGTCAAATCTTTCCTCTCTACGTCAAATCTTTCCTCTCTATTTAGAATAATCTTGGACTAATAGAGTTAAGGTTAGGCACATTCGACCACAGGTTCAATGGACACAGATTGTTATTGTCAGCGTCGAATCTCCTATCTATATCGAACTGTTGTCACAACGAAAACGAAAATAAAGTATTTGTTTATGTCGGATCTTTCATTTTTCGGATTCTGCACTTTCGTTTGTTGAAACTATAACGAAAATACCTGAAATTCGTGCGAAAATGCATTCGGACGAAAACTAATGCACATGTCTACCTACCATGTGTGTAAAAAATCCCGTGGAGTGGAACAACCCTGAAAGCATGTGCCAGGTAAGGATGGATGAAGGTGTGCCAATGGGTACAATGGTTGCAATGGTCTTGAATGTGGTTATATCAAAAGATCAGAAGGACATTGTTGACCAAATTTGTATTCGATCTTCCCTATCTTTTATGCACCGTTGGTTATTTTACTACTTGGCAACGTAAGTGTGACTTGTGTGGTTATTAGAGTTATTTAATTGTGAGTAAATGACAGATATAAGTTTGAGAGAGGGAGGTATATAATAGCAGATACAGTATGCTCAAAAAGTAAGAACTGAGTCATGAGATCCTTATTGGTGAGTATGGTGGTAAGCAAATGTTTTATTTGCATGAAACAAAAGAATTCAGAAGATGGAGCTATTTTTCTCTAACTTCCACCCAGGTGTAAGTGAGGCAATTGTTTATGAAAGAGAAGACATAATGTAATGGAATTCATGAAAGTGCCACCATTATAAAACACTAGGGAAGTCTAGTCCCAGGGGAAACAACTAATTGCCAAGGGAGGTAGAAGAGGTACATGTGGTGAGATAGGTTTTTCTAAAGTATTTACATAGTTATATAGTTACATAGTTAATCCGGTTGAAAAAAGACAAAGTAATATAAAACCCCCATATACACAATCCTATACCCCCACAGTTGATTCAGAAAAAAAGCCTCAAGAAATCATAAATTTACTCCAGTGGGGAAACAAAAATCTTTCCTCATCCTCCATGAGGCAATTGGATATTTGCTCAATCAACTCCCCCTGGTGTTATTAACTCTAAATGTTAGTATCCAATTATGTTTTGTGCATTTAGGAATGCATCCAGCTCTTTTTAAAACAATTTACTAAGCTGGCTGGAACTAATTTTTGAATTATGTGTGTGGGTAGGTGCAGCATGGTGTGGTGGCAGAAAACACTCAGAGTCCAGGTGCAGAGAAAAAGGAAAATATTGTAATATATTATTTGAACTCTTGCGAGCAACTGGTATTTATGTAGTATCTAAATGGGCAGCACTTAACACATTCCCATACTTTTGTGTAAAAAATTAAAATATTCAATGTGCCACGCTTCTAATGAAAAATATTTGGGAACTAATTCCTTAATAAAGTATCCAATCAATGATATGTATTAAAGCGGTTGTAGGTTTAAACAAAAAAACCTGCAAGGCTAAGGCATAATGAGCTAGTATGCAGTGCATACATGGATTCCAATGTTTTTTTTTTCAAATGATTAGAGCCCGAGGCTCTAATTGGCTTCAAAAAGGGTGGGCTCGGGTGCAGAGCACTGTGCCCGGAGCCCACCTAGTTGTGTGACATTAGAAAATTAATATTTGCTAATGTCTTCCTGATTTTCTTCCCGGACAATCAGAAAGCGGGTCCTGAGACCCGATTGGCTGGGAGTCCTAAGACCTGTTTGTCTGTGAGTACTATGTCCTGATTGGCCAGGAGGAGAAGCGACCGATGGAACTTGGGAGGAGACGTAGGGGGGACGCCACCAAAGCCATGGCCTGGATAGGGTAAGTGCGGGGCTGGAGGGGGCTGGCAGGTGACGGGCGAGCGATGCAACAATGGTGAGATGGAGGGAAGCAGTGATCATTCAATTGAGCACCGGGGGTTGTTTGGTTGGCTGGCTGGGGGGGCTGCGGGTTGCCCCCCCAAGAAAATTGAGCACTAGCCGCCACTGAGTGAAAGGTCTCAGGTATGTCGACAGCATATGTTTTGAGGAACGAAATGTGGTCTCTACCCAAGTACGGAGGCTTCTGGTAGGATGGCATGTCCCTGCACTTTCCCTACTCCTCTGAAACCTCTCCCTGACGCTAAGCACTGTCCTTGATAGATGGATAACCTGTCCCTACTCTAGCTACATGCAAAATGCAAACCAAGCCCAGAAAATAGGGTCTTAAATTGACTCTGCCTGACCCAAGATGGCCACCAGAGTCACATCTAATTGGATAGCTGCCCCCTGGGATCCAGGAAACCATAGAGGAAGTAGGTTCCTTTTGAATTCCTCTCCCTCTGCAATGCTGCTGCAGTTGACCGCCACCTGCAGTGGAGAAGGTAGACTGCACATGCCTACATGTGGACTCTAAAGTGTCTTTAGCAGGTTTTGGAAGGATAACTATATGGGCGATTGCGAAAAGGAATGTGAGTATGTGTGCAAATGATTGAACAGGTTAGTCAGGTGGGGGGGCAAGAAGGTCTGAGAACTTTTTGCAACTTTTTGACCACACCCTGTGTTGATCCCGCCCACCATCGAGGATGGTGGGCAGGCAAATTTCACCAGTGGCATGGCCAGTGGAGCAGCACTGGCTGAGACCGTTACCTACACTTGTATACACCATGCTGGGGGAGCGCTGTCCTGCATTTTCTACACACATGTTGGCACTTCTGGATGAGTGAAAGGATGCCAGCCTGATTCCTGAGCTCCGGCGGGCAGCACATTATACTTCAGGCCTTGAGCAGCACTAAAATTATTCTGAGGTCTTGTGGGCCTAACGCCCAACTGATGTTTCATATCTATTCTTTCACTATTTGTATAACACTTCTGTTTTACAAATAAACATTTAATACAATGTTGCAAGATTCAAAAGACATTTGTGTTATGAGAGAGCACAGCAGAAGCTGTTTGCCTTCAGACTCACTTTCTCTGACTGAAACACACATACCTGTACACAGCAAGATCAACAGGGAATGAGAGTAAGTAGTCATTTACCTATTTAGTATACATTTGAGTTTTCCCTGTTGGGCTACAAAAACAGGCATTTCTCAGCAAAGAAGGTAAAAAAAAAAAAAACATTTCACCTCATCCATGCAAAAATCATGCAATATTTCCTATTATCTTAACTGAAATATGAAAAACATTTTTTTTTTACCATAAACAATAAATACATATATAAGGTATTTGCAAAACCATTATGCATTTTCTAAAAAAGATTATTATTCTTTAAACATAACATATTTTTTTTTATAATGAAACTATTATCCTCGTTGATATTTTAATGTAGTATGCTTTTGTATGCTTTTGTATGCTTTTGTTAAAACCTACACCTGGTAACACCAGCTAAACAGTGCACATGCTAACATTTAAACAGTTAAATTAAATGTTTAGTCTTTCATCTCTGACTTGTAGGCATGTATGCTGCAGTGTAATAAAGATTTAGATGCTGAAACACAGATTAAATTGAATAGCCTGTTCAGGAAGGAGCTATGATTTGTAGGGCTCACTGTGTTCATACTGCAACTCACTTACTGCCAAGTGGGTGTCACCAACTTTGAAAGTGCTGGCAGTATCCAGTGTTCACCCTGCCAGCATTATAGAAGATCAGTTGCAGAATTCTTTCTAGGCTCAGCTAAATAGTTATTAACCATGGTCTAAGAATTAGCTTAGTCAAAAACATTATAGTCTTAGAGTGCCTGATGTATAATGTCACGCTGAGCATGTACAATGTCTGTAGTGATCATAGAGAATATTAAATGGAAAAGCTATCATCAGGATAATTATTCTGCACATAAAAATAGGTTGTATGTTATTGCCTATTCAGTTTTTGGAGACAATACGGATGGCTAGCTGATAATACATTTTACACAATGGTGTAGATGCCACATGTCATGTCAACTGACATGTTATAAGAGACATTTCAAAATTGTATATACAGTGCTGTGAAAAAGTATTTGCCATTTGATTTTTTTTTTTTTTTTTGCATGTCTGTCACATTTGTTAAATGATTCAGACCATAAAACAAATTTTAACATTACACAAAGATAACAAAAGTAAATACAAAATTCCGTTTTTAAATGATGATTTCATTTATTAAGGGAAAAAAGTTGTCCAAACCTGCCTGCCTCTCTGTGAAAAAGTAATTGCCCCCTTACTAAGAATTGAGTGTGGCCTCTTATAATGAAAAGCAAGAATAAGAATGCATGGACATGTACCATCATCCAGGAGTCAAGTGGTATAGGAATTGGGAGCCTAATCCCCGACTAGGCTACCAAGGAAATATGGGGGCAATTTTGGACTATCGCGGTACAGTGAATATGTTATATGTAGCTCCCAATCCTGCGACGCACAACCAGCGCCGACGGGCGCCGGTGCGTGACGCTACGGAGGACAGGGCCCGCGCATGCGCAGTGTGTTCGCGCGCACGAGTGCGCACTGTCCCCGCTACGTCACGCATATGACGCTGCAAGATCAGAGCTCCCGCATCGCGCATGTGCAAAAGAATCACGCATACGCTTGCGCATTGGCCGCTAGATCAGAGGGACGGAGTCCCTGCCAGGGCCAATGCAAGGGGAGGAGCCTGCCCATTTTGTTGGATGGGCGGAGCCAGCTCCTCCACCAGGAAGCTCACCGGGTTGCCGCAGAGGGACACAGATGGAGCAATCCGAGCCCAGGCCCGTCATGGCCCGTCATTTTACATATAAAAACATTATAACGTTACACATTATGTCCCCCACTGACTTTATGTGTTTGTGGGGGACGGCCTCTTTGATTATACATAATTATCCCTATTTACTCAGTTAAACTCGGTGCTATTGTTAGCCTTTATGCAACTACTCATTCTATACGTCCATTGGTGGGGCGGACTAACATTACCACTTTACTATAGGCTACCCGCCCACTTCCGACCATGTTGTACCTCATCATGGTCGTTAATTGTTCGTCCCTGTTTACCCGGGACTTTGAGAGAATTTGTAGTTTGCATTTGGCTTCTTGGGATCCTTATCCCAATCACCTACATCAATTATATGTATTTTGATAAATAAACCTTGTATTCTGTGCAATGTTTCTTATTCATGTCTACTGTTGACATATTTTTCCCCTTATTATTATAAATGAGCCTTGTGCTTCCCCTTTTTCCCCCTCCATGACGGGCCTGGGCTCGGATTGCTCCATCTGTGTCCCTCTGCGGCAACCCGGTGAGCTTCCTGGTGGAGGAGCTGGCTCCGCCCATCCAACAAAATGGGCGGGCTCCTCCCCTTGCATTGGCCCTGGCAGGGACTCCGTCCCTCTGATCTAGCGGCCAATGTACAAGCGTATGCGCGATTCTTTTGCACATGCGTGATGCGGGAGCTCTGATCTTGCGGCGTCATATGCATGACGTAGCGGGGACAGTGCGCACTCGTGCGTGCGAACACACTGCGCGTGCGCAGGCCCTGTCCTCCGTAGCGTCACGCACCGGCGCCCGTCGGCGCTGGTTGCGCGTTGCAGGATTGGGAGCTACATATAACAGGCATCAGCCTGTTCCGTGATGTTCCGGTTCTGAGTTCCCGGGATTGGATACCCCAGTTTGCCCCTAGTAAGTGCCTTTCCTAAAAATCTATATCTTTACCACACCATAGGCAGTATCTTCTACCTCTAGATGCTGCCACTGGCTTTGTCAATCTAATTTGGTTACCATTTGTTCCCTTTTTTTGTATACAGGAGACTCAGGCAGGGGTGGATAAGCTTTACCATGCTTCCACTCTGGGCCTGCGGTCCTTATGGCCAAATACTGGGGTCATACACTGGTATCATCCCCCCTAGGGGGTCGCCCTTCCCGGGACCTTTTAAATCCATCAACAACATTACCAGGTATAGTCTGCTTCTCCCTATCCACCCTATTTTACACCACATTTATTCACCCCTCCTTTTGCCCACTTTTGGTCACACTGCCCCTATCCCCTTTTCCTTTCACCCCCCTCCCCATCTCTCCCCTTCCCTTTCCCTCTCCCCCTGATTGCCCCTTTTTTTTACACCACGTGTGGTCGCTCCCTTTTCTCCCTGTATGTCTCCTTCCTTTCTTTCTATTGATCCTTCCCATACCTATTTCTTCCTTTTCACCCCCCTTTGTTTCCCCCTTTCTCCCCCTTCCCTCCCCATTCTCTTGTCCCTTGTCCTGCCCCTTACCCTCCACCTCACCTCTTTCCCCCTCCTCCCCCCTTTTTTTTTCTTTCTTTTGTACTTCACATTTACATTAACCAGTGATCTAATTTTTCCACCCTGATCGTGATCCACTTTGTTCACCGTCTTAATCTCAAATCAATCCTCACTATCTCACTCTTCACATACCATTCACTGTCCCCCTTCTCTCCACAGCCTTGTGCACCGGTGTATTTTTCCCTGTTTTATTTGACTAGTCCCACTCTAGTGATCTCTCACAATTATTTTCACTTATTTTACACAATTTTTTTGCTCTGATAAGCTGATACTACACAAAAAAAACCCCTATCTACCTTATCTATTCAGATCCTGAAAGCCACATTATGTAGCTCCCCCGAGTTGCCGCGGGGGACCATGTTCTAGGTGGTAGCGTTATGAGCCTGAGGCCTGCTGGAGCACGGGTAAGCACATTGCTCTCTCCCCGTTCTATCCCCAAAAGACTCCTTTTAACCATGATGCTGTACTCTAACGTTTTATCTCTTTACTTTTTGATCATCATGTTTTTGTTCTTTTTGATCCAATCACAGATAACCTCCTGATGAAGCGGTAAATGTCCGTGAAACTAGTTGAGGAAAATAACATCTGTGATCAATTGTTTTATTGTGACTACCCATTGGTGACATAATGTGTAACGTTATAATGTTTTTATATGTAAAATGATGATTTTGTTCTCTGGCATCAATAAAATCACCTGTAACCATTTATATTTATGTTTATATCATTTATTATATTGCCTTCACTGTACCGCGATAGTCTAAAATTGCCCCCATATTTCCTTGGTAGCCTAGTCGGGGATTAGGCTCCCAATTCCTATACCACCTGCCCCCTTACTAAAACATGAATCAACTGTGATTAACCACATTTTTTGGAAAGCTGAGTTATTCCACTTGCCACACTGAGGGCCAATTACTACCAAACCTATTGAATCAAGAAATCACTTACAAAATGACAAAATGAAGAACCCTAAAAGATCTAAAAAAGCAACACATCATGCAGAGATCTAAAGAAATTCAAGAACAGATGAGAAACAAAGTATCAGCGTGGAAAGAGTTACAAAGCCATTTCTAAAGCTTTGGCCGATCAGCAAACCACAGTGAGAGCCATTATCTACAAATGGAGAAAACCTGGAACAATGGTAAATCTTCCCAGGAGTGACCGGCCTACCAAAATGACTCCAAAAACAAAACGACGACTCATCCAGGAGGAAAAGAACACAGAACAACATCTAAAGACCTGCAGGCCTCACTTGCCTCAGTTAAGGTCAGTTCATGATTCTACAGTAAGAAAGAGACTGGACAAATATGGCATTCAAGGGGAAGTTCCAAGACGAAAGCCACTGACCAAAAAGAACACAAAGGCTCATCTCACATTTGCCAAAAAACATCTTGATTATTCCCAAAACTTTTGGGCAAATATTCTGTGGACTGATGAGACAAAAGTTGAACTTTTATGGAAGGTGTGTGACCCATTACATTTGGTGTAAAACTATCACAGCATTTCATAAAAAGAACCTCATTAAACGTGGTGGTAGTTTGATGGTCTGGGGCTGCTTTGCAGCTTCAGGACCTGGATGACTTTCCACAATTGATGGAAGCATAAATTCTGTGCTTTACCAGAAAATCCTGAAGAAGAATGTCCGGCCATCAGTTTGTGACCTCAAGCTTAAGCACACCTGGGTTATGCAGCAGGACAATGATCCAAAACACACCAGCAAGTCCACCTCTGGATGGCTTAAAAAAACAAAATTAAGGTTTTTGGAGAGGTCTAGTCAAAATCCGGACTTAAATACAATTGAGATTCTGTGCCATGACCTGAAACAGGCAGTTTCATGATCGAAAACCCTTCTGCAAAGAAGAGTGGACAAAAATTCCTCCACAGGGATGTGAAAGACTCATTGGCAGCTATTGCAAATGCTTGATTGAAGTTGTTGCCGCTAAGGATGGCACAACCAGTTATTGGGTTTAGGGGTCAATGACTTTTTCACATATGGCCAGGCAGGTTTGGACAGATTTTTCCCATTATAAATAAAATTATCATTTAAAAACTGCATTTTGGAGTTATTCGGGTTATTTTTGTGTAATATTAAAATTTGTTTGATGGTCTGAATCATTTAAGTGTGACAAATATGAAAAAAATACAAAATCAGGAAGGGCACCAATACTTTTTCACAGCACTGTATATGTGAGTATAGTATATAGAAAATGTGTATGTAATCCATTGTATATAATAAATTAGTAAAGGAAATATATCACTATATATTGCTAAATACATGTATACTTCATTACAACAGTTTAATAAATAAAAAAATAGAAAAGAGGTTGTCATTGTGCCACCTGTACGTTCACTAGTGACTCTGTGGGATATCAACTTGGCTCTGTGGATTTTTTCCAAAACTGCCCTTTGAATCTATTAGGAATATTTTACTTTTCTTACTAACACGGTTGCTTTTCTCACTTTCTCTCGTCAGGGAAGTGAGTTCCTAGGTTAGCAGCCTTAACCTGTAAAGAAGTACAGTTTGGTTAGAGGCTGAAGGCCTCTTTTCTTTCCAAGGTGGTTTCTTCCTTTCACCTTAAACAGGACATTGTTCCTCCATCTCTGTTCTGATACAAAACATAATAAGGGGATGTCTCTACATTGTTTGGATGTGGTACACTTTGTTCAAGCATATTTCTCAGCTGCAGCTTCATTCACACAAACGGAATCCTTGATTGCTGTTCCTGATGGTCTCTGTAGGGCATAGCCTACTTCTCATTTCACTATTGCCACATGGATTTTATATCTCCCCATTAAAGATTATGACCTCAAGGCTAAGTTTCCTCTTTTATCTGTCAAGGTGCACTCCACCAGATCAGTAAGTGCTTCTTGGGCTTTTCAGCACCAGGAATCTAATTCTTAGATTTGCAATGCTGCCACAAGGTCTTCTGTTCACTTTTGATTATGTCTACCATAAAACCTCACAAAATTGTCTATTTGTTATGTTACTATAGGCTGCAGTGCATGCATATTTAGTCATGAATGTTCTGCTTTCTGTGAGTTCCATAAACAAGTACCTTTAGCTATATTATCTGGTACAAATTTTAACATCATATTTTGCCAATATTTCAAATTTTTATGTTGCCATTAGTATGACTATGGCTTTCTGAGACTATTATATGGTAAATGAATAAGGGCTCATTGTCCCTATTAGGAACTTTACATCCCATGTATTTTTCTGGGGTAAGATAATCATTAACCACTTCCTGACCGGGTATAGCCAAAATACAGCTACAGCACGGTCCTCCAGTTCTTGGAGGGTGTCCATGAATTTCTTCCCAGAACCCCACCTCCCATGCTCCCCCTAGGGTACGCATCGGGCATGCTCTGTTTGGACACAGCTGATCACAGATCACGGTAAATGGTCAATCACAGAGGCCCTTTAACCTTTGATCAGCTGTGTCCAATCGCAGCTGGTCACATGTAAACTGACTTGCCAGTTCTCGACAGTCTTTTCCTCACATGCTGGGTTTGTGTGAGGAAAGGAGAGCAAATAATTGACAAGGCTGACAGTACCTTGTTTACACTGATAATTAGGGAAAATGTGAGTACATTGTTTACACTGGTAATCAGGGCACTGTGAGTACATTGTTTACACTAATAATCAGGACACTGATCATCAGTGCCATGATGATCAGTGCAGACCCATTTGTGTCAATCAGTGCCCATCAGTGCAGATCAGTGCAGCTTATCAGTGCCCATCAGTGCCACCTATCAGTGCCGCCTATCAGTGCCCACCAGTGCCACCTCATCGGTGCCTCCTTATCAGTACAGCTTATTAGTGTCCTCCAGTGCAGCCTTCCAGTGCCCATCAGTGCAGCCTCATCAGTACACATCAGTAATGCCTTATCAGTGCAGCCTCATCAGTGCCCATCAGTGCAGCCTCATCAGTGCACATCAATGCCCATCAGTGCAGCCTCATCAGTGCACATCAGTGCAGCTTCATCAGTGCCCATCAGTGCAGACTCATTAGCGCACATCGGTGAAGACGAAAAATCACTTATTTAGAACATTTTATATCAGAAACTAAATAAAATGTTTTTATTTTCTAAATTTTCTGTCTCTTTTAGTTTGTTTAGCAAACAATAAAAAACCCAGTGGCGATTAAATACCACAAAAAATCTGTCTCAAAAAAGTGATAACAATTTCATATGGGTACAGTGTTGCATGACTGTGCAATTGTCATTCAAAGTGTGATAGCACTGAAAGCTGAAAATTGGCCGGGGCAGGAAGTGGATGAAAGTGCCCGGTATTGTAGTGGTTAAACTGTATATTTATGGTCGGAGCCCTCGGTTCTTAACGATGTGAAGGAGCAAACATAAACACGCCACAAGACAGACAACAAACTAGACCTGAAGTGTGCCCTGGTCTACCGTAAGGTAAGCCCTGGTGAGCTGCACCGTGAGGCCCTTTCTGCTAGTAGAGTAGTTAAGAAAAGGGTGCTTACCTGAGGAGTAATGGCTGTTTCTGTAGAGAAACGTGTTGGAGTGTTCTGAGAAGGGGATTGGGTGGGGGGGTACGGCGCGCTGGAACCGACACCGGCCTCGTGGAGAGGTCTGGTATATATACCCTCCGGGCTCCTCCCATAATTGCAGGCCACCATGCTGGCCTTCCTATTTATGGTCGGAGCCCTCGGTTCTTAACGATGTGAAGGAGCAAACATAAACACGCCACAAGACAGACAACAAACTAGACCTGAAGTGTGCCCTGGTCTACCGTAAGGTAAGCCCTGGTGAGCTGCACCGTGAGGCCCTTTCTGCTAGTAGAGTAGTTAAGAAAAGGGCGCAAAGACTTGTTTTTAGGGAGGTAATGGTTTATTGTTTGGCAAAAGATTGTAAGACTGGTGGTGCCGTGAAGGTGGTGACTCAGACTAGGGTTAGTTGAGACCAGTGAGGGATGGCAGCCATGGTCGAATCTGCTCCGGGTTCCTGGGAAAAGAACAACGGGAAATTGAATCGGGACAGAGCGTCAGCTGAGGTGTTACACTTGCCCGGGATGTGGACGCAGAGGACCTTGAACTGGTGTAGCAGGGATAATTGTACCAGCCTGCGCAGGAAGGCCATAATGGTCAAGGACCTGGACCGGCCTTTGTTTATGATGTCAGCTGTGGCCTGATTGTCAGTGGAAAAAACCACCGTCTGGCCTGCCCAACTGCTTCCCCAGGTTTGTGCTGCTGCCACTATTGGGTATAGTTCGAATAGGGAGGAGGACTGGCTGAAACCGGGGATTGCCAAGATTTCTGGCGGCCATGGACCGGCAAACCAGTGGGGGCCAAAAATAGCTGCGAAGCCCGTGGAGGCAGCGGCGTCAGTGACAATCCGGGGAGAAGAGGGAGATGCTGCCGGAATGAACATGGAAATGCCATTCCAGTCAGCCAGGAAGTGGTCCCACATGGAAAGGTCGGCTATGGCTGCCTGATCAAGTCTGAAGATCTGGTCTGGGTCTTGACATCCTGTGAGGAAAACTAGGAGGCGGGAGACAAAGGATCGTCCCTGAGGGATGACTCTTACTGCGAAATTTAACATCCCGAGTAAGGACTGAAGTTGCCTTCTGGAGCACCCCTGGGTGGCCGTGAAGGAATGAATGACTTCCCTGATGCGAGTCAACTTGTCTGGTGGTAGGCTGGCCTGCATGGCCTGAGTGTCTAGTATGACGCCTAGGAAGGTGATGCGATGTGCTGGGCCTTCTATCTTCTTCTCCGCTATGGGGACATTGAGGTTGGAGAAGACCTCCCTTAGACTCATGAGGTCTACCGGGGGACGGTTGGGGTCTTCGATGAGCAGAAAGTCATCCAAGTAATGGATCACTTTCTGACAGGATGCGTGGTGCGAGAGAATCCAGGACAGGGACTGTGCGAACGTGTCAAAGAGCCATGGGCTGCTTTTGGATCCAAAGGTCAGTTTCGTGGCGAAGTAGTACTGACCTTTCCACCTGACTCCGTGCCAGCGCCACAGACACGGCTGGATTGGTAGCAGCTTGAAGGCGTCTGCGACGTCTGCTTTGGAGAGCCAGGCGCCCTCGCCTGTGTCTAGGATGGCCTGGATAGCAAGGTCGACAGAAGAGTATTTGAGAGAAAATTCTTGTGAGGGTATAAGGGAATTTAAGCTAGGTGTGTGAGAAGAATAAGGCGCGGACAAATCATAAATTAAACGGAGTTTATTTGAAAACTTCCCTTTTACGAGCCCGATAGGGCTAACTCTCCAAACGGAAAACGGTGGGTGAGAGAAGGGGCCGATCATGTACCCTCGGTCAAGTTCGTTTTGTAGTAGGGTACTGATGGCTTCCTCGTCGGTGGCTGCTGACAGCAGGTTTTTGCACTCGTGGGTGGTGTCGGGGAGTGTGATAAGCCCCGTGTGAAAGCCTGTGGTGAAGCCTTGTACCAGAAAGGCTGCTAGTGAGGGTGATGGGTGTGAGGTGAGGTAGGATTGCAGCCATCCGATATCAATACGGCTTAGTCAGGCTGAGCTGAGCTTATTGATCCCGCAGGTGATCCTGGGGTGGGCTTTGCGGCAAATGAGGCAGACGTGGAGGAGTCTGCAACGTGAGAAGTTGCAGATCCCCAAATTGAAATTATTGCATATCGGCGCCCCTCCTAAAGTTCGGACGGGCCGTCCGAGTCTGTCTTCCTGGGGGTGTGGTGGGGTTGCGTCTGAATACTGGGATGTGTGCGGGGCAGAGGGGAAGTTGGGGAGGCGTCTACCATCGGGTTCTGAACACCAATTGGCGGTGTGGGTGGAGGATTGGCAGTTAGTGCAAAGTGGGGAGCGGAGGCCAGCGAAATGGCGACAGAAGAGTTCGGTGTCGATGGCGCTCCAGTCCGTGGTTGCCTGAAACTGACTGAGCTTGGCTGCTGCCTTTGCTGAAAAGGAGCGATGGTAGTCGTAGAAGGCGCTGCCTCCGTACTTGTACCCTAAATCTGTGACAGCATGAAGGTAGAGGTCTAGTTCTTCCCTCCTGTCTGGTTTGATGGAACAGATGACATCCCGAAACATGCCGAAAGCAAGTACGAACTCCGTAACCGTGAGCTTTCGTGTAAGCCTGTGGTCTTTTGCCTTCAAGATAACGGAAACGTCGCCCCAAGCGTAGGCCTTGTTCTCTGTCACATCGTGTACCGAGATCAGAAGGGATGCCAGGTTGATGTCGCGGCCATCTAGTATTTCCTTCCTGATGTTTGCCGGGATGAGATGTGCGGGGAAAACAGAAAAACCGGCGTGAGGCGTAGCTGTGACGCATGATGCGGGGGTGGCGGGGGCGGCAGCTGGTGGAGTGGGGGTTCCTTGCTGGAGCTCCAAGGTCCCCACTCTGGCCTGGACATCAGAGATGGTAGTAGATAGAGAGGAGACCAGCGTGTGAAGCTGGGACACTGCCGAGGCAATTGTCTGTAGTGATGCCTGAGTGTCTGGTGGGGTTGGTGGGGATGGGCTGGGGAACAGTAGTCTGTACAGTTCGGCTTTCCTGGCCGTGATGGGGTAGGGGATATTCCTGCGCCTCAGCTCAGCTGAGAGTCTGGGGATGGTCCAAGCTCTGAAGGCTTGAGAGGAGTTGTCTGCCGGACCCGCTTCGGGTGGTGATGGGGCGGGGGTGAAATCGTCGCTGCTGGCCAGAGACATGGCGTCTGCTAGAATAAAAGAGGGGGGGGGGAAGGGAGGGGGGGGGCATGTTTGTCTCGGGTTTCTCTTTTTTTTTTTTTTTTTTTATGTTTTGAAGGGCAGGAGAGCATATATATATGTATGTGGTTGTGGCAAAAAAGGGGGGGGGAGGGGGGGGCAGGGTGGGATACCTGTGTGACAGGTCTGGGAACAAATGGGTTGCGCGCGTGCGCTGAGTGGGATGTTCCATGGGCCTATATGTAAAACTCGGGGGGGGGGGGGGGTGCGTGACACCCGAGGTGAGCCAGGAGGTGACTGGCCGGATGGTTGATGCTCGGGTGTCCGTCTGTGCTCGGCACGGACTGGTTAACCAGAGCCCCCCCAGGGCGGTACTGGGGGGAGTGGCTACTGGTTGATTTGCTAAGTAGGAAATGTTTCGATCTGTAGCATTTGACGTAGGTTCGGTCAGCTAATACTTGCACTGCCAGCAAGTCATGAGACTAGGTGACCTTGTCTGCGTAGTGAAGGCTTGTGCTTCGAAAAATAGAGTGATATGCGTAGAAGTATGTGACAGTTACTAACGCCTGGAGATTTTATCAAAACTATGGTGTTCTGCTTGGATGGGGAGGGGAGATGTGTGAACGAAGCAAGATACCGTTCGACGGTATGGTAACAATCGGGGATGCGCGTGAGCGCTGGGTGAGTTTGTTTCTTTGGCCTGTGGAACTCAGAGAATGCGTGACAACCGAGGTAAGCCAGGAGGTGACTGACCAGGTAACCGGTGCTCGGGTGTCCGTCTGTGCTCGGCACGGACTAGTTCAACCAGAGCCCCACCAGGGCGGTACTGGGGGGAGTGGCTGCTGGTTGGTTGCTAAGTAGGGATGTTTCGATCTGTAGTAGTTTGACGTGGGTTCGGTCAGCTAATACTTGCACTGCCAGCAAGTCATGAGACTAGGTGACCTTGTCTGCGTAGTGAAGACTTGTGCTTCGAAAACAGAGTGACATGCATAGAAGTATGTGACAGTTTCTAACGCCAGGGTACTGAGCCAAATAAGTATGTGGGAGGGGGATATGTAGTGAAAAGGTGTGAAGAGAATGGAAAACTGAAACCAACAATAACTTACGCACCTGCTTGCTGCCCTAGTGATGGAGTCACTGTAGGGGTCAAAACCTGGTGGACCTGGTACCTACGGTAGGGTGACGTAAAAAATATTAGTGAGAGGTGGGTTGCAAGAGCTGATTTGGGGCCGTAGTTGACCCCCTGGTGAAGAGATGCAAGCCCTCAAGACAAAAAAGGGGGTAGGTTATTGTATTTTTTTTTTTTTTTTTTTTACCTGAAAAAGGAACGGGATGGTCTGATCCTGTTGTGTAGGAGACCAGGGGCGATTACTGACCTAAGGAAAAGGTGAAAAGGGATAGAGAAAGGCGTGAGTAGCTGAAGTTTGCTACTGGGGAAGTTGTGGCTGCGAGGCCAATGGAGGTCGAGCTGCAACGATTGCAGAGGTATGTGGGAGGGTGGATGTGGGAGCCGTGACACAAACCTGCGGTGAAGCAAGATGTGCGGGGGGCGGCTGTGCCTCACATTGGCTGGGTTGCCGTGGAAGGCAAGGAGTGGACTGTCTTGCTGAGGTTTGCAAGGTGTGGGGGCCCATTTACACGAACTTGCGGTGCCTGCAAGAAGTGCGTGGGGAGTGCAGTGACAGATGCTCTGGTAGGTGTGTGTGTTTTTTTTTTTTTTTTTTTTTTTGGGGGGGGGGGGAGGGGGGTGTTGTGGTGGCCGTGTGAGTGAGGGGATGCACTGGGTAGCGGGCGTCACAACCAGTGGAAGTGGGGTGAATTGTGGGGTAGAAAATAAACAAACAATAGCATGGTAGTTGAAAATGACTCAGTGGAAAAACAGGGGTTTCGACGTAGCGACGAAAAAGCATAAATCCTACCTGCGACGCTGAAGCGGAACGAACTGGGGGTGCGATCGGGAATCGAATCCGTAATCTGGAACGAGGAGCGTCGGACAACTCAGGAACGTGTACTGAGTTGTTTGTCGGCCTGGTGACGTGTAATACGGCGCGCTGGAACCGACACCGGCCTCGTGGAGAGGTCTGGTATATATACCCTCCGGGCTCCTCCCATAATTGCAGGCCACCATGCTGGCCTTCCTATATATATTTTTTTTTAGGGACATAGCTGTGTAGGTATGGGACATTACATGTCATTAGACATTGCCTAAATGGCTACTGTTCGCAAATGTGATGCTAAGGAGAGCAGCAAAGTTAGAATAGATCATACATTAATATAAAATGGTACATTGTCATTTTTTGAATATTCTATACTCGGTGTCCAGCTAAAACTCTAAAACTACCAGTATATGCACTGATGCAGTAATCACATAACATAGTCTAATGTGACACTGAATCATGTTAAGGAGGTTGAAGAAGAGAAAAAAATCACATAACAAGTGGCTGTGACATAAGGCACCATAACAAACTTTCGCCCCATGTGTCAATTTGAGCTGCAATGGGTTTCTAGAAGCACCGGCCAGTTGATTTTCTATCTTTAGCATTATGGTAGAGTTTCCTAAGTAACACTCCTATGCCTTACTGTTGGCAATCAGTGTTACCCAATAGAGAAATGCAGAAGGTAGAAGAAGATGGAACTGAGGTCTCAATTACAAGTCCTAGTGAGCACTAGTTTAATAGACATTTTACTCTGACATTTTGTGTGCTGTACAAATTGTATACAGTGTAGTATGTGACCATTCAATAGGTGTCTATTGCTCATGTATGGTAAGAGTTTAACAAGATAAAAATTAACAAAGACTAACTCACTTTTTGTGATGTTAATATACCTTTAAAAAGTATTACTTTATGCAGCATTGTAACATGTAACTGTAAAGCCTCGTACACACAATCGGACTTCAAACAAACTTTTCCGTGGATTTCTGTCCAAAGGGCGTTGGCCGTGAACTTGTATTGCATACACACGGTAGGACTTTTTCAGCCAACTTTCACCAAATCACGTGGTTTTTCTGCTCTTTACTGCCACCCTTTGGTCAACTTCTGTATTGTTGTCTGATCTTTTGCATTGGTTCTGAGCATGCGTGTTTGTACTTTGGACTTAAGTCCGATGGATTTCTGTACACACGATCGGACTTTTCTCCATCGGACTTTTGTTGCCGAAAAGTTTGTCTGTTTGCACAGCGAACATTTTTCTGATGAAAACCGAAAAAGTTTGTCCAATGGAGCGTACACACGGTCGGATGTTGCCTTAAAACAGCTAATTTGCATGTTTGTTGTCAAAAAGTCTGATCGTATGTATGGGCCTTTATTGAATTCTTCAACTCATCTTTCATACTTCGCATTTTTTAATATTTATAGCTAAATACATTGTACGAGTTAATGGCTTAATGTAATTCTGAAAGGGATACTGAAAATGTACAAGAATAGTTAAAGTTCAAGGCATTTTAAATGTCAGAGCTATCTATTATTAATACAGAAAAATTAAATTTACATAAGAGTTTGCTGAGAGCTCAGTGCTCATTTTAAAGTGAATGAATCAATTATACTGGCATGAGTTCATAGCTCTTGTGTTTTTGTGCATTCATTCGAGGGACTCACTACAATATCAGCAGACATATTAATCCAAAGGAATAAAAACAAATAATCCTTTAAAAAGAAATGCTATTTATTCAAGATGTTACACATTAACTCTGTTCTGGAGAAAATAAAAATATGTATGCATGTCCATGGGAAAACATGCAGAGGAAAAATACTAAAAGACACATTTGGGACAGTAATTTATAAATTATTAATTTCCCTGTAGACCTTTTTTACAGCATTGCAAAGAAGAAAATGGTGATTCTAAAATCTGTGTTTTGCATACTTTCCACGACAGATTTTTTTACATATAGAAAAATATTTCTTTACTCAAAACCCTATTTCTCTTAACCACTTGAGATCCATGCTATAGCCAAATGATGGCTACAGCGCGGACCTGCTTCAGCGCTGTGATCAGCAAGTCTATGAGACTCACTGGATCACAGATCGGAGTAAGGGGTCAAACCCGACCCCTTACCAAGTGATCAGCTGTCGGCCAATGACAGCTGATCACGTGATGTAAACAGAGCGGCTGTGATCGGAACATCAGTCCCGATCACACTAGCTGCTGCAGATCCTTAGTGCCCACCTGTGCCCCCTGCCAGTGCCACCTAGAAGTAGGCAACTGTGCCGCCTACCAGTGCCCACCAAGGCCACCCATCAGTGCCCACAGTGCAACCCATCAGTGCCCACAGTGCCACCTATCAGTGCCCACAGTGCCACCTATCAGTGCCTCAACAAAGGTGGCACTGATGTGCAGCACTGATCAATGCCCATCAGTGTCACCTACCAGTACCCATCAGTGCCTCCCACCAGTACCACCTATTAGTGCCCATCAGTGCCCCCCATCAGTGCCCATCAGTGCCACCCATCAGTGCCCATCAGTGCCATCTATCAGTGGTACCTATCAGTGCCAATCCCTGCCACCCATCCATGCCACCCATCAGTGCTGCCTTATCTGTGCCCATCAGTACCGCCTTAACTGTGCCTATCAGTGCCCACCAGTGCAGCCTATCAGTGCCCATCAGTGCCGCCTCATCAGCGCATATCAGTGAAGGAGAAAAATTACCTGTTTGCAAAATTTCATAACAAACTATGAAACATGATTTTTTTTTTTCAAAATTTTCCATTTTTTTCCATACAGTTTAATTGACATACAGGTGATTTATGGTAACTTAGGCTTAACGATACAAATGTTATCATGTATTAGCAAAGTTGTTCCTCTATTATTTTTGTACTTAACCACTTGCTTACTGGGCACTTAAACCCCCCTCCTGCCCAGACCAATTTTCAGCTTTCAGCGCTGACGCAATTTGAATGACAATTGCACGGTCATACAAAATTGTACCCATATGACATTTTTATCATTTTTTCCCCACAAATAGAGCTTTCTTTTGGTGGTATTTAATCACAGCTGGGATTTTTTATTTTTTGCTAAACAAACAAAAAAAAATAGAAAATTTTGAAAACATGATGCTGTCATATTGCTAACACTACTAAAGTGGGGAGAGAATATGCAGGTCAAAGAGGGGATGGCTTCTATCCACAGAAGAAAGAATAGTAGCAATCTGGTAGCAGATGTAAATACTTATGTTCATTTACAAACAATAATCACTATAAAGGGACATTTTAGGCTTGGTTCACACAATTCGATTTTGTTTTGCACAAAATTGCATTGCAGTAAAAATCACATTATTCCCTATGGTGCCTGATAAAATTAATACAGTACAGCACAACACATTTTTGATAAAAGGTTCTATGCTACTTTGACGTGTTGCTGCAAGATTTTTACCCATTGACTTTAATGGAAACGCACCAAAAGCACATATGTACATCCTTTTCTGGTGTGTTTTTGCCCACATTTTGTGTTGGTTGTTAGGAATTGGCACCTGCCGGTGTTCTAACATCCAGCCCAGTTATCAGCCAGGGATTTCCAGCTGATAGCAGAATGTGAACAAGAAAGCCTTAAATACATAATTTTTTTTTTTTAAATGGCGTGGGGGTTCTCCACATAATCCTTACAAGGCCCTTTAGGTCTGATATGGATTTTAAGGGGGGGGTCCCATGCCAAAAAAACTAAAAGAAATGGTGTGAGGTCCTCCCCAAAATCCTCTGGACCCCTACCCAAGTATGTAGTCTGGCAGGCTAGGAAAGGAGGTAGTGCTCCCACCCCCTCCTGAGCCATACCCACATGGCCTCAACATGAAGTGGGTACTTTGGCATGGCAAAGCACTTTGTCCCCATGTTGATGAGAACAAGGCCTCCTCCCCACAGCCATGGCCTGGTGGTGGTGGGAGTCTATGGGCAGGGGGCTTTACAGAATCTGGAAGCCTTCTTTAAAAATAAAGGGGCCCTGAGATGCCACCCCCCATGTGAGTGAGTAAGGGGTACATTGTCCCCCTACTGATTCAAATAAAAAGCAATGTGCCCTAGAAATAACAACAACTAAATAAAGTTCCCTGATGTACATCCATTGCCAATCACATTAGGCCATCAATTTAGATCCATGTCAATCATAATGGACGGTGGCCACCAACCGAGACAAAAGGAACCCGCTGCCCACCGACACCTGAATGTTCTCATCACTTGCCTCTGCCACTGAGTGACATTGCCAGTTCTCCCCGCTTAAGTAAACAAAGGGGTGGGTCACCCGATGATGTCATTCACTATATATACACTATATGTATGTTTTGGTCAATAATGCCATAAGGGGACAGGGTCACCCACCCAGAGATATAAAGACCTTTAGGTTGCTCAATTATCCAGCATTTACCAAAACCTGAAATAACAGTTTTGGGTGCACTGACTTTCAAATACATTTCAAAAGGTAGGGCATATTAATATGATTGGTTTATTTCACTTTTAACATACACAGAAAATAAAAGGCATAAACAGACTTATCTCAAATAAATTGAATATTTGATTTACTCAGTAAAGTAGCAATAATCTCAACATTGCTTGCGATGTTTTATGACACTAAGAGTAAATGCTTTTAAATGCTAGTGCTCATCAGAACTGACTTGAAATGTATTAAAAATCAGCATGAGTGGGTGGACTGCTTGATTTGAATGCTAAATAGGAACATGAATTGGATTTTAAAATGCCAAACCAATTGAAATCGGTTATCTGACTTTTGAAAGCAATTGCTAGTTCTCTTGTAAACAGTACTTATTTCTGAATTGCCGAGGATCAATTTCTTCATTTTGCTAAGCTTTTTTTAAGCATTTTATCCTGGTTTTTATGAAATAAGACAGTGCTTTTATATATAATATTTTTCTGATAATGAGGTTATATAGTGTGTGTCTGATAATGAAGGTTGAATGAGTAAAACAATTTTAGCCCCAATACTGCCCATTCAGATATCATTTTAGGTTGGCACACACTTTATTGGCACACACTTTACCTTCATACGACGATCACTCAGAAGGATGAAAGACCCGCCCGGGCATCAATCTGCTATAGGCCGGGCAGGCATTTTGTCCTTCTGAGTGATCATCAAATTAAGGAGCGATCTGTCACTATCTGGGTCCACTGGACACAGCCCATCACTGATCAGAGTACTGGCACGCTGCCAGTACCATGTGACCGCTGTGACCAATCACAGCGGATCACATGACACTTGTAAACCATGGATGACTTCCTTTCATGACATTGATTGTGTACAATTGTGTTGCTAGCTGTGATTGGTCAATGTGATCACATGGTACAGACAGGGCCAATTACAGCCTATCTGTACCATGTGGTTAGCTCTGGCCAATCGCACTGGTGCCAGTATTTAAAAAAAAAATTAGATTTTTGTTTTTTACTTCTTCATTTTCCAAAAATTACAACTTCAAAAAAGCTGCCATGCCTCTCACTAAATACCATGGACTGTCTACTTTCCAAAAAGGGGTCATTTGGGGGATATTGGTACTTTCCTGCCATTTTTGGGCCTCAAGAATTAGAAATAGGTCACCAGTACATCAGGATTAGTCAATTTTCAGATAAATATCATAGTTTGGGGACTCTATAACTTTCCTACAGATTAAATAATATACACTGCTTTGGGTTATTTTCACCAAAGAAATGTAGCAGGTCTAAATTTATGAAGAACAATTATTTATTTGCAAAATTGTATGACAGAAACAAAGGAAAACTTTTTTTTTCCAAATAGTCTTTTTTCATTTATTTAACAAAAAATAAAAAACCCAGCAGTGATTAAATAATACCAAAAGAAAGCTCTAGTTGTGTGAACAAAATAATAAAAATTTAGTTAGGGTACAGTGTTGCATGACCACGCTATTGTCATTCAAAGTGTGACAGCGATGAAAGCTGAAAATTGGGCAAGGTATTGAAGTGGTTAAGCTTGTCATCCCACAGGTAACAAAAAGGGCTTGTTTTACTTTTAATATATTTATTCGTTTTATCAAAACAAAGAATATAACTTCAAAACAGCGATACATCAATGGTACATAAACATAACAAGAGATGGAAACCATATCTCTAGGTACATAGCCATCCCAACAAAGTACATGTGATGTAAAAAACTGTAATCTGAGTCAATGACCATGAAATAATTCACATTGTACTCAGCTTCTATCGGATTAGATATAAGGATAGTGGACAGTCAGCCTTGAGCTTCCCACCAATGACCTTAGAAGGTACCGATCACAAATCCTGAGTATCATAAACCTCCAGAAAAGAAAGAAAAAGCTGGAAAAAAGAAAAGAGAAAAGAAGAACAAGACAACAGATTTGGACCAAATAAAAAAGAGACACTCACCCAGAACATACATTAAGTCTCAAAAGAAATATGCTGATATCATACCCAAGGTAAAAAGGGCTTATTTTAAGTGGACACATATTCATTGTTTAAGCTTGTCATCCCACAGCTAACAATAAGAGCAAAAGAAGAGACAGTAAAAGCTGTTTGTAGGAGGCAAATTTGGAACGAACCACAGACCACCGGTAAAAGCAGCAGAGATAAAACTGATCATGGCCCAAGAGGGAAGAACAAGGGGGCAGAACATAGACTGAGGACAGAGAGTGGGCAGAGTAGCATTTGGCTGCAGACCAGAGGGTACAGTGGTGGCAGAGTGAAATCTAGGCATGAGAGAACGTGAAGGTGGAGGGGAGAAACAGCTGACCATAATACATTGGGAGAGGAGAAAGGCAGAATAGGATTTGACCAATGAGGAAAGAAAGAGGAGGCAGAAGGTGAGCTGATCAATTACAGAGGAGAATGAGTGATAGAGAAAGAAGGCTTAGCATAGATCTAAATGAATAAGCTATGGGGGGTACCTCGTCCTAATGGATATACAAAAAGAGGAACAAGAGGGGGTTTAGCCAACCTGACAGACTATTACGGTACCTGAACAAAGTCGGATAATCAGTACTAAATAATTTATATTAATATCTTTTATTATTACAAAATTAGAAAATAGTATATATAAACATAAAAAAAAAAGTTTCCTTCATTGAATTTAGAACATGCATAGGACACAGTGAGTTACATTAATCGTTCCGAAATGCTGGTCAGAAGATGGTTGACGCGTTTCGCTTTTGGCTTCATCAGAATCAAAGAACAGCAATTCTAATATCTGTGATATATTCTAAGAAAGAAAGATGAAAATTACTTATGAGTGAGCCTTTGAGTCTTCTCGGATACATATGATAATATACTTGATAATGGCATACATTCCCGGATAGCATTGTGTTAATCTATGCATACCTTACAGGCTTGTATTCCTGTTTCAGGACATCCACCAAAGTGGTGGAGACGTAACTTAATGTTGTCACCTGGGGTGAATGAAATCCCTTGGGGATGTAAAGGCCAAATTAGTTGCTGAAGAGTTGAATCCGATAAGGATCGTAGCGCCTACTGAGAAGAAAAAAAAAAAAAAAGGGGGGGGGGGGAAGAGGGGGAGGGGGAATGGGGAAAGCAGTTAGATGACATAAAATAAAATAGATAAGCTTTTATGTTTCGGCAGTAAGAGTTGATGCGTACTCACATCTAATATACTGGTGAGGTTATGGGATGATATTGTTATCTGAAGCCCACCTCTGCAGGACTGGTAGAGATAAGAAAACTGAACAAATCTTTACCGCCTGGGGGCGATAAGTATAAAGAGATTATTAGAAGTAGGTCCTAATAGGTTTAGGTTCCTTAACGTTCGTGTTCAATTATATCCTACCTGATGAGGCTTTATGGAGATTTCTTAACCAGAAACCAGCCTGCCTGGACCCGTATTGGGAACACCATTCAAAGGAAAAAATTCATTCATTGGAAATTCTAGTAAAAAAGCGAAAGCATTATATGGTAAAAAAGGTATTCCAGAGTGATCTGACTCGTAAAGGAAGTACATAAAATTCAACCAGAATTAGAGTAGGCAAATGAAGCCAATATATACCTGAGGGTATGTTAAGAGAAAGTTCCCTGCCTGGGAAGGGCAACCTGAAGTCTGTGGGAAAAATCCCACTAACTGGAAATTCCAGCAGTTGATCTGAAGAGATAAATAAAGGGTACAGAGTAAAAATCAAATATAGATGTTACATCTCCCCACATGGCCCATTGGTGTGGTTCACAGGGGGCCAGTAGGGAGATAGTGCTAGCAGAGAGATTTATTCAGAACAGGTCTAGATGCATACCTTAGTGTGACAGGAAAAGTTTAAGCCAGCTTCCCAGCACTTCATCTGCAGTGTTCGTACTGCAGGAGTGCTGGTTAAATAGTGGGGATTTCAACACTGTAGGGCGGATGCTGATCAGGGAAAATTGTTATCAGCTGGATTGAGACCCGGCTAGCCTAGCCGGGTGCACGCGCAATCCCGCAGAAAGCCCTTGCGCATGCGCCAAATCGCAGCCGGTCTTGGCCGCGGCAGAGGTAGACCCAATGCGCCGGGTGCGCACGTATCTCCTATGGAGTGTCAGTGCGCGTGCGCAGTTTTTGGCGTTGCCAGCGTCTCACCATGGAGACCCCAGATTCTCGAGCGCGCCGTCCAAAGTAATCTCGTGTAATTTTTGTACATTTGTATATATCTAGTTTTGTCTATATGTCATTGAATTTGTATATACTTTAAACATAGGACATGTGAGAAAGTTACATGAGGTAAGCCGTGAGTAATCTCTCATTTACCCCCTATGGATGTATTTTCATTTCGATATACACTTTTTTTTTTTTTCAGCTGACATATGTTGAATCTGACAAGGATCACGTGAAAGACAGAGATCAGATTTAACCCCCTCTGGCGTGGATAAGAACGGGAGGGTTTGGATGATGCACAACGCCCTATCCCTCCCACGGTGGTTGGCGCTGCGGTGGAGGTGTCAGAGGGGCTTATCTCTCTGTTTCTGCCTTGCCACATGTATAGCACTGCTTGAGCTCTCCTTATCCCCTTTTACCTTCCCTTGTTGGTATGTGCTTTTTCTCCTTTTATTTGTATTTATCTATTTTATTTGGCAGTTATTATCCCTATTTATTAGGTCCTCATATGGCAACTCACTGGCTGACTTTAAATGGTAGATCCTATCCTTATGCAGGTCTCCTGCTGGCAACCTAGCGGTCTATTTCAACTGATTTATGTTCTTCATTAGTATTCAAGTAGTCTGGCCACTTAGCCGACATACAATGTTGTCAGTTCTCAGACTTACATCTTGGATTGATGGGCCCCGCTACTAAGATGTAGCTGAAAGTCCAAGTCCTTCACCCTATCCTCAGCGCAAGCGCGAGATTACTTTGGACGGCGCGCTCGAGAATCTGGGGTCTCCATGGTGAGACGCTGGCGACGCCAAAAACTGTGCACGCGCACTGACACTCCATAGGAGATACGTGCGCACCCGGTGCATTGGGTCTACCTCTGCCGCGGCCAAGACCGGCCACGATTTGGCGCATGCGCAAGGGCTTTCTGCGGGATTGCGCGGGCACCCGGCTAGGCTAGCCGGGTCTCAATCCAGCTGATAACAATTTTCCCTGATCAGCATCCGCCCTAGAGTGTTGAAATCCCCACTATTTAACCAGCACTCCTACAGTACGAACACTGCAGATGAAGTGCTGGGAAGCTGGCTTAAACTTTTCCTGTCACGCTAAGGTATGCACCTAGACCTGTTCTGAATAAATCTCTCTGCTAGCACTATCTCCCTACTGGCCCCCTGTGAACCACACCAATGGGCCATGTGGGGAGATGTAACATCTATATTTGATTTTTACTCTGTACCCTTTATTTATCTCTTCAGATCAACTGCTGGGATTTCCAGTTAGTGGGATTGTTCTCACAGACTTCAGGTTGCCCTTCCCAGGCAGGGAACTTTCTCTTAACATACCCTCAGGTATATATTGGCTTCATTTGCCTACTCTAATTCTGGTTGAATTTTATGTACTTCCTTTATGAGTCAGATCACTCTGGAATACCTTTTTTACCATATAATGCTTTCGCTTTTTTACTAGAATTTCCAATGAATGAATTTTTTCCTTTGAATGGTGTTCCCAATACGGGTCCAGGCAGGCTGGTTTCTCGTTAAGAAGAAAGTGGGATTTGACAATGTACAGGAAATAGAAATAACTGAATGTGTGCCAATCATGGACCATTTGAAAAATAGTGGGGTTGGACTTGGCAGAACAGAGTGTTCATGGGGAAAGCTGCCAGAAAATATTGTGTGGACGATGGTGGGGTATGAGTGCTAGAGAACACAGTGTACCTCTTGTCAGGTAGAGAGCTGCACCACAGAATATTCAGAGATTGGTGGAGGGTTGACAAAGTATTTAGTGCGGAGGAAGGAAGAGGTTGGGGAAGCTGCAAGAGATTTTTTTATGGACAATAGGGAGAGAGCTACAGAGGTGCAAGGTAAACTGGATTCCTAGCACCAGAAAACAAATGCGGACTTGTGCTCATGCTCATGCGTGTGCGCATTGCACGCATACTAATTTCTCTGAGAAAAGGGGCAATGTTAGATGTATTGTCCCAGTTTGTTGCATGCATATACGTGCACATACTAATTAGTGTGCACAATTGGCTCCCAGTGACCAATTTAAAATGGTCTGTCTCTATGAGCAGTGGCTGAATTGTCTTTAAAGAAACACTAAAGGAGATTTTTTTTTTAAATAACAAACATGCTATACTTACCTCCACTGTGCAGCTCGTTTTGCACAGAGTTGCCCCGAACCTGGCCTTCTGGGGTCCCTCGGCGGCTGTTTGGTCTCCCTCCCACAAGGACTCCACAACTTCATGCGAGCTCCCTCGCATTGTGTGCAGTGCTTGCGGGCGCGCTTCAGTGATACAGCTTGGGGCCAGAGCTGCTCACTGTATCACTCGGCCCCACCCCCGGCGTGCCGCGTCATTGGATGTGATTGACAGCAGTGCGAGCCAATGGCTGCGCTGCTTTCAACCCATCCACTCTAGCCAATCAACGGCCAGGGTTAGCGGCGAAGAGGACATCGGGGGCGAGCGTGGGACTTTTGAGGGGTCAGGTAAGTAAAATGGGGGTGCTGGGGGGGACTGGCATTGTCAGATGTTTTTTCACCTTAATGCATATAATGCATTAAGGTGAAAAAACTTTTACCTTTACAACCACTTTAACTTTTTCCTGTGTCCCTGAGAGCTGATCCGCTGTACCTGTTTACCTGTGCATGACCCGGCTTGCCTTTTGGAATTTTCTTCTGCTCCCCCTTCAACTCTGTTTACCGGATTACTCTGATCTTGGCCTTTGATTTGGTCCCCTGTTGCCCAGTTGTTGTTGACTGCTGCCTGTCCCCTGGTCCTGCTTCCATCTCCTGCTCTGGTGCCAAGCTGCTGCTGCTTCCTTTTCCGAGGACTGCAACTACCAGCTTTACCCACCTACAGAGTGGACATCACCAGTGGGCTACTGCAGCACTCATGGCCCTCCTTACACTCTTTGTCTCCACCTTCAGGAGTGTTGGGCTGGAGGTGCAAGAGAGGCCTCCATAACCTCCCACTCTTCACCAGGTACTTGATAAGAAAAGAGAGTGGGGCAGAGCTGTCAGAATACATAGTATGGATAGAGAAAGGGAGGGGGGGAGCTAGGGCACAAGAAATAGCAAGAGAAAAGGGTGCAACGCAGTCCTGAGTATTTAGTGCTGTTGACACCTGAGAGGGAATAATGTTTTGAGGATATGGACAATGATAATAAAAATAATGTCTCTGCCATGATTTGAGCACTACTGAGTCAGTAATGTGTGTACTGGGAACATGTACTGCTGCACTGCAAAATTCAAGAATGGGTTGAATCCTCCACCAGTGAAAGCAAAGTCCCAATTCTCTCTATACCACAGAGAGAGAAACTGGAATTTACACATGTTGTGTGCACTTGTACAGTAGGGATAAGCCGAACACCCCCCTGCTCGGTTCGCACCAGAACCTGCGAACAGACCTAAAATTTGTGTGAACTTTAGAACCCTATTAAAGTCTATGGGACTCGAATGTTCAAAATCAAAAGTGCTAATTTTAAAGGCTAATATGCAAGTTATTGTCATAAAAAGTGTTTGGCGACCTGGGTCCTGCCCCAGGGGACATGTATCAATGCAAAAAGCGAAACAATAAAAGTGTAATATTCCTTTAAATTTCGTACCTGGGGTGTGTGTATAGTATGCCTGTAAAGGGGCACATGTTTCCCATGCTTAGAACTGTCCCTGCACAAAGTGTCATTTTTGCTGGAAAAAAAGCTATTTAAAATCACTCGTGGCTATAATGAATTGTCGGCTCCCGTAATACAGAGAACAGACATTGAAAGTCATCTATAAAAAAAAAACAAAAAAATAGCGTGGGGTTCCCCCCAAATTCAATTACCAGGCCCTTCAGGTCTGGTATGGATATTAACCACCTCAGTACAGTGCATTTTCACCCCCTTCCTGACCAAGCCATTTTTCAGCTTTCAGCGCTGTCACATTTTGAATGACAATTGCACGGTCATACAACACTGTACCCAGATGAAATTGTTATAATTTTGTTTCCACAAATAAAGCTTTTTTTTGGTGGTATTTGATCCCCTCTGTGGTTTTTATTTTTTGCGCTATAAACAAAAGAAGAGGGACAAATTAAAAAAAAAACTATATTTTTTACTTTTTGCTATACTAAATATCCCCCAAAAAATATAAAAAAACTTTTTTTATCCTCAGTTTAGGCCGATACGTATTCTTCTACATATTTTTGGTAAAAAAAAAATGCAATTAGCGATTATTGATTGGTTTGCGCAAAAGTTATAGCGTTTACAAAATAGGGGATAGTTTTATAGCATTTTTATGAATATTTTTTTTTTTTACTAGTAATGGCGGCCATCACCAATTTTTATTGTGACTGCGACATTATGGCGGACACATCGGACATTTTTGACACATTTTTGGGACCATTGTCATTTATACAGCAATCATTGCTATTTAAATGCATTGATTCCTGTATAAATGACACTGGCAGTGAAGGGGTTAACCACTAGGGGGAGGGGTTAACATGTTCCCTGGGAGTGATTCTTACTGTGGGGGGAGGGGACTCACAAGGGGAGGAGACCGATCGGTGTTTCTCTGTACAGAGAACACACCATCGGCTCTTCTCCTCTGACAGGACCGTTGATCTGTATGTTTATACACACAGATCCACGGTCCCGCTGTGTTACCAGGGAATCGCGGGAGCCCAGCGGACATCGCGGCCGCTGGGCACGCGCATCGGGTGCCCAGTGACACAGCAGACGCGCGTGCTGCCGGCGGCGCTCGCTCCCTGGAGGGCCGTCAAGGGGAGGACGTCATATGACGTCCGTGCTGAGAGGCGCCGCGTGGCCGTTAAGGCGGTCGCGAGGTGGTTAAGGGGAAGCCCGGGTCAAATAAAAAAAAAATGACAGGGGCGTGGCATCTGAGGACGAAGAGCTCCGCCACACTCCCGGGGGAATACACTCACAACGGAGCCGTACGACCGTGGAGAACGCCGCATCCTCTCTAACCCAGACCCAGGACTCACCAGGGATGACGAGAAGGAGGAAGGAACCGCCGCCCCAGCTCCGCAAGCTGCCGGGCTTCTTCTCCAGCAAATCGCAGCCTCCACAAAATGGCAGCGGAGCCCGCGGGACAGACCGGAGCGGCAATGCCTCAGCGTCAGCCCCGCTATCAGACCACAGGGAGATGAATCCCCAAAGTGAATCCTCCTCAGCAACCTCCACCCCTACCACCAGAAGCCCTGCCAAAAGCAGGCAGCACACAGAGCCGCCAAAAACAGGCCTGAACAACCAGGAAATGGAGGTGAGTGCCACTGACCTCTCACAGAGGCCTAATGCAACTGCTGTGTCAGACCCCATAGCAGGATTCCCCACTACAGGACAGCCAGCGTCTGACACGGTTTTAAAAGACATGCTAATGTCTCTCAAATCCTCCATCCATAACGACATACTGTATGCAGTGAACAAATGCCAGGCAGAGGTCCAAATAATAGGAGAGAGAGTGAATCAAGTGAAAAGTGTTATGGGGAATTACACCAGCTCTTTTAATGAAATGGTGGATGCTCATGAGACTCACAGCGACGATATCTCCTGGATCAAAGATAAATTAGTGGATCTTGAAGATAGATCCAGGAGGAACAGTCTAAAAATAAGGGGTATTCCAGAAACAATACCACCAACACAGCTTCTGCAATATGCCCAAGAGTTATTTTCCGCTATCCTACCAAACATGTCTGCACTAGAACTTACAATTGACAGAATTCACAGAATCCCCAAACCATCTTTTCTAGCAGAGGAAGTTCCAAGGGATGTGCTGCTGAGATTACATTTTTATAAGGCCAAAGAGTCCATTCTGGAAACTTTCCGCAAATCCGAACACCGCCCAGACCAATATGCTTCTATACACCTGCTCCCTGACTTGTCTAGATACACTCTACAACGACGCCGCAATATTGCCACCATCACCAAGGCATTTCGCAACCACCACATTCTGCATAAATGGAAATATCCCGCCACCCTTTCCATTACACATAATGGTACCACTACCATAGTCTCCACCCTAGACGAAAGGCTAGCAGCTTTACGCAAATGGGGAATCATTATGGAACCACCACATGTCTCATCACAATCTGTGGGACCCCCACACATTCAGGAGGAATGGCAGGTGGTGACAAGGAAAAATAAAGTTAAAAGAAATATTAACGCATGAATGAATGCTCCTTAACAGATAGCAAGATCTCTATCCACCCACCCCCCGGGAGAACCGGATTATGGATATCTTTCCATCTCCCCTCCAGCATACTGAACAGTGCACACTGTGCAAGAATCCCCCAGTGGATTCTCATTCAAAGCTGTCAACTGTTTTTTGTTCTATGTTTTTGTTTAGTTTATTTTGTCAGGTTACGGACGTTTCTGGATCAACAACTACCTTCAGAGATCACCGACAGCACATCTCAACCACCCACATGCTACGCAGCAGGAATCTAAAGACCAACCATCCAACCCATGAGATCGAACAGCAACATCAACAACAGAGGGTCAACCCTGAATACCCTACGAGAACCCTTCAAATCACAAACCTCCACTGCAGGGTTACTATACTGGGACAGCGTGATCTCCTCTTCCCCTGTGAGTATGACCATTATCTGCCACACACTGACTTTCCCACAATAACCAATGCCAGTTAAAATACTGTCTATCAATGCGCATGGCTTAAATTATCCAGCCAAAAGAGCATCTCTGTGGAAAGAAGTGGACTCCTCCCACTGTGACATTGTTTGTGTGCAAGAGACTCATTTCCACCAAGATGCTCCTCCCAAATGCGCCCATAAAAACTTTCAACATTTTTTCTTCTCCAATATGAAAGCAAAACAGAGGGGGGTTTTCACAGCGGTCAAAGACTCTGTTTCATTTCAACTCCACTCAGAATTCTCTGACCCCTCAGACGGTATCTCATAATAGTATACACCATTAATAATACCAAATATACCTTAGTGAACATTTATGTTCCTAATAAACCAAAATCAAATCCGTTTTCTGAATAAATTGATGGAGAAAATCAAAAAATTCCAACCAGGTTCCCTCATACTATGCAGGGATTTTAATATCACCCCAGACCCTCGGATGGATTCCACATCAAAACTTTCTAAGAAGACATCTTCTATGGCTCCTTTTTTATGCTCAAGAGAACTGTACGATGTATGGCGATGTATGCATGCTAATGAAAAGGACTTTACGTTTTATTCTCATAGACATTTGCATTTACACAAGGATTGATCTGTTCCTAACAGACAGATGGCTCCTCCCAAAAGTCCTACAAGTTAAAATTAATAACATCACGTGGTCGGACCATGCATCAGTCCTACTGACGTATGCATCAGTCCCTGACCTATGGGTGACCCCGCCCCCTCTGATGTAAAGCAGGTTTCCGTTACATCAGAGGGGGTGGGGTCACCCGTACGTCACTGGGGAAGCCCAGCTTTCCCCTTGTGTTGCGTCAGAGGGGGGCGCGGTCAGGTGATGAGTGCCCTGGTCCTCCTCTGCTAAGACGGGATTCCCTCAGTGTCTCCATGGAGACAGGATGCGCTGCGCTGGACGTCGGAGAAGAGATCAGCCATCGCTGGACCCCGGAGAAGAGATCACCCATCGCTGGATAGCAAGAGTGGATTACCACCGCTGCAATCATTTTTTATTTTTAATAAAGGACTTTTCCCAACGGTGTCTGTGTGTTTTTAAATATTTTTTACACTTTCTTTGTGAAATGGTAGGGGTACTTTTGTACCCCCTTACCATTTCAAACAGGGGGGGATCTGGGGGTCCCCTTGTTAAAGGGGGCTTCCAGATTCTGATCTGATCAGATTCTAATCCCCGGTCCGCAGACCCCCACAACCACCGGGCAAGGGTTGTGGGGATGAGACCCTTCTCCTTATCAATATGGGGACATGGTGCTTTGAGGGGTCACAGACCCCAAAAGCATCCTCCCAATGTTGAGGGCATGTGGCCTGGCACGGTTCAGGAGGGGGGGTCGCTCTCTCGCCCCCCCTCTTTTCCTGTGGCCTGCCAGGTTGCGTGCTCGGATAAGGGTCTGGTATGGATTTTGAGGGGGACCCCAACGCCATTTTTTTTTTTATTTGGTGTGGAGTTACACTTAAATTCCATACCAGACCTGAAGGGTCTGGTATGGATATTTAGGGGGAACCCCACGTCATTTTTTTTTTAAATTTATTATAGCCGGGAGTGATTTTAAATAGCTTTTTTCCTTCAAAAATTACACTTTGTGCAGGGACAGTTCTAAGCATGGGAAACATGTGCCCCTTTACAGGCATACTATACACACACCCCAGGTACGAAATTTAAAGGAATATTTCACTTTTATTGTTCCACTTTAAGCATTTTTAAAATAACTACTCCTGAAAAAATGTCAGCTTTTAAAAAAAATGTGTTGCATTGATACATGTCCCCTGGGGCAGGACCCAGGTCCCCAAACACTTTTTATGACAATAACTTGCATATAGGCTTCTAAAATTATCACTTGAGATTTCTCCCATGTCGCAAACACCCCAAATTATTCGCTGTTCGGTGAACAGGCGAACAGGCAATGTTCGAGTCGAACATGAGTTTGAGTCGAACTCGAAGCTTATCCCTATTGTAAAGGCTGATAATAACATGTGCTGTGAGCAACTGGTAAAGACTCATCACTCAGATCTGGGCTCTACTTTCTGAATTCTGACTACTCACAGAAAATATGAAGAATCCCCAGTAAAATTTAATTATAACACATGCACTATATTTACAATGCTGTGAAAAAGTATTTTCCCTCTTTCTGATTTTTTTTTTTGCATATTTGTCACACTGAAGTGACTCAGATCATCAAACAAATTTTATTAGTACACAAAGATAACCTGAGTAAATACAAAAAGCAGTTTTTAAATTATGGTTTCATTTATTAAGGCAAAAAAGCTGTCCAAGCCTGCCTGGCTTTATGTGAAAAAGTAATTGCCCCCTAAGCCTAATAACTGGTTGTGTCACCCTTGGTGGCAACAACTGCAATCAAGTAATGGCGATAACTGCCAATGAGTCTTTCACATTGCTGTGGAGCAATTTTGACCCACTCTTCTTTGCAGAATTGTTTTAATTCAGCCACATTAGAGGGTTTTCCAGCATGAACCGCAGCAACAGCATGAAAGGAGGTGCACTTGAGCTTGAGGTGACGAACTGATGGCCGGACATTCTTCTTTAGGATTTTCTGGTAGAGCTCAGAATTCATGGTTCCATCAATTATGATAAGTCGTTCAGGTCCTAAAGCAGCAAAGCAGCCCCAGATCATCACGCTATCACCTACATGTCTGACTGTTGGTATGATGTTCTTGTTATGAAAGGCTGAATTAGTTTTATGCCAGATGTAATGGGATGCACACCTTCTAAAAAGTAAAACTTTTGTCTCATCAGTCCATAGGATATTTGCCTAAAAGTTTTGGGCATAATCAAGATTTTTTTTGGTTTGGTAAATGTGAGATGAGCCTTTGTGTTCTTTTTGGTCAGCAGTGGCTTTGGACTTGAAACTCTCCCATGGATGCCATTTTTGCCCAGTCTCTTTCTTATTGTTGAATCATGAACACTAATCTTACCTGAGGCAAGTGAGGCCTGCAGTTCTTTAGATGTTGTTCTGGGTTCTTTAATGACCTCCTGAATGTGTTGTCGTCCTGCTCTTGGAGTAATTTTTGTAGGCTGGCCACTTCTGGGAAGGTTCACCACTGTTGCAAGTTATCTCCATTTGTGGATAATGGCTCTCCCTGTGGTTCGCTGGAGTTCCAAAGCATTATAAATGGCTTTGAAACCCTCCCTAGACCTATATATGTACATTACTTTGTTTCTAATCTGTTCTTGAATTTTTTTAGATTGTGGCATGATGTGTGGCTTTTTGTGATCTGTTAACGTGCTTCACTTTGTCAGACAGCTTCTATTTATGTGATTTCTTGCATCTTGGATTTACTCGGGTTATCTTTGTGTAATATTAAAATTAGTTTGATGGCCTGAATCATTTAAGTGTGAGAAATATGAAAAAAAATTAAAATCAGGAAGGGGGAAAATACTTTTTCACTGCACTGTGTGTATATATATATATATATATATATATATATATATATATATATATATATATATACATACATACAGTGTGTGTATATATATATATATATATATATATATATATATATATATATATATATATATATGTATATATATATATATATATATATATATATATGCAGTATATATATATATATATATATATATATATATATATATATATGTGTGTGTAGTGCAGGTGTTTTTTCCACCTAATTTACCACATGAATAGTGTGATGTTTATAAGTTAGACAATGGCTCCCTCTAGTGTCCTTTCTTTTCATTATTGTTGTTAAGACTTTTGTTTGACTTTTGCAATAGCCAGCTCCAATGCATTGTGGGAAATGTAGTGAACGAGGAAGTGACTCATATGTAAATTACCAGTCAAGGAACTACCTACCCACAATGCTCACTAACCTACCCACAAGGCGAAGTTAAAGAACTGCATGCTGGGTAGGGAAATAAAAGACACAGCGTGGCCATGCTTTGCTCTCTTCTTCCCAGGATGTGAGACCTGCCTGCAGGGACCTGTGTGGGTGTGATCAGAAGAGCTGCAGCCTGCTTGGCGCAGAGCGGAGTTGAAGCCTCCGGAGAGGTCTCGAATACAGTGTGCTGGATCAGCGCGTGATCGGATCGGAGGATACCGGAAAGAGTTCAGCAACACAGTCATCCGACGGAGAGGTTCGATGTACGGAACCAACTTGGAGTGGGACTGAGATCACGGTAGCAGAGCAGCACAATTGTCTGGGCCCTGTGTGGTGAGAGGGCTGTTGCCCAAGATTTATATATTACTTTGTAACTTTTCAGGCTAGTCCAGAGGATTGCTGAGACCTGTAGTTCTACAGAGCGGTCTCACTGTTATAGGCTGTGTCCAACCAGGCCTCAAAGTTTGCCTTCCACATAACATAGAGTCTACGGTTGCACCCTTCATAGAGGAAGAGGTTTGCACGTGTTTCACACAACCAAGTTCACAGTTCACCTACCATTCTTATCTTATCTTAACATTTTCTTACTCACTGGATTACAAATACTGCAGTATAATAAGGCTAGCTGAAGAAAGAAGATCAAAGACTTTACCATTCACTATAAAGCGCTTATTACTTTTCTCACACACACTCTGAGGACTGCAGTACAACCTAGGGGGAGTCCTTAAGCATATGTACTGTATTGCACTGTTACCTAGTACTGGATAGTAGACATAGAAATGTGATCTTTGAGTCTGAATATTTACATGCACCTTGATTACTATTGTTTTAACCCTGTGTATCAGAATCATTATTGCATTTGCTATCCTAAACCAGTTTCCAGTAAACTTACTGTGTGATTAAAGTACAAATGGTGTGAGACGTTGTCTATTCCTATAGCAGGTGGAGTGATGGATGCCCAGGTAACGGTAAAGGTACAATATATAATACTATTGCTTGGTTGTTCCTTGCTATTGGGTTTCAAACCAACACTAGCTGTGTCAAGTGGGTTGAGACAATTATTTGAGGGTGGAGAAGCAGAGTACAGGCCCAATTAATTACCAGCAGTTCCTTCAGGGGTAAGTGCTACATATATATATATATATATATATATATATATATATATATATATATATATACGTACATGTATATATAATGACAGTGCTGACCCTGCCATTGTGTGAAAAGGGTTTTGTGTCACCCAGGGTTCTCACCCAGGCAGGTTGGGACCTTGAGTATAGAGAATTCATAGAGATTTGGAAGGGATAAAGTCTCCGATCCTGGGTCCAGGTTTTGCTGACAACCAGCACACTTATTGTGCAGGTGTGTTCAGAGCTTTTTTTTAGAGCTGTGACCCAGCGGACAGGGAAGGTCCCTTCCCAGGTGTCAGAAGGACTTCACCTTGGAGGCAGGTAGGAGCAAATGGAGCTGTTGGATCCATGCAACGAGTTTGTGTAAAAAAATTATCTGGAGTAAACAGACAAGGGCCTAAGGATTGAGGCCAGAGTAATTGTGATGCAATTGTAAGCCAGGAGACTGATGATCATTGGTTATGTGGCAAAGAAATGCGGAAAATCCCCTGAGGTAAATCCATCCGATGTCTTGAACTGTTTTAATAAAAGTGGGCAAAAAAAGATTTAAGTGAGTGGCTGGCTCTTATGTAGTATTTTACTTTGCTGGGGGTCAGGGTGGGCATAAACAGAATAGTTGTCAAGAACCAGGAAATAGAGGTATTGTAATAAGTGCTTCTGATTTTTCAAAATGTTAGGAAAACTCTTTGGAAGGCGTTGCTAAATATTTTCTTTATATAGAAAAAAGGAAACAACGCTTTTATATCACATGTCTATTTTTCATTGGAATCAGACAGAAGATTATGAAGAGTCCCAGCAGTGTACATACAGTATAATAACAGACAAGATAGTTTTATTATATCCCATCTGATTTAATTAAGATTATTATACGAAATGCCACATCATTTGTAACAGTGTACCTTTGGATGTTATAGAATGGCGAGTGCTGTATAAAAATACGGACAGTTGAACATTTCTGGAAAAGAAAGGAAAGGTCTGCTTGCTGTACAAAATAATCATCGCCTAAACTACTTATGGGCTTTTAATTGCTTAGCAGCATTAGATTAAATTCACCTCATTGGCGACACATTGATTTCAGGCTGTTGCAAATTAAGCCATTGTTAACAGTTAAGGTTAATCTTAGGCTTCTAAAAGATTAAAAATATTCCATGTATTTTACTCCCCAGATGTCACGGATGGTCTATATATGACTTAATTAACATTAGAGTAAATCTGTGGACATCTCGGCAACATATGCTACAATATTACAGGAGACATGTAGGGTTTATTAAAGTTACAAGGAATCCAATAATGGTTCAGGATCAATTTTGGTTTAATTTTTAAAGTTTACACAGTACATTTTGTAAATGATTTTCTATTTTTGACTATTTAAACAAAAGCATAAGTTTACAAACCAACTTTTTAATAAAAGGACATTCATAATACTGATATTACTGGGCATTACGGGTTTTCTAGAAAAAGAGAACAGAAAGTAGGGAGAGATAAGGTCGCTCTGGTGTGGCGGGGTATCCGGTCCTTATTAGCAGTGGAGAGATGGCACTGAAGGCAGCACTTTGTAGAAAAGAAACAGCTCTGGAGGGTCATAAAGGAAAGAGAAAGGTGCCTCTAAGTGCAGTGGTTTAAAGATTTATTACAGGCACAAAGGGGATTAAAAACACTTACAAGATAGTAAGAGGTCATAAGAATATAATGATTTGTCCTCATGAGGATCGCTGTAATCTTGGTCTGTCTGGGGGAGAGAGAGAGCCGTCCTGCAGCTGTCAGAGTCCTTGGTGACATGGATTGGCGAGGAGGTGAAGATGCAATGAGGCGGCCCTAGTTCTGGAACCAAACTGGAACGTACGTGGCTGATGTGACATCAGGTGAAGGTGATGGGTGTAACGCGTTTCGGAGCATGCACAGCATGCAGCCTAGAGCTCCACCTCCTGACTGGAAATATAAATATGAGATATTTATATAGAGTATTAAACATTTTCCTGACTAAAAATGTATTTCTTAGACCTGAACTTTGGAAATTAAGAAAATACCGTACTAAACTTTCCCTGTAATATGGAAAGAAACACTATAGGTATTTCATATTCTATCAAGTAAAATATAATACAATATACTTACAATACAATATATACAAAATGTTGTAGTAGACTAGAGTATACTATTTTTTATGGTATGATAGCAATAAATTAGAGAATAATTTCTAGTATGGGATACAATAAGTAAATAAATATCCGGTTTAACACCCTCCTCAGTTTTTTATATATTGCATGTTATTCACTGAAGATAGGACTGTCTTTTCTACCAGTTTTTTTTTTTTCTCCTACCATGCATCTGTTTAGAGTGGATTTCTGTGTAATACTCACAAGAGATAAATCACAGCTTGTAACACTGTGAACTAGATATGCCAATGCTTTGAGAGGCTTGACCTCACAGAGTCGTTCAATTCCAAAATTCAGCATAACAGTGCTGATATGCATTAGTTATAACAAAACACTTGGTATGGATGTATTCAGGAAGGCTGTGGTATTCTTCAGTTAGAGGGGTGGTTTTGTCTCTGTTTTCTGTTTAATGGGAACATTTTGTAATATTTTTATTGTTATTAGGCCACATACACATTGTCTGTGCTGCATCTGAATTCACATGAACATACACCCTGTATATGTCCAAATGAGCTGAGATGCATACGTTCTATGTCTACTACCACATTCAATACATGTTCTCACCAGGAACTGTATGTATATTGTCTCTGAAATGGTAGGCAATGTCATGGACAGTAAATTAGTTAGTAGTTGGAAATGGGGGGGGGGGGGGGTAGTTAAAAAATAAAATAATGAGAATTGAATGAAAAGGTGGTAATGTGAGTGATAACATAGGTCTGTTTGGTAGCTTGTGTGCAGAAATTATATTTTAGGAGGGCAGTTTTTATAAAGGGCAAATTCTTGCAGGGATTTCGTTTTATGCAAGAGTATGGTGTTGTCTTTTGAGAATTCTATTGCTGTTTTTGCCAGGGTTGTAGCGCTCTGGCTTAATTCTGTGTGTTATGAGGGAAGCAAGGGTGTCCAGCAGCAGGAGCAGCAACATTAGCAATGTAAATCTGTTGAAGTCACAACAACAAAGCACCAAACATTATAGAAGTGCTGTTTAGTCCAAGCACTGCAGATTACAGTGCACCCAAACACCATAGTTTACAGTGCACCCAAAAACCATAGTTTACAGTGCACCCAAAAACCATAGTTTATAGTGCACCCAAACACCATAGTTTACAGTGCACCCAAACACCACAGTTTACAGTGCACCCAAGCACCAACATTTACAGTGCACCCAAGCATCACTTCACCCCATAGAGCTCTTTTATCTGCCTACCTCCCTGTGTCCTGTGTACCTCCCTGTGTCCATTGCCGCCTACCTGTGTCCTGTGCATGCCCCCGTGTGCTGTTCTGCAGCCTCTGTGTCCCTCTGCAGCGTCGGTGTCCCTCTGCAGCGTTGGTGTCCCTCTGCAGCCTCGGTGTACCTCTGCTGCATCGGTGCCCATCTTCAGCCTCTGTGCCCATTGTCAGCCTCTGTGCCCTTCCCATATGCACCGATCAGCGTGTAAATAGATACGGCGGCCATTCTAGTATTCAAAAGCCACGCCTCCTCCTTGTCTGTGATAGGCAGAACACTCAATTTCCCAGCAGTCAGTGTTCCGCCTATCACAAACATCCGCTCATCCTCATACCATGGACGAGGATGAGAGGATGTCCGTGATAGGCAGATAACTGACTGCTGGGAAATAGAGTGTTCCGCCTATCACAGACGAGGAGGCATGGCGTTTGAACACTGCAATGGCCGCTGTCTGTCTGCATGACACACTGATCAGGTGTGACTCGAGTATAAGCCAGGGGGGGTACTTTCAGCCCAAAAAAAGGGCTGAAAATCTCGGATTATACTCGAGTATATACGGTACTTCATTTTTTTCGTGTGATTTGAGACTTTTGTAACAAAAGAATCAGAAGTTGCTTTCATTTGTCACAATTCTTAAAAACTATTTTTTTTGTGTTTTTTGTTTTTTTTTGGGACGTTTTAACATATTAACATTTGATTCACATGGACTGATTCACTCACATGTTATGCGTTTTTTGTATGTTTATTTAATAATGTGTTTATAGGTTTGCACAATCTTCTTTTTTATATGTAAAACTAAAGTAATGAATAGACATGCAATTTATGTGGTGGCAGATGATACTAGCTCTGAGGGTCTTAACAATCTTTAAATCCATGTAAAGCTTTAAGGCACCCCCCAAGCATGTTATTTAAAGGATTTGCATATTTTTTATGTTGCGCTTTGAGCAGCTCCAAAATGTCCTCTCCTCATTAAACAATACGTTTTAAAATGTTTTTTACTTTGGTACATGACCCCCAGGTCAGTGCCCAGCCCCCCGTGCTGTTTCTTTGTCATTCTAAAAAATGTTCTTCAGGACTGAAAAAATAGCAATTGCTGAAAATGAATATTTGCTTCCTATTAATTTCAGAGGGGATTAGATTCTAGATCTAAATTTCGGTATCTGAGCATTCGGAGACTTGAACCTGGGTACGTTTGGCTCACCACAAAAACTCACAGGTCTTGTAACAGAGATAAATCAAAGCAACACTATTTTATTGGCAACATTTTGATTGGCAACATTTTGATTGGGCTCAGTCCATCTTTGCTTGAGAAAGATGAACTGAGCTGTGTTGAAACGCTGACAAAAATACTGTTGCTTTGATTTTTCTCTGCTGTAGGACCCATGAGTGTCTCTATCTGTTTTGGGTTTGTATGGATATTTCTTCAGCTCTCTGATAAAAAAGACAGGAGGATGATAAATCTATTTCAACAAGGCAAGTGTTAAACTACCGGTATATACCATTTCTGATAATACAGGGATTTTCAGGATGACAGTTGCAAAAAGACAGACAGTAAGGCAAAGGTTAAATCAATGAACCTTTGGTGATTGCAGATGACAATTTCAGACAGACAGCTAATGTACCTGCGAAGGAGCAAAGAAGAGATGATGGGAAGTTGAATACATTATCTGTTACGCCTCTCTGACCTCATTAGGCTACATGCTCTATCTACTAATCCTATGTGCCCTTGTGTGTGATTAAAAAAAAAAGCAGATTATACTATATTTCAGAGTGCCCCTCAGCGCCCACAAGACAGACCGGCTTTCTCCTCTCCCTGTCTGTTAGCTGCAGTGGGCAGGGCAGAGAAACCGCTAATGTCAGCCAGGAGGGGAGGAGGAGAGAGCCGGCATTTTATTAATAAATCATGCACACAGTAGGACACATGATTAGGAGACAGAGCAGATAGTTTGAAAATGTAAATATTATTTTAGCTGCCAGGGGGGTGAGGGGTGGGACCTGTCACTAACTGACAGGTAGGGGGGCAGGGGGAGAGCAGACAGGAAACAGCGGACGACAGAGGCAATTAAACTGACAGTGTCAGGGCTCAGCAGCCATGATATACCGTGGTCAGTTTACAGGGGGGGAGCAAGCAGGATCAGCCAGGTATTTCAGGTGATACAGAGAGCTCAGTTAGTCAGTGGAAATTATCACTTTGGTAGAAATTATCATGGCAGATGCCTTTGCCTCTTTGGATAGTAGTGCATAGTAATTTTATACTTCTGTAGAAAAAAAATTGTTATTCGCGTCTTGCATTTCTGCATATCTGATGCTACTTGTATTGAAAACAATATTCTAAACTTGACCTTTCATCTAGGTAGATCGGATTGGAGGGCAGTTTAGTGTATACGGACAGTGGAGTCCGTTTACACCCAACTGCCCACAGAGCAGAGCAAGGTCTGTCTGTGTCAGCTCTGCAGAAACTGAGCAGACATAGACCTGTCATCCTCCTGCTCTACTCTGATCAGCAGGGGATCAGCGGTCAGATCCCCTGCTGCTCTAATTGATGTCTGCCCTGTGTGAAAGGGACCTAAATGCAGGGAATGCATTAAGTTAAAAAAAACATTTTATCTTTAGAACAACTTTAACCACTTCCATACCAGCCCTATTCTGGCACTCCACTCCTACATGTAAAAATCATAATTTTTTTGCTAGAAAATTACTCAGAACCACCTAACATTATATATTTTTTTTTAGCAAACACCCTAGGGAATAAAATGGCGGTCGTTGCAACAATTTTTCAAATGCTTTTTTTTTTAAAAACAAAACAGTTTCATGAATTCAAAAATAACAAAACAGTAAAGTTAGCCCAATTTTTTTGTATAATGTGAAAGATGATGTTATGTCAAGTAAATAAATACCCAACACATGGAATGGCGCCAAACTTTGATAATTAAAAATCTCCATAGGTGACGCTTTGAATTTTTTTACAGGTTACCAGTTTAGAGTCACAGAGGTCTAGTGCTAGAATTGTTGCTTGTGCTCTAGCACACGCGACAATACCTCACATATGTGGTTTATACATTGTTTACATATGTCGGCGCGACCTATGTGTGCGTTCACTTCTGAGCGTGCGCTATCATGGACAGGGTCGTTTCTAAAACATTTTTTTTGTTTATTTTACTTTATTTTTTTATTTTTACACTTTCTCTTTTACATTTTTTTTGATCACTTTTATTCCTAATACAAGGAATGGTACGTGACTGGTTCTCCTAATGGAGAGATGCGGGGTCAATAAGACACCAAATCTCTCCTCCAGGCAGGCTGGAAAGCATAGGATCAAAAAAAAAATTGCGATCACATGCTTTCCAGCGATCGCGGCTTTGTTTACAATCACGGCCTGGACGTGACGTCATAACGCCATGCCCGGGCCTCCGACAGTCATAGAGATGACTGGTGACCATCTGGTCACCGGAAATCTCTATGGTCGTCATCCGGCGGTGGGCGATTTCGATGACATGGGAGAGCCCAGAGATGCCATGGATGACGGCGCAAGGGGGGATGTCCCTTCCCGTCACCTGTAAGAATGATCAAGCGGTGGAACTGCCGCTATGATCTTTCTTATGGTGCACAGAATCGCCGGCTGAAAACGAGGATAACTGAATGATGCCTGTAGCTCCAGGCATCATTCAGTTATTCCCACTGAAAGTCAAGGACTTCATATGACGGCCTTGGGCTGGAAGTGGTATAGAGACAGAGGGGGTTATTTACTAAAGGCAAATCCACTTTGCACTACAAGTGCAAACTACAAGTGCAAAGTGCACTTGAAATTGTACTGAAAGTGCACTTGCAAGTGTAGTTGCTGTAGATCCGAGGGGGATATGCAAAGAAAATAAAAAACAGCATTTTAGCTTGCACATGATTGGATAATAAAATCAGCAGAGCTTCCCCTCATTTCAGATCTACCCCCCAGATTTACAGCGACTGCACTTTCAAGTGAGATTTCAAGTGCACTTTGTACTTGTAGTTTGCACTTGTGCAAAGTGGATTTGCCTTTCATAAATAACCCTCATTATGTAGTTAGAAGAAACTGAGGAAGCTTAAACTCTGAAGGAAGATTGCCACATATGAGGAATCATAGCATGCACACTGTTAATGTTGCTCTCTTTTTTCAAAACACTTTAAAATTGGCAAATTAATTTTGACAGCATGAAGAAAAATAAGAATTAATAAGCATACAGGTTAAATATAAATAAAAAAAAAAATACTGATTTCTAAATTTTTACATTCATTATGTGTAAATTCTGTGTTACCCAGTTTATCTCTAGATCAAATAAATATATCAACCATTTGAAAACATATGGTGACGGATCATTGATTGATTGACCCCCCATAGACCATGTGATACTTAAACTAGATGCAGGACTTGTAGCAATCACGTAGTGTATTGAACATGGTGGCAACAACACACAGCCCAGGATCAAAACAAGAGACTTTGCAGATTGTTGGACCCAGTGATTGAACTGCAATTGGTCTTTTTTGAATGTAACAAAAAGGAATGATCCCTTTAACGTGCATGGACTACACATTGGGGGTTATTTACGAAAGGCAAATCCACTTTGCACTGAAAGTGCACTTGCACTAAATCTAAGGGGTAGATCTAAGGGGTAGATCTGAAATGAGTGGAAGCTCTGCTGATTTTATCATCCAATCATGGGCAAGCTAAAATGCTGTTTTCTATTTTCCTTGCATTTCCCCCTCGAATCTACAGCGACTTTACTGTAACTGCAACGTGGGCTTTCCTTTAGTAAATAACCCCCATTGAGTCATACAATTTGGGTGAAATAGTTAGCAGTTCATAGTGATTATGAATCACTTTGAGAATGTGCACATCCATGCTAGCTTAAAGTGGAGCTTCACCCAAAATGGGAAATTCTCTGTGACTTTTGGCATTCCATTTTTTTTTTTGGGAGGGAGCGGGTACCTAATTTTGACAGGTACTCACTCCCACTTCCACTCAGATCATCTCGAAGTTGTCCTATCCACCTCCCTCCCTGCAGTCATCTGAGACACGTCACAGGTCCCAGATGACTGCTGAACCATTCAGGAGTCAGGACATGCAGGATGACTCGTGCATGCGCAGTGTGCATCCAGCTGGGAAGCCACAAGCTGTCACAGCCGGGTGCCGACATTCAAATGCTGGCACCAGCCAGAGAAGAGGGAGACAAGCGATGGCTCGGGCGAGCACATCGCTGGATCGTGGGACAGATTAGTGTGTGTTTATTAAAAGTCAGCAGCTACACTTTTTTGTAGCTGCTGACTTTTAATAAATATAGCAATGACTGGGCCTCCTCTTTAAGATATAACATTCATAGACAAAGTTAATATTTGTTTTTAACATTACAAATCATACAAATTGTTTTCTGATATATATATATATATATATATATATTGTAAACTTTGGGGACAATAGCTCCAAGGGATTAAGTGCATAAACCGTCAGTTTTATAATAAAAGGCATTTATTTGAAAGAAAAATCAAAATAAGGCTTTCTTCAGCGCACAGGTAAAGTACCAAAAACAAAGTCCGCTTATCTTCAGCATAACAGAAAAACAGCTTATCTTCAGCACAAAAAACAAAGTTAAGGAAAACACATACAGTTTTTGCAGCAGGTTCTTTTAGCAGCCTCCAGACATCCACACAGCTCAAAACCAACAGGTGTAATCACCTACTCCTCCTCACCAACAACTCTTCCCTACTTCCTGTTTTATGAGCTGTCTTCCTAGAGGCCCTTAACCCCCTGTGCGCTGAATCATTGTGGTCAGGGAGGGAGGCTCTTTTCCCACCCGAATATATATATATATATTATATGCGAGTATATATATATATATATATATTTTTTTTTTTTCTCTTACATAAAACAACTAGGAGTTATGTTGTGTCTTACAATCAACTGTCTTGGGAGTTCCTTTTTATCTCCATGGGGGAACAGCTAGAATAATTAACATATAAATAAGATAGATAAGTCAATGGTATTTTTACAGCTTGAAATATATTCCCTAAGGGAATTGTGAGAAAAAAGATATAAAAGTCACCCTGCCACTTGTACTACTGTTCCTATTTTTGTGTTTCAATTATAGAGTCTGGTAAAGCAATCTGTAAGTTCCTTCATTTAATTAAACATATAGCTATGGTATTAGTTCTGAATTTCCAGAAAATAATGTACTATTATGTTTTTGACACAGGGTAGAATATTTAACCCTTGAAGTACATGTACACCCGAGCCTTCTTTATTTTTAAGAGGCCACTGATTTTGTTTCAGAATGTGTTAGTTACCATGTATGCTACAATTTTTATATCGAATAACATAAATGTTATTGAGTCGTGTCCAAGGAGAAATAAATACACATTGTGGTTGGTGGGCTTGTCATATTGTGCTAGCCATATTGACTAAAGCCATGATGTGCATACCTGCCATTATGGCCCATTATGGCTTACTTATATGGTTAAGATAAGCTGCCCCCCCCCCCCCCCCAGAAATGTTTTGTTTTAAATAGTTTAACTTTGATTAAAAGGAAATGCACATACCATTTAGGGCTATATGTATTTATATGATCATTCATATGTATTTTAAATACAACTAATATGAGTAGCAGCATACATGAGTATATTAGCTTTATGTATTTCTCTGCAGAGAAGCCCTTGAAAGGCAGAGTCGGGTCAGCAATTTAGGCCATTCAGGCCTAAATTGCCTTAAACAGTGCTGTTAGTCCACAACATAAATGGTCTTAATTTACTAAAGGAAAATAGGCTAATCACCTTGTAAAGGAATTTCGAACTTGGAATTTCAAAATGCGAACCGGCGCACATTGAATCGCAAATAGTGATAATAAATACCCGCAAATGTAAACTGCAACTGTCGGTAGGGTAACTATGGTTTTCTCATTGATAATAGTGCACAATCGTGTCACTGGGCACCTGATGCAAGTGCGATTGCCCGGTAACACAGCAGGACCGTGGATCTGTGTGTGCAAAACACACAGATCAACGGTCCTGTCAGAGGAGAGGAGCCGATGGTGTGTTCTCTGTACAGAGAAACACTGATCGGTCTCCTCCCCTTGTGAGTCCCCTCCCCCTACAGTTAGAATCACTCCCAGGGAACATGTTAACCCCTTCATTGCATATCTAGATGCATTTGGCGCATCTAGCTGCAGGAACCCAATTTTTATGGAAATTAATAGTAAAGCAGATGCAGATTTCCAAGACTGGACTAACAAATGTTTCTAGTGAAAGGCAACTGGTGTTTTCTATTAAAAAAGGTCTAAATGGGCCATTGACATGCATCGCAGTTGAACTTAGGAATGTGTCTTTGCAAAGTTAAACTAAATTAAATCTTTTCTTATTTTTGCTTGGGGATAGAGTGCAGACGGATTAGAAGTCTTGTCAGTTTTTGTGGAGGTCTGCACCCCGATTGGGTGAAGACACCTCCCAAATTTTGACAGTTTTTCCTTCAAATGTATTCACTTCCTGTCACATAGCCAAACAGAAAGCGGAAGTTAGGGTAAAACCCTACCAATGTCTTTCCTTTCTCTGCTTGTAAAGTGGTGCATCTGTAGCATGTATCCAAAATGCTGCTTCAAAGATGTACTGCTTCAGAGAAAATGTACAAATCTGCAAAAAAACAATTAGCAAAAAATAGCCTGCCCCCAATACATACAAGGCTATTTTGGTCTATTAAGGCTTAAAATAAGAACCCCTGCCCTGGAGTGTGGAAAACTAGTGGGTACACTCCTCCAACATGTAAAAATGTGGGCATGAAGATATATTATGCACCAAGTGGAATTAAGGGTTTTTCAATAACTTTTAATTTTATGTTTTCCACCAGGGGCTTACTGTTTTGAGAGCTGGGACTGGGAGGTGTAGGACAGCTGAACTATTTTTAAGGGGCTTGCGGGATAGCTCAAACAGAAAACAACAGAAAATGAATAAAAAACAACACCTTCTGTCTCCTCTTGCAGCTTCAGAGTCAAATACCACATTTCAATGACACCTGCAAAAAAAGGCAGCTTGGCATTGCTTTTTACTGGCAAATTTGCTTGCAGTATGATTTGTGTGTGTGTATCAGTTATTTTGAATGTTGTGAATTGTGAACCTTATTGTCAAGGAAGTTCAATGGCAGTGGGATAGAGTGCTATCTATGCAGTCTGACAAATGCTCTACCATTGCGACCTAGTGTTTTATAACATGCCATTGGCTTTTTTCTCTAGTCAGATGTAAGCTTGGCTGGCAAAGAAGGGCACGTAGGAAAGGATAGTCCTCTGTTCTGTTTGCAATATGGCAAACCAAAATAAAAAAAACTGCCATTGTGGTGACTAGCCTAAGACACTGATACTTTTGCTCAATGCCTAAACAAAATATGATAAAATGAGGCACATGCGCGGCTCTCTGAGATGGCGGACTCGTGACTCCTGAGTTCCGCTCCCACCCGGTGATCCATGACCCCTGCACAGCCTCTAAAGCTTCAAAAAGCATGGGGGGTAAGACTCCCTGACTCCCCCCGGCACCGCATGGGTAAGATCGGGGACCAACGAGACCACTACCGAGCCATAAGACATCCGCGGCCCTCGTCCACAATGGACCGCTTCCTGACTAGGCCGTCATCCCCGACCTCGATTTTGAAGGGACATCTGGAGGACTACGTCAACACCCTGATGGCGGAGGACGGATCGCAGCAGGCCTCTCTCCCACACCCTGCCATACCACCTCAACCGGTCCTCACCCTGGAGATGATGGATCTCAAGCTCCAGGCTCTGGCCCAGCAGGTAACCAGAGACATTGCCCAGGAAATGGGGAGAATCTCTAGAGAGCTTAGGGGAGAAATAGATGTCCTTGGTGAACGCACAACTTTAGAAACAACATTTGATGAAACCTTACACTATGTGCAGGCTCTTGAAGAGGAGAATGCCCTCCTCAAAAAATCAGTATCCCAATTGCAACTTCAACAGGAGGACCTTGAGAATAAGGAACAACGCCAGAATCTTAGAATCCGCGGAGTCCCAGAAACAGTCACTGACAACAATATTAGGCCTTATCTCCTAGGCCTTTTCAATACTCTTGCACCTGAAATTGTGGATATTGACTGGCGCCTGGATCGCGCACACAGGTCCCTGGCTCCCAAACCCCCTGCTGGGGCCAGACCTTGTAAAAAGTGGTACGCTTCCACTTTTATGAAAGCAAAGAGACCCTGACTAGAGCCACAAGTAACAGATCGGGCATCGACTACAAAGGGGATAAGATTCAGCTATTCAGTGACCTCTCCCTGATTACACTGGTCAAGCGTCGCTCTCTAAGACCCATCACCTCTCATCTTCAGATGCATAAGGTCCCTTACTACTTTGGCTTTCCCTTTCGCCTCAATGTTACCCAGGATGGGGTCTAACACATTCTCCGTGACCCTCAGGAGGGGGATGCATTTATTAAATGTTTGGGCCTTCCTCTGCTTCCTGCAGAGGTGGAACAAGCTATCCCTACCACCCCACGACCTCTATCAGCACTGACTAGGATCTGGACCCCAGTAAGAGGAAGAGGATTGAGGGCCTACTGCACACCTCAGCGCTCTCAATGCTCGAGGCTACCCACCTGATTCAGATCGAGTATCCCCCTTGGGGAGCCCACCGTGTTCTTTTTTGTTCTGTTTTTGTTCTGTTTTTACCTAGCCTTCCCATGAAGGCACCTGCAAAATTGGCATAGTTACAGATATGTTGGCATCTGTCATTCCCTGAGTTGTTTATATATATATATATATATATTTTATCATTTATTCTTTATTTATTTTTCCATCCATAAACAGTTTATACATCCTATTACACAAGTTGGGAGAATAAAGATCTCTTATTACATATGAGATGTTTACACTGATAGTGTTTTGATAATCTTTACATCTTTTTATACAGCTATCTATAAACCCTATACTGGGAAGGAGAGAGCCGCTCAGCAAGGCACCACTTCATAAAAACCGCAAATCAAGGCCCCCCCCCTTATCTCTACTATATTTGTCTCCCCCCCTACCCTGCTCTACCCTCCTTTTACTTATCTATATCAGGTGTATTCCCTCCAACCACGGTCTCCACATCCTAATAAACTCCTTTAAATTGTGTCTCCTTATGTAAGCGGCTTTCTCCTTCGGAAGGGTTTCATTTACTGTGTCTATCCAGTTTTTTACTGTGGGTGGTACATTTGATTGCCATCTCATCATTATCATCTTCCTGGCTTGGTATATGCCCCTTACTATTGCCACAGTTGTGCTCTTAGTTTCTCCCTGTTTCTGCCTATACCCCAAAATACAAAGCTTAGCTTCCTTTTCCAATTCAATTTTGAATATTCCCTTCAATGTTTCTATCACCCCTTCCCAGTACCGAAAGAGTTTGGGGCATCTCCACAACATGTGGAGAAGATCCCCCGACCCCCGGCACCTGGGACAGCTATCATCTAGTCTTTTACCAAACTTACATAATCTCTTTGGGGTGTAGTACGCTCTATTCAATAACATAAGATGAGAGAACCTCTGTGAGGGCGAAACTGATATCGCCGGGCTTAGCTCCAGTATTTTCTTCCACTGTCCCTGGGGTATTACCCCTATGTCCTGTTCCCATTTTTCTTTTACATCTACTAACTTCTCTTCTTCTTTAGTTTCTCTATTTAACTGTCTATATATTACTGAGATTAGTCCTTTAGTAGATCCTATCCCCCTAATGCATTGGACCAACGGTAGGTCTTCCCAAATCAGAGGTTGGTTTTTGAATTGGGCTTCTAGGGCGTGGCTAATCTGAAGGTATTTAAAATATGTATTCTGGGGAATATTAAATTCCTTTTGTAATGCCTCAAATTTTTTAATAACATTACCCTCATAGAGTTGTCTCACGCTTTTAAATCCCCTTTTTTCCCACTCCCCAATTTTTCCCATTATGCTTAATTCCTGTAGATTACTATTATTCCAGATTGGGGTATATATATTAATCTCTCTATATTTCATTGTTTTTTTAACAGATTTCCATATTTTACTGATCATTTTTATTGTTGGATATTTAAATCTGAACGAGCCTGCCTCTAAGGTCTCTATTATAGTCTCAGGCAGAGCTCCTGTCAAAAGAATTTTACCATTAGGAGACCCCCCTTCTTGAGCACAACATCCCGCTAGTTGTTGTAGTTGAGAAGCTAAATAATACTTCTCGGGGTTGGGCAATGCAAGTCCCCCTTCCCCCACCGGGAGCTGCAATGTGCGCAATTGTATCCTGGCCTGTCCCCCCTTCCACACCAATTCCCTGAAAAGGCTCTCTAACTTATCGAACCATTTTCTTGGAATCCATGTGGGAGCGTTATGGAGTACATACAACAGCTGAGGCAGCCAGATCATTTTTATTAAGGAGCACCTGCCAGCTCTTGACAATGGAAGAGATTTCCAAATCTCGATTTTTTCCCTAAACTTACCAGCAGTGGTACTAAATTACTATACACGTATTGATTGGGATCCCTTGTCATCCTAATCCCTAAATATTTTAAGGAGTCTACTACTGCTAATTTGGGTCTATCCCATATTAACCCTTCCCTCATCGTAGCTATCGGAAAGAGCTCAGACTTCACCCAATTGATTTCTAGGCCGGTAAAGCTACCAAACCTCTCCACAACTTTCATTGCTTCCTCCAGTGATTGGTCCATATCCCCCAAGAAGAGCAGTATATCATCAGCATATAATGCTATACGCTCTTCTCCTGAGCTCCTACAGAAACCCGTAATTTCCGAGCTCTTTCTAATATACTCCGCCAGGGGCTCCATTGCAAGCGCAAAAAGTAAAGGCGACAATGGGCACCCCTGTCTAGTCCCTCTTTCTAATTTTATTTGTTCTGAAAATCTGTTATTTATTTTCAATCTGGCTATCGGTTTATCATAAAGCATTTTGATCCACCCAATCAGTACGGGCCCAAATCCAAATTCCTCCAAAATCCCCCAAATATACTGCCAGTCTATCGAGTCAAAGGCTTTAGTCACATCCAATGACAATATTGCTCTCGACCCTTCATTTTCTGTTGGCGTTTGTAAATTTAAGAAATCTCTTCTAATATTTGTACTGGTTGATCTATTTGATATGAACCCCGACTGATCAGGGTGGACCAGTTTCGAAATATAATTATTTATTCTGGCTGCAATAACTTTTGCTAAGATTTTAGCATCTGCACACAAAAGGGAAATTGGCCTATATGAGGCAACATCCAAGGGATCCTTACCTTCCTTATTGAGTACTATGATGGTTGCTTCTCTCATTGTGTTGGGGAGATATCCCACCTCCATTGCCCCCTCTAATGTTTTTAGTAATTCTGGGATCATTATATCCCCATAATGCTTATACGTTGCTGTTGGTAAACCGTCTGGGCCTGGGGACTTTTGGTTTGCCATATCGGCCACCGACTGTTGTAATTCTGAGAGTGTTATTGGGGTGTCCAGTCCATCTCTCTCTTCTTGTGTTATTTTTGGCCAGGTTCCCCAATTTATATTTTTTATACGTCCACTCATCCCTTTTTTTTGAGGATGACACGGCTGCTCATCTCACCCCCATGGTTTTTCCTGTGACTGCCGTCCTTCCGACACTTCTAAGAAGAGTCCAAACTGTTAACATTATAGGCGGATCATTGTGGCGGGTGGTCGCGAGTCCCTCACCATGTTGGAGACTGCTATGCTCCCCTTCAGTTCCTTAGGCCGTGGCCGAGGACTCCCGCGTAGCCCCTGCTACTCAGGCCTTTTGTTTGAAGTCTTTTCTTTTTTTGTTTTTTGGGCCAAACAGGCCTCCTTGTTTCCAAGCCATCCAATCTTTCATGATCCCTTTTTTTTGGATCACCTCAAGACAGATCTGGTCTTGCTGTTATTTTTTTTCATTTTTATTTTCTTTTTTTCTTTATCATTATTATTATTATAGTTTTTTCCTTTTTTTTTTTTACCACATCAATGATCATCTCACTACTGATGAACTCTTGGTCAGGCTTGGATCTGACCTATGGCTACTCAAATATGTCTCTAATGCAGGGCTGTTGCCCAATGTTCTGAATATTTCTAAGCTGAATCATACTGCTTATTCATGGCTTTGAAACTGTTATCTTATAATGTGAAAGGTTTGAATTCTATAAAAAAAAGATGGATGGCCTTGAAGGAATTCAGGGCCTCCGGAGCGGATGTAATCCTGGTTCAGGAGACGTATTTCCACGCCAGATCCCTGAAATTCACTTCCAGACACTTCCCAGCGTCATACTTGGCCTCTGACTCATCTGGAAAGGCAGGAGTGGCGATTCTGATCAAACGTTCTTGTCCCCTCCAGATTAAGTCCACCCAATTGGAAGCTAATGGTCATTATATAATCCTGGAAGGTACCTATCTATCCAACCCTATAACGATCATGAATGTCTATGCCCCTAACACGGGTCAAATTAAATTTCTAACTGAGACATTTGAAAGGTTGAACAGAGTATTACATCCATTTATGATAATTGGAGGAGATTTTAATGATGTTCTCTCACCCACTAGGGACAAGAAATCCCTGTTCCATACCGTGTCCTCTTATGCCCCTCAATCATTAGCCACTTCTTGGAGATCTTGCAGCCCTTCAAATGTTTAGCAGCCGTTTGCTTTTAATAGCACAAGACCCTCTGTATACCCTGTGGATACATTGAGAATATACCTCTGTACCCCCAGATCATTGGGCTAATATTAGCCCCTCCAAAGCTTTGCAAGTGAGTACCATTACCATTGATCGGTGTAATTACAGGTTTAAGGAAATCAAACACTCCTCTCACCCACTAGGGACAAGAAATCCCTGTTCCAGGCAGTCTATTTGATGTATGGCGAATCAAACATCCTCTAGGTAGGCAGTACTCGTTCTATTCCTCTCCCCACAAGATGTTTTCCAGACTGGACTACTTTCTGATATCTGCCCCCTTACTTTCCCATTCGGTAGGTTCCGATCTGGGTCCAATTACTTGGTCGGATCATGCCCCTCTGTCCTTAGACCTATGTCTCTCCACTGCATTTACCAGTAAATGTCACTGGAGGCTTAATGAATCCCTACTAAAACTACCCGAAACTAAAGCCAAACTTCTTACCGCCTTGACAGAATACTTTCAATTAAATACAGGTCCAGCCCGTCTGTCCTTTGGGAAGCCCACAAAGCCTTTTTTAGAGGACAATGCATCTCTATTGGTTCTTGGAGGAAAAGGGACTCGACCCTTTTAAGATCCTCTCTAATATCTGACCTAGCAATTACTGAACGATCTTTGATTATCGCTCCCATGATGGATCGGCTGCGCATGTCTAAGATTGATAAATCTCTACTCTGGTCTGAACAAAAATTCTACACATTTTCTGATAAGCCACATAGGATGTTGGTCACTAGGCTTAACCCTAGGCCCTTCCTCTCTTTCCCAGACCACTTAAAACGCGCTGACGGAATCCCCACTCACTGACCACAGATGATGACTCAAGTCTTTGGCGAGTTTTACAATAAACGTTATAACTGCCTCACCCCAGACCATCATCCCCCATTTAATCAGACAACTTTTGAAACATTTATGACCGATCTCCAACTCCCCAAACTCACCGAGACAGATGTACAGACATGACTGCGGAAGAGCTTGCCTCCAACGTCAAATCCCTCTCATCCCATAAATCCCCAGGTCCAGACGACCTTCCATACTCCTACTACAAGACCTTTCTCCCGATCCTCTCAACACATCTGACTTCTCTAAAACATCCCCATCAACAATTTCTACACTCTTGTATCACAGTAATACCCAAACTGCACAAAGACCCTTCGCTCCCCGACAGCTACAGACCAATTGCACTTTTTAATCCAGACTATAAGCTCTTCACTAAAATTCTTGCAAATCACCTTTCCCAATTACTGACTAAACTGATAGACAGATACCAATTGGGTTTTGTCCCCTCTAGACATGCTGGAGACAACACCAGGCGAACCATTGACCTCATCGACATACTTAACAGAGTTAGACGCCCTGACCTGATCCTTAGCCTTGATGCCCAAAAGTCTTTCGATAGATTAAGCTGGCCTTACATGTTTGCGACTCTTAATAAATTTGGAATTAGAGGTCCTTTTATCTCGGCTTTACGCACCCTTTATTCGAACCCCTCTTCCCAAGTCCAAATGGACGCTTTTACTTCTCGTTCGTTCCCTATGTCTAATGGTACAAGGCAAGGATGCCCCATATCTCCCCTCCTCTTTATCCTCTGCCTTGAGCCTTTAGCTGAAGCCATTAGATTACAGACATACGTGGGTTTCCCATGCGACAAAGGGAACATAAATTGTCTCTCTTTGCCGATGATGTGCTTTTGACTCTTACTAACCTCCACACCTCTCTCCCATCCCTACACACCCTCCTTTCCCAATTTAGCTCCCTATCAGGATACAAAATTAATGCATCAAAAACGGAAGCCCTACCCCTACATTTACCCCCCGCTGATCTTCTCTCGCTTAAAAACTCATATCCCTACCACTGGTGATCTTCTTCTCTTAAATATTTAGGAGTTCAAATTACACCATCCTATGCCACCCTTTATTCAGCTAATTATCCCCCTATGTTTAAATCTATCAAACAGATGCTAAATAGATGGAACCCCCTTCTCATATCATGGAAAGGCAGGATCAACGTGCTGAAAATTACGGTTATGCCAAAATTATTATATCTCTTTGAAACCCTACCTGTGTTTATCCCTATGGCTCAACTGAAACTCCTTAAAAGATGGTTCATCAACTTCATTTGGAAGGATGGGGCTCACAGGGTGGCCAGCTTGGTAATTTTTTCACCTAGAGGTCAGGGAGGTATGGGAGCCCCGGACATTCATAAGTACTACTTGGCTTCTCATCTCCGTGCGGTGGTAGCTTGGTCCAGTATGCGCCCCCCAAATAGATGGGTGGAGATAGAGATGGGTTCCCTGTTCTCGACCCATCCCTGCTCCTTGATTTGGTCCCCTACCTTATCCTTGGATCCCAAGCTCCGTGACCTCTGTTTAGGCCCCATGTTGTTTTCGCTTAAAGTATGGCGATCCTGTTGTGTCAAGTTCTCCTTAGCCTCCTCTTGTCCCCCCCCCTTTCTAATGTTATTTTTAACCCCTTGCTCCCAGACAGCTTATCCCACTCTCGGATGTTTCCCTGGGCCAAGGCGGGTCTGTTCCAACACTTTGTACACCCTGTTACTCGCAAATTCTGCTCATTCTCAGACCTCCAATCTAAAAGCCAAATCCAAAATCAGTTGTCTTTCTCATACCTGGGATAATTCAATATATAGCTCCTCTCATTGATAGTACCCTAGATATTCTATAGCCGTCTCTTACTATTGGAATAAAGGCCCCCTACCCTGATACCCTCAAAATGTAATTACATTTTTTTTTTTCTCACTCCCTTTGCTATGGTGACAGTCTTTCATTATAAAGTAGCGATTTCTGCTAGATGATCACCCTTTACAGTTGTATGTGCACCTGAGGCTTTTTTACCTCCTTTTATCTTTATTTCTTTCTTATTTCATTATATTATTTTCTTATTTTCTTATTATTTCTGTTTATGATATGTGTTGAACCATTTCTCAATTACATGATTTCTTAATTGATGTTCCAAAAATACTGTACGATTTGTACCGTTGTGTTATTTCCTACACTTCAATAAAAATACAATTTAAAAAAAAAATAGGATAAATAACAAAGTATCAGCTTAGTTGCCATGTTTAAAATATGCAATATGTCAGTCTCCTGTAATAGCAATTTGGAAAACATGCTGGCAACGATGGGTGGTGATCAGATATGCAGCAGGCATTTTTTTCTCAGATGTAAAAATTATAATTTATGAATTGTCAGTTTTGACCCTCAGCTGCTCAATCTAATTTATAAACTGACTCACTGTGGTTGCTGCATTGACACTTTTTTAGGCTTTTTTCTGCTTTAGTTTATCTTGTGATCCTGCTAGTAACACACTTCCTATTCTAGAGTGAAAATGCTTACTCACCATATTATATGTATGGAGAAGCAGGAAGAGTATTAGGACTGCAGAACACCCCCCCCCCCCTTATAACATAAGGCAGGAGTGTTCTATAGTCCAAAGGGGTGAACGGGACAGGGCTAAAAACACTGCTTGAGATAAGACTGGAGAGTGCACAGGACATTAAAACAGGTTTTTATTTGTACCTATCGGACAGAGGCCTTGGATCAAACAGCCTCCTATAGGAGGCTGGAGTATTCTGTGAGGAGTCTTGATTGAAATTATCCTTAATATCCTTTGTGGATCCAATTTGATTTAGGAGCTCTCTTGCAGCATCTCTTGTCTAAGAACGGGGCAATCTTCGGTTAGGTGCTGTGTCTCTATGCTCCCCTTTTGGGTATGATGGTCTATACCAACTACCCTCCATTAGATTATTACATCCTCTGCTTTTAAATTTTTGGGTTTAACCTCATGGATCTTATTCACATATGCTCCTGAAGACGATCTCTGATTAATTCAAACGTGTTGAGTTGACTTGTAGAATGTGGTTTCCGAATATACAGTTTTGTGGAAAAAAATGAGAACCCTCTACTAAAGTATTGGATATGATCATACATGTGTTTTAATATTTGTATAATAAACTCTATGATTTTATAGTAATACTTTTATAGTGCCAGCATCTATCCCTTCAAAGTCCTCTGCTACAAACTACTGGTCTACAGCTCTGTAACTTGTGTTTGCTATGATGACCAATCACAGTAATCAAGATGTAAACACTATAGCGTTTACATTTGAGAGCCTTCCCCCAGTGCTGGATTTATAAGGGGCAAAAGGGGCAATTGCTCCGGGCCCCCCTGCCAGAGGGGGCCTTAGACTTCCTTTATAAAAAAAATTATCTTATTTTCTCTCGAGACTTCAGTAGTGTGTTTGTTTAGGAAATCGTCCAGTTTGCAGCCTTTGCCAAGCTCCGGTCATGTCTCCCTCCATCTCAACAGGCAGTTTTATTAGACGATGAAGGACCCGCTGATACCCTTCCAGGTGTTAATGTAGCTTTTAGAATACATTTGAGCTTGATGGACACTAGTACTTTGGGAGAAAGGTCATTCAGCAAATTAGCACTGGTAAAGAATTATCTGAGAACCACGGTGACCCATGAAAGACTAAGTGCTCTATGCCTACTGGCTTTCAAGAGCAGTGTCCTCAAGATGATACAGTTTGATGAGTTAGTTAAAGATTTTGCACATGCTAAGTGCAGGAAGAAAGACTTTTGTAAATATTGTAGTGTGATGCATATCTGCAATGTAAGACTTACCAAGTGTCTTTTTAGGAACCTAACATTTTTTTTTTAGAACAAATGCAGTTCATTTCAGTTCAATTTTTTGTTAGGCCATATATTGGGGATGTCATAGAATGAGGAAGGCAGTGCTGGATTTAGACCTGTGTGTAGGGGGGGTGCCCTGGGCCCCCCGTAAGGTCTAAATCTGGCACTGCCCTCCCCACTCAATGAAGATTCAGTGCAGAGATTTTAAGTAGCAGTAGATTTATGGTGTATGGTTTTAATTGTTTGTGGGATTATTTTTAACCTTTTTATCCCCCATTCTACTGTATCCATTGTATTCATCCTGTCTCTCTATGTGACCACTTTATTAACTCCTTTACCTTGCCTATCTAACTAACTAATTACTTCATTTTGATCCTCCTCACCTCCTCTTCCCTCTGTGACCTGTACTTTAATGATGTGCTGTATGTAATTCGTTACCAAGCTCCTCAGTACCAACTTTTTTCTTAATTTCCAAAAAATTGTAAATAAAATATATAAATTTTTGTATTTGGTTTAAAAATTTTAAAACAGAGGAAAATAAACATAGGTATACACATCATATACATAGTGTACATTGCTTATCCACAACATCAACAGTATATACAATTGGGCCTACAACATGTCAGTCCCTTATGTCTGTGTCTTTTGGAGATTAATTGTCCATTCGTCTACCTAGTGACCCGTTCTGGAAACAGGCCCCTAGTGCAAGCGGAACGTTTTCGTCTTTGTGACTGGTACCAGGGTTCGTCTTTTTTTTTTTCCCTTTTTGTAGGCCATGCTCAGTGTGGAATTTCGGTGGCTTGTCTTATCTTTGTTCATAAGATTACATCATGTGTGGTAAGAAGAATAGAGAAGATAGGAAAGTTGGAAAGAAGGAAGCTAGCGAAGAAAAGAGAATGTTTGGGGAGGAGGGGGGGGGGGGAGGGTAGGTTTGGGGTGGGTGGGGGGGGGGAGGGGATCCAGGAGAGCTCGAGCTCGTTGTATTTTAGTCTGGTTTATTGTCTAGGTGGCTATTAGGGCTATTCCTTCATCAGAAAATATAAACATGTTCCATAGCATCCATGTCTGTGAGTGTAGTTCCTGCTTATTCTGTGCTGTGAGGACTAAGTCCTCCAATCTCTTGATCTCCTCCACTCTGCGCAGCCACAGCCCTATCGTTGGTGGTGTATTCTTTTTCCATAGGAGTGGGATGCAGGATTTAGCTGCATTCAATAAATGCCTCACAATCAATTTTTTGTATTTTTTGGCTGGAATTGTAGTGGCGTGTAACAGTATAAAGGCTGGGTCGTCACCGATCGTGTAGTCCGTAAATTTCTGTATAATCTTTCGGACTGATGACCAGAAGTTTTGTAGCAGAGGGCAGGACCAAAAGATGTGGAGAAGGGTCCCTTTATCTGTTTGACATCTCCAGCAGGTGTCTGGTGTGGTTGGGAAGTATTTATGAAGTTTGCTAGTGGTGTAATACCATCTGGTCAGTATCTTGTAATTGAGTTCCTGTATTTTTGTGCAGATGGTTGTCTGTAGGGAGAATTGAATGATCGTTTGTTTTTGGGCACTGGTGAACGTGCACCCCAGGTCAGCCTCCCAATTATTTATGAATGTCAGATCCGGGGTTTCTATCGGGGAGTTAAGTAGGGCGTACGTTTTGGACAGTACTTGTGACATGGGTCCCTCTTCTTTACAGTACCGTTCGAAGGTCGTCAGGTCACGATTAAACTGTGCTGGTTGTGGGATTGAGTGCAGGAAGTGGTGTAGTCTGGTTGCTTTCCAGAACGATAGCTGGAAAGGCCCGTTCTCGTCTACTAGCGTTTCAATAGATGGCCAATCCTCATTTACTATGAAATGTGAGGCTCGGTCTCTACCGGTTCTAGTTAGTGTCTCGTATCCCCCATGTTCCATTCCGGGTGGGAAGGCCGGATTGCCTAGTACTGGGTATAGAGGCGAGTTACCGGTGGATATGGACGTTAGGAGTAAAATGGATGCCCCTATCTTCAAGGTCGTTCCTATAGTGGGATGTGTTTTAATTGTGGGGGGTAGCTTGTCATAGCACCATACCGCCCCTTTCAGTGAGGGAGAGCATTGTGCCTGTTCTAGTTGTACCCATAGTTTGTTTTTGTCGTGTCTGTTCCAGTCGATAATTCTGCCCAGATGGACCGCCCTATAGTAGTTTTTCACATCTGGGAGGGCCAAGCCCCCGTGGATTTTAGGTAGTGTGAGGTATTGCCTGCGCAGTCTAGGTTTCTTCCATACAAATTTGGTGAAGATGGAGTGTATTTGCTTGAAATATTGGGGTGGGATGTGTATCGGTAGCGCTTGGAGTAGATATAAGAATTTGGGGAGTATTGTCATTTTGAGTAAGTTGCATCTACCGAACCAGGAGTGAAGCCCCTTGGTCCAGTCCTCCAAGAGTAGTCTAGTTTTAATCAACAGGGGTGGAAAGTTCAATTCAAAGACACGTTTTAGGTCTTTGGGAATCTGGGTACCTAGGTATTTAAGGGAGGAGTCTGACCATTTAAATCTGAACTGCGATTTCAGTACCTCCAGTCTCTTTGGCGGTAGGTTAAGTCCCATCGCCTCCGACTTATCAAAGTTAATTTTAAGACTGGATAGTTGTCCGTATTTGTCGAATTCCTGAAGGAGGTTAGGTAGTGAGATCGCAGGGTTGGTAAGAACGAACATAAGGTCGTCTGCGTAGGCGGCTATTTTATATTGGGATTTGTCTATTGTCACTCCGGTAATGTCGGGGTTTAATCTTACACTACATAGAAAGGGCTCTAGTACTAGGGCATATAGTAGGGGGGAAAGTGGGCATCCCTGTCTGGTCCCGTTTGTTATTGGGAATGAGTCTGATAAGATTCCGTTGGCTTTTACTTGCGCCGTGGGTGTGGAATAGATGTTTCGAATCCAATGTAGCATTTTACTGCCCAGGCCTATGTGTTTGAGCACCGTTGTCATGAACTCCCAGTTTACCCGGTCGAACGCCTTCTCAGCATCTGTGCTGAGAAGGACGCACGGGGTGTTGGATTTGGTGACTGCGTGGATAAGATTTATTACCTTTGTGGTGTTATCCCTGGCCTCCCGGGCCGGGATAAACCCCACTTGGTCCAAGTGTATTAAGTCTGGCATGAATTGGGTCAGTCTGTTGGCCATGATCTTAGTAAACAGTTTCAAGTCTACATTCAGGAGCGAGATAGGTCTGTAGCTACCGCATGCCGCAGGGTCTTTGCCCTCCTTTGATATTAGGGATATATGAGCCCTCAGTGTGTCTTTGGGTAGCAGTTTCCCCTCTCCTAAACCGTTGAACATTCTTACCATATGTGTGCCCAGTAGTGGCAATAGGATCTGGTAATATTGTAGGGTAAACCCGTCTGGGCCTGGTGCTTTGCCTGGTTTCGTTTCCCCTATTGCTCGCTGTAGTTCCCCAAGTGTAATGGGTTCCTCTAATCCAGCCCTAGCTTCTGGGGGGAGTTGAGGGGTCTGTGCTGTCGTGACATAGTCTTGTATTGTCTGTTCGTTCTGCGTGCCTTTCGGGAGGTTGTATAGCGTGGAGTAATACTCCCTGAATTCTTTTGCTATTTGGGATGGTGTGGTCTTTTTTTGTCCCTTTGTGTCTACAATCTGGGGGATATATGTGTTAAGTCGTTGGGTCTTAACCGCCCTGGACAAGAGTCGCCCGCACTTATTTCCCGACTCGTATGAGATTTTTCGGCAGATCTGTAGCGCTGCTTTGGCTCTATATTCCAATAGGTCCACTACTTGCTTCCTAAGGGTCACTAATTCTACTTCTATCGAGTTAACCGGGGTTTTTTTGTGTTGTAATTCTGTTACGTGTATCTTCTGTAGGAGTTCTAATAAAAGTTGTTCTTTTTTCTTTTTAATGTATGACCCGTGTTTAATTAGTATCCCCCTAACCACTGTCTTATGGGCCTCCCAAAGTATACCCGGGTCGCAGTCCTCGGTGTTGTTGATTTGGAAATATTGTTTTATTTCCTTCTGTATGTCTGTCAGGACGTCCGGTGTTTGTAAAAGGCTTTCGTTCAGCCTCCAGAATTTAGATCTGGAAGTCTGGGCCGATGATAGGCAGTAGCGCATGGATATGGGGGCGTGGTCCGACCACGTAATACTCCCTATCTTAACCTCCTGAATCGCTTCTAGTTGGCTATGCGGGATAAAGAAGTAGTCTATCCTTGAGTACACTTTATGTGGAGATGAGAAGAAAGTGTAGTCTCTTTCTCCAGCGTGGAGGAGTCTCCATGCGTCTATTAGTTGGGTGTCATGTAGGGTTTGTGTTATGCGCTTATGCATACCTGTACGTATTGATGAGGTTCTGGAGGACATGTCTAGAGTCGGGACCAGAGGTATGTTGAAATCTCCTCCCAGTATTAGTTGGCCTTCCCTAAAGTCAGTAAGTAATTTCAAGGTCCGGTGTAGGAAGGAATCTTGTCGATCATTGGGAGCGTATATGGTGGCTAATGTCACTCTCGTGCCTCTTAGCGTGCCTTTTATAAATAGGTACCTGCCGGAAGTGTCCGCTAAGGTAGCACTATTTGTCCACGGGACTGATCCCGATATCATTATGGAGACTCCCTTAGATTTGGCCTCTGTGTTAGTGGCATGGTACGTGTGGGGGAAGAGTCTGCTTTGGAGGCATGTGGGGTTTCCTGTCCTGAAGTGAGTTTCTTGAATGAATGCTACGTCAGTTTGGGCTCTTTTGAGGTTGTTTACTAATATTCGTCGCTTTTCGGGTGTGTTCAGTCCCTTGGCATTTACTGAGTATATATTAATCGTGTCCATTATGTCCTGGGTAAGGGTGGGATTTTAGGGGGTGGGCAGGGGTGGGGGGGGGGGAGGGGGGTGAGGGGGGATATAGAGATAGGCTTAGAGGGGAGGCGAGAGAGAGGAAAAAGAGAGAGAGAGATAGTGAGGTGAGATTCACCTCTTTACAGGTAAACGGATAGTTGACTATGTACACTATCCGTTTGTTAACTAAGTGCAAACCAAAAAACTTTGCAATGAAGCGTATCACAGCACTTGCTGTGATATCTGCTCCGTCCTATTGGGGGTAGAGGTTGGGATGGACCGGGGTGAAGCCCCCGACCCGCCCCCGCCCCCCCAGCTTGGTGTTATAAAAATAACCAACTGCTCTTACTTGATCTATACATCAGATTATTCCAACTTCATACCCAACAACTTGAAACGTATAACATGTTTCCTGTATGATATATCATAGTTATAAACATCTCGTATCGTCTTACCCTTTGGGATCCCTCTTGGGCCTGGTCCCTTGAACCTTTGTGGGGCTATGGGGGTTGTTGCCTTAGGCACCCCTCTGGTTTTGAGAGTTCTATCTTGGCCATCTAGAGACCCCAAGGGCTGGCCTCTTGGGCCTTGTGTTTGGGTATCCCCCTGGAAACCTGGTTTATTACCGTGTGTCCTCGCCCCTCCTCTGTGGCTAACCCCTCTCCATGTGGCCCCTCCCTCCTCCTTGTACCGTGAGGGAGAATTATAGTGTTGCTGTTCCTCGTTCTAAGGTTGTGTGTGGGGGACCCTTGGTCCTTGGTCTCGTGTGTGTGGTAATAGTGTGCGGTGTGTTGTGCCTTCAGCATATCTATAGTTGGCTGGGACCCGGGTTAACCCTTGACCCTTTTAGCACCTGTCTTCAGAACACAGTGCTAAGATTCGAGAAGTCATTCGGTATACCAGCAGTTATATATTACATCTTACATTTCTATAGATATATACCTCCCCGTGCATTCCTAATATTCCACTTAAGGTTCCCAGCATCCCCGCTCCTCATTGGTAACAAATATTCTCCCCCTCCCTAGTGTGTCTCTTTTGATCTCTCCGGAGGGTCACCATCTCCAGTTGCCTTTACAAGGCTAGCAGTTTGTGTTCGTGGGGTGTTCACTGTCTACACCACTCAGGATTTCCTAAGTTTTGATCCTTGGGCCCTCATGGGGGGATAGTCCTATGGGCGGTGGTGTACCTTTCAGGTAGCCCTTCCCCTGTTCCGTATCTCCCGGGGGATGGTGTATTGTGGCCATGGTAGAATATATGTGACTCCATCCGATTCATCATATCCGGGTATCTCATAGAACTCAAAAAGAAACTCTCAAAAGATGATCCAAAATAAGGGGCGGTAAACAAACCGTGCCAAAGGCGAGAAAAACAAAAACAGAAAAAAAAAAAGGAACTGGTGGGGCTGATGCCTTGTATGTTGTTGAACGACCACCCCCCTCTCCTATGACTGTCCCTCTGGGTCCCTCTTCTGTTGCTCCGTCCCTGCCCATGAATACAGTTCCCTTCCTCATACATAGGGAATTTCCTTATCTCTGATCCCCGGCCCCCCCCCTCACCCCCGTGAGGTCCGTCCCATGGCTGGCCATGGTTGTTGCCCGTGTTCCGTAGGGCCAGGGGGGTGTACAATCCCCATGGCAGGGGGGGAGGGGGGGTGGGGGGGTTGTGGGCGACCGACAGGTCGGGTGGGGAGAGGTGTATTGCAAGGGACGCTTACCTCAGGTGAGGGAGGGTGTCTGGGAGTCTTCTGGTGTGGAGGGACGGCTTCCAAAGGAAGGGCTGTAGTGTGTTATCCGTTGGGGGGTGTCGTTCGATTCTTTCAGTCTTCTCTTAGCGCTCCTCCCGGGGTGTACCGTGGTCTACTCATGTTCCTCTGTGGCCTCGGAGATCGTGATCTTCTTATCCTTGCTGGTCCGGTTCTAGCGGGGAAGCTCTGGATTGCTTGTAGCCAGTCCGGTACGTCTACGGGGTCAGTCTCCATGAACTCGAACAGTGCGGGGAGGTCCCTGGGCGTCCGGAGGGTGAAGGAGTGCTGAGCCTTTTTAAAAGTTACAGAGATGGGGAAGCCCCATCTGTAGGTTAGTCCGGCATCTCTCGCTGCTGATAGTATTGGCTTAAGAAGTGCTCTCCGTTGCAATGTTTGTCTGGACAGGTCCGGCATTATTTTAATCTCAGCCCCATCGAATGTGATGTTCCTCTTTTCCCAGGCAGCTCGCAGGATTGTTTCTTTGTGGGTGTATTGATGCACCCTGCATATTACGTCTCTCGGTCTGTCCGTGTCTGGCGAGCGGGTGCCCAGAGCCCTATGGATCCGGTCAAAGGATAGGTTAGCGGGATACAGTTCTCCAGACACTTCCCTGAATATTGCCAGGGTGGTCTCTATTAAGTCTTCCGCGCCCGTTGCCTCCGGCAGGCCTCGTATCCTGAGATTGTTGCGCCTGCTGCGGTCCTCGGCCTCTTCTAACCGGAGCTGCTGTGTTAGAAGCATGTCTGCCTGTGCCGACTGTGTGGCCTCTACCGCCGCTAGTCTCTGTTCCATTGAGGATATTGTTACTTCCCCGGACTCCACTCGGTCTGCTAGAGTTTGGACGTCTTGCCTCATCACCGTCATGTCCTGACGGAGGGTAGCTTCTATTTTGCCGACTATCGCCTCTATGTCTGCCCTCGTGGGTAAGGCTTGTAGCAGTGCTCTCAGTTCGGCGTCTGCCCTTAGTGTCAGCGGGGAGTGATCAGGCTGGTGTTCCTGGGAGTTGGAGCCGGGTCGGAACATCTCTGGGGTGGTGTAGTCCATGTTCGAGGCATGTGAAGGTAATCCCCGCGTAGGGGAAGCCGGTACCTGCATGGCGCTCTGTGAGCTGCGCCTCGTGGTGTCCGCCATCTTAAGGGCCGGTGAGGCCTTAGGGTTTGTGAGGAACCTCTGGATATCCTCGCTCTTCCTCGGGTTAGGGGATCCTCTTTTTAGGTTTCTGCCTCTCCGCTTTCCAGCAGAGTACATTCCGGGTCGTTTGAGCAGTGTTTCGGTGTTTTAAAGCTGGTTTTGGACGGGACGGACCGGGAGCTCCACAGACTCGCGTCCTCACTCAGCCATGTCCAGGCCACGCCCCCTGTAATGCACTTTTAACCGCTTCCCGACTGCCTCCTTCAGATATACGTCGGCAGAATGGCACGGGCAGGCAAAACCACGTACCTGTATGTGGCCCTTTAAATGCGTGGGGTCGGGAGCTCCGTGACCAGCGGACCCGATCGCCGCTGGTGTCCCGCGATCGGGTCACGGAGCTGAAGAACGGGGAGAGGTATGTGTAAACAAACCTCTCCCTGCGCTTCCTACTCTGCCTGTCATTGATTGGCTGTTCCCGGTCATCGGGAAAGCCGATCAATGATGTCAGACGTCAGCCCCGCCCCCTAATGTAAAAAAACACACACACGTCAGAGCCCATAACCCCTCCCCTCCCCCTAGTGGTTAACTCTTTCACTACAACTGTCATTTATACAGGAATCAATGCATTTAAATAGCATTGATTGCTGTATAAATGACAATGGTCCCAAAAATGTGTCAAAAATGTCCGATGTGTCCGCCATAATGTCGCAGTCACAATAAAAATCGCTGATTGCCGCCATTACTAGTAAAAAAAAAAATATTAATAAAAATGCTATAAAACTATCCCCTATTTTGTAAACGCTATAACTTTTGCGCAAACCAATCAATAATCGCTAATTGCGATTTTTTTTTTTACCAAAAATATGTAGAAGAATACGTATCGGCCTAAACTGAGGAAAAAAAAAATTTTTATATATTTTTGGGGGATATTTATTATAGCAAAAAGCAAAAAATATTGCATTGTTTTCAAAATTGTCGCTCTATTTTTGTTTATAGCGCAAAAAATAAAAACCGCAGGGGCGATCAAATACCACCAAATGAAAGCTCTATTTGTGGGAAAAAAAGGACGCCAATTTTGTTTTGGAGCCACGTCGCACGACCGCGCAATTGTCAGTTAAAGCGACGCAGTGCAGAATCGCAAAAGGGGCCTGGTCCTTTGGCTGCCAATTGGTCCGGGGCTGAAGTGGTTAAACATCTGCCTCTGGAAGTAAACATTTCTGTAGATATAAGAGGGAGCATAAGAAATCCATAAGGCCATCCAATGGCATTCCTATTTGGAGAAACACAATGGTCCTTCTTTCCAGCTACCATCCTGGGAGAAACAAAATGTATCATATTACCCAGTGGCGCCCAGTGAACCACTATGGTATCCCCAGTTTAAAGAGCTGCAATTTAAAAGGACATTGAACCAGACACTGTATGTGTGTGTGTGTTTGTGTGTGTGAATTTATAGCCTACTATGATGTCTGTACAACACATATACTGTATAGTCTATTATTCAAAAATAGTCTACATTTTCTTCTGGAAATATTTCACTAAGTCAGCTGTGGTGCATTGAGCTTCTCTGTAAGTCCATGGCAGTGGATGTCCTGGTTGTAAGGGCTTTGTCATTTATGATTAGTTTTAATCCCTGTGAACTAAACTGGTTAAGAGTTCATTTGATTTTTAGCCAAACTTTATCAGAATTAATAGGTTCATTATCTGAGAAGAAGTATCTTTTCATCTAATATATCACAGCACTTTAGTTGTATGTATGTAAGTCATAGGTTCTATTAGTTCCTCCAAAATATGATTAAAAAAACATTAAGATTTTTTCTCTTTTTTTGGTACTTCTGTCGAGAACACATTGCCTGTTGTTTACTTATCATGGTGGGGGTACTGCATTGCCAGTTATCTCTCTGGCATTTCAGTTTATATCTTCAATGCATTTTAATATTTTCTGTCCTCGAATTAATAATACAAAACATACCATAGCTATGGACAAGATAAATGTTTTACCATCCAGTACATGGATTTAACTCCTAATTCTAACTGCCTCTATATTTCTACATTTCTTTTAGATGATATAGACATGCAATGGGCTTCCCAGTGTGAGTTGTTTTCATTATTATAGCTCAACATGATCAGAATGTTTCCATTTTTCCATACCATGCATACTGCTAGGTACAGCTTTCTTAGTAATAAGTATGACTAGGAAATACTTTTAAGACAGGAAGGGAAAAGCTATTTAGGCTATGTCCCGCAGCAGGTTGAGATATACTGAAGGACCCTTTGTAGGTTAAATAAAATGATCCTGCTGTTGTCATAAATTACTCATTGGAAAGAGGGAAGCCAGCACTCTACATGCCACTCATACTTCTCACACATTATATTTAGAAAGCAAGTGACATTAAAAATCTTCTAGCAATAATATAAAATCTAATTGAAAAAACATGCATCGCACTTAACAGAACTGCAAAAAATTGAAGTTTTGAACACCACAATTTCCCATGTATGGTTTCAAAATAAAAATGACTTTCTTGAAAACCTACAAAATACTTGTGTTGGTTTGAAGCAAATGTCAAAGTCAAGTCTAGTTCCTATGTAATGGAATCCCACTGAACTTACTTGTTCGCCTGTCTAGCATAGATGAGTCATGTTCAAACACCTGAAATAGAAACAAGTTTAAATGTCACATATTTATCTGTGCATAATGAAGAACAAGGAGAGTGATAAAGATATCTAATACAGTGTTTAAGGAAACTCTTTTTGTGCAAAAGGGAACACACAAGCCAGATAAATTGCACAAAGCATATTAAGAAATGCCATCAGTGATAGTAGTCCCAAGAATTACACACAGGAAATACATTACTTGATGATGACAGGTCTATTTAAAACAGGTATGTTCTCGAGACCTGTACTAGATGAAAGACAACAATGAAATTGCTATTAACTTCAAGATATAATATTTCTAATAAGAAAACTAGGATATCCAGTTTTAAAAGTTATAATTAATTGTGTTTATTAAATACAATTTGTTCTTCTACGGTCAAAGTGCAATTTTATGATTTGTGTATTTACATACTATAAGGCAGTGTTTCTCAACTCCAGTCCTCAAGGCACCCCAACAGGTCATGTTTTCAGGATTTCCCTCAGTTGAAACAGCTGTGGTAATTACTAAGGCCCCTTTCAGACGGGATGGATCCGTAATGATCCGCCCCGTGAACATCCGCTTGCTCAGCGGGGATCGCTCCGTTGATCCCCACTGAGCCGACGGATGACAGGGCAGTCCCTGCACACTGTGCAGGGACTGCCCTGTCAGATCTCGGCTCTCCTCTATGGGGGATCAGATGAACACGGACCGTCTGTCCACGTTAATCCGATCCGCTCTGCAGACGGATAGAAAAATAGGATTTTCCTCCTTCTGCAGTATCGGATCATAGCGGGGACGGATGATATCGGGTGTCAGCGAATGTTCATCTGCTAACACCCGCTATCCCATAGGGATGCATGTATGTCCGTATTACATCTGAAAACGGATGGATGAAATACGGACATAAGGTCCACACGTGTGAAAGGGGCCTTCAGCAGTGAAACTGATCAAATCACCTGTGCAAAATAATGTAAAGCCTGAAAACCTGACCTGTTGGGGTGCCTTGAGGACTGGAGAAACCCTGCTATAAGGTACTGATCTGCAGTGCATGTGCAGAAGCAAGAAGTGGCATGGGTGTCATATGATGTCTCAACAACGGACACTTGTAATTAGTCATGTAATCTTAGATGAAATGGACATACCTTTAATAGAATATGGAAGAGGAATTCAATTAAATTAAATATATATTGTGTATTTTATTTCTTTCCTAATGATCAGGACTTAAAAAAATGTATTTAAAAAAAAAATCAGAGACAGAGTCTGAAGTTCAAGGGCAAATTTAATTTTCTGTCTTTTCTCTTTAGAAAGCCTATAATTCTATGTGATTCTTTGTGGCTAGCGGTCAAATGGTTCCTATCCTGAATGCGATTCTTACGCAAGAGAGGTTGAGGGAGGTTGAACCTCCCCTGGCCGCAGCAGCTTTTAAACTTGTGTAAAAGCCTATGTGTGCATGAACACATGGGCTTTTATGAAGTTGAGTTTAGGAGCTTTGTCAAAAAAAACACCAAAAGCTCCTAAACTCAAGTTTAGAAGCTGTAGTGTACATGAGTCCTTAGACAGAAAAGAGCAAGAACTGGGTGGCTCTATGCCTCGTGTTTACTCTGGTGGCAGTCACAAATGTAAAATGTGCCTTCCTATCAGAACCAGAGGAAAGAGCGGAAGGAGATTTAACCACTTAAGGACCGAGCCTCTTTCTGAGATTTGTTAAAAACATTTTTTTTGCTAGAAAATTACTTAGAACCCCCAAACATTATATATATTTTTTTAAAACACCCTAGATAATAAAATGGTGGTCGTTGTAATACTTTCTGTCACACCGTATTTGCGCAGCGGTCTTACAAGCACACTTTTTTTGGAAAAAAATACACTTTTTTTAATTCAAAAATAAGACAACAGTAAAGTTAGCCCAATTTTTTTTATATTGTGAAATATAATGTTACGTCGAGTAAATTGATACCCAAAATGTCACACTTAAAAATTGTGCCTGCTCGTGGAATGGCAACAAACTTTTAACCTTTTAAGAATCTCCATAGGCAACGTTTAAAAAATTCTGATGTTCTATGTTTTGAGTTACAGAGGAGGCCTAGGGTTAGAATTATTTCTCTCACTCTACTGATCGCGGTGATACCTCACATGTGTGGTTTGAACATCGTTTTCATATTTGGGCACTGCTCACGTATGCGTTCGCTTCTGCCCGCGAGCTCGGCGGGACGGGGTGCGTTAAAATATTTTTTTATATTTATGTTACCTTTTATTTTTTTATTTTTACACTGTTCTTTTAAAAAAAAATGTGTCACTTTTTTTCCTATTACAAGGAATGTAAACATCCCTTGTAATAGAAAAAAGCATGACAGGACCTCTTAAATATGAGATCTGGAGTCAAAAAGACCTCAGATCTCATATTTACACTAAAATGCAATAATAAAAAAAAAAATAATGAAATGTCAAAATAAATAAAAATGTTGCTTTAAGAGCTATGGGCGGAAGTGACGTTTTGACATTGCTTCCACCCTGCAATGGTATGGAGATGGGTGGGGGCCATCTTCCCCTCACTTGTCTCCATACCAAGCCAGGAAGAGGACGCTATCAACAGCTCCGGTAAGCGGTGGAGGGCACCGGAGAGCGGTGGGAGGGGGGCCCTCTCCCGCCACTGATAAAAGTTATCTTGCGGCAAACCTGTTGCAGAGACCACTTTTATCTGAAACTGGACCACTCACTGAAGAAGAGGATACCGGGGTTATGGTAGCTAGCTGCTGCCATAACTACGCGACCCACCTTCAAAGTGCCAATGTATATCGGCGTGAGCCGGTCCAGAAGTGGTTAATGAACTAATCCATTCAATAAATCCTCCAGACTGCAGCAGAATGCAATTTTAAATCTACAAACCACCTGATCTTGTAAAATTGTTTTGGGGGAGTGCCACTGACCCCCAGTAATTGTGAGATTTTGGAGGCGGTTTAAAGTGTGTTGGATTTATCTATAGCATCAAGCCATTGAACAAACAGCACTTCCAGTTCAATGCACATACAGTGGTGTGAAAAAGTGTTTGCCCCCTTCCTCATTTCCTGTTCCTTTGCATGTTTGTCACACTTAAGTGTTTCGGAACATCAAACCAATTTAAACAATAGTCAAGGACAACACAAGTAAACACAAAATGCAATTTGTAAATGAAGGTGTTTATTATTAAAGGTGAAAAAAAATCCAAACCATCATGGCCCTGTGTGAAAAAGTGATTGCCCCCTAAACCTAATAACTGGTTGGGCCACCCTTAGCAGCAACAACTGCAACCAAGCGTTTGCGATAACGTGCAATGAGGCTTTTACAGCGTCCTGGAGGAATTTTGGCCCACTCATCTTTGCAGAATTGTCCTAATTCAGTTACATTAGAGGGTTTTCGAGCATGAACGGCCTTTTTAAGGTCATACCACAACATCTCAATAGGATTCAGGTCAGGACTTTGGCTAGGCCACTCCAAAGTCTTCATTTTGTTTATCTTCAGCCATTCGGTGGTGGACTTGCTGGTGTGTTTAGGATCATTGTCCTGCTGCAGAACCCAAGTTCGTTTCAGCTTGAGTACACGAACAGATGGTCGGATATTCTCCTTCAGGATCTCTTGGTAGACAGCAGAATTCACAGTTCCTTTTATCACGGCAAGTCTTCCAGGTCCTGAAGCAGCAAAACAGCCCCAGACCATCACACTACCACCACCATATTTTACTGTTGGTTTTAATGTTCTTTTTCTGAAATGCAGTGTTCCTTCTACGCCAGATATACTTGGACACACACCTTCCAAAGAGTTCCACTTTTGTCTCATCGGTCCACAGAATGTTGTCCCAAAAGTCTTGGGGATCATCAAGATGTGTTGTGGAGAAATTTAGACGAGCTTTGATGTTCTTTTTGCTCAGCAGTGGTTTTCTCCTTGGAACTCTGCCATGCAGGCCATTTTTGCCCAGTCTTTTCCTGATGGTGGAGGCATGAACGCTGACCTTAACTGAGGCAAGTGAGGCCTGCAGTTCCTTGGACGTTGTTGTGGGGTCTTTTGTGACCTCTTGGATGAGTCGTCGCTGCGCTCTTGGGGTAATTTTGGGCGGCTGGCCACTCCTGGGAAGGTTCACCACTGTTCCATGTCTTCGCCATTTGTGGATAATGGCTCTCACTGTGGTTCGCTGGATTCCCAAAGCTTTGGAAATGGCTTTATAACCCTTTCCAGACTGATAGATCTCAATTACTTTCTTTCTCAATTGTTCCTGAATTTCTTTTGGTCTCGGCATGATGTGTAGCTTTTAAGGATCTTCTAGTGGACCTTACTGTGTCAAGCAGCTCCTATTTAAGTGATGCCTTGATTGTGAACAGGTGTGGCAATAATCAGGCCTGGGTGTGGCTAGAGAAATTGAACTCAGGTGTGGACAACCACAGTTATAGTATGTTTTAACAAGGGGGCAATCACTTTTTCACACAGGGCCATGATGGTTTGGATTTCTTTTCACCTTTAATAATAAACACCTTCATTTACAAATTGCATTTTGTGTTTACTTGTGTTGTCCTTGACTATTGTTTAAATTGGTTTGATGTTCCGAAACACTTAAGTTTGACAATTATGCAAAGGAACAGGAAATGAGGAAGGGGGCAAACACTTTTTCACAACACTGTACATATTCCTTCAGAGAACTTTATTCCACAAATAACAGAAGACTTGCGCTTGGCTTCTGTAAGTGACACTTAAAGGCTAAGTACAATATAACCCCTTAAATACCACAATGTTTCTTCATTTCCAAAAATATGTGGCAAAAAACAGGGGTGAGTTTGGGGCATTTTTATATCATATGTTTTATAAAAAAAGTAATGAAAACTGTTTTTCTTTTTTTAAATGTCGTCTTTTTACCTTTATATAGGAAAAATTAGAAAAAAAAACCCAGTGGCTATTAACCACTTTAGCCCCGGAAGATTTGTCTGCTCAATGATCAGGCAATTTTTTGTGATACTGCACTGCGCCGCTTTAACTGACAATTGCGCGGTCGTGCGATGCTGTACCCAAATAAATTGTAGTCCTTTTTTTCCTACAAATAGAGCTTTCTTTTGGTGGTAATTGATCGCCTCTGCGCTTTTTATTTTTTGCACTATAAACCAAAGCAGAGCAACAATTTTGAAAAAACACAATATCTTTTACTTTTTGCTATAATAAATATCCCACATTTTTTATAAAAAGAAATGTATTCTTCTACATTTTTTTGGTAAAAAAAAATTCAATAAGCATATATTAATTGGTTTGTGCAAAAGTTATAGAGTCTACAAAATAGGGGATAGATTTATGGCATTTTTATAATTTTTTTTTTTTTAACTAGTAATGGCGGCGATCTGCCATTTTTATCGGACTGCGATATTGCGGCAGACAGATCGGACACTTTTGACACATTTTTGGTACCACTGACAATTATACAGCAATCAGTGCTTTAAAAATGCACTGATTACTGTATAAATGTCACTGGCAGGGAAGGGGTTAACACTAGGGGGTGATCAAGGGGTTAACTGTGTTCCCTAGTTGTGTTCTAACTGTAGGGTGGATGGGACTGTCTAGGAGGAGAGAGAGATTGATGTTCATACACAGTATGAACACACAATATGTCTCTACTCCCCTGAGAGAACCAGGATCTGTGTGTTACACACAGATCCCAGTTCTCGCTCTCTCACGAGCGATCGTGGGAGCCCGGAAGTCATCGCACCCAACAAGCCCTCGCATCACATTGCTCCCGTGCCCCTAGTGGCCAAAAGGTGAAGCAACGTAAGGTAACGTCGTTTCGGCAAGCGGTTAAATACCACCAAAAGAAAGCTCTATCTCTTTAAAAATGATTTGGTTACAGTTTGACGTGACTGGGTAATTTTCAATGAAACTATTGCAGCAATGAAAAATGGCCTCGGCAAAGAGCGAGGGAAAACATGCTGGTATTGAGTTGGTTAAAGAACAGGAACCCTTTCACTTATCTGATGTAATTGCTATCCATAGTTCTAAAACGGTGCATAACCATAGGGGTATGATTCGGGCAGATGGTGTCAGAATATGAGCGCCAGCTATCAGCTCTTTTGTGAACTGGTTTTGGGGGTTCGGTGTACAAGCGAAATTGTTGAAAGAAAAAAAGGCACCTCACAAAAAATAAGTGTATCTGTCTTTATTCATTTTTAGATTTTTAAGATCCATTAAAGTCTGAAGATGTCCCACAGCATCTGACCCAGCATTGTCGGCAGCAGAGAGGAAGCATGCTTCTCCTTCCCATCTTCTGAAACGTCTATTGGAAATGTCCAGTTCTCTGCACAGTTTTGTGTGAACAGTGAATTCTGGGATGGAGTTCCCTGTAACATCATTATTCCTTTTTATTATATGTATTTGGACTGCATCACAATATATTTTCAATATAAGCATTGGCATTCAAACTGAATTTTTTAAAACCAATGAAAATAATGTTAATATATAGAGCAAAAAATAAAAAACAGATCAATGATCAAAATTGATGTTGGGGACATGTGTAGAAAGTTTATGGTATTTTTATGAAAAATAATATATTATATGAATAGTTAAGAAATTCAAATTTTAGTTAAAAAAATTAAGAAAATACTTTTTTTATTAAAAATTAAAAATAAAATAGTATATGAATAGTTAAAAAATGTAATTCAATAGAATTTCTAGCCCACATCTGGAACATTTGAGACTATCACCCATGATGCATCACATACAAATATTTTAATAAAAGTAGGAATTATATGAACAATAAAATGTGACACATGCTACATGAGTGTAAAATGTTAGGGAATTCCCACTGAAGCAGTGGAGGGCATTAAATAAAGAACACTTAAAAATTAAACCGATCTATGGCAACACAATTCTTTCTGCTTGAAAAGAACAAATATACAGGGCGAACAAATGCTGACATTTTTTCATACTACATAAAGTTGTTATAGCAACCCAGATTTCTTTGGACTGTATGTAATTGTCTTGGGATAAAACGGTACCAAGATATGCTCTCACTCATCAAACCTGTGACATTACTGCCTGAATCATGCAATTTCTTCTTTTCAAGCTAAAATTGGTTCTGTTTCATGAGACTCTCTGAGTCTATATAATCTTGTGTAAAGCTATGAACCAATATTTCCACCAATTTCTGCTGAAACATAAAAAAAGAGATGTAAAAACAGCAAAAAGTCAGCATGTTTATGCACAGAAATTTGTTGCAAATGTCACCAGTAATTGTACACAAGGAACTACATGATTTTCATGCAGAACTAGTAAAAAAAAAAAAAGGCTGACTTGTCCAAACTGCTTATTATGGTTGGTTAGTGCTGCGGAAATTGTACTAGCAAAAATGTACAGTGCATTGCTGGATTTGCATACACACACATGTTCACATTTTATGTTGTTTTTATATTGGTTTTCCTTCTAAAACGTGTCACTATAATGTCCCGTACACACGGTCGGAAATTCAGATGGAAAATGTCAGATCGGACCATGTTGTCGGAAAATCCGGCCGTGTGTGGGCTCCATCTGACTTTTTCCGCCGGAATTGAGATCCTGCTCTCAAATCCGATCGGACTTTTTCCGATCGTGTGTAGAGAATTCCGACGGACAAAGTGCCACGCATGCTCAGATCAAATTACGAGACCAAAGCTATTGGCTACTAGCCTCTACGTAGTTCCGTCGTACACAACGAACGTCACCGCGTTCAGAATGATCGGATTTTCTGACAACTTTGTCCGACTGTGTGTATGCAACACCAGTATGCATTTGTTTAGTACTTTTTTTGAAGGTATGTTACAAGTAAAGGAGATTTATAGTCACAGCATACACTTTCATTTTGTAATATAAGCATTGTAACAGCCACACAAATATTTATTATAGACAATGCAATTTTAGCTTACTTGAAAACTCATGTTGTGAGTTCTGCTTGTCTGCTGGGAATCTCTTTTCACAACTTTCTGTATTCCCTGCATACTTTGCAGCTTCTCCTCTGCTGTTTAATTTCAGTTTCCAAAGACTACATACACTAGGTTGTCAAAAGTATTGTGACAGATGCCTTTACACACACTTTAATGGCATCCCAGTCTTAGTCCGTAGAGTTTAATATTGAGTTGGCCTACCTTTTGCAACTATAACAGCTTCAACTCTTCTGGGAAAGCTGTCCACAAATTTTAGGAGTGTGTCTATGGGAATGTTTGAACATTCTTCCAGAAGCGCATTTGTGAGGTCGGGCACTGATCTTGGACGAGAAGGCCTGGCTCGCAGTCTCCAAAGGTGTTCTATCGGGTTGAGGTCAGGACTCTGTACAGGCCAGTCGAGTTTCTCCACCCCAAACTCACTCACCCATGTCTTTATGGACCTTGATTTGTACACTGGTGCGCAGTCATGTTGGAACAGAAAGGGGCCATCCCCAAACTGTTCTCACAAAGCTAGGAGCATGAAATTGTCCAAAATCTCTTGGTATGCTGACACCTTAAGAGTTTTCTTCACTGGAACTAAGCGGCCAAGCCCAACCCCTGAAAAACAACCCCACACCATAGTCTCCCCTCCGTCAAATAATTTGGACCAGTGCACAAAGCAAGGTCGATAAAGACATGGGTGAGCGAATTTGGGCTGGTCTGCAACCTCGGGTCCTAACCTCAACCCGATAGAACACCTTTAGGATGAATTAAAGCTGAGACTGCGAGCCAGACCTTGGTACCTTGTTGCATGCAGGCAGTGATTCCTGTACTGACTCTGCTTCGAAAACTCTCCCTATTAGCTCTTTGTAATTCAGAAGGCAGGCTCTGTGAAATGTGTGACACAGCAGTGCCTACTCATAGTGCATAGGGTTTGTGTGGGAATCTTTTCACAAAGTAAGTTTACAAACTTCAAGATCATTTTTATGAATATAATTATTTTATAAACTAATGCATGTTTAAAAAAAAATAAGTAGTCTAAAAATAATTGATATAAATGGGGAAATAAATATGCAATTACATTTTTTTAACTTTTACAGTAGATGCACTACAATTTTATACATACTAGCTTGTAATATAGAGATTAAACATTTTATTAACGTATTAGGTTTCCGTAAAGCCAGCCATAGGTAGTATATAATAAGAATGTTAGGGATTAAAATCTTTTGAAAAACAAAATAAATTTATGTAGACAAAATACTGTATACACAGCTCATATCATCTGCATATGCTGTAGCTTATGAACCAAATCAGATTTTTATTTTAGTAACAAGGAACAGTGTGGAGATGCTGAAACGTTCTACCCTTGATAATTAAGGTTTGCTGTTCCGATTTGTATCACTTTAACGTGATTGTAAAGTTTTAATTAATTAAAATAACAAACATGTTATATTTACCTGCTCTGTGCAATGGTTTTGCACAGGGCAGTCCCTATTCTCTTCTTCTGGGGTCCCCCGCAAGTGTTCTTGACTCCTCCTTTTTGGCAAGACACTTTCTATGGGGTACTGATGTGGGCTCACTCTCAAGCTGCCCTGTCTGCAGCTATAGACACAGACAGGGCAGCATTTTAAGATTCTGTGTTGAGGAGCTCTTATTTGCATCAAAAAATATTTTTTATTCCCATACAAGCCTATAGGGATGCAAACCCATTTTAAGCAGGCTAAATGCAAGTCAAAAGAAGGTCAGCTACAGATAAAATGTTAGTCATAAAGTTCTGTGACTGAATTTACAGTTAAGAGAATGTGGAAAGATGCCTCCAGAAACCAGTTCCAACTTTCGCACTTAATTACTTTACTTAACTGCTTGCCGACCAGCCGCAAATTCGTTCCCGCGAATCGCCGTAGGTGTACGTCGGCTTGGGAAATTTTGTGGGCGCGCATGCATTCCTATTGGCCAGCGGGAGAGCCAATCAGCGGGTCTGCCCGACTCAGTGTCATTAGTACAATAACAGTGCATATTGCTAGCATAATGTCACTGGTTCCCAAAAAAGTGTAAAAAATGTTAGACATGTGCAATTTGTTTCTTAACGAATTGAAATTCGGACGAATTTTGCATGTTTTGGAATGTCCGAATAAAAAAAAATTGAATTTCCACTAATACAAAAGAAATTATAGCGAATATAACAAATGAATTTGACATGATTTCAACATATATTTTGTTAAAGATCTAATGAAACAAAAGGTCAACTTACAGTCCAATCAGCTGATTAATTTTGTGCTGGAGGTTAGATTACTGGCAAAGTGCATTCCAGAGAACTGAGTGAGAAGGGTGTTGTATTATATTTGAGCAGAGGAGAAGAGATATTGTCATTGTGTGTGTTAATAGATTCAATAAACAAACGACTTTCCAAACTACGAATCATTATCACGAATATATATACATACATAAATATCGAATTTCAACTAATACGAAATTAATTATAGCGGATATAACGAATGAATTCGACATGATTCGAGATTCAGTATAACGAATATCGACACGCTACAGAAATAACAAATTATCCGAAAACAAATTAACATAAGATAACGAATATAACAGAATGAAATTATGTATTTTACGAATGACAACAAACCGAAACCAAACAAAATGTTCTACAAAAAGTCTAAAAATGTCAGTTAGGTCTCCGATCTGTCCACCGCAATGTCGCAGTCCCACTAAAAACTAATCACTGATCGCCGCCATTACTAGTAAAAGAATGAAATAAATAAATCTACCATCTATTTCGTAGACGCAATAACTTTTGCGCAAACCAATCAATATACACTTAATTCGATTTTTTTTTACCAAAAACATGTAGCAGAATACATTTCAGCCTAAACTGATAAATCAACTAGTTTTTTTTTAAATGTTTTATATAGCGGAAAGTAAAAAAATGTGTTTTTGTTTCAAAATTGTTGCTCTTTTTTTGTTTATAGCGCAAAAAAAAAACACAGAGGTGATCAAATACCACCAAAAGAAATCTCTATTTGTAGGACAAAAAGGACGTCAATTTTGTTTGGGTACAGTGTCACATAACTGTGCAATTGTCAGTTAAAGCGACGCAGTGTCGCATCGCAGAAATTTGGTCAGTAAGTGGGTAAATCCTTTCGGTGCTGAAGTGGTTAAGCTAGATGCATTACAAAATTCATAGAATATTAACTAGATAGTGAAATTTTTAAGTAATCTTAACCTCTTGCTGCCTATGTGATGCAAATATGCAGCGGCAAAGAGAATGAACTTTAATGTCCACGTGCCTCACATACACGTCCATGGGCAGCAGAGCTTTCTGTGCTGAGAGTGCACTTATTTCACAGTGACCAATCTGTCAAAAGCAGCTCTCAGTCTGTACTAGTTTTCTGGAGATGGTGGGACCGTCTCCTGATTATTTGATCACAGTGACAGCCAGTCACAGTGGTCACATAATCGGCTAACCCTTCCTGCCTCCAGGCATACAGGCCCTATTAAAGGGATACCGATACTAGGAGGGAAGGAGTTAGTCAGTTAGACGCTATGCAATATATATTTATTTTACAAATGACATACACTCTAGTGTCTAATGGAAAATGATCAACCAGCTAAATGTCCTTCGTATATTGGTAAATACGCAAAAATCAAAGGCTCACAAGTTTCTAATTATACTAATACATGAGATACATGGCATCTGAAAATGGAACATACAGGTTTTTGGCACGCAAAAAATGACCTCACCATGAGATGTTTTTTTATGATATTAAATCCTCACTTTTCAGTACGCTGATTTAATCACTTATGCAGCTTCACTTATGCAGCTTCTTTATCTTTAAATCATTGTATAAGTTCCAGTTTAAGCTGGTGTCATGACCATTGCCCTAGGCTTCCTGTTTCAGGGTGGCTTTTTCTAAAGCAACATGCCATGGAGCCACCTTTGCATGCAGAGACTAGAGGTCTCTCTACACTGTATGCATCAATAGAAACACAGAGCCCAGTAACCTAGGATGGCAAGGCGCTGCCCTGCTCCTCCATGTACAGTAACAAATAGTTTACTGGGAAATGTTTACATAATGTGCTAAGCTTGAAAAGCTCTAAGGAAGTAATATTACTTTGACACTAGAAGTGTATGCTGAAGTATTCTGAAGACAATTCTCCCCTGGTGTCTCATAAGATTTCATTGGCAAAACAATCACAGAACACATTTTTTATTTGCTTTTTAAAATTGCAATAGCATCTGTTACCATTTGTTTCCTTTATATTCGGTTTAACCTGTTTACATACAAGCTGGAAAATGACAAAGCAAATATATAACATAGTCATCGGAGATGAAGAATACCTCCTTTACTAAACATGCTTAGTTAGCCTCCCTCTAGTTTTGCATACATATTGATTTGTTCTATAATTTAGCATCTTATAATTTGCTTGGAAAATTAAAGCAATAAACTCCAGTTTGTTGTTAGTCTGAGCACTAGCTGTGATTGTCACAGTGGGTGGCTGTATGTGCTGGGAAAAAAAGTATTGTCAAAAATATGTGCAGACAGCATAAATGCTATTTACTAAAGCCTATTATCAAAGCTGTATTTTTAGACCAAGCTCTGGGTTTAAAATTCACCCCCTGTGATAGAAATTGCTGTTAGCATTATTGCACCAAAACCTTGCCAGTGCTACTTGTTATTTTATTTATAATCCCTGTCCAGAAATAAACATAATTCAATCAAACTGAGGTATTCTCTTTAAATATCCTTTAGAACATCAATAACCCAAATGTAATAAAAAAGTATGGTATTGTCCATACCTTATTTTATGAAAGATAGCATATAAAATATTGAGAGAGTGAGAATGAATATTAAACATCTTTGTTGTCAGCCTTATACCACTAATTGGTTTAGATTAATAATGGACAAAAGTAAAATAATCTCAATGATTCATTTATTTTCAAAAGAATATGTAAAATATTTTATAATACAAATAAATACATTAGAAGTTCCCACCGCAAAGTTGGTTTTGGCCTCTCTGACCCTTTGGTGGTGAAACCTTATATTAAAACACAAAATATTTACATCTCCTGTTGTCTCTGCTATCAGTCTCTGCAGTAGTAGAGAGGTAAGAACTGTCAGCTTCCTGCCCCCCCTCTGTACATTGAGGCTCTTTTCCGATTGACCCCTACATCACTACAAAACACATTAGAGACAAGGTGAGGTCAGCAGAAATGGAAGATCACCTAAATCACAAGCCAAGGGTGCAAAGTGCAATGGATGCCAAATCAGTTCAATCTGGTCACACAGGAAGTCCAGCATGTCAGGATACAACACAAATTTCAGGTAATGGTAAACACACGGTCGGACATTCCAACCACAAAATCCGTCTGATTTTTTCAGACGGATTTTGGCCGAAACTTGTGTTGCATACACACGGTCGCACAAAGTTGTCGGAAAATCCGATCGTTCAGAACGAGGTGACGTACAACACGTACGACGGGACTGAGTAGAGGCCAGTAGCCAATAGCTTTCGTCCCCAAATTTATTCTGAGCATGCGTGGCACTTTGTGGGTCGGAATTCTATACACACAATCGGAAAAAGTCAGATCGGATTTTGTTGTCGGAAAATGTTAGGTCCTGCTCTGAATTATTTTTTTGGAAAAAGCCCGCTAGAGCCCACACTCGATCCGATTCTCCGATAACATAATCCGATCGGACTTTTCCCGTCGGAACTTCTGACCGTGTGTACGGAGCAAAAGAGTTCTCAGAACATGGACTGATCATTCAATCTTTTTTGGCATGCTTAGTAGTCAGATCGTGTGGGCACATTAAGACATGCTTGACAACATCACACCAGAACACATGCGTGTGAGAATGCATAGAATCCCCCAACAAGTAAGGCATGCTCCTGGATTGTGCATGTGCAAATGTATGTACTAGGTTCCACCAAATCTGATCAGGGTGGAGTTGATTTACTAAAACTGGAGAGTGCAAAATCTGGTGCAACTGTGCATGGTAGCCAATCGACTTCCAGGTTTTATTGTCAAAGCTTCACTGAACAAGCTCAACTTAGAAGCTTATTGGCTGACATTCACAGCTGCACCAGATTTTACACTCTCCAGTTTCAGTAAATCAACCCCAGTGTATCCATTGACATACAAAGCTTAGGTTGGCCCACTCCCTCCTCACTGGGTGTGATTGACAGGCTCTGAGTGTCTCAAAAAGATGGTGCATGAATCTCTGGTAAGTTATGTGTAACCTGTAGTCACTAGTTATTTAATTCATAAGTAAGAATGAGCCTGACCTGGACTGTACCATGAAACTTTCAGGCCAGTCGTCCCTAGGTGTGATATATTTTATATGGTTTTATAATTGAATTTATAGGGACATTATATTTCAGTACAAAAGAATGCCTAATTTTCAAAGTCCTTTGTGTAGCAACACATTCCCCCCTCTGTGATTACGTCTCCATGTCTGGCTAGCAGCAACATACAAACTTTCTTTTGCAGTAGTTTTGTATGAGTCTTTGAAACAAGACTGATTTTAGCTTAGACAGTGGAGGAATGTTGCTAATGATCTGTTCATTGGTTTACTCTTTAACCACTTCCATACCGGGCATTTTGACCTCCTTCCTGCCGAGGCCAATTTTCAGCCTTCATCGCTGTCACACTTTGAATGAGAATTGTGCGGTCATGAAACGTTGTACCCAAATTAGTTTTGATAATTTTTTCCCCACAAATAGAGCTTTCTTTTGGTGGTATTTGATCACCTCTGCGGTTTTTATTTTTTGCCCAATTTTTTTCCTCAGTTTAGGCCGATACGTATTCTTCTACATATTTTTGGTAAAAAACGATCGCAATAAGCCTATATTGATTGGATTGCGCAAAAGTTATAGCGTCTACAAAATAGGGCATATAATTATGGCATTTTTATACATTTTTTTTACTAGTAATGGCGGCGATCTGCGATTTTTATTGTGACTGTGATATTGCGGCGGACATATCGCACACTTTTGACACTATTTTGGGACCAGTGACACTTATACAGCGATCTGTGCTATAAAATGCATTGATTACTGTATAAATGTCACTGGCAGGGAAGGGGTTAACACTATGGGGTGATCAAAGGATTAACTGTGTGTCCTAGGAGTGATTCTAACTGTAGGGGAGGGGACTCACAAGGGGAGGAGACCGATCAGTTTTCCTCTGTAATGGGAACACACAGATCGGTCTCCTCACCTGACAGGACGTGGATCTGTGTGTTTACACACACAGATCCACAGTCCTGTTGGTTAACGGGCAATCACAGGTGCCCGGCGGACATCGCGGCCGCCGGGCACGCGCAAGTGGTTAAATATGAAAATACAAACTTTCATATGTTTCTTTAGTTAGTATCATGGAATGAGATGTGTGCACTGTGTCATCGGCAGATGCCAGAAGGCTCACACCAAGGTACAACCCCCAGCCTGTCTGGCATTTTCCAGAGCTGCCAAAGGTGCGAAGGCTGAACTGCAAACAGTGCTAAAGTGCAACCATCAGGATTGTCTAAATGGTGATAACCAACTTATGCAGACAGAACCAGAACATCAAGGATATACTGGAGGTCAGGTGGAGACAGGTGGCAGACATGCGTAGAGCGGAAACAAACAAAAGGTGAGTGCAGACATAATACAAAAACATACAGAAGGTCTTGGCAGGTGGCAGGCAAAGAGCATAAACCAAAATCTCAAACCCAGAGACAACAAGGAGTACTAGTTCCCAATATGAACGGCCTTTTTAAGGTCATACCATCACACTACCACCACCATATTTTACTGTTGGTATAATGTTCTTTTTTCTGAAATGCAGTGTTCCTTCTACGCCAGATATACTTGGACACACACCTTCCAAAGAGTTCCACTTTTGTCTCATCGGTCCACAGAATGTTGTCCCAAAAGTCTTGGGGATCATCAAGATGTGTTGTGGAGAAATTGAGAAGAGCTTTGATGTTCTTTTTGCTCAGCAGTGGTTTTCTCCTTGGAACTCTGCCATGCAGGCCATTTTTGCCCAGTCTTTTCCTGATGGTGGAGGCATGAACGCTGACCTTAACTGAGGAAAGTGAGGCCTGCAGTTCCTTGGACGTTGTTGTGGGGTCTTTTGTGACCTCTTGGATGAGTCGTCTCTGCGCTCTTGGGGTAATTTTGGGCGGCCGGCCACTCCTGGGAAGGTTCACCACTGTTCCATGTCTTCGCCATTTGTGGATAATGGCTCTCACTGTGGTTCGCTGGATTCCCAATATAAGCACTACCGGTGAGATCAGATGTGCAGTGGCAGTAGGATCATTCCAAAGTAATAAACACTGTCCAGCAGATGGTGGGGTTGAGCAGCCAGAACCAATAGGCTAAAACACTACCGGGGGTCTGCCAGAAGTACACAGCTGCTAATTTTTGCTGGAAATCCTGTGTTTAGTTTTTCTGTATTGCTTTAAACTTGGATTAGTGTTTCTAATTTGATTCTGGATAAATAGAAACCTTTTTCTCTAAACACAGGTAAATAGAATGTACCTAAACTTTGCAAGTAAACATCCAGTTGCCATTGAAAAATCATTACCTACATTTTTATGTGTTTAGAAACGTGCTCTAAAAACATATATACTATATGGTCTGACATTGCCAGTGTAAAAAGGGTCCTTTGGTCAGTAGACCTCATACTCGTGTATCTTTTTGTGTTGAATTTGAATATATGTTGTTAATCACTTTACCTCTTTCCTGACATAAATTTGAATTGCTAATTTTTAAATCTATATAACAGTACTATATTTGGTACATTGTAAGATGTTGCCTACTTCTGTCATTTACAGTCAGTAAATTAGTTGCCTGTTTGTAACAAAATGTCATTGGATAATTTACAATTACTAGAATACCACTCTTTATTCAGAAAAAAAGTATTTTGATTACCAGAGTGGAGGAAAGAATGGATATAGGCAGTGTATACATGAACAGCAGCAGATCATTAAATAACCACACAGATGCTCAGTGTTTATTCCTTGTTCTATGATCCCTTATAATGAGACTGATTAATACTCAGCATGGCAAGATCATTAATCTTCCTCTAGTACTTTAGGGAGAATGAGGTTTTCTTTCGCTTAACTACAATGGTAAAACATTTGACAAGCAACAACAAGTCATTAATAAATGTCCATAAAAGCACAGCTCTTGTTCCCCAAAAAAATGAAATATGAAAGTTGTTTCCTCTAGTTTTCCTTCCCAAAGGTAACTGATATTAGTATTTTCCTCTGGTTGCTATGGTTTGTTTAGACCAATGAACATATTTATTTAATTATATGTATGGTATTAGTTATGTAATACATTCATAATTTACAGTGCATGCTTTAGTAGTATAAGCCAGCATATTTATGAAAATTGCAGAGTACATATATGAGATGACACTGATACACATGCAGACTCTTGGGATTTTCCAGGTCAGGCATATTTTTCGGCATTTACAGATGTATAAGCATCAAAAAACAAAGGTTTTTTAAAGAAAAACATTATAAAATGTTTTAATTCAAGCACACACCTGTATAAGAAGAATATATATTATTACCTTTCCATCCATGCACATTGTTCAATGTTGCTCTGTTGCAGAGAACTGGTCTACTAAAGCCTGGTGGGAAGCAAACACATCCTGGATTGTCGATCTTCTTGATCCTCACACTGCTCTCCCTGGTTTACTGAATACAGCTTTACTGTATTGTATATTGAGCAGTGGCGACTGGTGCTCCATTTTGGGGGGGGGGGGGGGGGGGGGGCAACCAAGCCATCTATCCATCAGTCAAAACCCCCACCCCCCCCGTTCAGTTGGTCAATCGGCAAAACCCTGCACTTACTCCATCTAGGTCACAGGCCTGCGTCTCCTCCTCAGTGTCACCTGCTCTGCATCTCCTCCTCTGTGTCTCCTGTTCAGTGTCTCCTTCTCTGCATCTCCTCCTCGGTGTCTTCTGCTCAGTGTCTCCTGCTCTGCATCTTCTCCTCAGTGTCTCCTACTTGGAGGCTTCCCCTGCGTCTTCTCCTCCTCGGCGGCCAATACGATTGCTTCTCCTCTTGGCCAATCGGGTCTCAGGACCCGCTTCCTGATTGGCTGGAAGGAAAATCAGGAAGACAATAGCGAATATTAATCTGCACCATGAGCCCACCCTTTTTTGAAGCCAATTAGAGCCTCAGGCTCTAATCATGTGGTTAAAAAAAATCCCCATTGAAATCCATGCGCCCTGCATGTAGATTAGTGGCCGGATGCATTGATTAGGGGGGCGGCACCCTTGCGCCCCATATGGACGGGCCGCCACTGACATTGCGATAGAAGATGTTTATTTCTGATACGCTGTTTATGATCAGAAAACACCCTGGGGCAGCCAGTGCACCTATTAATGAAAAGCACATTGTGCAGAACACATCTGATTGGCTCTGTACCTTGTGATCGCTGTGACAACTAATCACAGTAATTAGAAATGTAAACAGTACTACTGGTTACATCTGAGAGTCCTCCCCATCCTGTCACAATAGAAGAAGGGGAGAAAGTAGTATTTTATTAATTAAAATTACATGAATGAAGGGATACGCAGGAGATTCAATGGTGATATATTTTAAATGATTGTGGGATCTTTTTTAACCATTTCTCTCCTGTACAATTTATTTCCATTCTCTTTTAGACTTGTATATTAACACTTCAACTCCCTAATCCTGCACATTAACCTCCCCATTTCCATTCCCCCACGGTATGTGATCTCTACATTAACCCTTTCACCTCTTTCTCCCTCTGTATATGCCCTGTACCTTACTTATGTGCTGTGTCTAGTGCACCATTACCAAGCTCCATGTTTTACCCACACAGCATGTTTCATTACCAAAAAACATTGCAAAAAATCTAAATAGATTACCTTGGGGTGTCCTTTCCCAAATCAGTCATTCAGATGCATTTGTCTGGCATTTTCATTTGATATGTTTTACAACAGAAATTAAGGGAAAATGATTTCCCCTTTATATAGTTAATAATAAAATACCCAGTGGTTATTAAATACAGTCAAAAGAAAGAAGGGGTATTTTATATAGTAAATAATAAAATACCCAGTGGTTATTAAATACAGTCAAAAGAAGGGGTATTACACGTTGGTACTCAAGTGCCTAAAGTGCACCTGTACTGTAAAAAAGTAGTTATATATACCGAACCCAAACCACAACACTACCTGCCTGAGTTTGCATGTTCTCCCGGTGCCTGCGTGGGTTTCCTCCTACACTCCAAAGACATGCTTGTAGGTTAATTGGATCCTGTCTAAATTGTCCCTAGTATGTGTATGTATGAATGTGAGTTAGGGACCTTAGAGTGTAAGCTCCTTGAAGGTAGGGACTGATGTGAAAGTACAATGTATATGTAAAAACGCTGCCTAAATTGACGGCGCTATATAAGTAACTGAAATAACTGAAATAAAAGTAAAGTAGCTAGCAGTAAGAGGACTTTAAAATGAGCCCTTGTTGACATCTCTAGCTGCTTGTACTGTAAAGCTTTTTATTCTCAAAATTACTCAAAGATCACAACCAAAAAGTCCAAGGTTGGGTATCAGTTTCTAACAGCTTAGCAACATCTGTTGCATTTGGACTTATTTTGGAGTCAATTACCCCAATCACACTCCTAAGCGCTGATATATATATATATATATATATATATATATATATATATATATATATATATATATATATATATATATATATATATACAGTGGTGTGAAAAAGTGTTTGCCCCCTTCCTCATTTCCTGTTCCTTTGCATGTTTGTCACACTTAAGTGTTTCGGAACATCAAACCAATTTAAACAATAGTCAAGGACAACACAAGTAAACACAAAATGCAATTTGTAAATGAAGGTGTTTATTATTAAAGGTGAAAAAAAATCCAAACCATCATGGCCCTGTGTGAAAAAGTGATTGCCCCCTAAACCTAATAACTGGTTGGGCCACCCTTAGCAGCAACAACTGCAACCAAGCGTTTGCGATAACGTGCAATGAGGCTTTTACAGCGTCCTGGAGGAATTTTGGCCCACTCATCTTTGCATAATTGTCCTAATTCAGTTACATTAGAGGGTTTTCGAGCATGAACGGCCTTTTTAAGGTCATACCACAACATCTCAATAGATTCAGGTCAGGACTTTGGCTAGGCCACTCCAAAGTCTTCATTTTGTTTTTCTTCAGCCATTCGGTGGTGGACTTGCTGGTGTGTTTAGGATCATTGTCCTGCTGCAGAACCCAAGTTTGTTTCAGCTTGAGTACACGAACAGATGGTCGGACATTCTCCTTCAGGATCTCTTGGTAGACAGCAGAATTCATAGTTCCTTTTATCACGGCAAGTCTTCCAGGTCCTGAAGCAGCAAAACAGCCCCAGACCATCACACTACCACCACCATATTTTTACTGTTGGTATAATGTTCTTTTTCTGAAATGCAGTGTTCCTTCTACGCCAGATATACTTGGACACACACCTTCCAAAGAGTTCCACTTTTGTCTCATCGGTCCACAGAATGTTGTCCCAAAAGTCTTGGGGATCATCAAGATGTGTTGTGGAGAAATTGAGACGAGCTTTGATGTTCTTTTTGCTCAGCAGTGGTTTTCTCCTTGGAACTCTGCCATGCAGGCCATTTTTGCCCAGTCTTTTCCTGATGGTGGAGGCATGAACGCTGACCTTAACTGAGGCAAGTGAGGCCTGCAGTTCCTTGGACGTTGTTGTGGGGTCTTTTGTGACCTCTTGGATGAGTCGTCGCTGCGCTCTTGGGGTAATTTTGGGCGGCCGGCCACTCCTGGGAAGGTTCACCACTGTTCCATGTCTTCGCCATTTGTGGATAATGGCTCTCACTGTGGTTCGCTGGATTCCCAAAGCTTTGGAAATGGCTTTATAACCCTTTCCAGACTGATAGATCTCAATTACTTTCTTTCTCAATTGTTCCTGAATTTCTATGGGTCTCGGCATGATGTGTAGCTTTTAAGGATCTTCTGGTGGACCTTACTGTGTCAAGCAGCTCCTATTTAAGTGATGCCTTGATTGTGAACAGGTGTGGCAATAATCAGGCCTGGGTGTGGCTAGAGAAATTGAACTCAGGTGTGGACAACCACAGTTATAGTATGTTTTAACAAGGGGGGCAATCACTTTTTCACACAGGGCCATGATGGTTTGGATTTTTTTTTCACCTTTAATAATACACACCTTCATTTACAAATTGCATTTTGTGTTTACTTGTGTTGTCCTTGACTATTGTTTAAATTGGTTTGATGTTCCGAAACACTTAAGTGTGACAAACATGCAAAGGAACAGGAAATGAGGAAGGGGGCAAACACTTTTTCACACCACTGTATATATATATATATATATATATATATATATATATATATATATATATATATATAGCCTGACCCAATGGATTACTCAAGTATGTCAAGAAAAATACTTTTATTTTAATAATGGTTATGTTTAATTGCTTCTCTGTATAACTTTATGTTATAAAATGTGTGTTTCAGAGACATTTTTGAAATTGTGTAAAACCTGAACAAGGGACTTAATAGTTCCTGAATCTTAAAGTGATTGTAAGTGTTAAAAAACAAACAAACAAACTGATTCATACTTACCTGCTCTGTGCAAGTCCCCCACCTGTGCTCCTCCTTCTCTCCTGTAAATGCCCCCATAGACAGCCGCTTTCTATGGGGGCACTCCTGTGAACTCACTCCCATGCTTCACTGTCTGTGTGTATAGACACAGACAGCGGGACTCAGTCACTGACTTATATTGACAGCAGCGGGAGCCATCAACAAAGCCAGGCCAAAAGGGAGGGGAGAGAAGAGCTGCAGACAGGCAAAGCGCTGGATTGAATGAGAGCTCAGGTAAGTAAAAGGGGGTGGTGGGTGAGGGGGGTACTGATGCCTAAACATTTTTTACCTTAATACATGGAATGCATTAAAGAGGAAGTTAACCCTTCCAAAAAAATAAAATAAAAATAAACCCTGCAAGGCAATGGCATAATGAGCTAGTATAGGAAAAGAAAAAGTGCAGTGCTAAAACTATATCTAATGATAAATATTAAAGTGATTAAATACATAAACAGCAAAATCAGTGAAAATGTGCCTGAAAAAAATGGTGAAAAAATATACAGTGGAAAAATGATATATAGAGGATGAAAAAAATCAGCAAACATAAAAATCATAAATTCCAAATTCTTGTGTGAATAAAGTGCCCATATATGTATCAGAAATTGAATTAAGTGAATATATGATATGATGTGACTTGATGATTGTATTCGTACAATTTGACCACGTATAAAACCCGTCACCTCTATTCACCCAAAAAAGATGAAGGCTTACCAGATCCCCGGTGACCCCCTTATTAAGGGGGGTCAAACAATGCAAATTGGATCACAGATCCCGCTGAAGATGTCCAGGTGTTAAGGATTGCTGCAAGCTTCCAGGTATCTCCCACATGTCACAGGTGTCTCCTATTCCTCGGATACTCACTGTCAGCAGATCTCCAAACTGCACGCACTGTCCCCAAACACGTCTACACAATATTATAGTCATATGTAGAAGAGCTCCCTGTACATTGCAATGATCGCTGAAACCTGCATACAATGTCCCCTACCAGTTCATGGAAGCTTCCTTATTGGCATCATTGTCCCATGTCCCATAGCATACTAGCTCATTATGAATAACTTACCTGAGAACGAAGCCGCCCAAAGCGGTCCTTCTTCATCTTCGCTGCTGCCATGTATCTTCTGGGTCTCACGGCTCCGGCGCTGTGATTGGCTGGAGCCACGATGACGTCACTCCCGTGCATGCGCACGGGAGCCGCCACTAGTGGCATAACGCCATTAGCAGCGGTGCCTGTCTTTTTGCAAATATCTCCTAACCATGTAGGTTTAGGAGATATTTCTTGGACCTACAGGTAAGCCTTATTCTAGGATTACCTGTAGGTCAAAGTGGTCTGTAAGAGTTTACCACCACTTTAATGTAAACATGCTTAGGCTTTATAACCACTTTAAATTAGCCATTAAAGGATATCACTTAGAATTCAGACTTTCTGCATTCATCGTTAGCTAATACAAGACTCTAATACTGCTGCTGCATAAAAAATAAGAAAGAAATATGCACCAAACTTTAATGTCATCTATAAACATACTGGTACATCAGCAGCCCCTTAAAATACAGTGCCCCTAAATACAGTGCATACTGATTTATCTCTTATTACTATTTATGGTACATGTGAAATCTTACTGAGCAATTTCTTTCACAGAACATCAGCAGAGCCTTGCAGTGTTTTATTACAACAGCTGTCAATTTGTTTTTTATCGTTTTAATGCTTGTCAAAATTAGGGTATGTTTGTTACTGGGGTTCACAGAAAGGACAGGCATAAAACTGAAAGGAAGAGGAGCAGAGTTAAATGTTTAGAAATAATTTTATGCTTACCCCGTGTATTCTTCAAAAATCGAAATGAAAATCAAAGATGGTTCTGTAGACTGACTGGCTGCAATGCATATATTTTTAATGTTTAATTACCTACTGCTGGCCATAAATTATTGACTACATTGTATCTCAGAATTCAGAAAGAAATTTGCATGCCCAATGGGACTTTTTAGGTGCTGAATATTAGATAAATATACTATATTCCAAAATGTTTCCCTGATAAATAATATCACATATTATAAAGATAGTCAGTGGTGGTATAATACAAAGACATCCTACTTAGAAAGATACTCCAAAAAAGTACAACTTAATATAAATGTCACAATATAATCACAAACAACCTTTAATGAGACCATGTAGGGACATATTGCATTTGTAGTTTTTCAATGCGTTTCGTAATGTGCTTCATCAGGAAGAAGTACTATATAATTAAGATAACAATAACCCAGATAAAGCTGAAAAAACTTGCGCTATAGAGACCATTGTAAATTAAATTAAATAACAATACTAATGTGTACTTTGGGCTGCTGCTGTAATGCAAGGTAAAAGACCCAAAGTGAATGAAATGTGAATGTTATACTTAGCACTACTCCAATAAACAATAAACAATATATGATAAAATGCCTACATCAATATAATCAATAGGTGACGTAAACGGGTGACCCTGCCACCCTCTAATGCCACGGGGAAGCCATGGGGAAGTCCCAGTGGCATCAGAGGGGGGCAGGGTCACCCGGTTACATCACCGGGTGGCCCCGCCCTCAGTTATATAAGAGCTGTCACAGTGAAGATGCGTCAGGTGTCGGGAGCCTCCCAGGCGGGTTCTTTTTTTTTTCTGTCCATCGGGCGGCGTAAACTTACTCCGTGGGACATTTTTATTTTTTTATTTTTTAATAAAGGACTTGTCCCAAGCTGTCTCTTGTCTTTTTTACAATTTTTACACTTTTTTGTGAAATGGTAGGGGTACATTCACACAAGGGGAAGGCCAGGATCTGGGGCTCCCCTTGTTAAAGGGAGCTTCCAGATTCCGATAAGCTCCCTGCCCGCAGACCCCCACAACCACCAGGCAAGGGTTGTGGGGATAAGGTCCTTGTTCCAATCAACATTAAAGCATTAAAAAAATCACTGCTACCGAAAAAACGGCCGTTTAAAAAAAAATGTTTTGCATTGATACATGTCCCCTGGGGCAGGACCCAGGCCCCCAAACACTTTTCATGACAATAACTTGCATGTAAGCCTTAAAATTAGCACTTTAGATTTTTCATGTTGGTGTCCCATAGACTTTAACAGTGTTTCATCAGCTTTCAAATTTGCCGCAAATGCCACATATTTTTTATATTTCTTATTATTGAGTCTATGCATCTTAAAAAATTGCATGTTTTTTCCTATGGTTTATTGTTTTTGATCATACCTTATGGTTTATTCATGCCAGAGAAAAGTAGGAAGAACTGCACAGATGCTGAATAGGGATGGGCCCGGTGCTCGATTCGAACCCACGTTCGAATCGAGCACCGGGCGTTCGCTCGCTCGGCGAGCCCAGAACTATTTTGGCCGTTCACATCCCATTCGTGTGATGCGAGCGGCCCCGCAATGCATTGCGGCCAGTGCAGTGCATTGCTGGCTGATGATTGGCCAAGCATGCACTGTGATCCCGCATGCTTGGCCAATCACAGCGCCGGAAACTAGGAGAGCAATAATTGGCTACAGGCAGGACGCCTGTAGCCAATTAAAGCTCAGGGGCTTTAGTACACGCCCCACCATTTAAAAGGCCGCCACGCCGTCGGCCCCGGTCACATGTGTTCCGGCTTTAGGAGAGAGCAGTCTGCTGATTCTGTCTTTGCTTGATTGCTATTTCTTTGCTAAACCATTGCTACCTGAGTCATTCATCATTAGTGATCATTCATTGCTGCTGATTGCACAGTAAGTGTGTTATTAGCTGCTGCTGGGGATTAGTCTGGTGTGTGCGTACTGTTAGTACAGTATTGCAGTAGCACCAATCGCAGTGCTGTTAGCACAGCATTGCACCCCAACTTCTGTCCCAACCTTCTGTCCCATCCATATAGTACCTATAGTGTCTTTGTGTCAGCAGCACCCATATGACTTCTAGTGTGTTAGTGGCAGCACACAGAGCTCCTATATTTTCTTGTCTGCAGCACACATATAGTACCTATAGTGTCTTTGTGTCAGCAGCACCCATAGGACTTCTAGTGTGTTAGTGGCAGCACACAGAGCTCCTATATTTTCTTGTCAGCAGCACACCAATAGTACCTATAGTGTCTTTGTGTCAGCAGCACCCATAGGACTTATAGTGTGTTAGTGGCAGCACACAGAGCTCCTATATTTTCTTGTCAGCAGCACATCAATAGTACCTATAGTGTCTTTGTGTCAGCAGCACCCATAGAACTTCTAGTGTGTTAGTGGCAGCACACAGAGCACCTATATTTTCTTGTCAGCAGCACATCAATAGTACCTATAGTGTCTTTGTGTCAGCAGCACCCATAGGACTTCTAGTGTGTTAGTGGCAGCACACAGAGCTCCTATATTTTCTTGTCAGCAGCACACATATAGTACCTATAGTGTCTTTGTGTCAGCAGCACCCATAGGACTTATAGTGTGTTAGTGGCAGCACACATAGCTCCTATATTTTCTTGTCAGCAGCACACATATAGTACCTATAGTGTCTTTGTGTCAGCAGCACCCATAGGACTTCTAGTGTGTTAGTGGCAGCACACAGAGCTCCTATATTTTCTTGTCAGCAGCACACATATAGTACCTATAGTGTCTTTGTGTCAGCAGCACCCATAGGATTTATAGTGTGTTAGTGGCAGCACACATAGCTCCTATATTTTCTTGACAGCAGCACACATATAGTACCTATAGTGTCTTTGTGTCAGCAGCACCCATAGGACTTATAGTGTGTTAGTGGCAGCACACATAGCTCCTATATTTTCTTGTCAGCAGCACACATATAGTACCTATAGTGTCTTTGTGTCAGCAGCACCCATAGGACTTCTAGTGTGTTATTGGCAGCACACAGAGCTCCTATATTTTCTTGTCAGCAGCACACCAATAGTACCTATAGTGTCTTTGTGTCAGCAGCACCCATAGGACTTCTAGTGTGTTAGTGGCAGCACACAGAGCTCCTATATTTTCTTGTCAGCAGCACACATATAGTACCTATAGTGTCTTTGTGTCAGCAGCACCCATAGGACTTATAGTGTGTTAGTGGCAGCACACATAGCTCCTATATTTTCTTGTCAGCAGCACACATATAGTACCTATAGTGTCTTTGTGTCAGCAGCACCCATAGGACTTCTAGTGTGTTAGTGGCAGCACACAGAGCTCCTATATTTTCTTGTCAGCAGCACACATATAGTACCTATAGTGTCTTTGTGTCAGCAGCACCCATAGGACTTATAGTGTGTTAGTGGCAGCACACATAGCTCCTATATTTTCTTGTCAGCAGCACACATATAGTACCTATAGTGTCTTTGTGTCAGCAGCACCCATAGGACTTCTAGTGTGTTAGTGGCAGCACACAGAGCTCCTATATTTTCTTGTCAGCAGCACACATATAGTACCTATAGTGTCTTTGTGTCAGCAGCACCCATAGGACTTCTACTGTGTTAGTGGCAGCACACAGAGCTCCTATATTTTCTTGTCAGCAGCACACCAATAGTACCTATAGTGTATATGTGTCAGCAGCACCCATAGGACTTCTAGTGTGTTAGTGGCAGCACACAGAGCTCCTATATTTTCTTGTCAGCAGCACACATATAGTACCTATAGTGTCTTTGTGTCAGCAGCACCCATAGGACTTCTAGTGTGTTAGTGGCAGCACACAGAGCTCCTATATTTTCTTGTCAGCAGCACATCAATAGTACCTATAGTGTCTTTGTGTCAGCAGCACCCATAGAACTTCTAGTGTGTTAGTGGCAGCACACAGAGCACCTATATTTTCTTGTCAGCAGCACATCAATAGTACCTATAGTGTCTTTGTGTCAGCAGCACCCATAGGACTTATAGTGTGTTAGTGGCAGCACACATAGCTCCTATATTTTCTTGTCAGCAGCACACATATAGTACCTATAGTGTCTTTGTGTCAGCAGCACCCATAGGACTTCTAGTGTGTTAGTGGCAGCACACAGAGCTCCTATATTTTCTTGTCAGCAGCACACATATAGTACCTATAGTGTCTTTGTGTCAGCAGCACCCATAGGACTTATAGTGTGTTAGTGGCAGCACACATAGCTCCTATATTTTCTTGTCAGCAGCACACATATAGTACCTATAGTGTCTTTGTGTCAGCAGCACCCATAGGACTTTTAGTGTGTTAGTGGCAGCACACAGAGCTCCTATATTTTCTTGTCAGCAGCACACATATAGTACCTATAGTGTCTTTGTGTCAGCAGAACCCATAGGACTTATAGTGTGTTAGTGGCAGCACACATAGCTCCTATATTTTCTTGTCAGCAGCACACATATAGTACCTATAGTGTCTTTTGTGTCAGCAGCACCCATAGGACTTCTAGTGTGTTAGTGGCAGCACACAGAGCTCCTATATTTTCTTGTCAGCAGCACACATATAGTACCTATAGTGTCTTTGTGTCAGCAGCACCCATAGGACTTCTAGTGTGTTAGTGGCAGCACACAGAGCTCCTATATTTTCTTGTCAGCAGCACACATATAGTACCTATAGTGTCTTTGTGTCAGCAGCACCCATAGGACTTATAGTGTGTTAGTGGCAGCACACATAGCTCCTATATTTTCTTGTCAGCAGCACACATATAGTACCTATAGTGTCTTTGTGTCAGCAGCACCCATAGGACTTTCTAGTGTGTTAGTGGCAGCACACAGAGCTCCTATATTTTCTTGTCAGCAGCACACATATAGTACCTATAGTGTCTTTGTGTCAGCAGCACCCATAGGACTTCTAGTGTGTTAGTGGCAGCACACAGAGCTCCTATATTTTCTTGTCAGCAGCACACCAATAGTACCTATAGTGTATATGTGTCAGCAGAACCCATAGGACTTCTAGTGTGTTAGTGGCAGCACACAGAGCTCCTATATTTTCTTGTCAGCAGCACACATATAGTACCTATAGTGTCTTTGTGTCAGCAGCACCCATAGGACTTATAGTGTGTTAGTGGCAGCACACATAGCTCCTATATTTTCTTGTCAGCAGCACACATATAGTACCTATAGTGTCTTTGTGTCAGCAGCACCCATAGGACTTCTAGTGTGTTAGTGGCAGCACACAGAGCTCCTATATTTTCTTGTCAGCAGCACACATATAGTACCTATAGTGTCTTTGTGTCAGCAGCACCCATAGGACTTATAGTGTGTTAGTGGCAGCACACATAGCTCCTATATTTTCTTGTCAGCAGCACACATATAGTACCTATAGTGTCTTTGTGTCAGCAGCACCCATAGGACTTCTAGTGTGTTAGTGGCAGCACACAGAGCTCCTATATTTTCTTGTCAGCAGCACACATATAGTACCTATAGTGTCTTTGTGTCAGCAGAACCCATAGGACTTATAGTGTGTTAGTGGCAGCACACATAGCTCCTATATTTTCTTGTCAGCAGCACACATATAGTACCTATAGTGTCTTTGTGTCAGCAGCACCCATAGGACTTCTACTGTGTTAGTGGCAGCACACAGAGCTCCTATATTTTCTTGTCAGCAGCACACATATTGTACCTATAGTGTCTTTGTGCCAGCAGCACCCATAGGACTTATAGTGTGTTTGTGGCAGCACACATAGCTCCTATATTTTCTTGACAGCAGTTTACTTTGTCTCATAAAATACTGGTCAGTTTTTCATGAAGCATGTTCCAGGAGATTTTGTTTTTTGTAATTGCATAGTTTATTCCCAGGGTCTTCCACGCTGACGCTATAAATATTTTAGCAGCCAGAAGGATGAAAAAAATAGCAATGTTTGGGGATCTTGTCTCAAATGTCAGTAAGAAGTTCCATCTTAGTGTTTTTGGCAATATTAACACCAGTCACCAAAAATATAAGGATGAAAATTCTGATCCAGCATTGTTGGACCTTGGAGCAGGACCACCAGACATGGTACATGGTACCCTCTTGTCTACACCCCCTATAACATGGGGCTTGGCGTCTGGGTATATTTTTACGGTTCTAGATGGCAGATGGACTGCAAGTAATACAGGGTGCCTTGAAGGGGCCTTGCAGTTTACGCATGCGTTTGCAAATGTGTTCTAACTAAACTCATGTTTTTACTGCATACTGTTGGACAGGCTAATTTGGTTGGTAAGCAGACTGGTTGGTGAGTTGAGCTGGTAATTTTCTCTGGTTTTGTCTGTCATACATTTGCTCCTTGCAGTGAAGGTCAGTTATAGGTGGGGGCAGGGGCCATCTGTTTGTTATTTTTAAGTAAATTTGGTCAGGGGAGACACTGTGCACTATTTCTGATTGTCAGGCCCAATCTTCCATTTTTGATGTGTTTTTTGTGATTTTGTAATTAGTTTTGAACCAATATTGAAGCTTCACAAATGGCTTGAGTGTAGATTTAGAAAAATTGGTGCATTAATAATGTTTTGTAGCACATATGAGAGTGTGATTAGGTGATTAATTAAGTTAGATATTGCTTCTAAATTGATTGGACATAGCAGCTCACTGATTTAAATATACACAAAAATGGCCCGTGTATGTTGGTTTTCTATTTGTTTTAAAGTGTAAGTGATGCCAAAAGGGAAGAGATGATGAGGAATTTGCCAGATTTTAGGTTTGCTATCTGGTGTTTTTGCTTTTTTTATTTTGGTGGATCAGTAGTACCCCTTCTCATCAGTTTCCTGGCTTATTAGTACCCCTGCCAGGGCAATAGAAAAAAACGAATTTTGCAATACCAGATGGGCGGCTCTAGTAATTTTTTCTCCCATTTGTCTTAAATGGAATTTTGGCCTAAGTACAAAAATATTAGGCTGCATTCTTAAGCCCCACAAAGCACATGCTTCTGCATATCTACATGATAGTTATACAAAAAGTGACCCAATACTTGAACCACAGCACTAAGCACACAGAGAGAAAAGTGATTGGAATTAACACTCCCTTTTCATATGTGGGCTGCTACTATCATAAAAAAATAATAATAACATAAGTGTAAAAACTTTAAAACACTCTAGTAGGGCTCCTCCACTAACATTCACATCACATAAAATCACCCAGCGATACCTTAATTAGGGATGGTCCCGATGTTCGAGTCAAATGTAAGTTTGACTCGAACATCGGGTGTTCGTTTGCTCGTAGAACATACAAACATATGGGGTGCAGTGCATTGACAGCTGCTGATTGGCCAAGGCATACACCTGACCTGTATGCTTTGGCCAATCACAGTTCAATGTGTTGTGAGAGCCATGACTGGCCAAAGGCAGGCCTTTGACCAATCATGGCTCAGGGGCTAAGTCCACGCCCCACACTATATAAGGCTGCTTACACAGCGGTTGTATGTAGTGTGTTGTAGTGGAGAGAGATTAGGCAGATTAGTTAGTGGATAGAGCGTGTAGGCAGTGTAGAAAATATAATACAGTGCAGTCAGTGTAGAATATATAATACAGTGCAGGGGAGAGGAGGAATTATGGTATAGCAATGGGTGCCACAAGCACTTGCACCCAGTCTTCTAGCAGTACACCACCTGTTTATTTCACCAGGCAAATTTCACTACCCCAGTTGCTGAACCGTAAAAAAAATAGCCATCCACATGCTCAGCGTCTAAATACAAGCTTGGCCAAATTTCTAGCACTACAACTGCTGCCTTTTTAACTGGTAGACTCTGCCCCCTTTCGTGAATTTGGGGAATGTGCTATACCACAGTGGCAGGTTTCAAAAATAAATTTATTTTCACGTAAGGCCATTCCAGCTCTGTGTCATCAAGGCAATGTTTTGGCCTCGTTGGACAGGGCCGTCAGCAGCAAGGTTCACATTACTGCTGATTCATGGTCCAGCAGGCATGGTCAGGGATGTTACAGTTCCTTCACAGCGCACTGCGTAACTCTGCTGGCAGCTGGGAAGGATGCAGTACAAAGTTCAGTGCTGGAGCTTGTTCCACCACCATGCCTCCAAAAACCTGGTGGTGATTCTGCCACATCTGTCTGCTCCATCCACTCCTCTTCTTCTTCCTCTATGGCCTCTTCTGCTGAATTGGCCTCTGAACCAGCAGTGCTCTTTAACCACTTTCAGACCGGACCAATTTGCAGCCAAAGGACCAGGCCCCTTTTTGCGATTCGGCACTGCGTCGATTTAACTGACAATTGCGCGGTCGTGCGACGTGGCTCCCAAACAAAATTGACGTCCTTTTTTTCCCACAAATAGAGCTTTCTTTTGGTGGTATTTGATCGCCCCTGCGGTTTTTATTTTTTGCGCTATAAGCAAAAATAGACCGACAATTTTGAAAAAAATGCATTATTTTTAACTTTTTGCTATAATAAATATCCCCAAAAAATATATAAAAAAAAACATTTTTTTTTCCTCAGTTTAGGCCGATACGTATTCTTCTAAATATTTTTGGTAAAAAAAAATCGCAATAAGCAATTATTGATCGGTTTGCGCAGAAGTTATAGCGTTTACAAGATAGGGGATAGTTTTATAGCATTTTTATTAATAATTTTTTTTTTATTAGTAATGGCGGCGATATGCGATTTTTTTTGTGACTGCGACATTATGGCGGACACATCGGACATTTTTGACACATTTTTGGGACCATTGTCATTTATACAGCAATCAATGCTATTTAAATGCATTGATTCCTGTATAAATGACACTGGCAGTGAAGGGGTTAACCACAAGGGGGCAGTGTAAGGGTTAAGTATGCCTAGGGGTGTGTTTCTTACTGTGGGGGGGCGTGGCTGTCAGCTAGTGAATGCTGATCTCTGCTCCAATCACAGGGAGCAGAGATCGGTGTCACTAGTTGCTAGGCAGAACGGGGAGATGCTGTTTATCTCGGCATCTCCCCGTTCAGCCTTCCCGTGAGGCGATCTCGTGCGACCGATGGCACGGACAGGATAAAGGAAGGACTTATATATACGCCCTCCTGTCTGTACGTGCCATTCTGCCGACGTATATCTGTGTGCGCCGGTCGGGAAGTTAAGCATTCAAGGGGCTACGCAAGCAGCTAGGCTAAGATATGCCATGCGGTGCTTCAGGTGGTCTGTCTAGGGGACAGGAGTCATACCGGGGCAGAGACTCTGTCAGCTCTGTAGGGGCAGGCTCAGAGGTGGTTGACGCCATGGCAGCTTGAGCCAGGAATGGTTGTATGTGACAATGGCACCAACCTTCTCTCCACCCTCAGACAGGGACACTTGACACATGTTCCATGCTTGGCACACATCCTGAATTTGGTGGTGCAGCACTTCTTGAACCGGTACCCAGGCTTACACGATCTTCTGAGGCAGGCCAGAAACGTCTGTAGCTATTTCTGGCGGTCATACAATGGCAGTGCTCGGCTAGCTGAGATTCAATGGGAATTCCACCTGCCCACCAACCACCTCATTTGTGACATGCCCACCAGGTGGAACTCAACATTGGTAAGCGGCTGAACGGGCAGCAGAGGGCCATCAATGAGTACCTGTGTGAGTATGGCACAAGGACATGCTAAGGGGTGCTTGGCTTCTTTTCACCACGCCAATGGCTACTGATAAAGGATGCATGCCCTGTTCTATCACCATTTGAGGAGGCCACAAGGATGGTAACCATCGAGAATTCATGCATCAGTGACACTGTCCCTCTAGTCTTCCTGCTGGAGCACACACTTTGTGGAATCATGGACAGTGCACTTGAGGCAGAACAACGGGAGGAAGAGGAGGACTTCCTTTCCTCTCAAGGCCCCTGTCAGGGAAATCATGTGCATAATCGTACACAAAGACAGGCAAAAAGATGTGTACTTGCCAAAAAGAATTCTCAAGTGACATCTAGAGGTTCCGTAACTCGCACGCATACGCATAGGAATTTGCAAGTGACAACTACAACTAGACATTCCTGACTCACTAACATATTCCGTGCATTTGCTCATGCACATTAGCGTGAACGTGCATTAGTACTTGGCGCCCTTTGCCTATTTAAGCTGTCTCCATAGACCAGAAGATTGCTAAGTGGTTGTCAGCTTCTACCGTTTGTGACCTGATCCTGTGCTTGTTCCTGTGTATCCCCGGCCTGTTTGACTCTGCTCGGTCCTGGTTCCTGATACCTAACTGCTGACCTGGCTTGTGACCTGACTCCGCCTTCTGCCTACCGTTTCAGTACCTTCTTTGTTCGCTTGATACTGACCCTGGCCTGCCCTGACTCTCTGAATCAGATTCTGTACCTCTGCTGCTTGGCCATTACCGACTTCTGCCTGCCTGACCACCAAAGGCCCTGCTCTCCAGCTTGGCTGCTGTCTGTTGTCCTGCACCTGCCGCTGTGTACCTGCATCTGCCAGTCCACCAGTCTGCCTGCTGTTTTGCACCTGGTGGCGTGTATCTGCATCGGCCAGTGCACCAACCTGCCCACTGCTTGGCACCTGCTGAAAGTATCTTCTCTCCTGGATCTCCTACCAAGCACCCGTGCCACTCTATGCCCTGTTTTATCCTGTCATCACCTTCAGGAGAAACAGGACAGGAGGTGTAAGGGAATGCCTTCCCGTCAGCTCGGCCGCAACCAGGTACATGACATCACCCTTTATGCAAATACCATTCCTGCGGGGCTGATAAGCACAGAGCAGGAAGAGGAGGTGGAGGAGGATTGTGTCAGCATGGATGCAGAGGATAACATACAGCATGCTTCAAGGGATGATTTTCAGTCCCAAGAAACCCAAGAAGTTGTACGTGGCTGGGAGGAGGTAGTTCCTGACAATGTCATCCTTAGTGACCCAGAGGACTCAGAATCTCTTGCCCCCTCAAACTTACACTGCATGGACTCCCTGCGAAAGGACCCGAGGATTTGTGGTATCAAGAAGAGGGAACATTATTGGCTGGCAACCCTTCTTGAACTACATTACAAAGGTAAAGTTGCAGACCTCATCCTGCCTTCGCAGAGGGAGCAGAGGATGAAACATCTTCAGGATGCCTTGAAGAAAAATTTGTATAATGCCTTTCCACTGGACAACGTTATACTGAGGCTTTGTTCGGTCAGAGGAAGAATGGTGGAGAAGGCCGCCAGCTGATCAATGCCTTTCAACAATTCTTTAGTCCTCTGCGCCCAGGGCTGTTAGGTTTAAGCAAGCATCTGCATTATATGGTGCAGGAGTATCTAGGGGCAAGAGCAGACTTGGAGACCTTTCCAAATGAGCATCCACTGGGTTACTGTGTGTTAAGGATGGACCAATGGGCAGAACTTGCTCAATATGCAATCGAGCTACTCGCCCGCCCTGAATCCAGCATGCTTTCTGAATGGACATTCAGTGCTGCTGGAGGGTTTGTGATGGATCGCAGTGAGTTCGCCTGTCTACAGACTCCATTTATAGGCTGACATTTATCAAAATTAATCAGTCCTGGATCAGCAGCTATCTAGCCCCTGATGCTAATGTAACTAATTACATTTGCTAGGGATCTGGGATTCCTTAAAGACTGCTTATGCTTCCTATCCTATTTCTGAATCTGATTATGCTAGCTTCCAACAATATTTTTGGTTTAGGGCACCACCAACACCTAAGGCCCAATTTTCTCTGCACCACAGATGCATGTAATTTATTATTTTTATCATTTTTAACAGCAGGGCCCGCTCCTGCGCCCAACAAGAGTAACTGTGAGGGATTACAGTGTTTAGGTACCACCAACACCCAAGGCCCAATTTTTTATGCACCTGTTTGACAGATGCATGTAATTTCAATTTCTTTTTCTAATTTTTAACAGCGGGGCCCGTTCCTGCGCCCAACAAGAGTAACTGTGAGGGGTTACAGTGTTCAGGCACTCAGGTACTCGCCTAACACCCTAACTTTCTGGGCACTTAGTGGGATGTTCGCCCACTGAGTGCACAGTCAATAGGTTGTTAAGGCTTCCCCGCTGAGATCTAAATTTACCAACAATTATTGTACAAAAATTAATTTAAATTAAAAAAAGATTGGGGAAAAAATGGCTTGGGGGACTGGTATGGATTTTAACCACTTCCCTACCGGCACATTGTAAAATGTAACACTCCCTCCCCCCTGCAGCTCATCAGAGTACCCGAGTACATATCTGCAGCCCATGCTTTTTAGAATGTTATTTTTTAGAATTTAGGTGTTTTCATTCCAAAATGGGGTAATTTTGTGGGTAATTCCACTGTCCTGGTGCTCCAGGACCTTCAAAAGTGTGATAGATAGGAATGAAGTTAGATGTGTCATTTATGCTCTTAGCACCCCTGAAGGTACTACTTGTTGGGCCTCTGTATGTGGCCAGGCTGTGTAAAAGTCTCACACATGTGGTATCGTCATACTCAGGATGAGTAGCAGAATGTGTTTTGGGGTGTAATTTTTGCTATATATATGATATGTGTTAGAAATATCTTATAAATTGACAACTCTGTGTAAAAAAAATATACGTTTTAATTTTCATTAAAAAGAATGAGTTTCATTTTATTTCCACGTATTCTGAATACTTGTGTAAAAAAATTAACCATTCAAAAAACTCATTATGCCTCATAGAATATACGTTGGGGTGTTTGTTTTACAAAAGGGGGTCATTTTGTGGGTAATTTCAATGTCCTGCTGCTCCAGGGCCTTCAAAAGTGTAATAGGTCGTTAGGAAATTAGAGGTGTAATTTATGTTCCAAGAACGCCTGACGGTGCTCCCTGCATGTTGGGCCTGGCACACATGTGGTATCATCATATTCAGGAGGAGTAGCAGAATGTGTTTTGGGGTGTAATTGGAAGTATACATATGCTGTGTGTGAGAAACAACTTGTTATTATGACAATTTTGTGAAAATAAAATTCTTAATTTTCCCAAGAATTGTGGGAAAAAATTACAATTTCAAAAAAACTCACCATGCCTCTTTATAAGCCTCTATAAATACCTTTGACTGTCTACTTTTCAAAAAGGGGTCATTGGGGGGTATTTGTACTTTCCTGACATTTCAGGGCCTCAAGAAATGAGATAGGCCGTCAGTGCATCAGGTGTGATCAGATGTGATCAATTTTTAATGATTTGCACCATAGCTTGTAGACTCTATAACTTTCACAGAAACTAAATAATATCCACTAATTTGGGTTATTTTTACCAAAGAGATGTAGCAGTAGAAAATGTTGTCCCAAATTTAAGAACAAAAACGACTTATTTGTGAAATGTTATCATAGAAACTAAAAAAAAAAAAGTGTTTTTTTCTCAAAATGTTCGCTCTTTTTTAATTTTATTTATTTAAAAAAAAAACAGTGTTGATTAAATACCACCAAAAGAAAGCTCTATTTGTATGAAAAAAATGATAAAAATGTTGTTTGGGTACAGTGTTGCATGACTGAGTAATTGCCATTCAAAGTGTGAGAGCACTGAAAGCTAAAAATTTGTCTGGGCAGGAAGGGAGTATAAATGTCCTGTATTGAAGTGTTTAAATACATACCAGCCCTTAAGGGCCTGGTATGGACTGGGGGGACCCCACACCATTTTTTTCATTTTTCCTCATCTATATTGCAGGGACCCGGCAATACATTACAGCCGCAAGCAAGTTCAAATTACATTTTTTCCTTTAGAAATGTCATTATTGCTGTGGCATGTTCTATACATTGCACAGATGCACCACTTTACAGGCAGACTAAGGGGACCTCCAGGCACAATATTTAAAGGAATATTTATTTTTATTGTTTCACTTTAAGCATCGATTAAAATTTAAAAACAATCGTTTTATAAACTTTTTTTTGCATTGATACATGTCCCCTAGGGCAGTACCTAGGACCCCATACACTTTTTATGGCAATGACTTGCATATGAGCCTTTAAAATTAGGACTTTTGATTTTTCATGTTCATGTCCAACAGACTTTAATAGGGTTTGCATGTTTGCTAGAACTTTTTGTTTGTTCGAGGTGTTCTGGTGCGAAGCGAACTGGGGGTTGTTTGGCACATCCCTATTAATGAGTAAATCAAGTCAATTAAAGTGAAGTGTCTCTAAGAGAGTTAGAATCCTTAGGATGGTAAACTGGGATCTTGATGTTCAATAATGGTCCCGTGAATCCAATCACCAAAGCCACACCAAGTAAATATCACTCCCCTTTGACACCGCACTCACCATAAATAGCCTATAAAATTAGCAGTTTGGGGGCGTGGCTTGGCGCGCAGCGAGGATGGCGGCTTGTTAGAGGAGCTCCGGAGAACCCGCGGTCTCAAGCCGACCATTCTGCACCCTAGCTCCCAAGAATGAGCAAACAGAACAACCGAACACCGCACACCCGATCCCGCCGTTCGGCGACGGCCTCACAAGGCAGGAACATTTCGGATCTCTTCAGATCGCAGTCACTATCCAGGAGCAGCGTGGCAGAAGCCAAGATGGCGCCGGCTCATGCTGAGGACGACTTCAGTGAGGACTCCCAGTCCGCGGCGGAGGACAATGGTAGGAGCCACTTACATTCCCAGCACCCACTAACATACGCCGACATGTCCATGTTTGCAGCGGACATAAAATCCACGTTCTCTGCAGCAATAACAGACCTAAAGTCCAACCTGCTAGTGCTGACAGAGAAGATGGCGGCAGCTGAAACGGCGGGGAAGCACAGGGAGAAAGCCATACATAGACTGGAGAAAGTCACCTATTCACACTCCAATCATTTTATAGAGATGAATAGACATTTGGAGGACCTTGATAACAGGGGGAGGAGGTGTAACATACGGGTCAGAGGGGTGCCGGAATCGGTGGATAATGACCAAATTGTACCTGCACTACAGAGGGTCTTTAATAGCTTACTGGAGAGGCCTGAGGACACTGAGATAGAGTTTGTAAGAGTGCACAGGGCCCTGAGAGCACGAGGCCCAGACAACATGCCCCCACGTGATGTCATCTGCTGCTTACAGAGCTTCACACTGAAAGAAGACATCATGCAGAAAGCACGCCGCAATGATCAAATTGTGTTTAATGGGGAAGTAATAATGCTCTTTCAGGACCTGTCCCAAATAACTTTGAAGAATCGCAGAGCCCTGAGACCCTTACTGGACAGGCTACGGGAAAGAGACCTGCGGTATACCTGGCGCTTCCCCTTTGCCTTATTGGTGTCACACAACGGCAGACAACACACATTGAGATCACCGGACGACTTGCCGGAGTTTTGTAATGCTCTGCAGCTGGGGGACATCGAGTTGCCAGACTGGTACCAAGAATTTCTTCTTCCACAGGTCCAAAGGAGCCCGTCTGTCTCCCCTTTTGCCTCACCCGACAAGAGACCAGCCAAGAAGCTAAAGCAAAGCAGACAGGGGGGGCACCCCCCTGGCACACCCAGAGCCCGCCAACCTGGAGCTCCGGAGGACCCATGACCGAAGGACGAGACCCCTGTTTTTTGATCACACCTATGTGGTTTCAACATCTCAGGTTCAGTGTTTTGTTTTAGTTTTAGTTTTCTTTCCTTTGGTTTTTTCTTTTGCTTGCTGGCTCCCCCCCACATCTATTAGCACCCAAGGACATACCCAGATGTCCACCTACCACGTACTGACACTACTCGGTTGCCCAAGGGGGGAGCAGGGGCATACACTCCTGTTCAGCTTGACACCCGGAAGGCCCCTCAAACGTGCCCATCTACCTGAGAGGTGAAAAGGCCCCAACATGTCTGACTGCAGAATACACTTCTCAAGCAAAATACAGATGGACTGGACAGAGGGAGTCACTTTCCCTGACATCTCCGGGGATGTGCACTGATCCCCGGGCGCAACTCGCAGCTAAGATCAATGCGAACCAGACTTTACTAATGAGTGGTAACACTGTAAACTAGCATACCTTTACTTATTTTGCTTTGTTTTGCTTTTTATTTTATTTATTTATTTTATTTATTTTATTTATTTTATTTTATTTTATTTTATTTTATTTTTTATTTATTTTATATATTTTATTTATTTTATTACCTTTTTTGCCCTACGGTTTTGTCCTCCTCTGACGGGATACAAGGTTTACGCCTAGGATTGAGAGTCTAGACTATACAAATTCACTCTTGGGTGAAGTTCGCGATTCTTCCGGGGGGGGGGGGGGGGGGGCGGTTGGCCGGTGGCCGGGGCGGGATATGGATCCCCAAAATTAATTGGGGTGGTACCCCGCCTGGGGTGCGCCGGCTGGCGCCCTCCTGCCCTCACTAATTGGAGGAGTCTTTGGTTGTTCTGTTGATTAGCACTTATAATACGGTGCAGAATGGTTTGATATAGCACGTTTTTTGTTTAAACTCAATTGCAGAAAAGAGGCCGCGGGCCTCCCCCACCTCCGCCACTATAGTTACATTTTTTTTTCCTTTTATTCCTTGTACCAGGACTGGTACTGAGGGGTAATTTACTCCTGTCTCCCTCTCCATACTGAGATTGACACAGGATATCCCTGCTGCCACCTCCCACTACCCCACAAGGTACACCCAGGGAGGCCTTAGTCCCTGGTTAGTACTCCTAATCAGACCTCACGGATAGAATATCTATTCGAAGGCAGTATAACGTAATCCTCTCCTTCTCTATTTTCTCCTTTCCGCTACTCTTCCCTTTCTCTTTCTCTTAACCGGTAGATCTATACGCGTTGGTGGACATCACTTGAAAGAATACCATACTGTAATTACATATCTCCTGTTTAGTGTCTTCCATAGGTACCGACTCTCCGAATCTGTCCAGGGCGGTGCAATGGCATACTCATCGATGGGCCACTGCCCCACAGTGATATCTCACAATGTCAGAGGTCTGAATACCCCTGAAAAACGGATCGCCCTCCTAAGGGAACTCAAGAAAGGTAGGCCTCACTTCGCCTTCTTGCAAGAGACGCACTTTAGAACAAGCAATGTACCCAGGCTCACTGATTCCTACTTCACTACAGTATATCACGCTACCAATGACTCGGCTAAGTCGAAAGGGGTCTCTATACTAATTAGCAAGGAGGCCAACTTTGAACTGACGGACAAACTGATAGACCCTGAAGGGAGGTTTATCTTCCTGAAGGGGAAATATTGTGGGGTACCAGTGACATTGGCTAATGTTTATTTCCCGAATACCTCACACCTGACTTTCTGCAGACGGGTAATGGGGGAGCTTGGAGTGTTTGGCTCGGGACGCATAATCCTGGGCGGGGACTTCAACCTCCCCCTAAACCCTCTAACTGACACATCGACTGGCACATCATACATTAGATACAGAGTACTGAAGAGCCTGAAATCAATCCTGTCCTCGATGCATCTGGTGGATACCTGGAGATATCTACACCCAGATGGGAAGGACTTTACTTTTTATTCTGCCCCCCATGCCAGGTATTCAAGAATTGATTACATTTTCATTTCACGAAAGGACCTACATTTAGTGGAAAGGGCAAACATTGGCATACAATCCTTCTCGGACCATGCCCCCGTCTCTCTTTCGCTGGCCTCTGATGTACCCACACATAAGAGACAGTCTTGGCGGCTGAATTCCTCGCTTCTGACAGACTGTGAATTATTGCCAAAACTCACCAAGCAATTGCAAGAATTTTTTGGCTTTAATTCAATACCAGAAACAGACCCCTTGATGACATGGGAGGCACACAAATGTTACATGCGAGGGGAATTGATGAGGGCAGGAGCTAAGCGAAAGAGGGACAGGGAAAAACAGATCTCAAACTTAATAGATAGAATCTCACAACTAGAGCTACAACATAAGCAATCCCTCACCAAACAGACGGCGACTGAATTACTCGACACCCGAAAATCCCTACAACAAATATTAGATGCCACCACTAAACGGTTCCTGTTTTTCAGGAAAAAAGTATATTACGAACATGGGGACAAAACAGGCAAATTCTTAGCCAGAGCCCTAAAAGACCCCCGCCTTAGCAACAAAATTAAGGGTATACGAAATAAACAGGGAACGTTAGATCAGACGGATGAGCAGATTGCACAACATTTCCACTCTTACTACTCCAATCTCTATAACCTACCGAACCCCCACAAACCACCCGACATGCCAGGAACCAGAACACAAGCAATTCATGAATACTTGCGCGGGGCAGAAATGCCCATACTACACGCCACTGACACTGAACTCCTTGAACGGCCCATTGAGGAAATAGAAGTTAAAGCGGCAATAAAAGATATGAAGAATGGGAAAAGCCCGGGTCCTGATGGCTTCTCCTCTATATATTATAAGACCTTTCTAGACAACCTGACTGGCCCACTTCTAAAAGCTCTAAATTCATTTTCTACACCCAGGGAAGTCCCTCCGACGTTCCTTGGGGCACACATAACAGTCCTGCCCAAACCAAACAAAGATCCAGAACACTGTCCTAGCTATAGACCAATTTCGCTACTGAATCTTGATGTTAAAATTCTGACCAAAATATTAGCGAACAGACTTAAACCCCTCCTTCACACCATCATAGGCCCAGAGCAGGCAGGATTCATGCCAGGCAGAGAGGCAAAAGACAACGTAACAAAGGCACTAAACCTTGTATATGCAGCTAGGGAGCGAAAGATCGAGGGCCTTCTCCTGTCTACAGACGCGGAGAAGGCCTTCGATCGAGTAGCATGGGACTACATGTTGGCAACGTGCGAACATGTTGGCCTAGGTACCCACATGATGAATTGGATCTCGGCGATATACCAAAACCCGTCAGCAAAACTACGAATCAATGGAACCTTATCCGAAACGATAAAAATAACCAATGGTACAAGACAGGGGTGTCCCCTCTCGCCATTCCTCTTCATCATCTCGTTGGAACCTTTTATTAGGAAAGTGAAGTTATCACCAGATATTGAGGGTTTCTGGGTGGGTCAACAGGAATTTAAAATCGCTGCATACGCCGATGATTTGCTATTCTTCCTGACGAAACCTCTCACGTCAATTCCCACATTGCTGAGGGAGTTCACGGTGTACGGGTATGTTTCCTACCTAAAGATCAATTATACGAAGTCAGAGGCGATGAATATCACCATGACAGAGAATACACTATATAGCGCACAACTAAATAGCACCTTTAAATGGATATCCTCTGCCATGAAGTATCTCGGCGTATGGCTAACCCCACAGCTGTCTCAAATTTTCAAGAGAAACTTCCCACCCATGCTCAAAATCATAAGACAAGATTTGTTGTCCTGGCATACTAACAAAAATTTCTCATGGTTCGGGAGGGCAGCCATCTGTAAGATGTCGATATTGCCCAGAGTGCTGTATCTATTCCGGACCTTACCCGTCCTGATTCCACAGTGTTTTTTTCAAAACTCTACAAACAATCCAGCTTGAGTTTGTCTGGGCACACAAGCGCCCGAGGATCAAATTTGAGTTAATGACTAGGGCAAAAGAGAGAGGGGGAATGGGCTTACCCGACTATAAACAATATTATCACGCCTCACATATGACAAGAATCCTGGATTGGCATTGCCACCAGGACACTAAAGACTGGGTCCCCCTAGAAAATGAGTTAAGCCCGATCCCCCTGAGGTTCTCCCCATGGGTCTCGATGAAAAATTACCCACCGACCCTACGACAACATCCCCTTCTGAATACCACCCTATCTATATTCCATTCAATCATTAAAAAGACAAACGTATCCTCACCCTTAAGCCCCTTTACGCCACTTAAAGACAACCCGGACTTTCCACCAGGGGTAGCGAACCGTGCGTTACAGAAACAAGGCGAGAATACACCTTTGCTCACCAGACACTGTTTTGATAACGTCCTTATTAAGGACTACCAGAAACTGAAAGTAGAGGCCCATGTGCAGGATCTGCCCCTATGGACATACTTTCAGATACGAAGCTATGTAAACGACGCATGACGCAAAATGCACTTTACTAGACAAATGACAGATATGGAATCAGTGTGCCTGGAGGGGGCCCCAATTCCCAAAGCTACTTCCTTGGCATATGCCTGGCTTCAGGCCTCAGTACCGCACGCCCTGGACAGATTTCGGAAGAAGTGGTCGGAGGAACTTAACATGGAAATAACAGATACACAATGGCAAAAAGCCTGTATACTAGCACATAAGTGCTCCCTGAGCACCAGAATGCAGGAAACTGCGTATAAATTGCTTACACATTGGTATGCCACACCGGCCAAGCTACTTAAGTGGTTCACCCAAACCTCGGATCTTTGCTGGCGATGTGGACAAGACAAAGGTACGATTTTGCACATCTGGTGGCATTGTCCTCATATCACACGATTCTGGGAAAAAGTGGTGACAATTATTCGCCATGTCACAGATACCTCGTTGAAACTGGATGCGGCCGGCTGCCTCCTTCATGTTACCGACTTCTCACTCTCCAAATACAAGAAATCCTTGTCCAAACATATGCTTAACGCGGCTAAAACGCTCATACCATTATACTGGAAATCTACTAAGGTCCCCTCTGTTAAAGAGTGGCTCCATAGGATAGGGGACATATGTAACATGGAGGAGACAAGGGCCCAGTCCAATGATGATGTGGATGGATACCACAAAACTTGGGCCCCTTGGGTTGCTTTTAGATTTTCTGAAGAATATGAGAAACTTAACCTACCCAACCTTGGCTGAAAAATAATATCCCACTTCTGGGGAGGTATGCGAACAAACTGCCCATCATGCAAAAGCTTAGATAGTGAACTGAATTACATATATAACTGAAATGTGCCCCAATACTTAGGCTACCATGTATGACTACCAACCCCCTATTCCTCTCTTCTCTGTCCCATACATCTAACTACTCTCTTCCTTTCTCTCACCTTTTCTATACTCATCTATATCTCCTGACATTAAATGTCACCTGTTTTAATCTTACTCGCCACCATAATGCTGACATAGAAGGTAATTATAATGCGATCAATCTGAGAACTAGACATGTGATCTGAGCATCGACTGATATAACGAAAAGACCTCTTTAGACCGCTCACAGCTAATGTTGAATGTTAATTTGTTTTGAATCTTAAATGTTCCTGGTTTATTATTGACTGCCAACACAAAAAATGTACAGACAGGATTGTACCTGTCTTCAAGTTATGTGATCACCTGTAATGTAACTTACCTTCAATAAACCTTTTGAATGGAAAAAAAAAATAAAATTAGCAGTTTGTCTATATCACAAACAATATTTCATTGAAGGGCTGGTAATTTGCAGCATGATATACATCAAGCGCTGTAACTTAAACAGGGAACAAAACAACACAACATAGTGTAATTCCATTCGGATTTTTATTTAGAATAAATCTCCCCCCATTAAAATCACACTTACAAATCCGGCACTGATGCGTTTTGTCATTGTGTGAGGGTGTGACATCATGGTGCTGCTGGCCGGTATTTGTAAGACATCATCACTAGTGCTTAACTCTTTGTAGTGCTATGAGCTCCAGATTTTAACCCACAGCGCTATAGGCTGAAGTTCAGAGCCATCTGCAGCGCACTAACCGCACTATAGCTCGTTCAGGCATAATTTTAACCAAACTGGTACTTTACCTACAATCAGATCATAATATACATCTAATGATAAATTAACCCTTTGTCATCTCTAGGGTTATAATATATCCCATAACTAGGGATGAGCCGAACACCCCCGGGTTCGGTTCGCACCAGAACCTTCGAACGGACCGAAAGTTCGCATGAATTTTCGAACCCTATTCGTTACAATGGACGCGAACGTTCAAAATCAAAATTGCTAATTACAACGGACAATATGCATGTTAATGTCATAAAACAGGTTTGGGGACCTGGGTCCTGCCCCAGGGGACATATATCAATGCAAAAAGAACTTTTAAAAACTAACGTTTTTTCGGGAGCAGTCATTTTAATGATGCATAAAGTGAAAAAAAAAGTGAAATATTCCTTTAAATATGGTACCTGGGGGGTGTCTAAAGTATGCCTGTGAAGTGGCATGTGTTTCCCGTGTTTAGAACTGTCCCTGCACGAAATGACATTTGTAAAGGAAAAAAATTAGCCATTTAAAACCACTTGCGGCTTTAATGTCATGTCTTGTCCTGGCCATATGGCTGAAAATCCTTGAGAAAAATTGCATGGCTACCCCATCACCCCCCCCCCACCCCAGCCCCTTTGGGTCTTGTATGGATATTAAGGGGGACCCCGCACCCAAAATAAAACCCTATACCTACAACCCTATATACTCTGAACAGCAGTATATAGGCGGTGTAAACAAGAGAGGGACTGTAGGTTTGTTCTTAAGTAGAATCTGAACAGGTACATTATGAAGTGTAGCTCCATCCCAAAAAAATCTATTTTTAAGCTTTTTGGAGAACATAGGGAGGGGTTATCACCCCTGTAACATTTGCTGTCTTTGCACATCTGTTCAGAACATTTCACCTCACTTTCCATCCCAATGACAAATGTTTTTGGAAAAGTGGGTTTTTAATTGAAACAAGGATTGGTGATAAAGCATCAGTAGAGAGGAGATACCTTTTTCCCAAATTAAATCTAACAGGATAGAATTTCCCTTCCTAAGGGTAGATTTCCTCTCACTTCCTGTTTTCTCCTTCCGTTTTCAAGTAGGAATTGTTTGTAAGTTGGATGTTTGAAAGTAGGGGCCTGCCGTATATACTCTGCAGAAATTTGCCCCATTAGATGTTGGTGTAGCCACAACACTGTAAGCCCTCACAGTTACTCTTGGTGGGCACAGGAATTGGCCCTGCTGTGAATTATTAGATCAAGATTTGTAATTGCATGCACCTGTTGAACAGGGCAGAAAAATTGGGCCTTTGGTGGTGGTGGACGGTGTTGCCACAAGACTGTAAGCCCTCACAGTTACTCTTGGTGGGCGCAGGAATGGGCCCTGCTGTGAGTTATTAGATCAAGATTTGTAATTGCATGCACCTGTTGAACAGGGCAGAAAAATTGGGCCTTTGGTGGTGGTGGTGGACGGTGTTGCCACAAGACTGTAAGCCCTCACAGTTACTCTTGGTGGGCGCAGGAATGGGCCCTGCTGTGAGTTATTAGATCAAGATTTGTAATTGCATGCACCTGTTGAACAGGGCAGAAAAATTGGGCCTTTGGTGGTGGTGGTGGACGGTGTTGCCACAAGACTGTAAGCCCTCACAGTTACTCTTGGTGGGCGCAGGAATGGGCCCTGCTGTGAGTTATAGATCAAGATTTGTAATTGCATGCACCTGTTGAACAGGGCAGAAAAATTGGGCCTTTGGTGGTGGTGGTGGACGGTGTTGCCACAAGACTGTAAGCACTCACAGTTACTCTTGGTGGGCGCAGGAATGGGCCCTGCTGTGAGTTATTAGATCAAGATTTGTAATTGCATGCACCTGTTGAACAGGGCAGAAAAATTGGGCCTTTGGTGGTGGTGGTGGGCGGTGTTGCCACAAGACTGTAAGCCCTCACAGTTACTCTTGGTGGGCACAGGAATGGGCCCTGCTGTGAGTTATTAGATCAAGATTTGTAATTGCATGCACCTGTTGAACAGGGCAGAAAAATTGGGCCTTTGGTGGTGGTGGTGGACGGTGTTGCCACAAGACTGTAAGCCCTCACAGTTACTCTTGGTGGGCGCAGGAATGGGCCCTGCTGTGAACTATTAGATCAAGATTTGTAATTACATGCCCCTGTTAAACAGGGGCTGAAAAATTGTGCCTTAGGCACTGGTGCTGGTGCCATAACACTGCAACCCCTCACAGATACTGTACTTGGAGCACAGCAGTCAGACCTGTTGCGAAGCATTGCTTAAAAAATTGTAATTAGACGCCCCTGTTAAACAGGGGCTGAAAAATTGTGCCTTAGGCAACGGTGCTGGTGCCACAACACTGCAACCCCTCACAGATACTGTACTTGGAGCACAGCAGTCAGACCTGTTGCAAAGCATTGCTTAAAAATTTTTAATTACACGCCCCTGTTAAACAGGGGCTGAAAAATTGTGCCTTAGGCAACGGTGCTGGTGCCACAACACTGCAACCCCTCACAGATACTGTACTTGGAGCACAGCAGACAGACCTGTTGCGAAGCATTTTTAAAAAAAATTGTAATTACACGCCCCTGTTATACAGGGGCTGAAAAATTGTGCCTTAGGCACTGGTGTGGTGGCACCCAGAAAAAAAAATGTTCTTCCAAGCTATCAAGGAATGGATCATTGAGGAGGAGGAAGAGGATAGTCAGTGAAAATAACAGGACAGTCACTCAGCATCAGCATAGGCAGTCTTGAAGGGATGTGACATTATAAATGATTCCGTTATATCCGCTTCAAGTGCCTGGTAGCTGGTGGTGATCCAAGACTGATTCATCTTTATGAAGGTCAGTCGATCAACCGAGTCGGTGGACAGGCGCACCGTGTGATCGGTGACAAATCCTCCAGCAGCACTCAATGTGCGTTCGAAAAGAACGCTGGATGCAGGACAGGCCAGTAGCTCAATTGCATACTGTGCAAGCTCTGGCCAGTGATCCATCCTCAAGACCCAGTAAGCCAGAGGATTTTCGGTGGGAAAGGTGTCCAAGTCTGACCTTGCCCCTAGGTATTCCTGCACCATGTATATCAGACGCTGGCGATGGTTGCTGGAACAGATCATACCTTGGGGCTGCGGACTAAAAAATTGTCTGAACGCATCGGTCAGACGTCCATCTTCCCCACCGCTCCTTCTGCTACTGACCGAAGCCTCAGCAACTTGTCGTCCAGGACCAGGAGTTTGTAACCTCCCAGTTTCTGGGAACGCGTTGCACAGACCTTTCTGCAAGGCCTCCCTGAGATGTCTCATCCTCTGCTCCCTCTGCGACGGCAAGATAAGGTCCGCAACCTTACCCTTGTACCGTGGATCAAGGAGAGTGGCCAGCCAGTAATGGTCCCTCTCCTTGATCCGAAGAATACAAGGATCCTTCCGCAGGCTTTGCAGGATCAGGGAGGCCATGCAACGTAGGTTAGCTGAGGCATTTGGTCCGGAGTCTTCTGGGTCACTGAGGACGACATGATCGCCAGCCACCTCCTCCCAGCCACGTACAAGACCACTGGTTTGTTGGGACTGTACATCATTCCTAAAAGACTGCTGCTGCTGATGCGGACTTTGGCCGGCGGATTATCCGTCCGTGCGTGTGTGGGCAAGTCCGCACGTGTGTGGGCAAGTCCACACGCTCGGAAAGTCCAGCGGACCCAGCTGGAAAGTCCGGCGGGATTGTCCGCTGGACTAGGTCCGCCGGCAAAAGTCCGCACGTGTGTACGCGGCATTACAATTACTAAATTTGTGTCCTTTTTTTTCCTCACAAATAAAGCTTTATTTTGGTGGTATTAAATCACCACTGTGCTTTTGTTTTTTTGCGCTATAAATAAAAAAAAGACTGGACAATTTGTAAAATACTGCATTTTTCTTTGCTTCTGTTATAAAATGTTGAAAATTAGTAACTTTTCTTCATAAGTTTTGCCCAAAAGTTATACTGCTAAATATCTTTGGTAAAAATAACCCAAATCAATGTATATTATGGTGTGGCCCTGGAGCACCAGGACAATGTACATGCCAACAAAATTACCCTATTTTGGAAGGAAAACACCCCAACATCTATTCTACAAGGAATGATAATGATAATGAGTCTTTTGAACATGTCATATTTTTCCACAAGTTTTTGGAAAATATGGAAAGAAAATGAAAATGCATGTTTTTTACACAAATTTGTCTATTTATAAGATATTTCTAACACATAGCATGTACAAAATGACACCCTAAAATACATTTGGCTATTCCTCCTGAGTATGGTGATACCACGTATGAGACCTTTACAAAGCCTGGCCACATACAGAGGCCCAACATGCAAGGAGCATCGTCAGGTGTTCTAGGGATTTTTTGACAATCTATAATGTAAGGAAACGTGGGAAGTGTAGAGTTACCCTTTAAGATTTAATAGTATTGTACAAAGATGTTTTTCTGTTTTTCTGTAGAAACTGTAATTCTGTTTATCTCACACTCACACATTCCCATAACAAGTTTTAGTTCTCATGGCAAGTTTGCTTCTAGTGGCGGGTCTGCTTCACATAACAAGTTTGCTGTTCTGTGCTTCTATATTACCAAAACATACTGGGAACCTTATCAAGGACATATATTGCGTGAGACATTTTTAGAGTAAATATGATGTTGAGTCTGAAGGAAGAAATATTATGAATCTTGCAGATCAATATTGAATTGTATAACAAAATGCTTAAATGCTTGAATGTGATTGGTTGTTCAATTGCGTTCTTCCCCCATTGTTCTTTTTATGATTCAATCCTTGCGCCCCTCTGCTGCAGCCACTGCCCCCAGGCAAGTGTTACACTGAGGAAATGACACGGACCTTTGCGGTCTTTGGCCAGTGCTCCAGCACTAGGTTTACCAGATCATAAGAAATCCTTTGTGCTTTACTGTATAGTCAGGGGCCCTGCGCTGGCTACAGTACTGGCCCAAGCGCATGGTACCCACTACCGACCCGTGGCTTATCTATCCAAAAAACTCCCCGTTCAGATACAAGGACTGCCAGCTTGCCTACAAGCTGTTGCTGCCTGTGGCAGTAAACATGACAGTAAAAGAAACATTTAAAATCACTTTAGGAACTGATACTACATTGTACACAACACAAACTGTAGTGCACCTTTTACAAAACATTTCTACATCTACTGACTACATAAATGTTTTTTTGGACGGCAGCTGTTCTAAGCGATACTGTATGCTGTAGTGACTTTACCAGACATAATATAAGAACCGAAACCACTAGCAGCGACTTCAGCTCAGCAGCCAGAGCTCTATGCTATGACACATGCCTGTTAATTATTCAAAGGACAAAAAGTAAACATTTACACTGACAATAGATACACTTTTGGGGTCTTTTGGGCCCGCGGGTACAAGACAGTGGATAATAAGCAAATCTCAAATCAAGTCTGGGTAGAGGATTAAGTGCACTCCATTTACCCTCAAAATGGAAACAACTTAAGGGTCAGAGCAGCCAAAATTGCTGCTGAGGAGACAATCCTCAGAAGTGGGAATCAACCCTCCAATTGTTTTCTACAGATTTTTCGTCCCCAAGTTTCCCAGCCCGAGCCAGAAGAATTGTCTTCTGTTGGGAGTCACATGGTTTGACACACAACCCGGACGGCTTGTGGTCAAACAAGGAGGGGATCATAGGTATTCCAGAAACAGTAGCTCCTTTGATTTTATCTTATCTCCTTGGCCCCAGGCACATAGGTAAGAAACCCCTACAGCAACTTGCTTAACTTGTGTCCAGAATAATGTTCAGGGACACATAGGCCCATTAAAAGACTTACAGATTGATTTGACACACATGCCCAAACAGAAAGGTAATATCAAATATCTTTGCGTAATAATACGCCATTTTGCCATTTTCCTCATGTCCGGAAGTTATTTCCGTAACAGGAGAGACCACAGGGATAGCTACCAGGTGTTTGGTCAAACATTGGATTAGCAGGTTTGGTCTGCCAGCTACCATATACTCTGACCAAGGGCCCGCTTTTACAGCAAAACTTACCAAAGAGTTAGTGAGAGTTCTAGGGATACAATGGAAGCTCCACATCCCTATCACCCCCAGAGTGCAGGATTAGTGGAGAGAATGAATAGAAACATTAAAGACAAAGACCACCCCCCATGCTAGGACAGGACTGTCCCCCTTTTGAGATCCTTATTGGAAGACCCGCTCAAAGAGCCCCTAAGATAGGCGAGGAATCTAACTTGCATTCCTTACAGGAAGAGCACGTGAAATATCTGGTAAGTAGCTCTGCTGAAACTTATGACAAGGTTGCTGTCACCTTTCTTCCTCTTTCCACAGAACCAACACATCCTTTCGTCCCGGGGGATAAAGTACTGATCAAACAACTTTCAGTCCGCAAACAACCAGGCCCCGTCTTCCAAGGTCCATTTGAAGTCCTCAAGGTCTCCAGGACAGCAATACTGACGGATCAAAGCCCACAGTGGATCCATGCATCAAGGTTGAAGAAGAGCCCACAGATAAAGGAGACAGGAAAGGAAATGGAGGAGCCCCACAAGAAGAGACTCAGCCACTATTGCCCCATGCTCCCTCTCACAAAACCCCTTAACCCCCCCCATTTTGACCACAGACTCTCCCCGTTAGCCAAGAAAATGCACCACCCGGACAGTTTCTTTTTTCAATTGTAATGACCATCACTGTATTCTTGCTCTTATTTTTTGGGTGTTGGCTAAACTCCTCGTGCGGGATGGGGGAGGATACTGTTGTAGTGAATACCAGAGCAGCATACATGGAAAGGAGTCACACTTATCCACAGGCCGACATTTAGTCCCTATGGTTGGAAGGCCTATCACCCTAGAGCAGTTACTAGCAGTTACACCCTAGAGCAGTCCCTGTTATAAACACCACTCCCACGGGTTAGCTACTTTTAATATCCTGGACCCCGATGAAAGGATAGGTAACATGTCCCTATATGACATATGTAAATGTGTAAGGGGATCCAACAATCCACGGGTTACTGAATGGATAAATAGCACACACATGGACAGCCCCTGGATAAGGCAAGGTGGAGATAGCATTCCCTCTTTGGGGGAATGGATGTGTTTAGTGGGATTAAGGTCAAGACTTAGCCCCCCCAAAGTGGTTCAAGCCCCTCATGTTCCCCACGGATGGATGGTCTGTTGTGGACTATGGTGCCATACCACCGTCCCTTACCCTATGGACAGAAAAACTTCAGGTTAGTGTACTATTGTGGAAATGATCCCTCTAATGGGGACCACAGGGTCAGACACACTTGTGTCCATGCAACCTGCCCACGGTCACCTTGAATTTGGCAGACACAAGAGGGAATTAACCACTTGGTGGGACAACATTTTTGCATCCTTCTGTGGGGTAGGCGTATACAATTCCCTCACAAAGGTAGATGGATTTGGGATGTTAATGGATTCATTACTCAATGAAGAACTTAGGAAGGTATTATTTGAACAAGAGGTAATTAAACAAAGGCAAGAAAGAATGATGATTGTTCTTACAGGGCTGTGTGACCTAACCGGGGATAAAACCCTATGCTTCACATACATGAACAATCTTACAAAGCCGTCTGAAGATTTAGAAATCCCAGACTATTATGACATTATTAGAGGTCACAATGAAGAAAGGGCAAAATTGCAGGACCAAATGAGACGTATGGGGGACTCATGGAATCCCTTTTCAGGTGTAGGAGGATGGTTCGGTTCTATTTGGGAAAACATTATGAATTTCTTTAAGAAAGCGGGTATGATACTTCTCATGATACTTATTTTAGCTCTGGCCATTTATGTGACAATCAAATTGGTGTTCTGCCTGATAAGTAAAGTAGCAAAATCAAAGAACCCAGTTGATAAGTCTGAAACAGCCATGACTATGTTCAAGGCAGGATATAGGTGGTACAATGAGTGATCAGCGGAGACTTCTTAAGTCTCCTATGATCAAAGGAGGGATTGTAAGGAAACGTGGGAAGTGTAGAGTTACCCTTTAAGATTTAATAGTATTGTACAAAGATGTTTTTCTGTTTTTCTGTAGAAACTCACTGTAATTCTGTTTATCTCACACTCACACATTCCCATAACAAGTTTTAGTTCTCATGGCAAGTTTGCTTCTAGTGGCGGGTCTGCTTCACATAACAAGTTTGCTGTTCTGTACTTCTATATTACCAAAACATACTGGGAACCTTATCAAGGACATATATTGTGTGAGACATTTTTAGAGTAAATATGATGTTGAGTCTGAAGGAAGAAATATTATGAATCTTGCAGATCAATATTGAATTGTATAACAAAATGCTTGAATGTGATTGGTTGTTCAATTGCGTTCTTCCCCCTTTTTGTGTATTGTATATGCTCTGTGAAGCGGGAAGTAAAAGTATTCTTTTTTTAACCTCATACGGTGTATGGTGTCTGATTACCTGTCCGGACAGACAGACAGAGTTTTTTTTCCATTGACCGCCAAAGTCCAATTGAGGGAAAGAGGGGCTGATGCAGAGGACCTAACAGAGGACCTAACAGAAAGAGGGGCTGATGCAGAGGACAATACAGGAAACCTAACATATAATTTTTGAAGGCCCTTCATATTTCAAACACTTACATGTACATACCAAGAATTACACCCCAAAATACATTCTGCTAAGCAAAGGGTAAACAAAAGATTACCTGTGTTTTTAGTAGTGCAGTTGTCCACAGAAGAGAGCATTGGTCCAGGCAGCAGGCAGCGACAGCAGGCAGCAGGCAGCGAGAACAAAAGTCATTGTTCAGGCAGCCTGCAGGAACATTGTCTATAGTCAGTACAGGGATATTGGCAGCACAGCCAAAGCATTAGTCCAGGCAGCAGGCAGAGATGTGGTCAGCTACAGCCAAAGGAATTGTCCAGGCAGAGACATGGTTAGCAAAGCCAACATATTGGTCCTGGTACACTGGTACCTGTAGACACTTATGTTGTACCACTCTCCAGCCCTTCATAAACATATTGCCTCTTGCTACAGCAAAATATTTCCACAGTACAGGTAGCAGGCAGAGGTGTGGTCAGTTCATGCGGCAGGCAGAGGCAAGATGGCATTAAGTCACCAGCTGGCTGAGGGCCTCAGTCAGGTAAAACCTGGACACAGAAGTAGAGGCTTCTCCCACCCAAATCTATTTGAAGCCTCCGATCTCCATAACCTAATCCGAAAATTACAAAACCCGGAGAAAACCCAAAAATGTATTATCTCCATCCGGAAAAACAATTCCAGAGCCTCTCATATATGTGCATCAAGGCAACAGATCAGTCCAAGTGTAATCAGAAGCATAGTGGATCAACAATTCAGACAGTAAGCAGAGGCATAGTCGATAAACAGGACAGGGTCAGTTCACGAGGAAGGCAGAAACGTGGTGGATCAACAATTCATACAGTAGGCAGAGGCGTAATCGATAAACAGACCAGGGCCAGTTCACGTGGAAGGCAGTGGCAAGATTATTTGAGGAAGCAGTCAAATGGTCAGCATAGATGTTAAAAATGGGGAAATGGTTAAAAATATAGGCTAATATTTTAGAGATGTGTGAAAACGTCAGAAGCATTTTCTAATGCATAGGCCGGGTTGGGAGGGACACCGGGGACAATGGCAGCTGGTATCTCTTCTTTTGCTGCATACGCAACATTTGTTTTGGCGTCTTCGGCCTGCTTCAGTTGGTGGAATTCTCTCAGGGAAATGCCTTTCATGAAGTCGGCTAACAGCATCAGAGCAAAGGTTTTCTGGGGGTGGCCTTTACTGGTAGATGAGGGACGTTAGTATTTCTTCTATGAATTTTAGAAAGCGGTGGTCTTGCATTGGATTTGGTGTAGGTGACATAAGCATTGTAAATGACCAAATGATTAAGATAAATAGCAACTTTCTTATAACAGAAATGGGACCTTATTATTGCCAAATAGGGCTGAAGCATTTGATCATGTGATCATTGAAATCCACCCCCCATGTAAAGATTATAATCTTGGATGCATGTAGGTTTTTGAATGGGATCGTATCTTCCAGGAATCTGGACTGAGGTGTCATTATGTATGGTGGACAGCATGTATACATCCCTCTTATCCTTTCACTTCAAGGCCAGCACTTTGTTGTTTCTCAGACTTGCTGATTCCCCATTCATAGCCTTGTGTTCCTTGTGTTCACTAACAATTGTGGGAAGCCCTTCCTGTTTTTTCTGGAGGTACCACAGGCAGGGGTTTTTGCAAGGTGTAGGTGTTGGAAAAGGGTCAGGCTGTTATAAAAGTTATCGAGGTAGATTTTGCAGAAGTGGGTATACAAGGTCCCATACAATTTTTCCAGTTGTGCCAATGTAGGTTGGGCAGGGAATCTCTTCCTTCATATATGTGGAACGCATACAGATATCCTGTGACTCCTTCACATAGCTTATAGAATTTGACTCCACATCTTGCCCTTTTGCTTGGAATATATTGTTTTATTCCTAGCCGGCCAGTAAAGTGTACAAGGGACTCATCCACACATATATTTTGATCAGGGACATAAAGTTCAGCAAATCTTTGGATTTTTATATATATATATATTGAGAATGCCTGCACTGTATTAGAGCTGCCAGTTGACAGGGGTATTAGAAATGATAAGTTTACTTTAAGCTTCATAACGGGTAGCCATCAATTATGTATTCACTTGGGCTAAAGTGTATTCAGTAGTGTTAAAGTCCCTACTGAAACATTTCATGCTATCTTGACATCACCATATGTTTTTCCTGCAATTTTATTAGCTTTTAATTAAGCTAACAGTATGCTGCATCAACCTGAATATCTCAAAGCTCCAATTATGTTTAGTTAAATTATTTTAAGTAGTTTTAATAAAGCCATACATCAGTTTGTTTTCATCAGAGACCTTCCTTTTACAACATGAATAACAACACATTTAGGTCTATTTCTAAAATCGTTGATGTGACTTTCACCAAACATGGAGAATAAATCACTGTCATTTAAAACACATGGACCTGGAAGATTCTTCACAAGAGAATGTTTGGTGAAAGTCACATTCACTGCCTTATAAATAGACCCTATTGTGATAATTTTTTTAAGTTAACGAGGCAGCTTGAGTTTATTAAAAAACAAATTGACTATAGCTCATATTGGTTATTAGCAGACACTTACTTTTCTTATATTTGGAGAAGGAGGGTGGGAAGAGATGTCTTGAGATGACGTATGCATATTCCAAGTTAAGATGTGCTTGTTTTGTTTTCTTTATCTGATTTATGTAACAAACGTATTACTCAATGCTTTGTATTATTGTGCCTTTAGGCCTTTTAGGCTGTTATTTTCTCGCTGTTCTTGCCTTATCTTAAAACTCAATAAATATATTGAAAAGAAAAAACAAACTGAAATATCAAATTATGCATGCAAAGCTTTTCAGAGTCTCAGTTCTAATTGTTATTTGGTGGTTACTTTTTGACTTCATGCAAAGAGCAAAGGACATTTATCTTACTAAAATGAAAAACTAGCCTTCTAATTCAATTTGACACTTTAGGCATTTTTTGGACATTGAAAACCTTTGCAAAATGCTGCCTGTATTCTGCTACAGACCACATTATGTGCAGCCATACTAACATTTGCTAGAGATAAAAATATTACAACCAGGTTTATGGTAAGGTAACTAAAGCTGGCCATAGATGGATAGAATTTCGAACGAAAATTCTTAAGAAAAGTCTTAACAGAATTTGTATGAAAATTCTTAGAACATTTGAATGTTGTTTGAAAGATTTTTTTTTCCTTTTAACATTTGATTTTGCAATGAATGGACTTTGCCGAACGAAAACCACATACACTGTTAAAAAGTTGTTAATTTAAGAAAATTATTACATAAATTACATACATTACATACATAAATATAAACAACTTTCTTAAAATATTCTTTTCCTAAAAATTTTCGTTTGAGATTCTTCCTATCAGTGACCAGCTTTACACTCAGTAAATGGGTCCTGTTCTGGCACACAAAACACAAAAAATCTCAGTGGAAAATGAAGTATACAGGACTTACAGAGGCATACATAAACTAATTTAGAAAAAAGAAAAATGGGAGTACTGCACACTCCTTTTTAATACTAACTGACTCATCCTTTAGGATTTTGTCCCCATAACTGACAAGTAATTGCACCAAAGACCAATAGGATCCCTACATATTATATATTTGTTGCTGTACTGCATTTGATCTAATTTGTAACCTCTGCTGTGTGACCCATATAAGGGTGCAGCAAAGACTTACAGAGAGTAGAAAAAATACTTATTACAGGTTAGAGACAGCTCAACAAAATTAAGCTGCCAGCCCATCTGCCAGCTTCAGGTTACTAAACTGGATGCAAAAGGTTTCTAATGCGTAATATTATCACTGTCTAGTGTGATACCATATGTGTTTCATGCGGTGTGAGGTGTGCGGGGTGTAACCTTTTGCAGTGTAGGCTCGGTTTCGTATAATGTATAGTGTGAACTTTGCTGGGTGAAATGTTCTCATACTTGCAGCAGTATGAAGTGTGCACAGTGAAACATTCTGTAGCGTGAGATTTAAAATTCTGCAATGTGAAGGGTAATGTGATGTGAGGTGTGTTCTGTATAAAAGTCTTTAATGAGAACTGTGTTACGTGTAATTTTAAGCAGTTTAAATTGTGTTGTAATGTTTTGTGGTGTGTGGTGAAGTAATGGCCTGCATTGTCAACTGTGCTTGATGTACTGTATTATCGCTAAGAATGAGGTGGGCAATTCTAACTGTTGTCAGGTATACTAGGTGTAATGTTTAGAAATGTCAGGAGTTCCTGGTGTAGTGTCCAAAAATGTGTGGTGTGCTGGGTCTAATGTACTCTGGTGTGCCATATGTTGACTGTATTGTTCAGTAGTATAAGGTTTGTTGGTTTTGATGTTCTTTGAGGGATGTATGCTCAGTGTATTTTTTTGCTGTATGAGGTGTTCCACATGTAACATTCTATGGTGTGTGTTGTTCTGGATTGGATGATGTAACCACCAACTTGAGAAATGCAACACTTGCTGATTCTGCATATTGAAGGCAGCAGTCATTCTCAATGATCAAGCTGAGAGAATCTGCCAGTGTAAAGGTGGCCTACAATAATAGCACCTGTCTAATGATTGAGAGGTCAAAAAGACACCCTACTAATAAATGTGGACATCACTTTTATAGGCATTGATTTTATTGAGCCTGGAGTTCAATTTTAATGTTTGACATGAGTTTGTCATTTTATTTAGTAGGCCATCATGCCTTCTAACATTTTTAGTGTGGAGCTATACATGAAAACTTGCAGTGAACTAAAAAGCTTTAATTAGTGAAGAATAGCAAAAAATGCTCAAAAGCACAGCTGCTATTTTTTTACCCAGCTACATGATAATAGTATACTTGCCCTTCTGTTAAGTACTTGCAGAGAAGTTTCCTTTGTTTAAGAACTTGTCTGAAACACTGCATGAAAAACTAAATCCATTTTTAGCCTAAAATGCAAGTCTCTAATTAGCAAAGGTAATATGTTAACAAAAAACTCTACCACACAAAAATGATAAAACATTTCCTTTTCCACCTTAACATTATGAGGATTTAGTTATTTTGTTATTACAGGACTAAAGTGATGGAAAACTGTCTTTCGTCTTATTTTCCTTTCCTGACAAGCTCCATGACAGCAAACAAATGGATTTGGTGTTGGTGTTGGATCAAGGTGTTGCTTAACTAGTCCACTATGGCCAGTATAGATCATATGCTACTATGAAGCCTGTCAGGAAAGGAAAATGATGTTAAGTGTGTAAGATACATTTCCTAACAGCTCCATGTCAGCAAAGGGATGAGAAATAACTCACAGACTCAGAGAGGGAATTTTGAAAGATTACTTTTTAAACAAGATCTACAGTGGTTAAAGTGGCTAGCTCAACACAGTGGTTGCACAAAAATATGAACAGAGGGCCAAGTAGTTGCTTTACATATTGTCCAAGGGGAGACTCTGCCTGCCACTGTCCATGAAGCTGATACACTGCACAAAGATTTAGCCATCACACCTCCTGTTGTTGCCAACCTTTCAGCTTTGTAGTCCAATGCTATTGTCTTCACCACCCATGACGTTATTAGAAACCCAAGAACTTCCCAAAAAAATGAAAGTTGTGAACACTACCTATTGATTTAGATGAAAGTAAACCCTAGCATAGATATCAAGGCCACCCAGTGAAAGATGTTCCTGAAGGGCTCTTTGAATTCCAACACTGCTATCTCTTGGACTCTTGTGGATATGACTTTGACCAGAAAGGACATTCGTAAGGCAAGAAGCCAGGGAGGCGTGACATTTTTGAAAACAAGAGGCTGGAATGTCAAGGACTAATGGTAGTCCAATTTAGGGAAAATCACTTTCATTTGTGGCTTCGGCCTTATGACAGCCATGAAGAATTGATTAACTATGTTGTTACATGACCAATAAACTTTGGTAGAGGTCAGGAAAGGTTAAATAGACTATATTGTAAAAAATATTGGGACACCTGCCTTTACACGCACATGAGCTTTAATAGCATCCCAGTCCGAAATTTCAAATCTTGAGCTACTAGCCAGGCCTCAAGGGTTGCCCCACCCAACCCCCACCCAATCCCTACCTTTACAATGCAGTGTCAGGGCTGGGCTCAGCCCTTCCTTCTTATAGTTCTGTGCTCAGCTGTCGGTTAATTGCCAGCACTTTTCATTCCACAGTGACTCACCTGGGCTTCATTTCCTGCTCCCAGCTAGCTCTGTTTGCTATTTAAACTGCATGGATCAGATCTTCTGTGCCTTTGCCTTGGTCAACATATCTGGACTCTCTCTGCTGGGTTTTCCTGTGAAAGACTGTCGCTTGGCTGACTTCCCTTCTGGTTCCTGATCCTGTTTGCTGCACCCGACTTTGCTGATCTAGGGACTCCCGTTTCTCTGGCTTGTTCTGACTACCCATCCTGGTTACCAAACTCTGTTATGCTATGCTATGCTATGTTTTGACTATGTTGCTCTCTTTATACAATTTTACCATTTTATTAAATAGTGTGATTTTTACTACACTTCTGTCTCAGTCTAATTCATGGTTCCTGACATGCAGCCTGCCTGTGTCCATTAATGCAGCCTGCCCGTGTCCATCAATGCAGCCTGCCCATGTCCATCAATGCAGCCTGCCCGTGTCCATCAATGCAGCCTGCCTGTGTCCATCAATGCAGCCTGACTGTGTTCATCAATGCATCCTGCCCGTATCCATTAATGCAGCCTGCCCATGCCCATCAATGCAGCCTGCCAGTGTCCACCAATGAAGCCTGCCCCTGTCCACCAATGCAGCATGCCCGTGTCCACCAATGCAGCCTGTGTCCACCAATGCAGCCTGTGTCCACCAATGCAGCCTGGGTCCACCAATGCAGCCTACCCGTTCAGAGTAATAGAGGAGAGGAATTGCCGGCCGGATGATCAGAGCGCAGAGGAACATCACAGCTTTCATTTCAATTGCTGTGTGTTCCCGCCACTGGCCATCACATACAGCTCCGCCTCTTGGCCAGGGAACTTTGATATACGTCACACGTCCCAGGATTGGATGGGTGATCGGTCTATCAAAGTCCCCGGACAAGGAGGAGGGGCTGTATGTGACAGCGAGTGCGGGGAAAACGCAGAAATTTAAATGAACTGTGATGTTCCTGGGTGATCGGATCATCCGCCCACCTTCTCCCCTCTCTCTTCCCCTCCGCAATCACTGGGAGAATGGCTCCCATACAACCCTGCCTACTGGTAGTGCCCCCCCCCCCCACTCCCAAGCAGCCCACCCTCGTCAGCCCTCATTTTACACTCGCAACAACAAAATTTGAAGGCTGACCTTTGGGATGAATTAGAGCAGAAACTGTGAGCCAGGCCTTCTCGTCCACATTAGTGCCTGACCTCGTGGACAGCCTTCCTAGAAGAGTTTAGGCTGTTATAGATGCAAAGGGTGTGCTAACTCAATATTGAACCCTACGGACTAAGACTGGGATGCCAAACTTCAACTGCAACTGGCTCAAGAAAACCATTCAGGAATGGTTGAGACCTTCACTGAGACCATTTGACTATAGGTATTGTGAACATTATAGTCTCCCTTACTTGTAGGCATTGGGAGACCATCAGACAGTTGGCAGATAAAGCCAGATGAATCCTCTTGAAAATGATAGGAATTTTCACTGTGGGAGGAGAGAATTGACAGTGTTTATCTGCATCCTCAGATAAAGGAGTTCTTGCGTATGGGTAAGCTGACTTTTTGATGTGTTAATTATCCACGGAAGATTTCAAGAGTTGATAACACTAGATGCCAATCAGCAAGAAGCAAGAAGAATATCGTGGTAACAGAAAAACATCCAAATAGTGGTATCTTTGGCCATTTTTTTTCTCTGTAAAAGGCAAAACAGTGCTAGTAGAACCTTGGTGAAGACTCAAGGGAAAGTGATGAGGCCAAACGCAGGCAGTTGAATTAAAAGTTAAATTGAACTACAGAAAATTTAGGAATTTTTAGACACATGTATGTTTATAAATATGAAAGTGAGTGTCTTTTAAATTAAAGCGGAAGTAAACCCATCGATTTAACAGTCTAAAAAAAAAAGGCATGCCGTGAATGCTAACTGCACATTGGCTGTGCTCTCAACCAAACAGTCAAACCATCCAATGGCTGGTGTCATAACGGATCACATGTGCAGCACTGTGGCAGTTGAAGATTAAACAGAGGCAAAGATGGCAGCTTCCTTGGCTGAAAACGATAGGGGGGTTTACTTCCACTTTAATAGAAATAAGCCAGTTTAATTAATATATGATGACTCCATCTTGAACCACTCTTTCAAAATAAATGTGTTCAGGTACTTTAAATATATGTTTAGTCTACAGTCCCCCATCCTTTTTAACACCAGGAAGAAAATTGATTACATTCCTATAAAAGGCTCCTGATGTGGCACTCCAACTATCAGACCCTGTTCCTAAAGAGTTTTCACATAACAGAAGAGGACATACCTCTTGACTTTGGATGTATGATTTTTGTCCGGGAAGACACAGGGACAAACCACTTTTTAAACCATCCAAATATAACATTCTTCAATAGTTCTGGGGACTCATAGGTTCTTTATTGTATTCACCCAAATGAGCAGGAACCAGGACAGCCTGGCTCATATTTGGCAAATATGATTGGAAAAACCCTCAAAGGGACTTTTGGAACTCCTTGGAAAAGGAGTGAGATGCCTTTTTTCAGGACCTGCAGAACTCCCTGCCAGGCCTATACGACCTTGTTCCTTTGCTTCTCTCCTGAGAGGGTCTTCGAATTGAGATTTACTTTGCTTGGGAAGTCTGTCTTTGAAAATGAACCTAGACTTATTCCACTATTGCTTTAGCAATGGATCATTCCAATTTGTTTCCAAATAGAAACTGTCATTCAAAGGAATCTTACACTTATGCTTTGAACGGGGGTCAGTAATTAATAGTCTAAATCAGAGATCTCTTTTACTGAACGGGGGTCAGTGATTAATAGTCTAAATCAGAGATCTCTTTTACTGAACGGGGGTCAGTGATTAATAGTCTAAATCAGAGATCTCTTTTACTGATAACTGAATTTAACATAATTCATACATCAGAAGATATTTGGCTATGAAAGCAGAGGATAATTCGACTGTCATAGTCATCTCAAGTTTAGAATAACAGGTTAAGGTAAAACATTGTATATTTCTACAGGCAAACAGCAATAAACCAAAATTAAAATATGCACAGTTTACAAGAGGATATTACAAGAGGAAAATTGATGCTGTCTGGGAGAACATTTGATTAGACTGCTTAAAAAATGTTCAAATTGTTTTCTGCTGATGTATTCATTACCTCTTACAGAGATGACACTACTCCCCCTGACGTTACTTTCATCTGCTTTTCTCTCCAGAAGAACAGCGTTATTTCTTTTGAGGAGTTTGCCAAGGTCAGCATCTTTTTCAAGGATTCAAAATGTTGGCTCAGAGATGACAGTCTTATAACTCTTACTCCCTGTGTAGTGTTTGGTTGTTTTCATAAATGTCTGATACTGATCAACCCTTGCTACAACCATCCCCTCATAACTTGCAGTTAAATTTACAATGTTGAACTCTGTTTTCTAGGGGGATAGGAGACAGAGGAAATGCTTTATCCCACCTGCATTAAACTGATGACATCATTCCAGCCTAGGTAAAGTCCCTTGACATGAGCTAAAGAACTGTTTTTTAATGATGAAAGGTAGCACTTTTTTGGAAAAATCATACTGTATACTTGTCATGTATACTATTCGCGACAGAAAAGTCCACTTTCATGAAAACACTGCCAATACATTAGCAGAAGTAAATGCTGTCAGTGGCTATATGGCAAAAAAGCCAGTGTGAGTGGCACTGTTTAAAGTGGTTATAAAGGATTTTTTCATTTAACCACTTCAATACCCGCCCATAGTCATATGACGCCCACAAGGTGGATCTACCATCCTGGGTGGGCGTCATATGACGTCCTCGGGTTCCCGGCCGCCTGGGGGGCGCGCGCGCGCCGCCGGCGGCGCGAGCGCGCGCCCGCGGCATCGCTCGGGACCCGGTGCGAGTGCCCGGCGGCCGCGATGTCCGCCGGGCACCCGCGATTGCCCGTTAAAACAACGGGACCGGGCGGGACCGTGGAGCTGTGTGTGTAAACACACAGCTCCACGTCCTGTCAGCTGGGAGGAGACCGATCATGTGATCCCAGTACAGAGGATCACATGATCGGTCTCCTCCCCTTAAGTCCCCTCCCCCTACAGTTAGAATCACTCCTATTAGGGACACACATTAACCCCTCCAGCGCCCTCTAGTGTTAACCCCTTCCCTGACAGTCACATTTACACAGTAATCATTGCAATTTTATAGCAACGATCGCTGTGTAAATGTGAATGGTTCCAAAAATGTGTCAAAAGTGTCCGAAGTGTCCGCCGCAATGTCGCAGTCACGAAAAAAAAATCGCAAATCGCCGCCATTACTAGTAAAAAAAAAAAAAAAAAATAAATTCAATAAATCTATCCCCTATTTTGTAGACGCTATAACTTTTGCGCAAACCGATCAATATACGCTTATTGCGATTTTTTTTACCAAAAATATGTAGAAGAATACGTATCGGCCTAAACTGAGGAAAAAAATTGTTTTTTTTTAAAAAAATGGGATATTTATTATAGCAAAAAGTAAAAAATATTGTGTTTTTTTTCAAAATTGTCGCTCTTCTTTTGTTTATAGTGCAAAAAAATAAAAACCGCAGGGGCGATCAAATACCACCAAAAGAAAGCTCTATTTGTGGGAAAAAAAGGACGTCAATTTTGTTTGGGTGTAACGTCGCACGACCGCGCAATTGTTAGTTAAAGCGACGCAGTGCCGAATCGCAAAAAGTGCTCTGGTAAGGAAGGGTGTTTAAAAGCCCTGTATTGAAGCGGTTAAATAACAAACACATTCTGAACCTCCACTTCTTGGGTCCCATGCCGGCGCTGCTGGTTCCTCCTAACTGTTCAGTGCCCGCACATGAAGCCACTTCCCATGGGGGCACTTATGCATTCTCAATCCCAAGCCCTGCTGCTGTGTCAAATAATACAGACAGTGGGACTCGGTCCTGCTCCCCGCTTCCTCGTCACTGGCGTTAATGGCTCCCAGTGCCCCAGCAAAGCCAGTGACAAGTGTGGGGAGAGAAGAACTGCAGACGTGCACAGCGCTGGATCAAATGAGGGCTCAGCTAAGTAAGTGGGAGGGGGAGGGGCCAAAATCAACATCTAAACCCTGTTTACCTTAATGCAAGGAATGCATAAGGGTAAAAAACATTTAGGCTTTAAAACCACTTTAAATGTTGAAGTCTGAAAATGTCAGTGGATTAGAGGAAGACAATAGCTATATGTTTATAACATACAGTGGAGTGTTGTACCATGTTAGCCATAGTTAGTAGTAGGAAAGTAAAAATGTAGTGATAGCTTTTGTTTGGCTAACTGAATATGTGTTGAGGTGCAAACTTTCAAAATATATTAGTTAGTCACACAAAAGCTATTGCCTACATTTTACATTACATCATATTATTTCAAGAGCACACCCACCACAGCAGACTTTACTTTCACTGTATTGCACACCATTGCTCTCCTATATACATATAAGCCTTTTTCTCTTTTTCTCCCCCTGTGTGTGCATGTGTATGTGTGTGTATATATATATATATATATATATATATATATATATATATATATATATATACAGCATCTCACAAAAGTGACTACACCCCCTCACATTTTTGTAAATATTTTATGATATCTTTTTATGTGACAACACTTAAGAAATTACACTTTGCTGTATATGTAAAGTAGTGAGTGTACAGCTTGTATAACAGTGTAAATTTGCTGTCCCCTCAAAATAACTCAACACACAGCCATTGATTGTCTGGCAACAAAATTGAGTACACCCCTAAGTGAAAATGTCCAAATTGGGCCCAAAGTGCCAATATTTTGTATGGCCACCATTATTTTCCAGCACTGCCTTAACCCTCTTGGGCATGGTGTTCACCAGAGCTTCACAGGTTTCCACTGGAGTCCTCTTCCACTCCTCCATGATGACATCACAGAGCTGGTGGATGTTAGAGACCTTGCGCTCCTCCACCTTCCATTTGAGGATGCCCCACATATGCTCAATATGGTTTAAGTCTGGAGACATGCTTGGCCAGTCCATCACCTTTACTCTCAGCATCTTTAACAAGGCAGTGGTCATCTTGGAGGTGTGTTTGGGGTCATTATCATGTTGAAATACTGCCCTGCGCCCAGTCACCGGAGGGAGGGGATCATGCTCTGCTTCAGTATGTCACAGTACATGTTGGCATTCATGGTTCCCTCAATGAACTGTAGCTCCCCAGTGTGGGCAGCACTTATGTAGCCCCAGACCATGACACTCCCACCACCATGCTTGAATGTAGCTAAGACACACTTGTCTTTGTACTCTTCACCTGGTTGCCACCACACATGCTTGACACCATCTGAACCAAATAAGTTTATCTTGGTCTCATCAGACCACAGGACATGGTTCCAGTAATCCATGTCCTTAGTTTGCTTGTCTTCAGCAAACTGTTTGCAGACTTTCTAGTGCATCATCTTTAGACGAGGCTTCCTTCCGGGATGACAGAAATGCAGACCAATTTGATACAGTGTGCGGCGTATGGTCTGAGCACTGACAGGCTGAACCCCCACCCCTTCAACCTCTGCAGCAATGCTGGCAGCACCCATATGTCTATTTCCCAAAGACAACCTCTGGATATGACGCTGCTCACGTGCACTCAATTTTATTGGTCGACCATGGCAAGGCCTGTTCTGAGTGGAACCTGTCCTGTTAAACTGCTGTACGGTCTTGGCCACCGTGCTACAGCTCAGTTTCAGGGTCTTGGCAATCTCTTTCTAGCCTAGGCCATATTTATGTAGAGCAGCAATTCTTTTTTTAAGATCCTCAGAGAGTTATTTGCCATGAGGTGTCATGTTGAATTTCCAGTGACCAGTATGAGAGAGTGAGAGCGATAACACAAATTTAACACACCTGCTCACCATTCACACCTGAGACCTTGTAACACTAAGGAGTCACATGACACAAGGGAAGGAAAATGGCTAATTGGGCCCAATTTGGACATTTTCACTTAGGGGTGTACTCAATTTTGTTGCCAGCGGTTTAGACATTAATGGCTGTGTGTTGAGATATTTTGAGCAGTCAGCAAATTTACACTGTTATACAAGCTGTACACTCACTAGTTTATATTGTAGCAAAGTGTAATTTCTTCAGTGTTGTCACATGAAAAGATATATTTACAAAAATGTAAGGGGTGTACTCACTTTTGTGAGATACTGTACTGTATATATATATGTGTGTGTATATATATATATATATATATATATATATATATATACACACACACATTTATACTTGTAAAAAATAAAAACATAAAAAATAAATAAAAAAAGGCAGACTGTGGGAGGGGAATCCGATTTTTTTTATTTGCTCAACTCTACGCATCACTGTGCTACCACGGATAATTAATAAACACATACAAGCAACATACCCGCACAGCTGGATATGAAATGCATCTTTGAGTCTAAACATTTCAGAATGCTTGCTGATAGGGATGACTATTATTATCTGGGGATCTAGAAATTATATGGTTCTTTGTTAGTACACTGACTTTGTTAGCACAGAGAAAGCATTGTCCTGCTTGTTAATGGCAGAAAGTAAAAAACATATAAAAATTCTAATCTTTTCCTTTTCTGCTTCCTTCTTGTTAATTAAATGTATCTCCTTTATAGCCTGAAACTGTATTTACACTAACATCTTGGAGTACCTAAAACAATAGTATCCTGCACAATAATAACACCATCAATACTCCAATAAATTCTTCACAAGGATTATAAAAAGTGTGATATTTTAATTTGGACAGTAGATATGTATGCTTTGACCCCTAAAACATAATTTTTATTTTTAACAAGAACATGTATGGGCTGTAAGATTAGTGTTGGACTATTTACACATTTTAACTCACATTAAGGGTTCTTGTCCATGGGTCGCCTGAGACTGTTCAGTGTAATACCTGAGGTATTTCCTCTGCCCAGGCAGCCCAGGGTCTGTTTTAACACTAGTGTGGAATAGGCTTATATATGGGAGTACAGCAACCCACCTATCAGATAACAAATATTAGCATATAGACATAAGCATAAGATACTTATTAGGATATTGCCGCAATTCATTTGTAATTGTGAGTTACGAGAGAATGGCGGTGAACGCTGCTATAAATAAAATGGGAAGAACATCAGCCAATCACAAATCCCAGAGAAAGTCACGAGATTGTGACGAAACCAGTAGGAGGAGCTTGATCTGCTGACGTGAAAGGATTTAGGAAGTGCTCTGGAGCACAGGCTACGGACGGGGTGAACGCAGGAAGATCTCTTAAAGCTGTTAATATTTACTACGTGCTTTTATACAAAACCTTTATGGTGAGGGTACATCTGGTGGAGGGGTACACGAGGATTGTGTGCACACTGCATGAAGGCACCAGCATCACTTTTATGGTTTTATGATGGACTGCTGAAGAATTTGATTCAGCATATATATTAAGGATATTGTGCCGCACACGGAGCACTTGAACTTTATTTTGAACATTATAAATAATTGAATGTCATTGGCACGTTTTTGGATATGCTTTATAGGATAGATTTATTATTAATTTAATATGTTCATTTATTCAATATGTTTTTTTAGTAGATTTGTGCAATGTATATATATATATATATATATATATATATATATATATATATATATATATATTATTTTTTTTTTTTATAGTTATTTCATTTAATTATTCACTGTTTGGTCTTAGCGCCGCACATTTGTTATGTAATTTTGTATTGTCACATTTGTATTGTCACATTTAGTGATTCTATATTTTTAAATTTAATTTTATTCTATTTTATTTTTCACTATTTTATTATTCATTTTTCATTGCATTTATTCGTTTTAGCAGCTCACAAGTTTTCCACTGATTTGAAAAATCATTGGCCTTTTTTCAATGAAAGAATGCTTAGGTGCAATTTGATTTCACTCTGCTAAAGTTAACACCAGCTTATGATGAATTCTGATTGGTTGCAATAGGATTTTTGTACCTAAGAAAGAAAAGATGCATATGCCATAGATGAGCAAATCAAACTGTGTTTTTGTCAAAATCTTTGGGTACATCCATTAATTCTGCTGAAAGCAGATGCTTGGAGATGCATTATCCGTGTCACTAGTAATCATTAGTTTTGCCAACCACATTTGCATTTGTTGACATTGATATAGTCCTTAGCAACCCAATGGGACCAGAAAACAAGTTGTCTTCTTCCTGCTGCAACTAGTCAACAGAGGTTACTTGCATGGAGAATATCCTAAAATAATGACAAACAGACACAGACTGCCAATTCCCTATTTGTCTGGTGAGCGAGAGGGTATGACTTTTCACCATACCCACTGAGCATTAATACAAGCGGTAGGGTGATCTACACCGATTAAGGGATATGTTGAGAGTTTACCTTTCTTACACAAGCAAAAAAGGAGAATGAAAATGTCACACCCTCACTCTTCTTTAGGAGAGTCGGGTTAACTACTGCTTGCTCATTTTTTTAAATAAAAAATGTACAATTTGCAGTTTGCAATTGCCTAGGGAATAAAACAATGACCACTTTAACGATAAAATATAAAGCCAAACTGCACTGGCTATTTTAAAATAACTTTAAATTAATCAATATGTCACATACAACATGGTTGATTAATACATTTATATAGCTTATTCATATTTAAAATCAAAATAATTTATGTGCTCATCTTTAAATCCCATAAAGTATCCTTATTTTAGATATTGAACACTAGCAGGGGCCAGGGCATACAATCTGAGACAATGATTTATCTTCATAAAATATATTCATTTTAATATTTTATTTTATTTTATTTTGAAAATGGTGAGTACTAAACACAAGATAAATTGAAAACTGTACAGAAAGTTCCATGATGCACATATGTCTTTTTAAAATAAATATTCCCATCAGCTAAGTAAAGTTCTGAAAGTGGGGTATATTTAAAGTTAGGGAAAGAGTGTTTTTTATATCCATATCTTTTTTACTAAACTGAAATATGCAGTAATGTATTTGTTTCTAGAGAAAGAATAAAGGAGCCAATTCTGACTCACATTCATTAACACATTTAAAATAATTGTAAGTGCTAACAATTTATTTATTTTGCATGTACATGGGATGTAAGATTTCAATAAATAAAAAATATATATATATTTGATGGTATATTTAAAGGTTTTCTATTCTACAGCCAATTGGGAAGATTGTGACAAAGGGCATATCTCCTCAATATAATGACTACTGTAGGAGCCTAGAATTTGCCTACACCAAACTGTTCTGTAGGGATGAGTCTGAAATGTAGCTGAACTTGATTGCACTGTGCAATTGCTGATTTCATGTTTCTTAACATTTCTAGGAACTTGCCCTTCTACTTCATCTTGCAGCACTTCAAAGCAAAAAAAAGGAGCAATTTAACCTACCCACGAATATTGTGAGTCTTAAAAAAAAAAAAAAAAAACAGATCAGGTCTGAAAAAAAAAAGGGTCCAGATGCCACCCTCCCCATCTCTTTGAGAGACAATGGCTAAAGTCAAATAAGCTGATCACTGTGTAAGGGAAGTTGCACTTTGAATGTGAATTTGCTCCAAAGCTTATTAAATGCGGTGACGTTTCACTATGCAAAGAATACCCAATCACGTGAAAAATAGGAAAATAGCATTTTTGTATGCACATACAGTGCCTTGAAAAAGTATTCATACTCCTTGAAATTTTCCACATTTTGTCATGTTACAGCCAAAAACCTAAATGTATTTTATTGGGATGTTATGTGATAGACCAACACAAAGTGGCACATAATTGTGAAGTGAAAGGAAAATTATAAATGGTTTTCAAAATGTTTTACAAATAAATATCTGAAAAGTGGGGTGCATATTTGTATTAAGCCCCCCCCCCCCCCCACACACAGATTTGCACATCTAGAGAGTGACATTCAAGAGATTCTTTGTAAAATAGCTCAAGCTCTATCAGATTGGATGGTGAGCATCTGAACAGCAATTTTTAAGTCTTGCCACAGATTTTCAATTGGATTTAGGTTGGGAATTTGACTGGGCTATTCTAACATATGAATATGCTTTGATATAAACCATCCCATTGTAGCTCTTCTAAGATTGCCCTGTATTTGGCTCCATCCATATCCCCATTAACTCTGACCACCTTCCCTGTCCCTGCTAAAGTCAAATAAGCTGATCACTGTGTAAGGGAAGTTGCACTTTGAATGTGAATTTGCTCCAAAGCTTATTAAATGCGGTGACGTTTCACTATGCAAAGAATACCCAATCACGTGAAAAATAGGAAAATAGCATTTTTGTATGCACATACAGTGCCTTGAAAAAGTATTCATACTCCTTGAAATTTTCCACATTTTGTCATGTTACAGCCAAAAACCTAAATGTATTTTATTGGGATGTTATGTGATAGACCAACACAAAGTGGCACATAATTGTGAAGTGAAAGGAAAATTATAAATGGTTTTCAAAATGTTTTACAAATAAATATCTGAAAAGTGGGGTGCATATTTGTATTAAGCCCCCCCCCCCCCCCCCCCCCCACACACAGATTTGCACATCTAGAGAGTGACATTCAAGAGATTCTTTGTAAAATAGCTCAAGCTCTATCAGATTGGATGGTGAGCATCTGAACAGCAATTTTTAAGTCTTGCCACAGATTTTCAATTGGATTTAGGTTGGGAATTTGACTGGGCTATTCTAACATATGAATATGCTTTGATATAAACCATCCCATTGTAGCTCTTCTAAGATTGCCCTGTATTTGGCTCCATCCATATCCCCATTAACTCTGACCACCTTCCCTGTCCCTGCTGAAGAAAAGCATCCCCACAACATGATGCTGCCACCACCATGTTTTATGGTGGGGATGGTGCGTTCAGGGTGATGTGCAGTGTTAGTTTTCCACCAAACAGAATTTTGCTATTAGACCAAAAATTTCAATTTTGATCTCATCTGACCAGAGCACCTTCTTCTATATGTTTGCTGTGTCCCTCACATGGCTTCTCACAAACTGCAAAATAGACTTCTTATGGCTTTCTTTAAACACTGACTTTCTTCTTACCACTCTTCCATAAAGGCCAGATTTGTGGAGTGCATTAGTAATCGTTGTCCTGCGGACAGATTCTTCCACCTGACCTGTTCCTCCAGAGTTACCATGGGCCTCTGGGCTGCTTCTCTGATTAATGCTCTCCTTGCCTGTCAGTTTAGGTGGGCGGCCAAGTCTTTGTAGGTTTTCAGTTGTGCCATACTCTTTCTATTTTCGGATGATGGATTGAACATGCTCCATGAGATGTTCAAAGTTTGGGATATTTTTTTTAACCCTGCTTTAAACTTCTCCACAACTTTATCCCTGACCTGTTTGGTGTGTTCTTGGCCTTCAGGATGCTGTTTGTCCACTAAGGTTCTCAAACTAAGGGCTTCACAGAACAGCTGTATTTATACTGAGATTAAATTAAACACAGGTGGACTCTATTTACTAATTAGATGACTTCTGAAGACAATTCTGAAGTATTTTTTGTACCGCCAAATGTCTCAATGTCTACAGGGCTTTAGGCTTAACATAGGATTTACACTGTAGCAAACATTAGAAACTCTACCTTGAACCCCTTAAATTCAGTGCATACCCACCGTGTGGCAAATCTGAACTGATCTCATTTTAGTTGTGGATAATTTATAAGCTTGCTTCAAGCACCTTACAATTATCTCAGAATTTTGAATATGACTCCAAAAATTAAAAAATAAATAAAAAAAAAGATCTCTTTATCATCAAGTTATTTCACTTCAATTCAAGAGAATTTTCTAGTAAGAGTTTTTCTTTGTGTTTGGGTTTTTCTACAGATGTTTCTGAGACAGGATTCTTACCTCCTGGCTATAATGCTTTGTTTCCCCATTGGTCACTTCAGCTATAAAAGGTGAATTTGTCTTTCAACTTCTAATAAGAGCTTCTACAAAGCAAAAAATGAAGTGTTTTTATGAATGTGGGGATGTTTCTCCATCCACTAGCTTTAATATATTGTAGCTAACACTCTGAGAGTGACTGATGAGTTCTTAATTAGCACTCAATAAATTGGATAGAAATTACTTACATGCATTGTAACCATAGTCTGCAGCTTAGCTATTCCCCTAGTTTGATCTCTCCCTATTACTGATATGTGCATTCTCAGAGGTTATCAAGAAGCAGTGAGATTTTAAAAGGCCACCAGTAATTTTTAATAAAAGTATACATCATGAATATATTTGAAGTTATGCTTTTAAATAATTAGCAAAATACAATGATGAAATACTAGTGCAGATGTTAATAGTAAGCATCAAACTATAATTGATATACTCTACACCATAACGTTCATCACAAATGCACATGACTATAGCATAAAAAAGTAAATGTAAACAGTTAAAGCGGAACCTTACCCATGAAAACTTGAAAAAAAATAATGTTCTTTAGCAAGGAACATACATTCAACATTAATAATTATTCTATGATGTGTTCATTATGTGTGCTGTAAATTGCTTCCAGCCATGCTCTTGTTTCTTCTTGCCAGAGGCTGCCATTTTGCTGAATCCCAGAGCCCCTGAGCAGCAGCAAATTATTAAGCTGTCAGCAGATCAGCCACTAGTGGCTCTGATTTTCAGCTCAATGCCAAAAAATTCTAAAAATGGAGAGCAACTGAGCATGAGCAGGGTAGGCCGAGACAGCATGTGCCTGGATTTTAAACAGTATAGGCACTTATTTTTAATGTTCTACATTTGCTTTACATTTGTTTTACCTTTGCAAAAGGGGCCATCCTGAAGTTATCAAGCAGGACTTAATTTTCTAAAGTTCCAATTTTGGACAGCTTTCAAGCAGGCTTAAAAATAAGCTAAGAATAAAATAACTAGAAGAACTGAATAAATGATTACAGTGTTAGTTCAACTTTACAAAAAAAAATGAGAAGGTGAACACTGTACACCCCCCCCCCCGTCTCTGCTGTACTTTACCTCCATGGGTACTGAGCTGTCAGTGCCTGGGCAGCCAGTGCAGTGGTCTGGGGATCTGAAATCCCCACTATTTTCTCTCTTCTTTGTGCAGTGCTTCTGGGACAGATCAGAGCGATTCTAACTGGTCAGCACTGGCACAGAGCATCACTCTGATCCATCCTGGAAGCACTGCAGAAAGAAGAGGGAAAAGAGTGTATATTTCAAGTCCCTGGACCGCTGAACCAACTGTGTGGGCATTGACAGCATAGCACCCACAGAGGTAAGTACCACAGGGATTGGGGGTGGGGGAGCTGTGTATGGTGTTTGTTCACCTTTTCATTTTTTGAAAGGTGAATTAGCCCTTTAATCAGTGGGGACCGGTGAGTTGGTCGGTGGGTTGGTCGGTTACCAGCCCCGCACTAACCCCATCTATGGCGTGGGCGGCGCTTGCCTCCAGGCAATGGGCACCTATGCCAATAGGATCGCTTCTCCTTTCTGTCAATCAGGAAACGGGTCCCGCTTCCTGCCCACTTCCCAGTTGGTTGGGAGAAGAGTTAGTGTGACAATAGCGAATATTAATTTGCTATTGTCACACAACTGGGTGGGCTTGGGGTGCAGTGCCCCGAGCCCACCTTTTTTTAAGCCTATTAGAGCCTCAGGCTCTAATCACATGCTTCTAAAAAATTTAGATTAGGGGGCCAGACTCGTGGATAGGGGGGTTGCGCCCTGCATTACGGGCCGCCACTGCCTTTAATTATCTATTCCAAATCTGATTTGTCTGATCCTATTACACAATCCAAACTGCCAGGTACCAACAGATTGGTAATGGGTTTGCTTTTAAGTGTTTTTTCCCTCCCTTTTTCCTTCCTTTCCTCTTCAAAAGTCTAAGATGAGCCTACACCCCCCCTCAAAAAAAAACTATAGCTACATAGTTTGACCCAATTTGACCCTAGGTTTCCCATTTTGTGTAATTCAGTAGTCTCAAGATCGTTACATGTTTCATTTGCCCCAAAATCCACACCAGACCCTTTTCCTAGATAATATGGCGCCCCCTACTTGAACCATAGTATGCCACATGCCTTCAACATTGAGAGGGGCTCATCCCCACATTGAGGAGATACATGAATGGTTCTATGAATGGTAGCAGTGCCAAGCAAATGACTGCCTGTGGTAAGCGTACAGAGGGAAAAAACATTCACACAGAACCCTAGCAACAAAGATTGTGGCTATCACTGTAGTTGTGCCAACTAGTATAATCATTTTCAACTTTTCCAGCGGCCAATCAAATATTAGATACAGATCACTACATTATGCTAAGCTAGATCAATGTAAGTATGAGACACAGATAATTCCTGGAGTTCAGCTTCAATTTATATAACTCCTATAATAATTTGTTAACCAATTATACATACGCCTCCTAAACACTATATTTAGCATCTTTAGGAAAATTGTTAATTATGATGAATGAAAAAGCTGAAAACACACTAGAACATTATTTGAATATAATGTATTGTAATAACTAGAACAAAAAAAAATGAGTCACATGTTGTATTACTTTAAAAGACTAGTATTCTGTTATTCTGGAATATTATCAAGTGTGACTGATTAAATTGGTTGCTGTGTAGGAGGTAATTACTGAATAAGCGAAGTGAGTACTATATACATACATCATTTATAAATAATATATTCAAGCACATACAGTGCATAGTAATCAGGCCACATAGCAGCTAAGTTATCATCCCTCTTTCTTAAAGCACTATGGTGTTTTGTTCATTTTCTACCTAAAGCCCAATGTGGAACATAAATAAAATATATATATATATATATTTGGAGTAGAACCCCCGGTTTCAAGGACTAAATGCTTGCTTTTGCCTAAGAGAAGATTAATGAAAATTGTATAATATAAAGGCAAACCTAAACAAATCATACAAATAGTATCAAATCAGGCAGCCCCCCCCCCCACACTACATAGTTGTTGACAGATCTAAAGGGTATTGTACAGTCAGATTTTATACTGTATAGTAAGCCTAAGAGACTCCCAGCCATGGTTACATGATTGCCTCCTCACAGATAGGGATGGGCCCGGTGTTTGATTTGAACCCATGTTCGAATCGAACATCGGCCGTTCGTCCGCTCGTCGAGGGGAGAACTCTGAGGGCCGTTCGCATAAAATTCGTGTGATGCGAACGGTCCACAATGCACTGTGCCAGTCGCAGTGCATTGCTGGCTGATGATTGGCCAAGCATGCACTGTGACCCCGCATGCTTGGCCAATCATAGAGCCAGCGGCAAGGAGAGCAATAATTGGCCACAGGCAGGATGCCTGTGGCCAATTATAGCTCAGGGGGTTTAGTACACGCCCCACACTATATAAGGCCGACGCGCCGACGGCCTCGTGTAGTGTGTTCCAGCTTGAGGAACAGTGATAGTGTACTGTACATGTACACAGTGTATTTGAATCATTTCTTTGTGGGGAAATTCTAGGGAAAGAGGAAAAATAGGCAGGGATAGTGTATTCTTCTCAGCCTTTGCTTGTGGAGAAAGCATAGGGATAGAGGAAAAATAGGCAGGGATAGTGTGTTCTTCTCAGTGCTGTTCTCTACCAATCCAGCCATCTGCAGGAGTTAGTGTGTGTGTGCTGTGTGAGTATAGCACAGCAGTAGCACACTAAACCACCTTATCCTGTATCTGCCCTGTTCTCTACCAATCCAGCCATCTGCAGGAGTTAGTGTGTGTGTGTGCTGTGTGAGTATAGCACAGCAGTAGCACACTAAACCACCTTACCCTGTATCTGCCCTGTTCTCTACCAATCCAGCCATCTGCAGGAGTTAGTGTGTGTGTGTGTGCTGTGTGAGTATAGCACAGCACACTAAACCACCTTACCCTGTATCTGCCCTGTTCTCTTCCAATCCAGCCATCTGCAGGAGTTTGTGTGTGTGTGTGCTGTGTGAGTATAGCACAGCACACTAAACCACCTTACCCTGTATTTGCCCTGCTCTCTACCAATCCAGCCATCTGCAGGAGTTAGTGTGTGTGTGCTGTGTGAGTATAGCACAGCACACTAAACCACCTTACCCTGTATCTACCCTGTTCTCTACCAATCCAGCCATCTGCAGGAGTTAGTGTGTGTGTGTGCTGTGTGAGTATAGCACAGCACACTAAACCACCTCACCCTGTATCTGCTCTTTTTCCTGTTGTCATCCAAGGCAGCCATCTGCAGGAGTTAGTGTGTGTGCACTGTGTGAGTATAGCACAGCACACTAAACCACCTCACCCTGTATCTGCCCTTCTGCCCTGTTGTCATCTAAGGCAGCCATCTGCAGGAGTTAGTGTGTGTGTGTGTGTGTGTGTGTGCTGTGTGAGTATAGCACAGCACACTAAACCACCTCACCCTGTATCTGCCCTTCTGCCCTGTTGTCATCTAAGGCAGCCATCTGCAGGAGTTAGTGTGTGTGTGCTGTGTGAGTATAGCACAGCACACTAAACCACCTCACCCTGTATCTGCCCTTCTGCCCTGTTGTCATCTAAGGCAGCCATCTGCAGGAATTAGTGTGTGTGTGCTGTGTGAGTATAGCACAGCACACTAAACCACCTCACCCTGTATCTGCCCTTCTGCCCTGTTGTCATCTAAGGCAGCCATCTGCAGGAGTTAGTGTGTGTGTGTGTGCTGTGTGAGTATAGCACAGCACACTAAACCACCTCACCCTGTATCTGCCCTTCTGCCCTGTTGTCATCTAAGGCAGCCATCTGCAGGAGTTAGTGTGTGTCTGCTGTGTGAGTATAGCACAGCACACTAAACCACCTCCCCCTGTATCTGCCCTTCTGCCCTGTGTCATCTAAGGCAGCCATCTGCAGGAGTTAGTGTGTGTGTGCTGTGTGAGTATAGCACAGCACACTAAACCACCTCACCCTGTATCTGCCCTTCTGCCCTGTTGTCATCTAAGGCAGCCATCTGCAGGAGTTAGTGTGTGTGTGTGCTGTGTGAGTATAGCACAGCACACTAAACCACCTCACCCTGTATCTGCCCTTCTTCCCTGTTGTCATCTAAGGCAACCATCTGCAGGAGTTAGTGTGTGTGTTGTGTGACTCCAGCACAATATACACTACCCATTACAATGTCTGGAAGACAAACAAGGAGAGGCAGACAGTCACGAGCCAAGAAAACAGGGCAAGCAGGCTCTGTGTCTAGAGACAACAGTGCTGGTTGTGGACGCGGTGCATCGTCATCAGCACGTGGCCATGGGACACGCTTGTCCTTATTTTCGGCAGCTGGACATGTTGAGCCGCATCATGCCGAAGGCTTGTGTCCTTATTTTCGGCAGCTGGACATGTTGAGCCGCATCATGCCGAAGGCTTGGTAGAGTGGATGACCAAGCCCTCCTCATCCTTCTCATCCTCTCTCACCCAGGCTCAGGGTACTGGCAAAGCAGCTGCCAACACGTACTTAATGTCATCAGGCACCCCTTCCCTAGACCCACCATGTCCTCCTGAGGAGTCCCCCGAACTGTTTGAGCACAGTGTTGGGTACATGCTCCAGGAGGATGCCCAGCGTTTTGAAGGCTCCGATGATGATACCCAGCTAGAGGAAGGCAGTAGTGTGAGCGCAGAGAGAGGGGATGCTCAAGGACAGCAATCTGGCAGTCATGTTCCACCAGCTGCAGCTTACTGCCAGGTTTGCTCCAGTGGTGAAGAGGGAGGGGATGATGAGGTCACTGACACCACGTGGGTGCCTGAACGGAGAGAGGAGGAGGAGGAGGCGGCACATCTCCAACGAGGCAGGATGCCTTCCGGGGGCCAGCTTGAAGCCAGCAAACCAACTGAATCACACCGCAGAGCTCCGCCTGTGCAGGGTGCTGCCTCTGCACGTTATTACAAAAGTTCTTTGGTGTGGGCCTTTTTTGAGACGAGTGCATCAGATCGCACCGCTACTATTTGCAACATATGTCTCAAGCGTATCTCGCATGGCCAAAACATCAGCCACTTGGGCACCACAAGCATGACCAGACATATGTTGACCTGCCATGCAGCTCGTTGGCAAGCGCACCTTAAAGACCCACACCAAAGAACAAAGCGGACCTCTCCTTGCTCCTCATCAGCTGGGATCTCCAACCCCACTATACCTTCAGTCCTCTCTGAAAGCTGCACTGCAAGGAATGAAGGTGTAGAATTAGGTGTGTCACAGCCAAGTACTTGCGGGCACTCTGCTGGCAGTACACCGACGTCCGATTGTACCAGGCAAATTTCCCTGCCCAGGCTGCTGGACCGTCGAAAGAAGTTTACTCCCAGCCATCCACATGCCCAGCAGTTGAATGCTAGCTTGGCTAAATTTCTAGCACTTCAACTGCTGCCTTTTCAGTTGGTAGACTCGGCCCCCTTCCGTGAGTTTGTTCAATGTGCGGTGCCACAGTGGCAGGTTCCCAAACGCCACTTTTTCTCACGGAAGGCGATTCCGGCTCTCTACCGGCATGTGGAAGACAATGTCTTGGCCTCGCTGGACAGGGCGGTCAGTGGCAAGGTGCATATTACCGCTGACTCATGGTCCAGCAGGCATGGGCAGGGACGTTACCTGTCTTTCACGGCCCATTGGGTCACTCTTTTGGCAGCTAGGAAGGATGCAGGACAAGGTGCAGTAGTGTTGGAGGTTGTTCCACCACCACGGTGGTGCAGCGGTTCTTGGGCAGGTACCCAGGCTTACAGGGTGTCCTGAGGCAGGCCAGGAAAGTCTGTGTGCATTTCCGCCGATCATATAATGCCAGTGCTTGGCTGGCTGAGCTGCAAAAGGAGTTGAACCTACCCAAGAACCGCCTTATATGTGACATGCCCACCAGGTGGAACTCAACGTTCGCCATGCTGCAGCGACTGCACATGCAGCAGAGGGCCATCAATGAGTATCTGTGCAAAAAAGGGCACCAGGACAGGGTCAGCAGCAGTCTTTTAGGGATGATTTACAGTCCTAAGAAACCAGTGGACCTGTGCGTGGCTGGGAGGAGGTGGCTGTGGATCATGTCGTCCTCAGTGACACAGAAGACTCCAGACCGAATGCCTCAGCTAACCTACGTTGCATGACCTCCCTGATCCTGCAAAGCCTGCGGAAGGATCCTCGTATTCTTCGGATCAAGGAGAGGGACCATTACTGGCTGGCCACTCTCCTTGATCCACGGTACAAGGGTAAGGTTGCGGACCTTATCTTGCCGTCGCAGAGGGAGCAGAGGATGAGACATCTCCTGGAGGGAGGAAAGGTCTGTGCAATGCGTTCCCAGAGACTGGGAGGTTTCAAACAAACTCCTGGTCCTGGACGACGAGTTGCTGAGGCTTCGGTCAGTAGCAGAAGGAACGGTGGGGAAGGTGGACGTCTGACCGATGCGTTCAGACAATTTTTTAGTCCGCAGCCCCAAGGTATGATCGGTTCCAGCAACCATCGCCAGCGTCTGATATACATGGTGCAGGAATACCTAGAGGCAAGGTCAGACTTGGACACCTTTCCCCCCGAAAATCCTCTGGCTTACTGGGTCTTGAGGAGGGATCACTGGCCAGAGCTTGCACAGTATGCAATTGAGCTACTGGCCTGTCCTGCATCCAGCGTTCTTTCCGAACGCACATTCAGTGCTGCTGGAGGCTTTGTCGCCGATCACAGGGTGCGCCTGTCCACCGACTCGGTTGATCAACTGACCTTCATAAAGATGAATCAGTCTTGGATCACCACCAGCTACCAGGCACCTGAAGCTGATATAACAGAATAATTTATTTTGAAATGTCACATCCCTTCAAGACTGCCTATGCTGATGCTGAGTGACTGTCCTGTTATGTTGACTGACTATCCTCTTCCTCCTCAATGATCCTGATGATAGCTTGGAAGAACATTTTTGTTTCTGGGTGCCACCACCAGTGGCTAAGGCCCAAATTTTCAGCCCCTGTTTAACAGGGGCTTGTAATTACAATTCTGTTATGCAATGCTTTGCAACAGGTCTCATTGCTGTGCTCCAAGTACAGTATCTGTGAGGGTTGCAGTGTTGTGGCACCAGCACCAGTGGCTAAGGCACAATTTTTCAGCCCCTGTTTAACAGGGGTGTGTAATTACATTTTTTTATGCAATGCTTTGCAACAGGTCTGATTGCTGTGCTCCAAGTACAGTATCTGTGAGGGGTTGCAGTGTTGTGGCACCAGCACCAGTGCCTAAGCACAATTTTTCAGCCCCTAACAGGGGCGTGTAATTACAATTTTTTATGAAATGCTTTGCAACAGGTCTGATTGCTGTGCTCCAAGTACAGTATCTGTGAGGGTTGCAGTGTTGTGGCACTAGCACCAGTGCCTAAGGCACAATTTTTCAGCCCCTGTTTAACAGGGGCATGTAATTACAAATCTTGATCTAATAATTCACAGCAGGGCCCATTCCTGCGCCCACCAAGAGTAACTGTGAGGGCTTACAGTGTTGTGGCAACTCCGTCCACCACCACCAAAGGCCCAATTTTTCTGCCCCTGTTCAACAGGTGCATGCAATTACAATTCTTGATCTAATAATTCACAGCAGGGCCCATTCCTGTGCCCACCAAGAGTAACTGTGAGGGCTTACAGTGTTGTGGCAACACCGTCCACCACCACCACCATCACCACCACCAAAGGCCCAATTTTTCCTAACACTGTTCAACAATGGCATGTAATTACAATTCCTGATATAATAATTCACAGCAGGGCATTCCAGCGCCCACCAAGAGTAGCTGTGAGGGCTTACAGTGTTGTGGCAACAGCAACATCTAATGGGGCAAATTTCTGCAGGGTATATACGGCAGGCCCCTACTTTCAAACATCCAACTTACAAACGACTCCTACTTGCAAACGGAATGAGAAAACAGGAAGTGAGAGGAAATCTACCCCTAGGAAGGGAAATTCTATCCTGTTAGATTTAATTTGGGAAAAAGGTATCTCCTCTCTACTGATGCTTTATCACCAATCCTTGTTTCAATAAAAACCCCACTTTTCCAAAACATTTGTCATTGGGACGGAAAGTGAGGTTAAATGTTCTGAACAGGTGCACAGACAGCAAAACAAATGTTACAGGGGTGATAACCCTTCCCTATGTTCTCCAAAAAGCTTAAAAATAGATTTTTTTGGATGGAGCTACACTTAAAAATGTACCTGTTCAAAATTACAAAATTACAAACAGATTCTACTTAAGAACAAACCTACAGTCCCTTTCTTGTTTGCACCGCCTGTATACTGCTGTTCAGAGTATATAGGTTTGTAGGTATAGGTATAGTTTTATTTTGGGTGCGGGGTTCCCCTTAATATCCATACAAGACCCAAAGGGGCTGGTAATGGGCTGGGGGGGGGGGGGGGGGTAATGGGGTAGCCATGCCATTTTTTCTCAAATATTTTCATCCATATTGCCAGGACAAGACATGACATTAAAGCCGCAAGCAGTTTTAAATGGCTTCTTTTTTTCCTTTACAAATGTCATTTTTTGCAGGGACAGTTCTAAACACGGGAAACACATGCCACTTCACAGGCATACTTTAGACACCCCCAGGTACCATATTTAAAGGAATATTTCACTTTTTTTTTCACTTTATGCATCATTAAAATGACTGCTCCCGAAAAAACATCAGTTTTTCAAATTTCTTTTTGCATTGATACATGTCCCCTGGGGCAGGACCCGGGTCCCCAAACCTGTTTTATGACATTAACATGCATATTGGTCGTTATAATTAGCACTTTAGATTTCGAACGTTCGCGTCCATTGTAACTAATAGGGTTCGAATGTTCGCGCAAACTTTCGGTCCGTTCGCAGGTTCTGGTGCGAACCAAACCCGGGGGTGTTCGGCTCATCCCTACTCACAGACAATGTAGGACTAATAGTGTTGTACAGATGACACTTCGGAGTGGAGGACAGAAGAGGAAAGTATTTTATACATTTTGTTGACTTTGGTAAAGCCTCCTAAAATACAAGGAACAGAGTGATGCAGACATTAAGGATTGGATAGAATGATCTTCTCGTATATGGGTGCATATTAAAGCAGAGCTCCACCCACTTATAAAACTTTTTACTTTGCTAAACCTATTTACCTTCACTCTGATTTTAAGCAATAAAAAGCTGTCCAAATACCAGTATGTCTAGTCAGACCACAAATGTTCTACTATTATGAAAATACACCTTATGCTAAATATAACCTTGGGAATATCCTGTTGCTCAGCTAGGGTAAAATTGTAATGGAAAACATAACAAACCCAGATTACACTTGTTTAACCACTTACCGCCCACTGTCATATGACGGTGGGACGAAGAACCTATTGTTCTGGGCCGCCGTCATATGACGTGATTTCCTTTGAGGGCCCGATGCGCGTGCCCGGAGGCCGCGATGTCCGCCGGGCACCCGCGATTGCCCAGTAACTGAGCAGGATGTGGATCTGTGTGTGTAAACACACAGATCCACGTACTGTCAGAGGAGAGGAGAACGATGGTGTGTCCCTTGTACATAGGGACACCGATCGGTCACCTCCCCCAGTCAGTCCCCTCCCCCCACAGTTACAATTACTCCCATAGGGAACATATTAACCCTTAAATCACCCCCTAGTGTTAACCCCTTTCCTTCCAGTCACATTTATACAGTAATCAATGCATTTTTATAGCATGGATCTCTGTATAAATGTGAATGGTCCCAAAAATGTGTCAAAAGTGTTCGATCTGTCCGCCGCAATATCGCAGTCACGATAAAAATAGCAGATCGCAATACTAGTAAAAAAAAATTTTTTTTACTAAAAATGCTATAAATCTATCCCCTATTTTGTAGACGCTATAACTTTTGCGTAAACCAATCAATATGCGCTTATTGCAATTATTTTTTACCAAAAATATGTAGAAGAATACGTATCGGTCTAAACTGAGGAAAAGATTTTTTTTAAAAAAAAATTGGATATTTATTATAGCAAAAAGTAAAAAATATTGTGTTTTTTCAAACTTGTCCCTACTTTTTTTTTTATAGCGCAAGAAATAAAAATCGCAGAGGTAATCAAATACCCCAAAAGAAAGCTCTATTTGTGGGGAAAAATTATAAAAATTTTATTTGGGTACAGCGTTGCGTGACCGCGCAATTGTCATTCAAAATGAAACAGCGCTGAAAGCTGAAAAAGGCTTGGGCAGGAAGGGGGTGTTCGTGCCTGGTAGGCAAGTGGTTAAAGATGGTACATTTTCATGGATTTAACTAATTCTTTTTGTCCTTGTAGGAATCATTGTTATAGTATTGCTTGCTTATTTGTTTTTCAGGTGTACTAAATGTGGAATACAAAATATTACTACAATGGCAGTTAGAACTGACCCCAAGGAAGAGATAGAGTGTTATCAGATAGTCAATCTAGCAGATTCATATGATACCGAGATGGGTAATGCGAATGAGTAAAGATATGTATCCACATACACCCTAATGCAGCGTACACACGAGCGGACTTTCCCACGGGAATGTCCGCCGGACAATCCGCCCGTGTGTGGGCACCGCCAAAAGTCCGGCGGACTAAGTTTTAAGTTCAGACTATGATGTCACAGTCCCGGACAATGCTGGGACTGTGACATCATAGGGGGGCGGGGTCACCATGTGACATGAGCATGTGACCCCGCCTCCTTGTCCCTATATAAGTCACAACACAGCGCGTCTCTGTCATTCCGGCCAGAGACGAGTCAACATCGGAAGAAGAAGAAGAGGAGGAAGAAAAAGACGGCGCAGAAGGCGGCGACAGCGACAAGAACAGAAGAGACCCCGGAAGACCCCGGAAGACCCCCGAAGACGGAACGAGACCCCCAGACGACGGCGGCGATGACGAAGAAGAAAGCCGGGCTCCTCCGCTCGGTAAAAGAGCAGAAGAGAGCGGAGGAGTCCGGCGAGAAGACCCCCAAGACGGAAGAAGACCCCCGGGCAGTGCAATAAAATATTTTTTTTTGTGTGTTTTTTTTATTTACACTTTTACACCTTAGGTGAATGGGTAGGGGTACATCGTACCCCATACTCATTCACATAGGGTGGGGGGCTGGGATCTGGGGGCCCCCTTATTAAAGGGGGCTCCCGGATTCCGATAAGCCCCCCGCCCAGAGACCCCGACAACCAATGTCCAGGGTTGTCGAGAAGAGGCCCTTGTCCTCATCAACATGGGGACAAGGTGCTTTGGGGTGGGGGGGGCCCGCACGGCCCCCCTTTCCCCAGGGCACCCCCCCATGTTGAGGGGGCGCGGCCTGGTACGGCTCAGAAGGGGTGGGGTGCTCGCTCGTCACCACCCCCTTTCCTGGCCGGCCGGGCTGCGTGCTCGGATAAGGGTCTGAGATGGATTTGGGGGGACCCAAAGGGATTCCCTTTAAATCCATGCCAGGTGACAGGGCTAGCGTGGCGGCATTCACTGCCTTCGCTAGTCCCGTCTACCTGCAGTTACGTTCTAAATGAACGGACTTTCCGATCGTGTGTCGGCAAGTCCGTTCATTTCCAAATGTCCTGCGGACTTGTCCGCCGGAGAAGTCCGGGCGTGTGTGAGCAAGTCCACACGCTCGGAAAGTCCGGCAGAGCTCCGCTGGAAAGTCTGGCGGTTTGTCCGCTGGACTAGGTCCGGCGGACATTCCCACCAGAAAGTCCGAGCGTGTGTACGCCGCATAAGAAGAACTTTACTCCACTTAGTAGTGAAGTAGTACTGTGGACCCTTTGATATTATATTAGGCAGGGAAGATATGATAGTGACCCCCCATAGGGGGCAAGAGGAGGGAAATGAGTAGAAATGTAGGGGGTCTAATAATGTTGAGTTATATATACTGTATATAGAGACTGTCAATTTAAGAATTTATAATACGCTTGCTTTCTTTTTTTCTTAGGTGCTTTTGTTTCCCTTTCTTAAGAAATTAAACTTCTATACCTGTGATGACATGCACTGCTGATAAAAACTGAGAGACTTCTCCAAGAATAGACTTTCTTATCAAACCAGTTTGAACTGACCAAATACTGCTGAAATCCTTTTTTTGTCCAGTCACATGATGTTAACACCCATTTAACTGTTAGCTTGCTATTAAGAAAACTCTGATTGGACTAACTATACGATCACACCTATATCACGCCTAGACCTTATGCATATTCATGACTATAAATTGAATAGCCTGTAGCTGTAACGCTAGAAATACTTCACTTGGCTCACATGAGCTGGGTCTCTGTGTGTCGTGTTTCTCCACTGCAGTGTAATAAATGCACCTTTCTTTCATAAATTTGGACTCACTATCTCATAGATAGATAGAGACTTCCTAACCTGATTTAACAGGAAGCAGAAGGTGATGTGGAAACATGGACCTACTAGATAAAGTTGCTGTTTAAATAATAGATACTTTCATTGCTTGCGCTACTGGGAGTTCAATAGAGAAAGAGACACAAATCTGGAGGTGCCTGTTCTTGCATGAAGGGTGATTTTGTATGATTAATATTATGTATACACTTTAAAGAGGCAACTAGTGAAATCAGTCACTGAAATCCCAATGCTTGGAGATGAAGACAAACAATAGAGACAAATGAGCAAGCTAGGGTTGTAAAGAGAACAGCAGCCAGAGCAGGATACTAGTACACTTGTATTAAAGTGGTATTAAACCCAAAAGCAACATTTTTTTATATTACAACTTACCAACTCTAAAGCCCCATACACACGGTCGGAAAATCCGACCACCAAATCCATCGGATTTGGTCCAACGGATTTAGTCCGACACTGGTGTTGCATACACACGGTCGGACAAAGTTGTCGGAAAATCCGATCATTCTGAACGTGGTGACGTTTGTTGCCTATGACGGGACTACGTAGAGGCTAGTAGCCAATAGCTTTGGTCTTGTAATGTGATCTGAGCATGCGTAGCACTTTGTCCGTCGGACTACGCTACACACGATCGGAATTGGTATGATCAGACTTTGTTGTCGGAATATTTATAGAGCAGGAGATAGAAATTTGTCCGTCGGACAATCCGATGGAAACTGTCTGATGGTGCCTACACACGGTCGGAATTTCCGACAACATTGTCCGATAGGACAGAATCCATCGGAAAATCCGACCGTGTGTATGGGGCTTTAGTTGTGGTGGCTGCATTCATTTTTTTAGGTTTTATTATTTTTATTTTCACCTGGTGATCTGGCAAGAACAAACAAACAGAACAAACTGTCCTGCAGATGTAGCAGTTAGGGAGTTAGGAAAAACCATTGTCCAATGGCAGGGGTGCTTACAATGATCAACTTCTATTTATTTATGTAAAACCTTTATTTTAAAAGGAACAAAACTGTTGCTGTACCTGCATTAAAAGTGTGAGCTGGAGTTTGACTTCAATTTGTATGCAAATCTTCTAGACTAGTAGATCTAATACTCCTCTCCCCCCTGACTGACAATGCTGCTGTCCAATGGAGCCCCTATGCTCCTTTATCCAGAGTGGGGGTACTGTAATACAGGAGGTGTTTTACTGGTCAGATCACCAGGTGAAAATAGCCTAAAAAAAAGAATGAATGCAGCCACCACATCTAATGTCTGGTAAGCTGCAATATATTACATTTTTGGTTTTGGCTTTATTACCACTTTAATCTCATCACTTTTCTGGTGTAATGAGCAAGAATAAACCCTGCCAATGGGTGACATCAGCAAGCAGAGGGTATATACCTTGGAGCAGACATCCAGAATAGCCAATTCTGAAAATATGTAAGACAATTTAATGTAAATAAATTGGTAAAGTGTATACATACATAATAAAGTGTTACTAAACCCAGGCCTCTTGCATTCACTATATCTGGTCTCCCACAGTACACAGAACATGGATAGGCAATAGCTTTATTAACTATAAATTGCTAAATACCTTTTCTCATCAGCAGTTAGAGCAGTCTTGTGAATTCTATCAGTCTTTAAGGGTTAAAGCTTGTAGGAGGAGTTTGCATTCTCCTCTGATTGTCCATTGAGGCTGCAGGACCCCTGACCCTCTGTCTGGACAGTGCTGATGGGCCCTGTGCTGGTCACATGCACTCGCTCCAAGAAAAAAAAAACTGTAGCAATACACACCAACCTGAGCATGTGAAGAGTGTCCCCAAGGCTCTGTTCTATCAGAAGATGGTTTGGGGAATGTGGAAGAAGGGGAGGATCAGAGAAGCCAGGATCAAACAGCCATTTTACACAATGCAGAGGATTAACCCCTTAGGTTCCACAGTGAGTATAACAAGAATGATTTACTGCATATACAGACTGATTTTACTGTTGTGGATTTAGTAACACTTTAAGTATTTGTCAATAGCAGACACATAGCGATAATTAGCTTGCTAAGAAATGCTCACATAACCATCTACATCTATTTTTCACATTATCATTTAATAGCCATCATTATCATAAGAGACATCCAAGAACTATTGTTGTATATGCAACCTGCTTTTTTTACCCAACTGTAAACTAATAGAAGCATAGGTTCACTAACATATACCCATTTGCAATTCTATTACTGATGGTTACATAACACAGTATTTAAATCCTATGAAATAATTGAGATTCTAAGAATCTTTCTCTTCACTGTACCTGGCTGTGTTTCTCCTGGGATTAAGCATTTTGGCCTCCACCACAGTATAAAAAATGACTTTGCACATGTCATTTCTATTTTTCTTTGTGATCAACAGAGAAAAAAAAAGATATAAATAGTCTCAACAAAAGTCACAGGAGTGCTCTTCCTTGAGAATTATGTTTTTTTTTTTTTTTTTTTGTTCCAGAAGTATTCTCAGATGGAAAGATCTATTTAAAAAAAAGAGGAACTTCTCAAGGTCACAGAAAACTGACAGCAATCTTTGCTTTACAATAGTATCACCTACAAAAGAATATAACTCTCAAAATCGATATAACATCTTGCCGGTATTTATATAGTGGCAACTCTGCAAAGGCCATATAAACTAACTGTGAAAAAAAAGTGTGAAATTAATTCTTCACTTATATTTATAAATGCATTGGATTAATGGATGAATGAATGTTGCTTTATTACAGGTGTAAATAATAGTTTAGGAGTTTAATTTTTTATTTCTTAGTCGTTCCACTCTTTTTTGAGTATTGCTTTGGCATCATTCTACTATAGGCTTAAAGCTGCAATGTATTCTGCGTATAGTCTATCTTCTCTGCCCCCATGCAATGCTAGTTAAAATTTTATATGAAAACCTTTCAATTTGCATCACATATCTTAATTAAGACCAAGTGACATCACCACTAGGTCTCTTAGCTTCTGTACGCAACACAGGCAAATCATGGCTAGTGAGAGGGGCCAGCAAGGTGCTGTACATAACTTCTTGGAAACATCACAGCAGCCTGTCTCACTATTCCTCTCAAGAGCCCTCAGCCCTGATGCAAGAGTAGTTATGCTAATATCAAAATGCTTTAATGGGTTGATGTCAGTCTGGGGGGGGGGGGGCGGATGGATGTTCCAAGCAGTGAAGATGAGATTCCATGTTTAACTACTTATGGACCGGGCCTATTTTTTCAGACTTTCAGTTTACAAGTTAAAGAGGATGGCCAACTTAACAAAAAATATTAAAAGTCAGCAGCTACAAATACTGCAGCTGCTGACTTTTAATAAATGGACACTTACCTGTTCCAGGTTCCAGCGATGTCGGCAGCAGATGACGAGCAATCGCTTGTCTCTCGGCAGCCCCCTCCGCTATCCTCTGTCAGGGATTTAGGAAGTTAAGCGTTGTGGCTTCACTGCCCGGTTCCCTACTGCACGTCTTTACTGATCCCCGTTGTGTCCTGGGAACTGTGTGTCCCAGGACACAACGGGGGGGGGGGGGGGGCAGGCCATCTGCGGCTAGCTAGTCCCGGAAGTGGGTGCAGATACCTGGATTATTGAAACAAAAAAGGCGGGCTACACTTTTAGTAGTAAACATAATGCTGTGTAAATGGCAGGGGTTGGTTCTTTCAAAGATGACTTTAGTGTGGTTTAGAAATATTCTGTTTAAGTTCTATAAGGGGTTTGCCACTAGCGCAATGGAAAAAGAAGCACACAATGACATCTACCAAGCACAGTGGCAAATTGCAAGGCTTCTAAGCACTCACAGGTAATGGGCATGATACAGCAGAGTCTGTTGGGTTTGTAAGAGAAAAGCTGTGGGATCTTCTGCACAAAAAAATATTTTCTAAGGGCTTAAAACATCACTTTATTTTCTAAAGAGTAATTTATACACTGGCCATACACAGTGACATATTCTATCTTTTTCCATAGCTGATGGGGAAAAATGGTCCCAAGTGGCAACTGGCTGACTTTTAAAAAGAAATTATATGATCAATACATTCCTTACCTTCTTAAATGCTGCCGTAGATCATCAATTAATGTATAAAATAACTGAATATTAATTTGGATGTCAGATGACTACAATTTGACTACAAAAGAGCACTTTACGTTCACTGAAGCACACTTAGAACTTAATCTTATTGGCATTTTAAAACATATGTCTGTTTAATAGCTGCTAATATTACTTTGTGAAGGCAGCTTGCTATATTTTCTGGACAGTAGTAAAATGTTTTGACAGCTGTGAAGCAGAATCCCTGATCCAAACCTATAATCCATGTTTACCTCGAATAAGTCTAGTTACAACACAGCGTGATGGATTTTGTTTTACATGTTGACCTTTAAAGGAAATTTTTAGGATTAGAAATAATTTGCTCAACACAGCAGATAAATTGTGTTTACACTGGGATTTTCTGTTCTCTGCAATCAATTGTAGCATTCGGAATGTATGATTAGAATTACTTTGAGGGTGCTATAATTTAGTTCATTGCTACATGCATTATCAAATATTTTAAGCAAATACAGTTTACAAATAGTTGACTATATAATAAACCTTTTAGGGAATGTGTTACTTGAACCTAAGATCTCATTGACCTCTAGGGTAATGATTGATATAGGCATGGGAATAGTACATGGGATGTGCATAAACGTAAATGATCAAATTAAATTATAAACAGAAAATAACATAAACACACAACATACATGTTTAAAACATGACTAAAAAGACAGTGGTGCTCTATTAAGGGGTAACCCAAGATAAATTAACTTAATATTTAAAATATTGAGCTATGGCCTTAAAGTATAACTAAAGGAAAAATAAATAAATACAAATATATATAAAATGGGGCGCTAGCAAAAAATTTTAATATCAAAAAATGTATTAATTAATAGCAAGCAGCACTTGCTGAAAGAAATAACTATAGATAATACTTGCTGATAAATATATTGCCAATAAATACGAGATCTGATGATTATCAGTATATACAATAAATATATAAAAATATATATATAAAAAAATATATACAAAAAAATATATAGGAAGGTAAAAATGATGTGGCGCTTGCTAGTAAGAAGGATGCCAATCCTCAGGGGGGGCTCCAAAGGATGGTTCCTTAAAAGCGTCTGAAAGTTATTAATTTGAAAAATCCGCAATGTATAGCAAAAGATAATGCTATACCAATAAACTCAATCATAAAGTGCATCAAATAGTGAAATAAACATTCCTGTGCAAGGTAATATTGTGCAAAATAGACAATAAAGTGCGTACAATATCTTATAAAAAGACACTTTTCATAAATACGTAAAAATTCATAAATCGTATAAAAATATAAATAAGTGAAACCGTAATTAAAGACGGGTATTGAATAACCAAAAAAATATTGTGCAAATAAGCGTGTGCAAATAATGCCAAACGAAAAGTGCAGTAATTGCGAAACAAGTCCAAAATACCATGTGCAAATATGGCCAAAAAGAAAAGTGCAGCAATTGCAAAAAATGCTGATTAGTGCATTGATCCAAAATAATTGTGCTCAAATGCAACAGTCCAATGCAGTCTCTATGTGTAGTAATTTCTTATGTGAAGTGAATCCTCCAAATAGCAGTAAGATCCTTAGGCTAAATAGCAGTGATCTCCTCCATGCAGTATAGTGTGCCAATCCTTGTTGTTTCCCCCAGCCTCTTACCTCTAAATAAGGGTTGAAACAGCCTTACACTGACACAGCCAGAGATCTCCTCCTCCTCTGAATCCTTCACATTCAGGTCCTTATCAGCGCCTTATCTCCTCTCCAAACCATTTAAAAAGCATGGGGGCAGAAAGAGGGAGGGAAGGACTCCATAGTGTAGTAAATTAAAACAAGGTTTTATTCAAAGAACATTAAAAACTCACAGTTAACATTCAGTAACAGCAGCGGTTGTTGAGAACTTGTGTGATCCCAACCGAGACCACACACACAGTGTCACCTGACTCTACTCTCCTAACTTGAGTATAAGTCCACATCCATGTTGGTGTGGGAGAAGGACATAGGGACAGAATACACGCCATCACACTGGGAACAATCACTATGACTACTGCATTCTTCTACAAAAAGCACCAACCTAGGGGAAATGCAACAAAAGATTCTACTTAGATGGTACCTAACCCCCCACCGCATTGCAAAAATTTTTCCAGGTGCCTCCTCAAATTGCTTGAGAGACTGTGGAAATACGGGAACACTGATCCATATACTATGGTCATGCCCTAATCTAAGATCACTATGGTATCGGGTGGAAGGGTTAGTGACAGAAATTACAGGTACTCCTCGGAAGCTCTCTCCAGGGATGGCGCTCCTATCCTTGGAATTACACTCTATACCAGCACCCTACAGGGTTGTGATGTCCCACATTTTATTTGCCACCAGACTGACTATACTGAGACATTGGAGAGAAGTGACCACCCCGACACTCACAGAAGTAACACAATTCATACATACCAACGGTTCATTTGAGGTACTACACGCTTCAGCAGCAGGGAACTATCACAGGGTAAAAAAAAACTCTGGGTTCCTTGGAATGATTGGTATAAGAATAGAGCCAAATAGAGCTATAAGTAATGGGAAAGAGTAATCTTGGATCACAAGTGATTAAATGAGAACTGCCTTGACTGTTATTGTTTTTTTTTTGTTCGTTTATTTTCATTTTGTTTCAGTTATATAGATGCATATTTTTGTACAATACACTATCATCTGTATACAATTGGTTCCGCACCATAATATACAGAAGTAAATTATGGTGAGGCTAATAAAACAGTTTGTTGAATTTCCACGGTGACAATTTAAGCCCCATACACACGGTAGGATTTTCCGATGGATTCTGTCCTATCGGACAATGTTGTCGGAAAATCAGACCGTGTGTAGGCACCATCGGACAGTTTCCATCAGATTGTCTGACGGACAAAGTCCTATCTCCTGCTGGATAGATTTTTTGACAACAAAGTCCGATCACACCAAATCCGATCGTGTGTAGCGAATTCCGACCGGACAAAGTGCTACGCATGCTCAGATCACATTACAAGACCAAAGCTATTGGCTACTAGCCTCTACGTAGTCCCGTCGTAGGCAACACACGTCACCACGTTCAGAATGATCGGATTTTCCGACAACTTTGTCTGACCGTGTGTACGCAAAACCAACATCAGACAAAGTATGACGGACATGGTCTGACGGACCTGGTCCTCGGATAATCCGCGCGTGTGTATGGGGCTTTAGAAGATCACTGGAGGGGATTTACTCGAGCATTGTGCTGATGTCATAAGGCAAACTTACCGCTTCTCACAGAAATAATTAAAATTCAGATGTTGGAAGAAGGCATAAAGTAAAAAGTGTTTATAACAAATTAAGAAACCACTAAACATAATGATTTAATATGATGATACTGTTCATATTCTACTGTATGAATTGTAATTGTTTAATTGCTTATTAAACTCAATAAAAATTATTGTTACAAAAAAAAAAAAAACTGTCAAGGTCAAAATTGCAGACAAAAACTTATGAATAGACTTGTTTGAATCTTTTTTGGCTCTTTTCCAAATAGTGTATTTCCCTAGATGTTAACTAAACAAATCTGGAGACAATATTAAGGTGGTTCTGAAGCCTAAACCTTTTTTACCTTAATGCATTTCTTGCATTAAGGTAAAAAATGTTTAGGCGTAGCATTTGGCCACCTCACTCCCCGTTATACTTACCCGAGACTTCATTTGATCCAACACTGTGCACGTCTGCAGCTCTTCTCTCCCCTCACTTCTGGGTCTCACAGGCTTTGCTGGGGCACCTGGAGCCATAGGCCCCCAATGCTGTCAATCAAAGCCAGTTAGGAGGGAGCTGGGGCAGGGCCGAGTCCTACTGTCTGTGTCAATGGATGCAGCATCCACGAGTGCCCCCAGGGGAAGGGGGGTTTGAAAGTGTCCAGTAGGCAAGCGGTTAAAGAAAATTACTGTGATAGAACAAAAGAGAAAACACTGAGACAGAGGCTTGAACATTCAAAAGGTCCAACACCCAAACAGATTGTTAGGAGAATGAGTCAGGTTCATACTTTTATTCTACGGATGAGCCTGACTTGCATCTTCATTGCCAGGCAATTGAGACCATGCTTCCTCTCTTCATATTTGCCATTTTGGACTTAAAGGACAATGGGTTCATTAAAGCCATGAAAGAGACCATATTTGTCAAATTGGAACAATCATTGCTGAAGAGGGGTAGAGACCTTCTCACAGGGCTGGCCCAAGACATTGTGCTGGCTGGGTCCAAGAAGTAAATGCTGCCCCCCCCCCCCCCCCCCCCCAAAAAAAAAAAATATTTTTTACACCCACCAAAAGCCCCCCACATCCATTATTTTATATCATAATAATTAAAACTAAAAAATCTTGTCTATATGCAAAATTATCTGACATACCATTATGTTCAATTCCAAGGGGTGGGCTAGGGCAGTATAGGGGCGGGCTAGGGCAGTATATAAACAGGCTAGGGTAGTATAGGGGTAGGCTAGAGTAGTATATAGACAGGCTAGGGTAGTAAATGGGCACGCTAGGGTAGCATATGGACAGGCTAGGGTAGTATATGGGCAGGCTAGGGCAGTATAGGGGCAGGCTGGGGTAGTATATGGACAGGCTAGGGTAGTAAATGGGCACGCTAGAGTAGTATATGGACAGGCTAGGGTAGTATATGGACAGGCTAGGGTAGTATAGGGGTAGACTAGAGTAGTATATAGACAGGTTAGGGTAGCATATAGACAGGCTAGGGTAGTATATGGACAGGCTAGGGTAGTAAATGGGCACGCTAGGATAGTATATGGACAGGCTAGGATAGTATATGGACAGGCTAGGGTAGTATATGTACAGGCTAGGGCAGTATAGGGGCAGGCTGGGGTAGTATATGGACAGGCTAGGGTAGTGAATGGGCACGCTAGGGTAGTATATGGACAGGCTAGGGTAGTATATGAACAGGCTAGGGAGCGGGGCAGGGCAGGACCACGCTGTGTTCTTCTGCTTGGTGTGGTCAGTTTTTACTAGGAATGCAGAGGGACTGACAGGAACACCAGGGATTTCACACAAAGGAAGCAATACAAAGAGAACAGGGTATTTTTCATACAAGTACATGGTTACAGCAGGCACATATCAGGAATATGAAATGTTGGGGTAATAAACACTTTAATACTTCAGACAATATGGGCCTCATTTACCAAAATGTTTTAGGGGATAATTAATGTGTGCAGCTCTAGAGAACCCAATTTGTTGTTCAACATAGGTGAAGGTGATATCTAATTGGCTACTATGTGAAATATAGTGTGACATTTTTCTTCATTCGTATACTATGAAAATTAATACATTTTTTTTCATGATTAATTTACAAAAATGTACAGGAAAATGTACATCCTATGGAGTTCTAATATACCCAGGTTTTAAGCTTAAAAGTCTACATTTTTTTTCCCTATTATATTTATTTTATGGTTCTAAAGGTATTGTTTCCTAAAATAAAAAAGATGTTATACTTATCTGCTATGTGCAATAGTATTGCACAGAATAGCCCCTTACTGCCTCTTCTGGAGTCCCTGCTGGCTCTGTCCATTTCTCCTCTTCCCCGAGTGCCCATTGAGCAAATAATGTGCTGAGGGGGCACTCGCACAGACTCGTTCCCAAACTGGGGCTGTGTGCATCCTCAGGCACACACAGTGCGGCTTTGCCATGACCCCTGCTCACTCCTCTCAGGATTTGATTGACAGCAGCAGGACCCAAAAGATCCAACTGCTGCCTGTGTGTCCTGTAAGAAAAGGAAAAAACATCAGCACTAATGCTCATGCATAAATAACAAAGAGCGCAGATAGCAAGTAAGCTGGCCACATGTATTATACCAATGCCCTCAGTCTTTTAATACCCCTTATAAAATAAGAAAAGCTACATTTTCTACAAATATATGTCAGCAAAAACAACCAGCATCTAGGGAGGCAGTGAGATTGAGAAGCCATCCATGATGATCAGGGGTCAGACCAATGCCTTGACACTTTGAATACATTTTGCCTTTTTGTCTAATAACTATTTCAAACGTAAACACATTGTTAGATAAAAAAAATTATAGCAGATCATATGCGGTAAAGGATGCTGGAGGCAACATTTTAGCATATCTTACTGCAAAATGTTGATGAATTATTTAATACTTTTAGTATGTTTTTATACATAACTTTTCAAACTAAAAAGCATCAAGAGACAAGATCATTACTATGCATTATAGAGCCCCCTGGTCCTCCAACATTCATCTGAAATGCAATCTCTTGACTAAGACCTGTACTATTTTAAAACTATAACCATTGCAGCACTCTAAATGATTTAATGAAAATCTCTATGCCTAAAATATATAAATGATGTCTTTCTTTTAAATGATGTTTATTGTATTTGTTATGTTGTTTTTTTTTTTCAAATGTTACTAACTTATTTTATAAGTACTATTCCTACCAGAATAAATCATAATATATCCAGGCAGTTTGGGCTCATAGCAGTTAACTGGACTGCTGTGACTTATTGATTCTAATTAAAAAAAAACATTACTAAGATTCTCTTACAATTGCAAGTAGGCATCTTTTTACCCAAACTTTGTATATTTATGCAGGGCTGCTGTTAGAAATCACAGGGCCCCGTATGGCCTACCTGAAAGCAACCCCCCACCCCCCTTCAAAAAAATAAATAATGATATTTTAGCTAAAATGCCACTGACTAGCCATGGCAGAAATTACACACCCACTGAACAAGACCCATTCTGTTGAATAGTAGTGCACTAGTAAGGGGTTAAAGCAGGCAGTGATGAGGCAATATGCCTCTTCACTGCCTGTCAAATGCTCTCTGAAGGAGGGAGGAGAACATGGGGGGTGGGGAGCCCAAACAGCAGGGAGATGGTGGTGCAGATACTGATCCCCCTGCAGCGCAGCCAGAGGGAGCAAAAGGAGAAGAAGCCAGCAACACTACAGGGTGAACCACAATAGTTGGCTATAAGGCAGTACAGCTGGCCCTCCTGCTCAGTGTCGGGATCCCCTTTTGAACTGATGGGGCCCATTACAGGAAGGCTGGCTGTACTGCCTTATCAGCAGCCCTGCATTTATGTATTGGTTACTGGTATTAAAAAAAAATAAAAAGTACAAATAAAATTAGAAAGAAATACTTATTTCTAGGGATGAGCTTTGGGTTAGACTCAAACTGCTAGTAGTTCATTGAGTGGGAGAACTAAATGGCAAGATGTTTGCCCACCAGCTAAAATATCCAGATGCTGCAGCCAAAAGTCATTTTTTTAGGGTGTTATTACTACTGCCACTAACACCTTTTAGTCAAGCGTCTGCTGGCCTCAAACTAAGAATGTAAATAAGTAAATAATCTGGTGGACATCCAGGGTAACATCGTTGACCAAACATGGTCATGATCACATTTGGTTACTGACGTCAGCCAGCACCACCAGCTGGTTTGCTGACATTAAGCAGTCGGACGAGGAGCTGTCATTTAGCAATGGGAGGGCATCCGAAGCAAAGTTGTGTCATCAGGGTGTTGTTCATTGTGATGGATACTGATTCTACATTGCTGAATAATGTGATTGATGTTGGATTTACATGTTGTGTGTGTGTATTTACTTTGTCAGTTTTTTTTCCAAATGAGTAAAAATGCGTTTTACTAATCCAGGTAGGGGTCAATTCTGGGAGCCTCTCTACTTCAAACGTGGCTTTAATATTACAATAAGCCCCACCCCCATAGACCCCCCACATCCACCAGGCCAAGGGTGTGGGGATAAGGCCCTTGCCCCTCTTCAACATGGAGACAAGATGCCTTGCTAGGCAAGGCCACCAATGAGGGCATGTGGCCAGGAATGGTTCAGGAGGAGGGCCACGTATTTACTGCTCATCTCTTTCATGGCCAACAAGACTGCATGCCTGGATAATGGTCTGGTATGGATTAGTTTTTCTTTACAGGGCACGTGGCCTTGTTAGTTTTAGATATGTGTCTGGTATAGATTTTTAAGTAAAAAAAAGTATGTAAAAAACTAAAACAATAAAATGATATGAGGATTCCTCCAAAACCATATCAGGCCACATTAACAGGAATGCTGGCTGACATCATTAATTACATATGGTTGTGATCATATTTAGTCAGTGAAGTCACCTAGGATTCCCCAGCTGCTCTCTTTACAAAAAGAAGCTGCCATATCTTTTTTTTTTGTATGCCAGTTTTGCTGGAGTATGTCCTGTCAGTGCACCACTTGCAGTTTTATGTCATCCCTAAAAAAAATGTAATGCTGTTCTTTAAGCCACATTAAAATACCCACTTCCTACTGGACAGCATTTAAAATGCTGCGGACGATACTAAGCTAAGCAGGGCAATAACTTCTCTGCAGGATGTGGAAACCTTGCAAAAAGATCTGAACAAATTAATGGGGTGGGCAACTACATGGCAAATGAGGTTTAATATAGAAAAATGTAAAATAATGCATTTGGGTGGCAAAAATATGAATGCAATCTATACACTAGGGGAGAACCTCTGGGGGGATCTAGGATGGAAAAGGACCTGGGGGTCCTAGTACACAATAGGGATAAAACTTTTTTGCTGAAGGGAGTTTAACAAGACACGTGGCCACTCATTAAAATTAGAAGAAAAGAGGTTTAACCTTAAACTACATAGAGGGTTCTTTACTGTAAGAGCAGCAAAGATGTGGAATTCCCTTCCACAGGCGGTGGTCTCAGCAGGGGGGCATCGATCATTTAAAAAAACTATTAGATAAGTACCTGAACGACCGCAACATGCAGGGATATAAAATGTAATACTGACATATAATCACATACATAGGTTGGACTTGATGAACTTGTGTCTTTTTTCAACCTCACCTACTATGTAACTATGTAAAAAAAATAAAAGTTTGCATTAATACATTTCACCCTTGACAATGCCCAGCTACGCATGCTTTTTTCTTAACCAAAAGCTTTTAAATTGGCCTTGAAAAAGCCCATAAAACTACCGTATTTTCCGGCGTATAAGACGACCCTTTACACTTAAAAAAACTGGCCAAAAAGCAGGGGTTATCTTATACGCCGGGTCAGCCCCTCGGATGTCTGCTGGGTGTTCGGTAATACTGTATGTAGCCGAAGCTACATATAGTATATACCGCTGAGCCAATCCTGGTGAGTGATGTATTCAAATGAATACAGAGCCTGCTCGGATTGGAGTAACAACCTCTGCCAATCCGAGCAGGCTACATAGAGAAGCCTACTCGGATTGGCTTTGAGGGTCAGAGAGGCGCGGGCTAATGATGTTTCAGCCTCTGCCAATCCAAGCCGGCTTTGTATTCATTAATAGAATACATTGCTCACCGTGATTGGCTCCAGCAAGCAAGAAGATGGATATGTACTGAGTGTATATACTTAAGCGCTAGTTTGGATATTTAAACCAGAGATGCAACAAATGTTTAAGATAACCAAATGATATAGCTGCAGCCCATATACTGGTGTTCCCACACGTGAAGATATATTCACACAAATTGTGTACTTTTTAAGAAGATGGATATGGTGCCAGCTCCAGAAAGAAGGAAGAAATATGAAACGTCGGAAGCCTCGGAATGGGGGGTCATCTTATACGGTAAGTACAGGCAAAAACGCTTAAACAACTGTAAAATTAGGGGGTAATCTTATACGCACGGTCACCTTATACACCGGGGAATATGGTATTTCAAGATTTTGCTGCCTTAGACTTCATTGTGGTTCAGTCACTATGTTCGAGGTTTGCGGATTTGTGTGAAGTGTTCAGCAAATGTCCAGCAAACGTAACTTTGTTCTGTTCACTCATCGCTACTTATATACATTAAATTGAGGCACTGCCACTTGATTTCTTATACCGAATTCATGACTTGCAGCTGTATTATTTCAGCTCATTCTAAAAAGACTTTCTATAGAAAAATCAAGCTGTGCTCAAACAGAAAATGTAATGCCTGAACATTTCAGGAGATCATACAAGCTGTAATCCATGATTCAGAGACTAAAGTAATAACCATATGCATTTTGCACATACTGTCATTAAGCTTTAAAAGCCTGGTAAGTCAGAAATTGACACTTACTACATTATTCTATAGTTCCATGCAGCTAGGTACTGCAGTAATTACAGATGAGTGAAGCAATCCATCAGGTTCAAGATCTGACCTAGATCTTTACTTTTTATAAAAAAAAAAGTTCTGCTCTTCGTTTACAAAGTACTTGGCATATTAGGCATACAAAGTGCTATCCTTGAGTACATTAATACAAGTTACAGAACTATCAGCCTACCAGGGAGGTACTTTATCAGAAGCCTAATGAAGACTACCTTTCCTCTTTTTAAGCAGTGCTAGCATATCAAACCCCTATAAAATGTAAGCTGCTGGGCAAAATAAATTTCCCATTAGCACAGAGGTGTACATGTATCTAGCAGTGGTGGCCCGTAATACAGGCCACAGGGGTGCCGCCACTCTATCCATGCGCCATAGATAGGGTAAGTGCGAGGCTGGTTACCAACTGGGGGGGGGGGGGGGTTGCGTGTGACCCCACCGAAAGACCCACCAGCCGCCACTGGTCTCTTGAGGGCATAGTAGTATACAATGAGTGTTGGACAAGAGTGGCTTTGTTTGGCAAAAAAGCCATTTGTTATCATGACAGTGCTGGCATGGTGATCACATGTCTTTGTTGATAAACAAAGCTATGTCAGTGACAGATGCCACTTTATTCCTTCCACTTAAAGTGTTACTAATCCCTGGACCCTGCATTCACTATATCTGGTTTCCCACAGTACACAGAGCATGGAAATGCAATTATTTTAGGAAATATAAACTGCTAAATACCTCATCAGCAGTATATAGTAGTCTTGTGACTTCTATCAGTGTCTGGTTAAAGCTTGTAGGAGGATTTTTCATTCTACTCTGACTGTCCTATGAGACTGCAGGACCCCTGACCCTCTGGACAGTGCTGATTGACCCTGTGCTGATAACATGTACCCTCCCAAGAAAAAAAAACTCTCTAGCAATACGCTCCAAACTTAGCATGTGCAGAGTGACTCCAAAGGCTCTTTCTTATCAGGAGATGGATAGGTTACACAGTGAGTATAACAAGCATGCTTTACTGCATATATACAGACTGATTTTACTGTTGCGGGTTTAGTAACAGTTGAAGACCAGGCCTTTTCTGGCACTTTTTGTTTACAAAAATTACTTAGAACCCCCAAACATTATATAAAAAATAAAATGGCGATCATTGCAATTTTTTATGTCACACAGTATTTGGGTAGCAGTTTTTCAAATGCAATTTTTTGTAAAAAAATACACTTTGATGAATTTGAATGCAAAAAAAAACAATATATAACTGCCGTGTCAATAGATATCTATTAAAATACTATCAGAAACACAATGTATTACTGAACCCAGCGCTCAATGGAAAAAAAAGGTTAATGCACCTTAGCAGCTATTATAAGAAAAAATGAATACATAAAAGATGCCGTAATAAACAAAAGAATCACAACATTAACAGCACAATGGAAAAAAATACAAAAAGTTTTTTTTGTGCAATTAAATATTTAGCACACAAATATGTGCCCAAAAAAAGTCCCAAACAAAGTCTGTAGGATAGAAGTGGTGCTCCGTGACCCCTCAATAACATGAAGAAGCCTTAAAAAGTCAAAAGCCAACACTGAAAAGGAACCTCGTGCTCAAAAAAGGTGATCCCCGTTTGATAATGCATTTACCACAAATGGGCTAATATATAGCCTTGTTATCTCCAGAAATACATGGATGGGAACCTATTATGATGGACAGTTCTTCATAAGATGCTGGTTATGATATAACTCAATCTCTCCTTATAACAATCTCTCCTTTCGTAATTACGTCTTCCTCAGAGGGCCCCCTGAGGAAGACGTGATTACGAAACGTGTTAGAGCATGGCCACACAGCTCCCCTGTCTGTCAGCACTCAGTATAAATACAATTGCTGTGAATTGCTGTTTTAACTTGAACACACTGTAAGCATATTTTTATTGGTTGTAGTGAATGTTCCCTAAATAAAACTGTGTTATACTATGTACATTTCCTCTCTTTCCATGATTTATTGAGTGAGCGACCATATGATATCACTGAGAAATGCTTAGCAGCTGGATTGTTTTCCATGTTATAAGGAGAGATTGAGTTATATCTTAACCAGCATCTTATGAAGAACTGTCCATCAGAATAGGTTCCCATCCATACTTTTTGTATTTATTTTTATAGCACTGTTAATGTTGTGATTCTTTTGTTTATTACGGCATCTTTTATGTTTTAGATATCTAACATGTCACGATTTAAAATTGCGCACGTTTGTGGAATGGCGACAAAATACAAACATTTTTTACAGGTTCCCTGTTGAGGTCTAGCACTAGAATTATTGCTCTAACTCTAACATTCGCAGCGATACCTCACATGTTATGCAAATTTTTCTTATTTGTCTTATTTAAATTTTTTTTGATCACTTGTATTCCTATTACAAGGAATGTAAACATCCCTTGTAATAGAAATAAGAGGTGACAGGTCCTCTTTATAGAGAGATCTGGGGTCTATAAGACCCCAAATCTGTCTTCCACCTTTGAAAGCAGAAGATCAAAAACATTTTTTTTTACTTCTGCCCTAGAACAGAAGGGACGTCATGATGTTCCTCCGGTCCTCCTAGATCATAGAGATGCTCAGCAATGATCTGGTTTCTCCTCACCTCTGTGACCAGCTGTGTGAACCTTTGGATTGTTTACCGGGCTCACCGGTAAGAACAATAAGCCCAAGAAACATCAGCACTCTGTATCGCTGCTCCAGGTGAGTAGCCTCTAATGATCCCTTCAAAACACCTCAAGTCAGGTCCCAGCCCAGCTCTTATGCTGCACAATGGAAGGCAAGGAAGACTTGGGCAGCTGCACTCCAACAATCTACTTTATTATTATATAAACATTAAAATCAAATAACAGATGGAACAAGTAAAGTGGGGGACAAGTGCTTAATCATTACCCAGTCATTACCCAAGCCCCAGAAACACCCCTCCCGCTGCTTCTAAAAGCAATCCAGCTGATAAACTGCCACAATGTATATATACGTATTGCGGTTGGCTGGTGGTTAAAAAAAAAAAAATAAATTGGCTTTCCAAAACAACTTCAAAGTTTACCAAAATGGCTTGATTTTTATGAAATTTTGGGGAAACAAAAAAATCGCAGTTTTGCTCATGCACATGCTACACACATCAGACATATCTGCATGGAATTTACCACACAGTTTGGCTGCCATTTGAGTGTCACTGCTTAGAAACAATACAGAGCCCTAGGAGATTTGAGCCACTTGTTTACAGCATTAGATTCATCATTACTATACTTTTATTTCAGTAATGCCTTTTACATCTTTACTGTGGTATCTTTGTGCCTATTTCATTAGCTTGGCTGGCTGTTATGTAGCTAAGTTGGGCTTTCTCCTAAGCGGTGACATCAAAAAAGTAGATCGCTGTTCCGACAGTACAAAAGACATGGATCCTGTGTCTCTGTTAAGCAGGGGCATCGATCCATGCCTTCTCCCAGTACAATCACCTCCCCCACAGTAGTACAGCACTGGTCAGGCACACATTTAACCCTTTAATTGTCCCTGATGTTAGCTCCTTCCCTGTCAGTGTCATTCGTACAGTGACAGTACATACTTTTGAACACTGATCACTATATTAGTGTCACTGGTCCTTAAAAAGTGTCAAAAGTGTCAGTTAGTGTCCCGACTGTCCACCACAATATCACAGTCCCCGTATAGGTCTCAGATTGCCGCAATTACTAGTAAAAAAATAATAAAAAAAACAAATAAATAAAAATATCCCATAGTTTGTAGATGCTATAACTTTTGCGCAAACTACTGTATTTATCGGCGTATAACACTTTTTTTCCCTTAAAATCGGGGGGAAATTGGGGGTGCGTGTTATACACCGATCCCCCGCCGTTTCTGACCTCTTCTGCCGTTCTCGGCGGCTTTCGGGTATTTTCGGCCACTCCCGGTTATCTTCGGCCGTTCTTGGCAGGTTTCAGGTATTTTCGGCCACTCTCGGCTATCTTCGGCCGTTCTGGGCTATTTTCAGCCGTCCTCTGCGACTTTCGGAAAGCCGAAAGCCGCCAAGAACGGGCGAGTGCGGCCGAAAATAGCCGAGAACGGCCGAAGATAGCCGGGAGTGGCCGAAAATACCCGAAAGCCGCCAAGAACGGTCGAGAACTACCGAGCGCCGCCGAGATATACAGGACATCCGCACGGCGGTGCCATTTTTAAAACGAAAAGACACTGACAAGGATGCAAATGAATGAAAAGTCTGCAATGACTGACAAGGCTGCAATGGAAGGCTGCAAATGACTGACGAGGCTGCAATGGAAGGCTGCAAATGACTGACAAGGCTGCAATGGAAGGCTGCAAATGACTGACGAGGCTGCAATGGAAGGCTGCAGATGACTGACGAGGCTGCAATGGAAGGCTGCAGATGACTGACGAGGCTGCAATGGAAGGCTGCAAATGACTGACGAGGCTGCAATGGAAGGCTGCAAATGATTGACAAGGCTGCAAATGACTGATAAGGCTACAATGCAAGGCTGCAAATGACACTGACAAGGCTGCATTAATGGGCATTTAAATGTAAGTTTTTTTTCTTTAAACTTCCCTCCTAAAAGTTTTTTTCTTTTAAATTCCCTCCTAAAGTTGGGGTGCATGTTATACGCCGGTGCTTGTTATACACCGATAAATACGGTAATCAATATATGCTTATTGGAATTTTTTACCAAAAACATGTAGCAGAATACATATTAGAGGTTCGTTTTGTTCTGAATAAATATTCGGACACATTTTTCATTATTCGGAGATTCGGATATATCTGAATACCCGAATTACGGTATAAATTAAGTTTACTGATTGCTCCGAATAGCGAAACTAAATTTGTATTGAAATTGAAATCAAATTTTACATTGAATTTCAGTTGAAATTTAAACTGTAAACATGTTTCTGAAATCAAAGGCTGCGTGTGTTACTTGTGTACCATTTCGAAATAATGCTGTTTTAGTTAAGCCAAAGGTGATTTAAAGAGTCATTGTAATCATTTGATGAAGATTTTTCTTTTGTTTGTTCACTGTGCCACATTCGAATCTAAAAAAAAAATCTAAAGTTTTCGATTCGGCCGATTCTTGAAGGGGGTAAACCTTCCGGAGCTGATGTGGTCAAGGTGGAACTTGGGTCAAAAAATAAATAAATAAATAGAAGTCAGAAGCTAAAAATACTGCAGCTAATGACTTTTGATAAACAGAGACTTACCAGTCCAAGCGATCAGCGCTGTTTTTACCTGGACCAGTTCTTTGCTGATCTTTGGGTCCCCAGTGCTACCATTTTGGCAGTGGGAAGCCAGCTATGACTTCCTTCTGTTTCACAGCTGACTTCCTACTGTTAATGTGAAAGACACAATACACTTGCAGACTGGTCCTGCAGCCTCCTGGGATGTGTGACGTGTGGAGGGTGGGGAGAAGGGAGAGAACTTCCGCTATTTTCGCCTAGGTGAGAAAAGCGGAAGTGGGAGCAAGTACCTGAAAGAAATAAACACCTGCTCCCAGAGAAAAAGAAAAAGTTTCCAATGATGGCAGAGGAGGGGGCAGGAGGAAAATGAGCGGAACTTCTACTTTTAAGTGAAGTTCTACTTCAAATCCTATTTTTAGTTGCTTCCTCTTTAGATTCCAAGCTCAGTGTTTAATAGTCCAGACTTTAAAGTCCGATCATGTGTTTATTTTTCTCATATTGTTGATTTGGCGTTCATGTAATCAAGACATGTTACAATATAAATATTTAAAAATGAATCTACTTCTAGATATGTTTTTCCATTTTAATGTATTATTATTCTCTTCGTGTAGCCATGGCTATTTTAAATGAATACAAAGTTTTAAACAATTTCAGTAATTGAGGAAATCTGTTTCCTGTGCTGCATCTAACTTTTTGCTTCATTAGTTTATCATCTTTCAATCGCTTCTGAGATTCTTGGATCAGTTCACTCATCAGCCAACATGTCATTTTCTCAGAAAGTTACTTAAGATTGTGGTCTGCACAGAATTCTGAAAAGAGCAAATTAATGCTTACGATTTGTCACTGCCATTATAGCAAACAACTTAAAGAGGCATTTCCCTCCTCTCTCTCATCTCATAATACCACCGGTACTGTATTTTATATATACACGTAAAAAACAAATAAAGCTCAAACCTTACCTCCCTATTTGCTGTATCCCATAAGCTAATATGACACTCTTACTCCATGTTCTATCCCATGTTGCTATTTTAAGAAGATGGTGTCACTGGCAGCAGGCTGCTTATTCCTTGTTCTTTGCCACCACGCTGATGATGTTGCTCCCAATCATGCACATGTGCAATATGAGATCAGACTGGATTATTTTTGAACAAGTTGCTCCAGATCATGCACCATGGGTAATATGGGTTGGCATGTTATTAATACCAAGACGCCCCAGATTACATACAATGCATGTGACTGAAAGTGGCTTGTTGTTTTTCAATAACAAGCCATCCTGATCTCATATGGCACATGCACATGCAGAAGATCAAGTGAGGTTACCATTGAGGTACTGGTGATATGGCCTTTCAAAGGTGCACATGTGAGACTGGACTATATCATCACTTCGCTCAAAAACGTTTTAATGTTTGAAATTGCTTCTGTGTTTTTTTTTTTTGTGGATGGGCATGCAGTGATGCATGCACCATTAATTTTCTATTTGGGGGTACAGGTCCACTTAAATTCTTACTGATGCAATTACAAGGGACAAACATGTAATGCACATAGCAGGACCAAGGAGTACTAAAAGTATAAAATGTTTAGAGATCATTACAAATAGATATACAAGGAAGTCAGCAGGCTTACATTGTATGCAAGAGGAAAGGGGAAAAAAAGCACCAAGCAGGCATCATGTAGCACAATTTATTAAAAGATAAAAAACAATATAAACAGCAATGGCCCTCACAAGCAGGTGTAGTGGGGGAAAAAGACAGTTTGCAGTGGATGGGAAGTCCAAGTGTGAACCGGGAGCTATGGTGTTTAACCGTTATAGGAAGAAGGCAAGCTGTAAAGAGGGAGCAAAATCAGCCTGAGATCTGTCCAGAGGGAGCCGCCATCAAGCTGCCCTATATAGCCGGGATGGTCTGTCCGGTGTTCGGATATCCATCCAAAGTATGTATTTCCAGTGGGAGTGTAGAGAGGAGCTGTAAGTCAGTCTGCCGTGAGAGCCATTGGGAATGTGTTTCGGAAGCAAGCCATGCTTCCTTCATCAGCCTCATGAGGCTGTCTGCTTACCTGTTGGGGAGATTCACTCATCTATTTGTGCTAGTGATCACTGTCACTTGGACAGAAAGTGAGGGGAAATCTAAACAGTTAGAGGTGTCCCTTGAAAAAATTTAAGTGGAAACCTTCCAAATGGGACATCCATTCCAGAGACAACTGTCAAACGTCAAGAGGAGAATGTGGCTCTCTTTAGGAGATTTCCTCTGACTTTCTGTTGCATCTCCAGGACAGAAAGTGAAGGGAAATTTCCCCAATGGTATAAAGACAGTAAAAAATACCCTTCTAGGTGTGTTAACCCTTTCCTACTCTAAGCAAAACAAAAATAATAGATTTGGGCTACACATATACTTTAAGGTAACACCGAACTCTTAAAAGGTAATCTGCCACCACCAATTGCCACCACACTAGCCATCTAATTAACTGTATGATAAAAAGCCTCCAAAGTTGTTGTCATTTTCTACGTGGGACAAGAATATCCTCTGAAATCAGCAGATCGTGGGTGGCCAGCAGACATCGTGGCCACCAAGCACGCACATCCGCTCTGGTGCAGCAGCGCAGCGCCTTTAATTAACATGCCTGAGTGATGCCCTGAACCTTCTTGTGAGTTGTTGCACAATGTACATAACCTATTACAGTAAAGAAAAAAATATCAGAACAGGCAAAACTCGGTTCGTACTTGTGTTTGAACTAAACAAAAAGCTCATCCCTATTTATGGACACTCCCTGATATAATAATTTTAGCATGCAGGATCAGGCTGTCATCCCATGTACTCTGCACTGAGGGGGTGGGAGGGAATAGCTACAGTAGTTGTATCTGTTAAGTATGGTGTTATGTTTGTATGAGTATAACCAACATATTAACAAATTTACATTTACCAAAACCAGGTGATATGAGGACAATTAATAAAAAAATTTTCCCCAAGAGAGACTTTTTCAGATTTTCCAGGCTCAAAGCATAGAAACAGTAATGACTGCCATTATATCCGCCTTGAGACCATGTAAATTATCCAAAATGCTGCATTCACATCACATGTGGTGAGGCTACGATGGGCGGTTTATTCTAGCACAGTCCCCCTGCATGATAAGGCAAAATGTCTTGTCTCCTGTGTGCCCAATCCCCATATTTTTTGATAATGTTTTTTGAAAATGTCTGTCTAGGTGCTTTTAAATAGCCTTGCTGGAGGTAAATGTCAGTTTTGCATGTGTGCGCTGTAATATGTTTGTTCTGTTGTATGGTCTTACGGCAGCACCATCTTAATGCATTCTTTAGGGTGTGCCACCCAAATATCTTTTTTGTCTATTGTATGGATTTTGACCAAATCCTTTTGGGTGGAGCACCCCACTCAGTAAGTACCTCAATTAGTGACCACCTGTATCATGGGTGGAGACCTCATGTTCTCCCATATAGAGGAGTATATCTCCCTTGGTTCAGAGAAGCAGGATCTCCCGATCTATGGATAGTGTAGGACCCACTAATCATGGGGTACTTTGTCGCAGTAAGTGGGCTTAAGCACCATATAGCAATATGGTGTGACCAAATCCCCATATTTTTTGATAATGTTTTTTGAAAATGTCTGTCTAGGTGCTTTTAAATAGCCTTGCTGGAGGTAAATGTCAATTTTGCATGTGTGCGCTGTAATATGTTTGTTCTGTTGTATGGTCTTACGGCAGCACCATCTTAATGCATTCTTTAGGGTGTGCCCCCCCAAATATCTTTTTTGTCTATTGTATGGATTTTGACCAAATCCTTTTGGGTGGAGCACCCCACTCAGTAAGTACCTCAATTAGTGACCACCTGTATCATGGGTGGAGACCTCATGTTCTCCCATATAGAGGAGTATATCTCCCTTGGTTCAGAGAAGCAGGATCTCCCGATCTATGGATAGTGTAGGACCCACTAATCATGGGGTACTTTGTCGCAGTAAGTGGGCTTAAGCACCATATAGCAATATGGTGTGACCAAATCCCCATATTTTTTGATAATGTTTTTTGAAAATGTCTGTCTAGGTGCTTTTAAATAGCCTTGCTGGAGGTAAATGTCAGTTTTGCATGTGTGCGCTGTAATATGTTTGTTCTGTGTGCCCAATTCACACCACTGTGTTGTAGTGGTGTGTGGGCACAGTGCACTGAAAAAGAGTAGTGCATGCCCTAACTTTTTTCAGCGCAGCTTGCACCGCGTGGAGGCCAATTGAACCTTATGAAATGCCTATTTGACATTTCAGTAAAATTCATGGAAAAAAAGTAACGGTGTGGCACAGAGTGGTGATCCCCACTGGACTGCACCACACACCATCCGCTGCGTTATAAAGTGCTGCCTGGTGTGAATAGACCCTAAGACTTACAGTTCAAGTAATCTTAAAGCTTTGTTTTTTATCATAAACATATCATACTTACCTGCTTTTTGCAATGTTTTTGCACAGAGCAACCCTGAATATACTCTTCTAGGGTCCCCAACCTGTGCTCTTGGCTCCTCCTTTTTGTTGAGCACCCAAAGGCATTTCCTATGGGGGCACGCATGCAGGCTCAATCCTGAGCCATGCTGGCTGTGTCCATAGACACAGACAGCACGGGTCAGCCCCCCCTCACACTCCCACATCACAGGATTTGATTGATAGCAGCAGGAACCAGCCAATGCTGCTGTCTCTCTGTCTTGTGAGGAGAGAGCCGCTGTCCTTTAACACAGTACTGGATCAAGATTGGGTTCAAGTAAGTATAAGGTGGGCTCCCCCAAGATAGAAAGGAAGAGAGAATCATATATTTTAGACATGTCATTAGAGCAAGTGGAAAGGAAAACTAAATTTGCTGCCCCCTCAAAATAACTCAACACACAGCCATTAATGTCTAAACCGCTGGCAACAAAAGTGAGTACACCCCTAAGTGAAAATCTCCAAATTGGGCCCAATTAACCATTTTCCCTCGCTGGTGTCATGTGACTCGTTAGTGTTACAAGGTCTCAGGTGTGAATGGGGAGCAGGTATGTTAATCATGGTGTTATCACTCTCACTCTCTCATACTGGTCACTGGAAGTTCAACATGGCCCCTAATGGCAAAGAACTCTCTGAGGATCTGAAAAAAAGAATGGTTGCTCTACATAAAGATAGCCTAGGCGATAAGAAGATTGCCAAGACCCTGAAACTGAGCTGCAGCATTGTGGCTAAGACCATACAGCGGTTTAATAGGACAGGTTTGTGCACGTAGTCAGCGTCATATCCAGAAGGTTTTTTGAGGAAATAGATGTATGAGTGCTGCCAGTATTGCTGCAGAGGTTGAAGGGGTGGGGGGTCAGCCTGTCAGTTCTCAGACCTTATACTACACACTGCATTAAATTGGTCTGCATGGCTGTCGTCCCAGAAGGAAGCCTCTTCTAAAGATGATGCACAAGAAAGCCTGCAAACAGTTTGCTAAAGACAAGCAGACTAAGGACATGGATTACTGGAACCATGTCCTGTGGTCTGATGAGACCAAGATAAACTTATTTGGTTCAAATGATGTCAAGCATGTGTGGTGGCAACCAGGTGAGAAGTACAAAGATAAGTGTGTCTTGCCTACAGTCAAGCATGGTGGTGGGAGTGTCGTGGTCTGGGACTGCATGAGAGCTACAGTTCATTGAGGGAACTATGAATGCCAACATGTTCTGTAACATACTGGAGCAGAACATGATTCCCTCCCTTCGGAGACTGGGCCACAAGGCAGTAGTCCAACATGATAATGACCCCAAACACACCTCCAAGACGTCCACTGCCTTGCTAATGAAGCTGAGGGTAAAGGTGATGGACTGACCAAGCATGTCTAAAGACCTATTGAACATCTGTGGGGCATCCTCAAACAGAAGTTGGAGAAGCGCAAGGTTTCTAACATCCACCAGCACAGTGATGTGGTCACGGAGGAGTGGAAGAGGACTCCAGTGGCAACCTGTGAAGCTCTGGTGAACTCCATGCCCAAGAGGGTTAAGGTAGTGCTGGAAAATAATGGTGGCCACACAAAATATTGACACTTTGGGCCCAATTTGGACATTTTCACTTAAGGGTGTACTCACTTTTGTTGCCAGCGGTTTAGACATTAATGGCTGTGTGTTGAGTTATTTTGAGGGGACAGCAAATTTACACTGTTATACAAGCTGTACATTCACTACTTTACATTGTAGCAAAGTGTAATTTCTTCAGTGTTGTCACATGAAAATATATAATAAAATATTTACAAAATTTGAAGGGTGTATTCACTTTTGTGAGATACTGTATATACCCTATTACAGGATCTATTACACGGTTCCCTCCCCTCTTTTTGGGAATTCATTGCTTGCTACAAAACTGAGGTACTTCCTGTATAGGAGGGGTTATATAGGGGAGGACTTCCTGTTTCATTGATCTGCCAGTGTCCATTCACCTATAGGTGGTGCAAAACCCACATAGTATTAAATATAACCTGCTCTGTGTCCTGTGTAGTGGGCTTGCAAACCTAAGCCACTGACGCCTTATGGCAGATTTCCCAAGATGCCTCCACACTCTTGGTAGAGTGCGCTCTCAAAAGAAAGGGTGCGACTTTGCCTTTTCAAACCATAGGCTTCCATGATTAACTGATGGAACTGAGAAATAGGTACTTCCTTTATAGGAGGGGTTATATAGGGGAGGACTTCCTGTTTGATTGATCTGCCAGTGTCCATTCACCTATAGGTGGCGCATAACCCAAATAGTATTGATTATAACCTGTTATGTACGATAAAGAAAAATAGTATATTTATAATAAAATAATCTATAAAAAGATGTGTGACCTTGTTAAAGTCTATTTCCAACCAAAACTTTTTTTGTTTCTTTTAGATAGGGGGTTTGACGTGCTAGAACCTCTGTCAACATTTTATTATGTATTGATTTGGAAGGTTTCTTTTTAATGAAATTTTATAGATTTGAGAGTACTGAAGGTGAGGGAAACATTTCTACATTTTCTATCTAGTTGAAGGGTGTCATACTAATCAAAAAGTGATGGGAAATCCCCCAACAGGGACATTGGCAGTAATAAAAAAAAATAACTAGTAGAAGAGGAATGTTTAGAAAATCTGTCAGGATTTTATTGCGGTCTATGTCCCCATGAGGGAGATGTCCTAAGATGTATTATTTTACTTAAACTTCTTGCAGTGGTAACCTGTCACTCAGATGAGATATTTATAACATTGTTAAATAAAGTCTACAAGCAGGGACATAATTGATCCTCTGCTTCTACTTGGCCAGGGGTAACCTGTTTGCCTGAAGTACTGGCTTTTTTGATATTTTCTTTCAAACCAAGTTGAGTTTTATTTACTGAACTGCACTTACACAGACTCACAATGTCACTCAAGGTCCCTGTGCAATGCATGCACATAGATCTTATTGACCCATCATAATTGTGAGTGACTGTCCGATATGTTTGTGTAGCAACAACCCTTTCTACCTATTAAAGTAAGAAAACATTCTCTAAAAGTGAGCCATGCAGCTCTACTTCCATATCTCTCAACATTTTGAGCTGGGAACACCCATTAGCAAAAAGTATGCGGACAAAGAACACATCCTTGCAACATCCCAGTTATATGGAAACATTATACACAAAAAAATGATTTGTTAAACCCACAAGTATTTTTTACTGCTGCTTTTACTTTATGCTGGCCTTTTAAATTAACAAATGCAATAATTTAAAAGTTGCATGGAAGGTTTAGTGAAGTAAAGGTGCGTTTGATAGTTAAAAATGTAATTTTTTTTTATAGAAGTCTATACATAAGACCAAAAAGAGGGACAACTGAGGATGAAAGAGGGACAGAGGGACTTTGTTCCAAAAGAACTGTCCCTCCAAATCAGGGATAGTTGGGAGCTCTGCTACTTCCCTAAATCTACCTGGTGCAGCCAAAAACTGTTATTCCAGTAGCAACTTAAAGATGTTCATTGTAACGTTGGGATTGTTAGCAATCAAGGCAAGAGTTTGGGATCATATGCAAAGCCATTTAAACAAACAGAAAAGTCTTTATTTTCCTAATAAAGGGCAAAACAAACAAGGCTTTCCAGTAGCGAGGAAGGAGAAGAGAAAATGTCTTAGCTTCAGCCCAAGTGACAAAACAAAAATCCACTGTTCTTCAGCACAATAACACACAGCAGCTTTTCACCCACTCAAGGCTTTTCCGTGCAGCGGAGAGATAACACATATTCAGACATTTTCCAGCAGAGCTCAGCAATTAAGCAGTTTTTCAGACACTTGTCCACTCGCAACTCCTACTACTCCGCCTCCGCTCTCTGGAGCAAAAAACAAATGTGCATGTATTCATTTTTTTGCATTTGAACTTGTAAAGCATTGCACCTATGATTAGTGGACTGCAGGTGCAATGCTCTGGCTGTAGTAGACTTTTCCTCAGACCCCCTAAGTATGGACCTTCAGCTATGAAGCTGGCAGAAGTATCAATGGACTACAATTTCCCATGAATGCATGCTGCAGCTATGCACAGCATTGACATAGTTTAAAGTTTGACAGGATACTGACGAGGAAAGAAGAACCCCACAATAATGCAAATGAAGTTGGCCAGGGGGGCAGTGCATGCTGACCATGTTCCATGTAACAACCTAAATATGGGGGGTGACATGAAACATGGTCAGAGGTGGAGTTATCTTTTAAAGACAAAGTGTAACAAAAATGTAAATGTTACATACTTGGCTGCTCAGGCCCAAACACTCACATGATTGTTTTTGGCAGCTGTTGTGATGGAGGGATGAGCAGAAGGGGATTACAGCCTAGGTGAATAGAATTGGTTTGGGGATGGACTAAATAAGACTCTGAGACTGAACTGGTTAAAGAGACAAAAACAAAATCTAAACATTTTGCTGTTTTTCACCTTTAAATGATGCCTTTTTATGAAATCCTTGACCATTTGTAATCTTTAACAAGTAGTTCTGGCAACATGTGAAAGCAATCAGTAAGCAACTAATTCCCATCAATTAAACATGCAATTATGCTAAATCAATTCACTCAATTTCCCTTAACATACAGTAATTTTCTATGTAAGCCCTTGCAGGCAAATTAGAAAAGATCTTCAAAGAACCGTTATACTTAATCTTTAATCTTTAAGGAAAGCTTACTAACTAGAATGGTAACAGCTTAAGGCCAGATTTGTGGAGTGCACGACTAATAGTTGTCCTGTGGACAGAATCTCCCACCTGAGCTATGGATCTCTGCAGCTCCTCCAGAGTTACCATGGACCTCTTGGCTGCTTCTCTGATTAATGCTCTCCTTGCCTGTCAGTTTAGGTGGACTGCCATGACTTGGTAGGTTTGCAGTTGTGCCATACTCTTTCCATTTTCGGGTTTGATGGATTGAAAGGTGCTCTGTGAGATGTTCAAAGCTTGGGATATTTTTTTTATAACCTAACTCTGCTTTAAACATCTCCACAACTTTATCCCTGACCTGTCTGGTGTGTTCCTTGGCCTTCATGATGCTGTTTGTTCACTAAGGTTCTCTAACAAACCTCTGAGGGCTTCACAAAACAGTGGTATTTTTACTGAGATTAAATAACACACAGGTGGACTCTATTTACTAATTAGGTGACTTCTAAAGGCAATTGCTTCCACTAGATTTTAGTTAGAGGTATCAGAGTAAAGGGGGCTGAATACAAATGCATGCCACACTTTTCAGATATTTATTTGTAAAAAAATGTGAAAACCATTTATAATTTTCCTTCTACTACACAATTATGTGCCACTTTGTGTTGGTCTAGCACATAAAATCCCAATAGGTTTACGTTTTTGGTTGTAAAATTTGGAAAATTTCAAGGGGTATGAATTATTTTTTAAGGCACTGTACATGAATGCAAATGGTTAACATTTAACCACTTCAGCCCCGGAAGGATTTACCCCTTTCCTGATGGGACATTTTTTGCGATACAGCAGTGCGTCGCTTTAACTGACAATTGCGCGGTTGTGTGACGCTGTACCCAAATAGAATTGACTTCCTTTTTTTTCCCACAAATAGAGCTTTCTTTTGGTGGTATTTGATCACCTCTGTGGTTTTTATTTTTTGCTCTATAAACAAAAAAAGAATGACAATTTTGTAAGCAAAAAGTTTAAAAAAAAAAAAATATCATCAGTTTAAAAAAAAAAAATTTGTATTCTTTTAAATATTTTTGGTAAAAAAAATCTCAATAAGCGTATATTGATTTGTTTGCGCAAAAGTTATAGCGTCTACAAAATAGGGAATAGATTTATGGCATTTTTATTATTTATTTTTTTATTTTTTACTAGTAATGGCAGCGATCAGCGATTTTTATCAGGACTGCGACATTGTGGCAGACAGATCAGACACTTTTGACACTTTTTTGGGACCATTGACATTTATACAGCCATCAGTGCTATAAAAAAGCACTGATTACTGTGTAAAGTTCACTGGCAGGGAAGGGGTTAACACTAGGGGGCGATCAAGGGGTTAACTGTGTTCCCTAGGTGTGTTTCTAGGTGTGTTTTTTTAACTGTAATGGGGATAGGACTGACTAGAGGAGGAGCCAGATCGTTGTTCCTACTTAGATCGTTGTTCCTACTTAGTTCCTACCTCCTTCCCTGTCAGAACCAGGATTTGTGTGTTTACACACACAAATCCAGTTTCTGGCTCTCGTACCTGCAATTGTAGGTGGTCGGCGGCGATCGCGCCTGCCGGCTATGCGCAACAGGTCCCCCGCAACGGGGGAAATATAGGGATAAAAGGGATAGATGTGTCAGAACACCCTAGATAAAATATGGAAACTATAGCAAACTGCATAATCTACCAGCACTGAGCCTCGTATAACTATAGGTCTTTAGAAATTGGCAACCAGGTATTCCATTTCTGGTGGAAATTATCCTTAGCATAGTCTTTGTAGGCTAGTATTTTTTTTACTAATGATGCTGTAAATTAACCCTGTGAATAACTTTGTAGAGTGTTGGAATGTTGATTTGTTTCTACATATTAGTAATGGTCAATCATGCAGCAAAGAGAAAACAAAAAACTATAGTTCTATAATTCAATAAATGTAGATTGATACATATGCTCAAAAGTGCCAGTTGTCTAGGAGGTGGAGAAATAAGTCCTGTACATAATTGTGCGAGTGTGAAAACTTGTTCTAGGCCCTTCTCTCATTGGATCAGTGACCTAGGTGTGAAAAATGTAATTTGTCAAGGAAAGTATGATACAAAAGGGATATACTCTCCTTTTTTTTTAGTTGAAGACGCTAAGATTTTCTAAGCCATAGAATTAACATCAATCATGTGTTGTGTGTGAGTATGATGAAAATGTTGAATTTGAAGGGTTTTATAGTAATCCTCCCTAGGAAATTCACGAGTACCTGAGATCCAAATTTGGGAGAGAATGTTCATAGGCCTAGCCCTTAAGGGGAGTTTAGCTTAGTTTAGCTTGAGATAGAGGAACATGTGGACCCTTGGACTCTAAGAACAAGTTCCAAACTTTCAGAGAGGAGACATTGACAATAGAAGGATAGCTAGAACTTCCTACTTGTTTAGAAAGTGCTTTTGTTAACAAAAGAGATTTATGATTGTGATCAGGAATAACCTATTTTTCAATTGGACAACTATAGTTGACAGGTTCAGAAAGAAACCATGTATTTATTGGTCAAAAAGGGTCGTCCTTTATTAGTCTGATATGGTTGGGAGTCCCATACCTCGGCTCCCACTGACTTATGTTTAAGAAGTACACAATAGGTGATTCTGATTTTACTTCCACCCCAAATAAAGTGTCCATTTCATTAAAAATAGTTTGTTAGAAGAACATATCTAAAATAATAACATTTCCGATAGTGTCATTATTTTGAGGGCTGCTCACCCACAAAATTTTATTTTTTTTCAAAACTTGTAAATCTTGCTTAACTGAATTTAGTAAAAGGCTTAAAATGTGCTGAATATCACAACTTGACTACTCCTCTCTCCCAGCTCACAGCTCCCAGCTTGACTACTCCTCTCTCCCAGCTGGAATGCACGCCGGTAAGCAGCTCATCTAGATGCGCATATTAAGTTCCCGCTATATCTTAGTTTGGCTGTTTCCAGGCCCGTTTCCACTGATGCAATCGTTTTTATTGATTGCTGTTTATTGTGGCAACATTGCAATACAAACTTAGATGTCAAATTGAGGCATTGAACGCACTCGGCTCCTCTTACACAGGAACCGGAAGTACGTTGATCACTGGAACGCATCCGGCCACGCGAAATTGAGGCGTGGAACGCACGCCGGTCGGCCATTTTGACCGAAACCAGTAGTAACTAAATATGACACAGGAAGCTGGATTCTCATCATTGGGACCTGGTTATTTATAAATACAAGTCATGCTGCAATGGAGGGACACCCCAGACGAGTCTATTGAGACGAAACGCGTCGGGAGGACTCCATTGCAGTCATTTTTTATACTAAGCACTTGAATACACTGCATAAATGTAAGTGTGATACTTTTAAATAAATTACTGGTTTTACAGGATTACACTATGTGGTTCTTTCTTTTACTCCATGGCACGGTGATGAGTCATTTCAACCCCTGGTGATGTTATTTCAAAAGTATTGGGACACCGTTTCTGATGATACTTCTTGCCTAATCACAGACATATCAAAGCGTTTGTGGCTCATCGAACATACGTTCGTTTGAGTTCACAACATCTGGTAAGATTTCATCTATACCGGTGGTGGTACAACAGCATTTATACCTGTGAATTGAGTGGTCATAAGGACAGTCTAATTGCACTGTGGACTTTTTTTCATTTGCACTCTCAACGCTCTCAATCACAGTTTTTTTTTTATCTTTTCCTTTTCTGGATACTTATATGAGTGAATCTGTTTATTAATTTATCACTTATTCTGACCAGTTATATTTGTTCATGTATGCTTAGGTATACAGCATTAACATTGTTTTATGTAAACACGTTCATGTATTCACTTATGTTTTTTTGACACTAATGTTTGTCATGCTATTTATATACAGTGGTGTGAAAAAGTGTTTGCCCCCTTCCTCATTTCCTGTTCCTTTGCATGTTTGTCACACTTAAGTGTTTCGGAACATCAAACCAATTTAAACAATAGTCAAGGACAACACAAGTAAACACAAAATGCAATTTGTAAATGAAGGTGTGTATTATTAAAGGTGAAAAAAAATCCAAACCATCATGGCCCTGTGTGAAAAAGTGATTGCCCCCCTTGTTAAAACATACTATAACTGTGGTTGTCCACACCTGAGTTCAATTTCTCTAGCCACACTCAGGCCTGATTATTGCCACACCTGTTCACAATCAAGGCATCACTTAAATAGGAGCTGCTTGACACAGTAAGGTCCACCAGAAGATCCTTAAAAGCTACACATCATGCCGAGACCCAAAGAAATTCAGGAACAATTGAGAAAGAAAGTAATTGAGATCTATCAGTCTGGAAAGGGTTATAAAGCCATTTCCAAAGCTTTGGGAATCCAGCGAACCACAGTGAGAGCCATTATCCACAAATGGCGAAGACATGGAACAGTGGTGAACCTTCCCAGGAGTGGCCGGCTGCCCAAAATTACCCAAGAGCGCAGCGACGACTCATCCAAGAGGTCTGCCCACAAGAGCGCAGCGACGACTCATCCAAGAGGTCACAAAAGACCCCACAACAACGTCCAAGGAACTCAGGAGCATGAGAGAACTGAAAGTCCAGAACACCGAGCAGGGGGTCAGAGAATGTCCAGTAAGCAGGCCGAGGGTCAAGCACGGGTGATCAGGCAGCAGAGGTATCCAGGAAGCAAGCCAGGGGTCAAACACAGGTAAGTTACTTAGAGAATGTCCAGTAGGCAGGCCGAGGGTCAAGCACAGGTGATCAGGCAGCAGAAGTATCCAGGAAGCAAGCCAGGGGTCAAACACAGGTAAGTAACTCAGAGAATGTCCAGTAGGCAGGCCGAGGGTCAAGCACAGGTGATCAGGCAGCAGAAGTATCCAGGAAGCAAGCCAGGGGTCAAACACAGGTAAGTAACTCAGAGAATGTCCAGTAGGCAGGCCGAGGGTCAAGCACAGGTGATCAGGCAGCAGAAGTATCCAGGAAGCAAGCCAGGGGTCAAACACAGGTAAGTAACTCAGAGAATGTCCCGTAGGCAGGCCGAGGGTCAAGCACAGGTGATCAGGCAGCAGAAGTATCCAGGAAGCAAGCCAGGGGTCAAACACAGGTAAGTAACGGCAGCGGTGGTCAAGCAGATTCCGGGTCGGCACAGGTAGTCAAGCAGGTACAGGGTACTGGATACAGGGTACAGGATACAGGATACAGGATACAGGACTGGAGCCAGGACTCAGGAAGAGACAACAAACCAGCAATTGTGAGAAAACAGGGGAAGCCTTTTATAGGCCAGGTGAATGGTCAGGTGGGATACCCGGACGAGTGCGCATGCGCACTCGTCTTCTGTCAGCGCCGCGCACAGCCGTGAGCCGCACTGGCTGGGCTGTGTCAGATACCCGAGTGCCACGGACCCGCGCATGCGCACCCGCTACCCGGCGTACCTGTACTATTCGTTGAGCTGCTCTACCGCGCGTGCACAACCCTGGAACCCGGCGGTGAAGCACGGTATTTCTCTGACAGTGCCCCCCCCTAAGGGCAGCCTCCGGATGCCCACTTCAGGGTGTCTTTGGTGATATTCTCGTATTAAACGAGGGGCGTGGATGTTTTCAGATGGCTCCCAGGAGCAGTCTTCCGGGGGATAACACTTCCATTTGACTAGGTACTGAACCTGTCCCCTTCTTTTTCGGAGATCCAGAATCTTTTCAACCTCGAATTCTTCCTCTCCTTGGATGGTGATGGGTGGAGGAAGTGGCATCTGCCTGTCAGGGAAAGAATTGGCAATTACAGGTTTCAGCAAAGAAGCATGGAATACTGGATGGATCCTATAGGAACTGGGGAGATCTAGTTCAAAGGCCACTGGGTTGATCACCCTCTTGACCTCAAAAGGGCCGATGAACCTGGGACCGAGTTTCCGAGAAGGACAGGGGAGTTTCAAATTAGCGGTTGATAACCAAACTTTCTCACCAATCTGGAAAGGTGGGGATTCCTTCCTGCCCCGATTGTACTGTACCTCATACCCCCTTTGTGCTTCCTTCATGGCCTGCTGGATTCGGAGAAAGTTGTCCTGGATATGCTTGACTAGTTCCTGTGCAGCTGGAGTAGGGACGTCTGGAATGGAACCTGGAAGAAAAGAGGGGTGATAGCCGTAGTTTGCCCAAAAGGGCGTTTGGTTAATGGCAGAATGCAAGGAATTATTATAGGCAAACTCCGCGTAGGGTAGCAGGCCTGACCAGTCATCTTGGGAGTATGAACAAAAACATCTCAGATACTGTTCAAGAGTCTGATTGGTGCGCTCAGTTTGGCCGTTGGTTTGTGGATGGTATGCTGAAGACATGGAAGTCTTAATTTCAAGGGATTTGCAGAGGTCTCTCCAGAACTTGGAGGTGAACTGTACCCCCCGGTCTGAGGTGATATTAGCTGGTACTCCATGTAGTCTTATAACCTCTTTGATGAAGATGTCTGTGATAGCGGAAGCCGAAGGGGTACCCTTCATGGGCAGGAAGTGGGCCATCTTTGAAAGGCGGTCTATCACAACCAGAATTGTGGTAAAGGAATCTGAGGGAGGCAAGTCTACAATGAAGTCCATAGAGATCTTCTCCTTCCATGGACGTTCCGGGACGGGTAGAGGTCGTAACAGACCCCAGGACTTGATGTTGGACCCTTTGTTCCTCTGACAGGTGTTACAAGAAAGTACATAATCTTGGCTGTCCTTTCTCCAGCCGGGCCACCAGTAGGACCGATTTACCAAGTCCGCTGTTTTCTGTATTCCGAAATGGCCGGACATCTTGTGATCGTGAAGGGTCTGCAGGACTTGGAGTCTGACGGGAGGAGGAACAAATATTCGGGCATGAGCCCAAAGTAAGTCCTGTTTCCTTTCAAGAAAGGGTAAAGTAGTAGAGGAGAACTGGTTGGAGGCTTGTTTAAGGGCTACGGTCAAGTCAGGTTGAATGGCATGGAGGAAATTGTGGGCGGACAGGATGGTGGCAGGTTCCTTAGAGGACTCAGTGTCCAGAAACATACGGGATAAGGCGTCCGCCTTGCCATTCTTGGAGCCGGGACGGTAAGTGATGTGGAAGTTAAATCGGGAAAAGAACAAAGCCCAGCGGGCCTGTCTGGGTCTAAGGCCTTTTGCTGCCCTAAGGTACTCCAAATTACGATGATCTGTGAAGATAAGAATGGGTTGGGAGGCTCCCTCTAGCAGGTATCTCCATTCTTCAAGAGCGAACTTAATCGCAAGTAATTCCCGGTCGCCTACGTCGTAATTCTTTTCAGGGGGACTCAACTTTCGGGAGGCAAAGGCGACCGGGTGGAGTAGGGCCTTTGGGCCACTTCTCTGTGATAGGATTTCTCCCATAGCAGAATCAGAAGCATCCACTTCTAGGACGTAGGGAAGTTCAGGGTCAGGGTGCTGCAGGATGGGTGCGGAGGAAAAAAGTTCCTTGAGCTTCTCAAAAGCGCCTTGCGCTTGGGGTGTCCATTGGAACTTGACTTGCTGACGGGTAAGTTGGGTGATTGGGGACACAATGGCAGAAAACCCCTGAATGAATCGTCTATAAAAGTTTGCAAAGCCAATAAAACGTTGGACTGACCTTTTGTCTGTGGGGGCAGGCCAATCTTGGATAGCCTTCACTTTTTGTGGGTCCATCAGTACTCCTCCGGTGGTGATGATAAAGCCCAGGAACTGGATGGTGTCTGTCTCGAACTCGCATTTCTCTCCTTTGACATAGAGCCCGTGCTTACGTAGGATGAGGAGGACTTTCCGGACATGTTGACGGTGAGTTTCTAGAGAGTCGGAGAAAATCAGAATATCGTCAAGATATACAATGAGGAAGTTATCCAGAAACACACGGAAGATGTCGTTGACAAGGTGCTGGAAGGTAGCTGGGGCATTACAAAGCCCAAACGGCATGACCAGGTACTCGAAATGGCCGAACCTGGACCTAAAGGCCATCTTCCACTCATCCCCAGAGCGTATTCTAACCAAGTTGTAGGCCCCATGGAGATCGAGCTTGGTGAAAACTTTGGCAGTCCTGAGCCGCTGGAAAAGTTCGGGGATGAGTGGGAGTGGGTACCTGTTCTTGATAGTAATTTTGTTGAGTTCCCTGTAATCCACACAGGGTCTGAGGGAACCGTCCTTTTTTTCGACAAAGAAGATCCCAGCCCCTGCTGGCGAAGAAGATGGCTGAATGAACCCTTTAGCGAGATTTTCATCAATATACACCCGTAGGGCTTCAAGCTCAGTTTCAGACAAGGGGAAGATTCTTCCGAAGGGGATCTCAGCCCCTGGTAGGAGATCAATTGGACAATCATATGAACGGTGAGGGGGAAGAACTTCAGCCTTTCTTTCATCAAAAATGTCCATGAAATCTCGATAGGGTGCTGGAACATGTTGCAGGTCCTTGGTACTGGGTTGCATGGCAAGATGGGTAAGAGGTCCTGCGGATTTATCCGGGAAGCAGTGCTGCAGGCAGTAAGGGGAGGAGAACACCACTTCTCTGTTGATCCAATCGATCCGAGGATTGTGGGCCAGTAACCAGGGGTACCCCAGGATGATGGGGAACATAGGAGAGTGGATTACATCAAAACGTAAAAGTTCGTGGTGGCCCGACTTGGTGCAGGTCAGAATGGGAACGGTCTCCTGGGTGACCGGTCCTGAGCAGGGTGGAGAGCCATCAGCCAGCTGGATTTGAAGAGGTTGCTTCTTGGTTACTAAAGAGAGGTTCAAGTGTCGTGCTAGGGTCAAGTCCATAAAGCAACTGCATGCTCCGGAGTCAAGGATGGCTCCCAGCTGGAAGGCCTCTCCCGCTACCTGTAGGGAGAGTGGAACAGTCAAGTGAAAATGCGGAATTCCAGCAGTGTGTGAGCTCGAGAGGGACCGAGAAGGGCACTTACTGGGTCTCACGGGGCATTTCTGTAGGTAGTGACCGGTGCCTCCGCAGTAGAGACAGAGGTTAGCTTGTCGACGGCGGAGCCTTTCTTCAGCAGACAGGGGGGACCGTGCCAGGCCCAACTGCATAGGCTCCCCATGAGGGGAAGAGCGGGAGTTCCAAGAAGGAGCAGGTGCCGGAGGAACCCGGGGCATCATCCAGGTGGGCCGGGGACTCTGAAGTTTCTCTGCCCGTCGTTCCCGCAACCGACGATCAAGTTTAGTGACAAGTTGGCAGAGGTCTGCAAAGGTGGTTGGGATTTCTCCTCGGGCCAGTTCATCCTTCAATACTTCGGATAGCCCCAAACGGAATTGGTACTTTAGAGCAGACTCATTCCACTGTGTATCTGCAGCCCATTTGCGAAAATCTACTATATAGTCCTCTACGGGCCTTCTACCCTGAGATAGGGTGTGCAGAGTGGATTCTGCCGTACCTGTGCGTTGAGAGTCCTCGTAGAGTGCTGCCATGGCGGAGAGGAAAGTCTCTACAGAATTCAGCTGCATACCTCTTTTGTTCCATCAAGTGGTATGCCCAGGATTGGGGGTCATCCGAAAGCAGAGAGATAATAAAACCCACCTTGGTGGATTCCAACTGGAAAGTCCTGGGTTGTAGGGCCAGGTGTAGTAAACAGGAATTTTTAAAAGAGCGAAATTTCCTTCGGTCCCCGGAAAAACGTTCTGGTGTGGGGACCCTGGGATCAGGATTAGACATGTCATAGGTAGGAGGAGCACCTCCAGGTGTTTGTGGGAGAGTGGAGGTGCTGGCTGCAGGGGGTGACTGGTCCGCTTGGTTGGGAGAAAGAGTCAAGTGCTGGAGACGTCCTTCGATCTGAAAGTACCCATCCTGGAGGCGTTGTACAGCCTGAGTAAGGGCTGTCACCTGCTGGCATAAGGCCTCAAGGGGTGAACCAGCTCTGTCGGCCTCGGACATTGGCTAGTTTGTACTGTCACAGGTACTCACCCGGGCCGATATGCTGAGAGCTGCTCCCCTTGCGACTAGGTCCACGATGCCTCTGGAGTGGGTACAGAGGTCACCGGGCACAAAGATGCACGGGTTGCCAGCAGGAGTGTTGCAGGTGGTGTGCAGTAGCGACGTTGACCAGGAGAGGCTGATGCTGCACTGGAAGTAGACACCTGGCAGGGCTGTGATCAGGCAGAAGTTATAGAGGTACCAGAACATATGCTGGAGGAGGACCCTCAGGAGCATGAGAGAACTGAAAGTCCAGAACACCGAGCAGGGGGTCAAGCACAAGTAACTAGAGAATGTCCAGTAAGCAGGCCGAGGGTTAAGGTCAGCGTTCATGCCTCCACCATCAGGAAAAGACTGGGCAAAAATGGCCAGCATGGCAGAGTTCCAAGGAGAAAACCACTGCTGAGCAAAAAGAACATCAAAGCTCGTCTCAATTTCTCCGCAACACATCTTGATGATCCCCAAGACTTTTGGTACAACATTCTGTGGACCGATGAGACAAAAGTGGAACTCTTTGGAAGGTGTGTGTCCAAGTATATCTGGCGTAGAAGGAACACTGTATTTCAGAAAAAGAACATTATACCAACAGTAAAATATGGTGGTGGTAGTGTGATGGTCTGGGGCTGTTTTGCTGCTTCAGGACCTGGAAGACTTGCCGTGATAAAAGGAACTATGAATTCTGCTGTCTACCAAGAGATCCTGAAGGAGAATGTCCGACCATCTGTTCGTGTACTCAAGCTGAAACGAACTTGGGTTCTGCAGCAGGACAATGATCCTAAACACACCAGCAAGTCCACCACCGAATGGCTGAAGAAAAACAAAATGAAGACTTTGGAGTGGCCTAGCCAAAGCCCTGACCTGAATCCTATTGAGATGTTGTGGTATGACCTTAAAAAGGCCGTTCATGCTCGAAAACCCTCTAATGTAACTGAATAAGGACAATTCTGCAAAGATGAGTGGGCCAAAATTCCTCCAGGACGCTGTAAAAGCCTCATTGCACGTTATCGCAAACGCTTGGTTGCAGTTGTTGCTGCTAAGGGTGGCCCAACCAGTTATTAGGTTTAGGGGGCAATCACTTTTTCACACAGGGCCATGATGGTTTGGATTTTTTTTCACCTTTAATAATAAACACCTTCATTTACAAATTGCATTTTGTGTTTACTTGTGTTGTCCTTGACTATTGTTTAAATTGGTTTGATGTTCCGAAACACTTAAGTGTGACAAACATGCAAAGGAACAGGAAATGAGGAAGGGGGCAAACACTTTTTCACACCACTGTAGAGGCTTAGCGCTACACTTTAATACTTTTTTCACTTTGCACCAAATCATCAATTTGTTGTGTTAGCTGCTATTCAGACACCTTTGGGCAGCGCAGTGTGTTTTACCCCCCTCCCAGCTCACAAACAAACCCCCACATTGAGTGATTCCCTATGACCCCTAAACTAACACCAGATATAATCTTTCTTTTACTCCCATACAGGAAACTCTTGATCCCACCAGCCAATAGAAGGAGCGAGAGATGGGCTCCTTAGTCACCTATTATTTCCTCCCCCCATATTTTTCCATTCATCTACCCCTCTCCTCTCCTCTTCCCACCCCACCTACTCTTTCCCATATCTTCCATTCACTCCCCCCTATCCACGCATCTGAGATACAGAGACCCTCCTACGCCATATGTCTTAATTCTTTGACACAATCTCAGCACACCATTTCCCAACCCCTTCTATGAAACTCTCTCCCTCAGACTAGTAAACCATACCCCTCTCTCCTAATAAATAATAATTATTCTAGTAAGTGCAATATCTAACTGCAAGCTAAATGACTGGTTTTGGGATTTGGGGTTTTGGGACATTCCATAGCTTGTTCGGGCTCTCCCGTCTCCGCCGGCTGGCTGGACAGCCATAAAAACTTGGGTGGGCTTTGATCAGCTCTCTGCTATGGTAACCCGGAAGTGATGACCTGACATCACTTCCGGTTTACAGGGATGTCAATGTTGCAATTTAAAAAAAATTTAAAGCAATTTAAAAACACCAATCTTGGTGTTTTGAATGCTTTTAAGGGCGGGATGTTTACATTCCTTGTGAAAGCAATAACAGTGATAAAAAATATATTAAAGCAACAGTGTAAAACTAAATAAATAAATAATAAAAAAATGTAAATTGTCTTTGCTCACGCGCAAAGACAAACGCACATGCCGGTCCTGCGCGCATGTTAACAGCGTCTGACACATGTGAGGTATCACCGCAAACATCATGGGTAGTAATTTTAGCACCAGACCTCCCCTGTACATCTAATGTAGTAACCCGTAAAGGCTTTTAAAGAATCACCTATGAATAGTAAAATTTACGCTGTTTGTCGCCATTGCACAGGCGTGCACAATTTTAAAACGTGACATGTTTGGTATCTATTTACTCGGTGTAACATCATCTTTTATATTTTACCAAAAAAAGGGTTATTTTTTTGTGTTTTTTTTTAATTAAAATTCAAAAATTGTGTACTCTTTTTTTAGAAATGCAATGGGTCCAGATTCAGCAGAAGGTAAGACACATTCCCAGATGAAGTCACGTGACTGTGACGATACGCATCGGGACAGACAGGCACCGGAAGTGATGTTGGAGTGTGAGTTCTCCGTTGATGGCATTTAGCTTTTTTACCTTTGTGTGAAATGTGAGTACTAAAGTTTTAAAAATAGTAAATAGTAAAAATAAAGAAAGTTGGTTTTACACTATACACTATCCAGAGTTCCCCTTTCTTCCTCCACATTGTATATGCACCAACCGGGAGAAGAACACTATTGCTGTGACTCCAAAGGAGTAGACATACTTCATTACACCAAGAATGATCTGTCAGGATTAGAAGGCCACCTAGACGCTTATTTACAAGAAGCCATGACCCTGATCCATTTCACCACCTAGGATTTCCATTGTCATATACACACTCTGTTACCTTACAGCCATCTTGCACTGTAGTGTGGTGGTTTAAACCGCCCTCGGGCACTTTTCAAAATAGTTGCTCATTCGATGAACCCTACCCGCTTAGAGCCCCCAGCAAACGAAACCCAAGATTTCTGTAATGAGTTATCAGATTTTTTCATAGACAAAATCAACAACATACGGAAAACAATTCACCAGAAAAAAACTACTGACCTCATTCAACCAAAGCAAAAAGAAGATATCTACACGTACATCCCACAATCACCAAAGTTTTCTCTGACCCAAATCACCACGGACACCAGTACATTACCAATCAACATCATCCCCACAAAACTCCTGAAAGAATGTTCCGACATCTTGACTCCCACCATAACTCTCCTCATAAATCAGTCATTCAAAGAAGGGATTGTTCCAGGCGCCCTCAAACAAGACATCATCAAACCCCTGCTAAAGAAACCCAACCTCGACCCTCAGGACCCTAATCACCGCAGACCGATAACAAGCCTCAACACCATCTCCAAAATTATGGAGAAAGCGGTAGTACAACAGCTACAATGCCACCTGGACACACACAAACTCCTGGACCCTCTGCAATCAGGCTTCCACCCAGGCCATGGCACAGAAATGGCACTTCTCAAGATATGGGACAACGCCCTTGAAGCAGCAGATGACGGAGAATCATGTCTCCTGGTACTGTTGGACCTCAGTGCAACATTTGATACAGTGGACCACAATACTCTACTTATCCGCCTCACAGAAGTAGCAGGAGTCACAGATTCAGATCTACAATGGTTCGCATCCTTCTTAGGAAATCGTTCTCAGACAGTGAAACTAGGAGCATTCACCTCTGAAACCCGGCAATCTCTTGCAGAGTTCCTCAAGGATCACCCTTGTCGCCAGTGCTCTTCAACATATACATCCGCCCACTCCTCAAAATCATCAGAATATCTGACCTCTACTTCCACTCATACACTGATGACACACAACTCTACTTTCGCATCACCGGACAAAAAGACCATCATCAGCAACTAGAAAAATGCCTCACTTTGATAGAGGACTGGATGACCACTAGCTCCCTCAAACTCAACGAATCGAAAACAGAGCTTCTTATCCTACTGCAAACCAAAATTCCCAAGCCAAGACCCCTTGGACACCACCCACCATCTTTGGACAGACCATCTCTCCAAGGACCAAGGCCAAGAGTCTCTGAGTCATCTTTGACTCAGAAATGTCAATGGATGCACAGATAGGATCAGTAGTCAGCAGATCTCACCATCTCCTCCACCTACTACGTAGACTCATCCCCTTCATTCCAAAAGAGGACAAAGCATCGGTAGTTCGAACGGTCATTAATTCACGACTCGACTACGCAAATTCCCTCTACATAGGACTACCCCAATATCAACTTGCGTGCTTACAACTCATCCAAAACACGGCGGCAAGACTGATAACAGGAAAAAACCCTGGGAATCCATCTCCCCTTCCCTGAGGAGCCTACATTGACTTACCGTAAATAATCGATTACATTCAAGACCCTCTGCCTCACCCACAAATGCACAAAAGGAAACGCCCCTCAATACCTACTCGAGAAAATAAAACACTATACACCCAATCGTAGTCTTCGATCATCTAACCAAAACCTCCTCCTCATTCCCAAATCACGTTACAAATCAAAGGGAGAACGGAGATTCGCAGTCCAAGGACCACGGCTATGGAACTCTCTACCGACTTACATCCGCATGGAAGAAAACCATCAAGCCTTCAGGAAAAAACTCAAGACCTACCTCTTCTAGAAGCTTGACAACACAGGTCGAATCAAGCGCCTTGAGGCGATTCAGTTCGCATTTGTAGCGCTATACAAATTATTCATTCATTCATTCAGTGTGGTTGCACAGAAGAGGATAATTCACCTTGCACATTGCTTCTATTTGCACTGAAGAGGATAAATCACTTTTAAGAGAGAACGCAGCACTGGTTTCTTATTTTCCCTCCACCATATGTTTATAAGACTTTTTTTTTTTTAATTTATTAAATATGGACTTTGTCACGATACCTTTGGCACTTAATTTATCACAGTTATTTGTAAAATTCAACACGTAGCAATTTATGTTTAAGCAATTTTGCTTTATTGTAATTTGTAACAGCGCAGCACCATCTATTGTATATTTATTTATCCTGTGGTTATGGACTGACTCTTTCGGTGCTTGCAGCAGTTAATAGCACTTATTTGTTTGGTAGCACAGGAATATTTATATATTTCAATTCTAGGAGCTGCTGTGCTACTGGAGATGCTAGGACCAGGTATGCACAGGAAGCTGGTACACAGGGCAGGCATAGAAACGTGCAGGTCAAAGTGAAGATCCTTAGTCAGGACAAGCCAAGTCAGCAACAGCCAGGCAGTAGAGGTACCAAGTAAGAATACTAAGCAGGGGTACAGTCTAAGCCAGGGTCTAAAACAGACAGGCAATAGAGATACCAAGACAGAAGGCAGAACACATAAATCCAATATAAGCCAAGATCAGCAACAAGAGATCAGGTTACAGCATGGTCAAATACTGGATAGTAGATGCGGGTTACTAGTCACAGGAGATGACAAGCACTCGGCAACTCTCCTCCTTTGAGCTGTACTTTAAATAGGGCTCTTGGTGTCAAAGCTAATGCTAAATGTGCATGCTCACTCAAAGCACATGCGCATTGGCATTAACATGCACAGATGTGTGCACAGCAGTGACTCTATGCAGCGGTCCATGAGCTGACTTACAATTGGGCAGGGCTTTAACATATATTTCTAAATTAGAATTAGAATTAATAAGGCAGAGTGGCCTAAAGTTTTGGTGAAGGCTAGGCTCCCTACTAGTGTAATATCTATATTGTTTGTAGGATTTACCTGAAAAGCCATCTACATGCAAATTGTTATTAGGTAGAGACCCAGTCACTGTTTTTAATTTCCAGATCTGTGACTGGCTCATTTATTTGGCTAAAATTCTGTCATCTGTAAAAGGTAAGAGTATTAGGAAATTAGAAATGGAAGCCTGTGTGTGGGTGGGATCACAGTAGGACCCTAGTCTAGATTGTATAAAGCATTATAATAATCCTGAAAGGTGATATCTTGGGGATTGTACAGTTTAGAGTTAGTATGGTGGTGAAATAAGTAATGGATTTTTGATCTATGTTATCTAGTTTTAAGTTGGGTGATAAGGCGTTTACTCGCTTTATTACACTGAGAGTAAAAAGTCAGTTACAGTCTTTTAAGAAATTTTTCAAAGAATAGAAGTAAAATCGCTCTAAGTTCTTTCCGACATTTTAGCAGTTCTTCAGCTGTATGTGAAGTAGAGGATGATTTATTTAAGGCTTCCAATATCCTTATTTGATCTAATAAAAAAATGCTGTATTCTCTGGTTCTTTTTCTTTGCTTACATTTGTGTTTACATCTCTCTAATAAAGGCTGTGTGTGTACTCCACAATGTAAAAGCATCAGTGACTGATTAGGCATTCAGATGGAAGCATTCTTGAAGATAGCCTGCAGTCACCTTATGATAACATGGCTTAGATATAAGATACACATTGTTGTGCCACAGGTACATGGGTCCAATGCTATTTTTTTTGCAATAGTCAACTTAATGGGTCCATGATCTGACCATTATTTATGAATTTATCATAAATGCCCAACTTAGTCAAGCTACAGTATTTGTCGTAAGAAAAATCAATCCTGAATTAGGGTTTATCGAAGGCAGAGTAAAACACTTTCCCAGTCATAGGCACCTCCATGGATCAAATAGATCAACTTTATGGAGAAAGAAGCTTAGTGTCCTGTCCATCCTGAAGAGAGTTTGTGAGTGGATACATCCGGTACTGGGTCAGAAATGGTATTAAAATGATATTAAAGTCACCAAAGAAAAATAATATCCTCTCTGGACAGCCCTTTTGGATGGTAATAGAGTAGTAGTTATTATTGTTCCTGCATGATCTATTTTCAAGATCTGTCAGCTTCAGTTTAAGCTTTTGGAAATCATCATACATTTCATTGTGAGCATTTAAAAGCTCATTGTGGGCCATTGTGTGAGCAAATTCTCCTCTTTTATTTTGCAGTTGGTTAACTCTCTTGTCAATTTCATTTAGTTCTGTTTTACAATGGTGCAAAACTGAAAGCATATTCTTACGAAAACAGCCTCTAAGTAAGATAGGCGTGTCTACAATAGATTGGCCAGAGGTAAGGTATTAATTCCCTCATCTAGGGGAATCTAGGGGTTAGCATCTTGTAGCCTTCTTGTAAAGATATTCCTGAGCCATGTAAGCAAATGGGTGGGTATTAGAGCGGGTTACATCATTGCTTAAATATGGCCACCTGGCCATATTTGGGTAATGGTGTCTCCACTCTCCCAGCTGTCAATGGTTGCTAAGGAAGTATCAGCTGAATGCACCCACTACATCTTTACCACCACTTAAGTCATTTGACCATTCACTTACATATCCAGGGATTCCCAGAAATGCAAGCAAACGGATGGAAAAAGGAACCTCACATTATTGCCTAAAAATGGCCCATGGTTTGGTCAAATAGGTCACCAGTATCCCCACCCTTTCCTTTATATAGCTGATGACAGCTCAGGGAGATGTCATTATCTCTGGAGATCGGTTGTGAGCGGTGGGTTATCGCATTTTCTTTTCCAGCGAGTCTGCAGCAGTGGGCATCATGATTTACAATGTACTTTACAATGAGAGAAATTTTTTGAAGATTTTTTTTTTTCTTTTGTGAATGAGTAGGCATACTCTACTACATACAGTGCCTTGCAAAAGTATTCACCCCATTCTTATTTATTTTGTTACATTATAGCCTTTAGTTCAACGTTTTTTTAATCTGAATTATATGTGAAGGATAAGAACACAATAGTCTAAGTTGGTAAAATTAGAAAAATATATACATAAAACTATTTTTCAGAAATAAAAAAATGATCATTGGCATGTGCGTATGTATTCACCCCCTTTGTTATGAAGCCCATAAAAAGTTCTGGTTGTCATGGTTATGCAGTAATCTTTCCCTGTTTGCTTACCTCTCCTCATGTGTTCCAACTAAGAGGCCAGCCACTCTCACCTGGTGGGTTTTATAACCTCTCCTCTAAGCATGGCTCCACCCCAGGCCCTATCAGGGAACCCTATATTAACCTGTGCACTGCAAGCCAGTGGTGCTGATCAACCATTGTGTATCCGTGGTGTGTTTGGCTTCCTGGTTCCTGCTTGTGTGCTTTATGTTTGTCTCCATTACCGACCTTGGCGTGTTCTCAATGATCCCTGTCTGCCTGTGACCCTAAACCTTTGGCGTGTACTCTGTTGTTCCTGTCTGCTAGCTACCCTGACCTCTGCCTTATCCCCTTACTATCCTTGTCGTTCCAGCTTGCTGCTTCCTTCCCCTGTAGTCTACGGTGAGCCTGAGCTGTGAGACCCTGGGGGCCGCGACCTGGAGCCAGACTGCAGCGAAGTCCATCCTCACCACTAGAGGCTCTGGCGAACACCTCCTGGCTCTTAGACTCCGCGCCCTGGGGAATCTATGCTCTAGCCCCACTGGGATCTGTGTTAGTGATCCAGTATACCTGTGTCCTGTATCTCCCTGGGTACATCCGCAGCAGTCAGTCCTAAGGTCCACTACCTAGCGGTGCACTTCTGACTCCTGCAGAGTGCACCTGTCACCTGGTCTCTGGTGACCTGACAGTTTGATCAGCCATGGACCCAGCTGATGTGCCGCTACCCGCAGATGATCCATTGGGCTTAGTTCGCAGACTTGAGACCCAAGAATCGCATCAGACCCAGGTGATGCGATTCCTTCAGGATTTGGCATCCCTTTTTGAACAGGTTCAGGCCTCATTAGGACCCCCGGTTCAACAACCTCAACCGCTATCTGCTGCTGCACCTATCGCATCAGTCGCAGCCACACATTCATTACAACTACCAGCTCCGGCCCGTTTCTCTGGGGACTCCAAGGCTTGCAGGGGGTTCCTTAGCCAGTGCACAATTCATTTTGAACTTCAGCCCCAAAACTTCCTGTCCGATCGGGCGAAAGTCGCATATATTATATCCCTCCTGTCAGGCGAGGCGCTAGCTTGGGCTGCCCCTCTGTGGGAACTGAATGACCCAGTGGTTTCTAGCCTGTCTGATTTCTTGAAACTTTTTCGGAATATCTTCGAGGAACCGGGTCGTGTCTCCTCAGCGGCTAGCGCTCTTTTACGCCTCCATCAAGAGTCCGCTTCTGTGGGCCAGTATGCTCAGTATCCTCACAGATGAATTGAGCTGGAATAATGAGGCCCTAGTTGCAACCTTTTTACATGGCCTCTCTGATAGTGAAGGATGAATTAGCAGGAAGATCCCTTCCTGCTGATCTGGACAGTGTCATCACCTTGTGTAACCAGATCGATATTCGCTTTCAGGAGAGGGCCCTGGAAAAAAGACTCCAGCACTCCCCGTTCTTTAGTCAGCCTGAGCTCCCAGTCCCTTCTCTTCGATCCGATGAGCACCCCCTGCCTGCTGAGGAACCTATGCAGTTGGGCTGGACCAAGTTATCTCCCGAAATATCACCTTCACCTTCTCGTCCTCTCCTTTCTGTGTTGCTTCATGTCGGCACTTCCTCTCGTTCGGTCTCAGCACATCTGGATTCCGGAGCCGCTGCCAATTTCGATCCTCCATGAGACTTACCCTTTTGCCCCTTACAACTCCATTGGTGGTCTTGGCACTTCCTCTCGTTCGGTCTCAGCACATCTGGATTCCGGAGCCGCTGCCAATTTCATGGATTGGGAAACTGCATCCTCCATGAGACTTACCCTTTTGCCCCTTACAACGCCATTGGTGGTCTTGGCGATTGATGGCACTGTTCTCCCAGGGGGCCCTATCCGCTTCCAGACCCTTCCTGTTAAGATGTCAGTAGGGACACTCCACCAGGAGTGGATATCCTTCCTTGTCTTACCTAAGGCTTTATCTCCTATCATATTAGGTCTTCCTTGGTTACGGCTCCATTCCCCACATGTTGACTGGACTGCTGGACAGATCCTGGCTTGGGGTTCCTCCTGTTCCTCTTCCTGCCTACTCAAGGTTACCCCAAAAGAGAAACCTCCTGTTGCCATCATCCCAGTAGCTTCTGCTCGTCCCGCTGTATATAGTGATCTCTGGGATGTGTCCTGCAATAGTCAGACTGATGCGATTGAGATGGTCACTACACCTGACAATACTATTCAGTCGGCCTCTGCACTAGTTATGCCAGTCCAGCCCATGCCCAGTGAGCTTTCTACTTCTTGTTCAGGACCTTCTGTAACCTGGCCTCACCCTACTTCTACTATGCCCTTAACCATTCCTAAATAGCCTTTAGTCCTCTACAAGTCCTCTCGTCCTCTCCCTACCTCGGTTCCGGTCTCCGAGGATAATCTAAAATACGATGTTAGTCAAGTTTTGGATTCCCGACTCCGTAAAGGCATTCTTCAATACCTTGTACATTGGAAAGGGTTTGGTCCTGAGGAGAGGTCTTGGATCACTGCATCTGAGGACCTTGCTCCTCATCTGTTGAGGAGGTTCCATCTGGAGTTTCCCTTTAAGCCTGGACCCAGGTGGGGGAGGGGGAGGCCTCATAAGAGGGGGGGTACTGTCATGGTTATGCAGTAATCTTTCCCTGTTTGCTTACCTCTCCTCATGTGTTCCAACTAAGAGGCCAGCCACTCTCACCTGGTGGGTTTTATAACCTCTCCTCTAAGCATGGCTCCACCCCAGGCCCTATCAGGGAACCCTATATTAACCTGTGCACTGCAAGCCAGTGGTGCTGATCAACCATTGTGTATCCGTGGTGTGTTTGGCTTCCTGGTTCCTGCTTGTGTGCTTTATGTTTGTCTCCATTACCGACCTTGGCGTGTTCTCAACGATCCCTGTCTGCCTGTGACCCTGAACCTTTGGCGTGTACTCTGTTGTTCCTGTCTGCTAGCTACCCTGACCTCTGCCTTATCCCCTTACTATCCTTGTCGTTCCAGCTTGCTGCTTCCTTCTCCTGTAGTCTACGGTGAGCCTGAGCTGTGAGACCCTGGGGGCCGCGACCTGGAGCCAGACTGCAGCGAAGTCCATCCTCACCACTAGAGGCTCTGGCGAACACCTCCTGGCTCTTAGACTCCGCGCCCTGGGGAATCTATGCTCTAGCTCCCACTGGGATCTGTGTTAGTGATCCAGTATACCTGTGTCCTGTATCTCCCTGGGTACAATCCGCAGCAGTCAGTCCTAAGGTCCACTACCTAGCGGTGCACTTCTGACTCCTACAGAGTGCACCTGTCACCTGGTCTCTGGTGACCTGACACTGGTGCAACCAATTACCTTCAGAAGTCCCAAAATTTGTGAAATGATATTCACCTGTGTGCAATCTAAAGCCCCATACACACAGTCGGATTTTCCGATGGATTCTGTCCTATCGGACAATGTTGTCGGAAATTCCGACCATGTGTAGGCACCATCGGACATTTTCCATCGGATTGTCCGACGGACAAAGTTGTATCTCCTGCTCTAAAAATTTTCCGACAACAAAGTCCGATCACACCAATTTCGATCGTGTGTAGCGAATTCTGACGGACAAAGTGCCACGTATGCTCAGATCACATTACAAGACCAAAGCTATTGGCTACTAGCCTCTACGTAGTCCCGTCGTAGGCAACAAACGTCACCACGTTCAGAATGATTGGATTTTCCGACAACTTTGTCCGACCGCGTGTATGCAACACCAGTGTCGGACTAAATCCGTCGGACCAAATCCGATGGATTTGGTGGACAGATTTTCCGACCGTGTGTATGGGGCTTAAGTGTCACATGATCTGTCATTACATATACACACATTTTTGAAAGGCCCCAGAGGCTGCAACACCTAAGCAAGAGGCACCACTAACCAAACACAACCACGAAGCTCAAGGAACTCTCCAAACAAGTAAGGGACAATGTTGTTGAGAAGTAGCAGTCAGGGTTAGGTTATAAAAAAATATCCAAATATTTGATGATCCCTAGGAGCATCAAATCTATCATAACCAAATGGAAAGAACATGGCACAACAGCAAACCTGCAAAGAGACGTCCGCACACCAAAACTCACGGACCGGCCAAGGAGGGCATTAATCAGAGAGGCAGCACAGAGACCTAAGGTAACCCTGGAGGAGTTGCAGAGTTCCACAGCAGAGACCTGAGTATCTGTACATAGGACGACAATAAGCCGTATGCTCCATAGAGTTGGGCTTTATGGCAGAGTGGCCAGAAGAAAGAAATTACTTTCAGCAAAAAACAAAATGGCATGTTTTGAGTTTTCGAAAAGGCATGTGGGAGACTCCCAAAATGTATGGAGGAAGGTGCTCTGGTCTGATGAGACTAAAATTTAACTTTTTGGCCATCAAAGAAAACGATATGTTTGGCGCAAACCCAACACATCACATCACCCAAAGAACACCATTAGCAGTCGGGACTGGAAAACTGGTCAGAGTTGAGGGAAAGATGGATGGTGCTAAATACAGGGATATTTTTGAGCAAAACATGTACCACTCTGTGTGTGATTTGAAGCTAGGACAGAGGTTCACCTTCCTGCAGGACAATGACCCCAAACACACTGCTAAAGAAACACTTGAGTGGTTTAAGGGGAAACATATAAATGTGTTGGAATGGCCTAGTCAAAGCCCAGACCTCAATCCAATAGAAAATCTGTGGTCAGACTTAAAGATTGCTGTTCACATGCGCAAACCATCTAACTTGAAGGAGCTGGAGCAGTTTTGCAAGGAAGAATGGGCAAAAATCCCTGTGGTAAGATGTGGCAAGCTCATAGAGACTTATGCAAAGCGACTTGGAGCTGCAATAGCCGCAAAAGGTGGCTCTACAAAGTATTGACTTTAGGGGGGTGAATAGTTATGCACATTGACATTTCTGTTATTTTGTCCTATTTGTTGTTTGCTTCACAATAAAAAAAATAAAAAAAGTTCAAAGTTGTGGGCATGTTCTGTAAATTAAATGATGCAAATCCTCAAACAATCCATGTTAATTCCAGGTTGTGAGGCAACAAAACACAAAAAATGCCAAGGGGGGTGAATAATTTTGCAAGGCACTGTACCCATTCACCCAGGGGTATGGTATGGATTTCCTGGGGGACCTCACACATTATTTTTAGATTTTTTTGTGTGAGGTGCTCCCTTAAAATCTATATCAGACTCTTTCTTCTTTCCCGTGGGATGAAGCACGTGAGCCCAGGAGTGACAAGCCCAGCTGGTTGATTTCAACTGTCCTTATGTTTTTTTTTTCTTTTTCATGGATATGTGGGCTACACTATTGTAAGTTACTAATATGCTGATATAGTGTGTTTGATAGTGGTTCCTTTACTATTATTATTGTAGAACTGTGATATCATATATCTTTGAGATATACTCTAGACTTTTGTGTGTAATGTTAACAGGCTATGTCGCCTCTCAGTTTTTTATTGGAGGCTTGTATACTATCCAGAGAATGTTAATAATTTTTGCCATTTTTCTTTTCTAGTTTTATACTGAAATATACAAAATTTAATAAAAATTGTCAATTAAAAAAAAATCTATATCAGACTCAAAGGATATGATGTATATTTTGGGAGAGCTCTATGCAATTATTTTTTTAATTTTTGCTGTAGTGTGTGCTACAGCAAAAATTAAATTTACAAAGAAAAAAAAAAGATTAACAAAAATTGCCAGCAAACAATATTAGATTGCTGGCTTCTTTTAAAAAAAAAAAACAGCACACAGAGACCTTAGAAGTTCCCCTAGGGTTCTGCTATGCATTCTGGGGGACCTTTGGGGTCTGTGCAGCAATTTTATCTTTTATAAAAAGAAGCAAGGCGGGAGATGTAATTTGCCAGCAATTTAAAACTCTTGTTTTCCTTTGTAAAAATCAGTGCTAAAAAATCACTGCTCCCAGCTGCATAGATTTTTTTTTTATTTGTATTTTTTGCATTGTCACATGTTCCCCAGGACAGTGCCCACCCAACCATGCTATATTTTGACACCTTATTGTCTACTAACCCAGAAAGTGGGCATTTTGATTTTGACACATTTGGCTCCCATTGATTTGAATGGGGTTCAGGCCTGGTATCTGAAGTTCACCGAACCCAGGGCAGTTCAGCTCAGGGCAGTTCAGCTCAGTGTCATGTATTCTTTTTTCTTTTGAGATGTAACCTTTATGCTTTTGTATTTCATGTAAACTTTTACATGCAATCTGTAACTTACTGGTTTAACTTTACCATGTACTTGTATGAGAAAGTATCCTGTTCTTTTTGTATTGCTTACTGACCACACTAAGCAGGAGAGCACAGCGTAGGCAGTTCTCCAGCTATGCTGAGAACTCAGTCTGCTCTCCTCTAATGATCAGACTTGCCCTGACATGCCGCGACTGCACAGCCTTTCACTGGGAAGATCGGTGTACTGTTGCTTCTCCTCCTCCCCAGTTTTTATGAAGCTGGGAACATAGGGAATGGGACCACTTATACAAAAGAGGAAAAGGTATTTATCATGTTTTTTTTTTATGTCTATACACAAATGTTTTGCCTTTCATTTCAGTTTCATTTAAATTTTTTTAATTTCATTTTCAGCAGCAGTAACCTTTCGGGAGTGAGAGCACATGATAGCTGACTGCATTCAGGCTCGGACATCTACAGGTAAACACTTGGTGTACAGCTACATGCAAACAATGGTGTCCGCTGTCAGCCTGTCATTAGTTTAGCTGCTATTTGCATGCTTCTGTCATTTCTCATGCAAGAATCTGTCACCGGAATCTGGAGAAAGCAGCTAATGGATCGTGCCAAAGAAGCCTTATTATTTGTAGTACTTATTATTTAATAACAGTATTACATCAATATACAGTAGATTGAATATCTATGTTATTTTCATTACTTTTATTTGCTATTTTTATAGAACAGTGTATTTTTTTATTTTATGCACTGCTGGTATTTAGACTAAAGTTGTGACACATTATTATTCGGTTGAATCCATGCATGATAAACCAATTCGACTAAGTTGTTTACTTTCACAGGCCTTTTGGAATGATAATTCTATTGTATAGTGCTCATTGACTTATTCCTGGGCAAGGCTATGTTATTTGCTAAAAGCTCTCCTGACATCTACAGTGCAAGCCATGCTTGTCTGGTTTAGATGAATTGCTAGCAGTCCCACTGCATGAGAGCTTTTCAGTACATGACTGGAAACCCTGATAGCTTTGAAACATCTTAGAATAACTGTACAAATCTGACTTTTAAGCAATTGAAAATACAGAGCTTGTTAGTGTGACAACAACTCTCGTGCAGCTCTAGTAATGTTACAGTCTCCATTTAGAAATGGCATGTGAATCAAAGCACAACATTATAACACAACAAATAGCAACTTTTATGCCAAAATTGCACAAAAACAATGAGGGATGCAAAGCACGTGATATGTAAGTTAGCACATTACACAAATAAAATTAAAAGTGTACATTGCTATGTACATTACAGATGTTGATTAAAAGATTAGTCAATTGAATCAGGTAAATTTCATTGCAGCCCAGCTTGCTTCTGTTGTTATTGATCTCAGATCAATGTAGAAATATTAATGTAGAGATAACTTTTCAACATTCACAAAAGAGTTTTCATCTCCAACCAATGCTGGCTACTAAGTTACTCATAGGTAGTCATGGCCAAATTTGCTTGGGTTTGATTCATGTACCATTTTTCCAACTCACTGTAAATTCCGGAACTTGCAAACTCTGAAACAAAATCTGAATCCCACTAAGGCTGGATTCACACTATGTGTGGCCGCGGGGGACAGCAGGGGCCCGTTGCATCCCTGTTCACCATTTCAGGTTCAAATTAGGTCCAAATTTTCGCCTGAAGTTGGACTTAAAACGGAACCAAAGACGCAAATGACCCTTCTGCTGTGCGCTCCGTGGCTGTCCGGGAGATGTGTGAACCGACTCCATTGAGAGTGGGTCACAAAGTTCAATTTTGGTTTCATCTGACCAGAGCACCTTCTTCCACATGTTTGCTGTGTCCACCACGTGGTTTTTCGCAAACTGCAAACGGGACTTCTTATGGCTTTCTTTCAATAATGGCTTTTTTTTCTTGCCACACTTCCGCAAAGGCCAAATTTGTGGACTGCATGACTAATAGTTGTCCTGTGGACAGATTTTCACATCTGAGCTGTAGATCTCTGCAGCTCCTCCAGAGTTACTATGGGCCTCTTGGCTGCTTCTCTGAATAATGCTCTCCTTGCCCAGCCTGTCAGTTTAGGTGGACGGCCATGTCTTGGCAGGTTTGCAGTTGTACCATATGCTTTCCATTTTCAGATGATGATTTGAACATTGCTCAGTGAGACGTTCAAAGCTTGGGATATTTTTTTAAAACTTAACCTGGCTTTAAACTTCTCCACAACCTAATCCCTGACCTGTCTGGTGTGTTCCTTGGCCTTCATGATGCTGTTTGTTCACTAAGGTTCTCTAACAAACCTCTGAGGGCTTCGCAGAACAGCTGTATTTGCACTGCGATTAAATTACACACAGGTGGACTCTATGAACTAATTAGGTAACTTCTGAAGGCAATTGGTTCCACTAGATTTTAGTTAGGGGTATCAGAGTAAAGGGGCTGAATACAAATGCATGCCACACTTTTAAGATATTTATTTGTAACAATTTTAGAAAAGCATTTATCATTTTCCTTCCACTTCACAAATATGTGCCACTTTGTTGGTCCATTACATAAAATCCCAATAAAATAAATTTATGTTTTTGGTTATAACATGACAAAATGTGGACAATTTCAAGGGGTATGAATACGTTTTCAAGGCACTGTAGCTTGTTATCTTTTTTGTGTAGTACCACACTGTATTTACTACAAAGTTCAACAACACAGAATTCACAAAAATACTTAAATTCCACAACCCCACATTCCAAGAAGGAGGTAGTTGTAATGCTGAAATAAAAATTACAGTTTCATGTAGTCAGACATATAGCACAGTGCAGTGGCACCCGCACATAAGGGGCACAGGGGCGACACCCCCCTAATCCATGCACCCAGTCCCTAATCTCCATGCAGGGCACAGGACGCATGATTTTCAGTGTTTTTTTTTCTTAGCACATGATTAGAGCCTGAGGCTCTAATTGGCTTTAAAAAGGGTGGACTCGGGTGTGGAGCCCACCCACTTGTGTGACATTAGCAAATTAATATTCGCTAATGTCTTCCTGCTTCTCCTCCAGCCAATCAGGAAGCGGGTCCTGAGACCCGATTGACCAGGAGTCCTAATACCCGATTGGCTGGGAGTCCTAAGGCCCGATTGGCCAGGAGGAGAAGTGACTGTCGGGACTAAGGAGGAGATGCAGGGGGGAAGGCACCGAAGCCGTGACCTGGATGGGGTAAGTGCAGGGCTGGCGTGCTGACGAGTGATGGATGGATTGTTTGATCAGCGGGCGGGGGTTTGGGGAGTGAGGTTTGTTTGCCCCCCCAAAAAAGTTGAGCACCAGCCACCACTGGCACAGTGTCTGGAAAGTATGTAAGCAGCATGACTGGGCTGCAATGTAAAAAGAAGTGACAAGGCTGTTTTTATGAAGAAATGAAAATGAGATTGTCATTGTCTTATTTCAGAAACAGCAGACAGAAATATAGCAGTCAGACTTGCCTTGCATTATGTAAGCAGTTTCTCAAATACCATAATGTGAGAGGGGAATATGAGACAGGTTTCATTGTGCAATAGAAATTTGAGTATATAATGTCAGCCAATACCATATCTACATTGACAACACCAAAATCTATCTTTCTACCCTTCAGCTTGCACCATCAGTGAACTCTACTGAATTACAGATATATAAGTATGGATGTCAAGATTGATGTCACAGCTATTAGTCCGTTCCCTCATGCCAGGGTGTTTTGGTGTAATCTTGGACTCTGAACTCTCCTTTCAGCCCCTTATCCAATCACTGTCCAAATCTTGCCACCTTCACCGCTGCAACATCTCCAAAATATGTCCCTTATTAACCAATGACACCACCACAATTAACTCCCTGGTTATCTCTCACCTTGACTACTGCAACTCTCTCCTCATTGGCTTACTAATGCATAGGCTATCTCCCCTTCAGTCCATAGGCTATCCCTCCTTCAGTCCATCATTAATACTGTTGACTGACTCATCCACCCTAACAATGTTAAGTGTCTCCTACCCCTCTCTGATGTTCCCTCCACTGACTTTCACTTCCACCCAACTAATAAAATTCAATACTAACAACTTAGAATGCATCCACAACTCTGCCCCCCACTACTACACTAAGCCTAAAAATTCCAACCAAATTGGACTCTCTTTGCTCCTCCCAAGACCTTCTACTCTCTAGTTCCCCCATCACCCCCTTCCATGCTCGCCTCCAGGACTTCTGTAGAGCCTCTCCCATCCTCTGAAACTCATTACCCCATTTGATCCTACTATCTCCTACTCTATGCACCTTTAGTCATTTCCTGAAAACTCATCTATTTAGAGAAGCCTATCCAGCCTCCACCTAGCAAATACATTTTTTATTTTCTCCATCAGCTCTTCCCCCATTATTATTACTTTTTGTATCACTTGACCCTCCCAATTGGATTGTAAGCTTTAACAAGCATGATCCTCTGATTCCTCTTGTATTCATTTGCATTGTAACTGTATTATCTTCACTGTACCCTCACTTTGTAAAGCACTGCACAAACTGTTGGCATAATGTATAATAATAATGTCAGAGACAACAGCCAGAAGTATTGCAAAGCTTTGCTGCACATCATTCAATTGGTTTTAGTAGGATGCAATGTAAGAGGGAAAGATGAGGCAGGTTTTATTGTGCAATGAAAATTGAGGCAGCCTACATCCACGGAAGATCTGTGGTTAGTTCTCTAAGATGTTTGGAACAACTTACCTGCCGAGTTCCTTCAAAAACCTTGTGCAAGTGAACCTAGAGGAATTTAAGAATTTATGCTGTTTTGAAAGCAATGGATGGTCACACCAAATATTGATTTGATTTGGTTTGATTTGATTTATTAATAAAAAAACAAAAAAAATGAAAGTATCTACAAACAACATATATAGTATTTCTACATTTTGTGTAAGCTTCATTGGATAAATCACATCCCCATTTGGCTATGGTCAGAAACTAATTATAGGTTATACTTTAATGCTGCAAAAAGAAGTAAGATGCTACATACATCGTTTGTAGTATTTGCACAATTTCTCATAGGCCTCATTGGCTAAACTCCATCTCCATTTAACTTTGGAAAAAAAAAAAACAATTAAAGTTTGTATTTTTATGATTAAAAAACAAGCAATAGGCAATACGCTGTTTGTAGTATTTCTACCATTTCTTGTAGGCTCCATTGCCTAAATTACATTCTCAGGATTCTCAGGAGCAGAGAGAGAAGCCCAGGAGAGATATCACTTGAAAGCTGGTTTTACGTTTATGCTTAGTGCAGGAGGTCATAACCTTCCAGTGAGTGTGGGAGTATTTTAACAGTTTTTTGCAGGGTGCATTTTGAAAATGACAGACTATGTGCATTTCCAGTCCCCCGATGACATGTATTACGACTAAACGTGCTGGACAAAGCTAAATTTACATTATCCCTTCCATGCAATAGTGCTTTCAGTGGTTGTCTCTCCTTATTTTTGTGAGTATCTACCTGCAAATTGGGATGAGCTGAACACCCCCGGGTTCGGTTCGCACCAGAACCCGCGAATGGACCTAAAGTCCGTGCGAACATAAGAACCCTATTAGTTACAATGGATGCAAACGTTCGAAATCAAAAGTGCTAATTTTAAAGGCTAATATGAATGTTATTGTCATAAAAAGTGTTTGGGGACCTGGGTCCTGCCCCAGGGGACATGTATCAATGCAAAATTTTTTTTTTAAAAACGGACGTTTTTTTCAGGAGCAGTGATTTTAATAATGCTTAAAGTGAAACAATAAAAGTGTAATATTCCTTTAAATTTCGTACCTGGGGGGTGTTGTTTCCCGTGCTTAGAACTGTCTCTGCACAAAGTGTAATTTTTGCAGGTCATTGATAAAAAAAAGTCATTGATAAAAAATATAAAAAACAAAAAACCATACCAGACCCTTATCCGAGCACGCAACCTGGCAGGCCGCAGGAAAAGAGGGGGGACGAGAGCGGCCCCCCTCCCTCCTGAACCGTACCAGGCCACATCCCCTCAACATTGGGAGGGTGCTTTGGGGTCCCCCCCAAAGCACCTTGTCCCCATGTTGATTCAGACAAGGGCCTCTTCCCCCAACCCTGGCCATTGGTTCTGTGGGTCTGCGGGCGGGGGGCTTATCAGAATCTGGAAGCCCCCTTTAACAAGGGGACCCCCAGATCCCGCCCCCCCCCCCCGTGTGAAATGGTAGGGAGGTACCTACCATTTCACCAAAAAAGTGTCAAAAATTGTAAAAATGACAGGAGACGGTCTTTGACAATTCCTTTATTAAAATCTTCTTTCTTCTGGTCTTCCTTCTTCCTTTCTTCATCCTTCGGTTTCTTCATCTTCTCCTTCCGGCATCTTCTTCCATCTTCTTCTTCCATCATCTTCTTCCTCCAATCCGCTTCTTCTTGCTCTGGTCTTCTCGTCCGGCATCTTCTTCCTCCGATCCGCTTCTTCTTGCTCTGGTCTTCTCGTCCGGGGACCCCAAAGCACCCTCCCAATGTTGAGGGCACGTGGCCTGGTACGGTTCAGGAGGGAGGGGGGGCCGCTCTCGTCCCCCCTCTTTTCCTGCGGCCTGCCAGGTTGCGTGCTCGGATAAGGGTCTGGTATGGATTTTGAGGGGGACCCCATGCCATTTTTTTTTTGGCCGGGGTTCCCCTTAAAATCCATCCCAGACCTCAAGGGTCTGGTATGGATTTTGAGGGGGACCCCACGCCATTTTTTTTTTTTTGGCTGGGGTTCCCCTTAATATCCATAGCAGACCTGAAGGGCCTGGTTATTGAATTTGGGGGGTCCCCCACGCTTTTTTTTTATTTTTTATTAATGACTTTCAATGAATGACTGTTCTCTGTGTTACCGGAGCCATCAATTCATTAGCCGCGAGTGATTTTAAATAGCTTTTTTTCCTGCAAAAATGACACTTTGTGCAGGGACAGTTCTAAGCACGGGAAACATGCACCCCTTCACAGGCATACTATAGACACCCCCCAGATGTGCAGTATAAAGAGCTACCGACCTCCTACGATATATAGATCTGATTATCTTGTAAGAAGTGTGTACTTTGGTGGTTATGGGAAGAGCAGCTGGCTGTGTAACACTAACTGGATATCTCAGGACAACATGTTTATGTTGGATTCCTCACTTTTGATCTTATGGGCTTGAGCTATGCAATTACTTCACTGTGATGTATTATATGCACGTTTGTATATGTTGCACTTATTCACTTATATGATTTGTTTGCCTTTAAAGGATAGCACAACATTTTTTATAGTTTACTTCTGTCTAGTATTCAGATGGCTATGTGCTGCTGACCCAATTGTATTAAGTTTTCTTGTGCACAGTCTTTTTCTATTTTAGCATATAGGGGCTGCTTGTGACTGCTACCAGCAGCCAGACCTGGCCAATGCATTGAGAAGAAGCACTTTAAAGTCTAATTGTGGCAACCAAGGCAACATACCCCTTTCATCATCCTGGGACCCCACGGCACTTTGGCCATTAAAGGGGTACCCCCCACTCTCTGAAAAGGAAGATAAGAGAATCCTACATGGCAAGGAACAGTCTTCCGAGTGGCACATTTTGACTCATTGTGTGCTCAAGTAGGAACACCAAAGGGATTGTGTCACTGATCCCTGCCTGGTTATAGCATGCCATAATAGTTTCACTTGCCAATGTTGACAAGATGGTCCAAATGAGGAGCCACTGATGAGAAAAAAATACAAAACCCCAGGATCTGTCCTTGTCCCATACCCACACAGACACTAATTGCTGGCCTGATGATGCAAGTGCAGCTACTGCAACATGGTCAACACTGTGTTCCAGCATGTGGGTATCTTGCATATCAGGAAGCTGGCATGCAGCTTGTGTAGTTGCTGAATTTCAGGCAGGCGAACACTGGCTGTGGGAAATTTAATTTCCAAAGGTAAAACAGCAGGTTGGTGTCAATGTCAAACATGACCTTTCCTGGCACAAGATGGTGTAAAGTCAGTCAACTCTCAGCCTACTCCTAAAGAGCTAACAGAATCTCTTCCCCTGTTTGGATTGTGTCTCCCAGGCATACCAGCAATTATGTATCAGCATTTTAATTAAAGGTGTAGGATTTCTTGCCATTAATGACATACACAACAATTATACAAAATAGTGGTACAGCTTTCATCGCAGTTCAGCATTCATACTGAATAGAAGTCTCTATTTTTAGGAAACAAGTTCTATCCTTCATACTGAATAGATGTTTTTAGAACAAACAAAATGAAAACCAGCAGTGTTAACGGGAGATGGGGGTGTAAATTATGGTGGGACTACAAATAGGGAGGGAGGGTGGGTAAGGGGGATAAAGAATCACAAAATGTGTGATTTTTAGTTCTACAGTCCCATCAGTAAAAACCAGACCCTATCAAATTTTCTCAGACAATTCCTGCTCTTATAAGTCAGTTTGTACATAGGTACAACCGCATTTACAGAGGATTCTGGGGACACTGTAAACAGTAGGGAAGATTTCCAGTGAAAAGGGATTTCTTTCTTAGTGTAGCACAATAAGTATGACATTGGCAATTTTGTGTGATAAGGCATATGTGCGTCCTTTTGTAAACCAAGTAAGGATAAAGCTGGGGGGGGGGGGTCACCATGATTTCTTGGCCATTTTTCAGAGAATATGAATGATAACACAAAAACACTTCTTTCACTCATGGTTAGTGTCCTTTTAAATTATAATCACAACACAAACTACCCAAATGACCCTGATCAAAAGTTTACATACCCTTGTGATTTTGGCCTGATAACATGCATATACGTTGACACAAAAAGGTTTGAATGACTATTAAATGTAACCATCCCCACCTGTGATCTGTTTTCTTGTGATTAGTGTGTGTTTATAAAAGGTCAATGAGTTTCTGGATTCCTGACAGACCCTTGCATCTTTCATCCAGTGCTGCACTGACGTTTCTGGATTCTGAGTCATGGAGAAAGCAAAAGAATTGTCAAAGGATCTGTGGGAAAAGGTAGTTGAACTGTATAAAACAGGAAAGGGATATAAAAAGATATCCAAGGAATTGAGAATGCCAATCAGCAGTGTTTAAACTCTAATCAAGAAGTGGAAAATGAGGGGTTCTGTTGAAACCAATCCACGGTCCGGTAGACCACCTACAATTTCAGGCACAACTGCCAGGAAAATTGTTTGGGATGCAAAGAAAACCCCACAAATAACTTCAGGTGAAATACAGGACTCGTGGTCACGTGGTGTGGCTATTTCAAGATGCACAATAAGGAGGCACTTGAAGAAAGATAGGTTGCATGGTCGAGTCGCCAGAAGAAAGCCATTACTACGCAAATGGCACAAAGTATCCTGCTTACACTACACGCCAAACAGCACAGAGGCAAGCCTCAAACCTTCTGGCACAAAGTCATTTGGAGTGATGACACCAAAACTGAGCTTTTTGGCCACAACCATAAATGCTTTATTTGGAGAGGAGTCACCAAGGCCTATGGCGAAAGGTACACTATTCATACTGTGAAACGCGGAGGTGGATCACTGATGTTTTGGGGATGTGTGAGCTACAAAGGCACAGGAAATTTGGTCAAAATTGATTGCAAGATGAATGTAGTTTTTTATCAAAAAATACTGGAGGAACATTTTCATTCATCAGCCAGGAAGCTGCGCATGGGACATACTTGGACATTCCAACATGACAATGATCCAAAACACAAGGCCAAGTCGACCTGTCATTGGCTACAGCAGAATAAAGTGAAGGTTCTGGAGTGGCTACCTCAGTCTCTTGACCTCAATAATATTGAGCCACTCTGGAGAGATCTCAAACGTGCAGTTCATGCAAGACAGCCCAAGAATTAACAGGAACTGGAGGCTTTTTGCCAAGAGGAATGGACAGCTTTACCATCTGAGAAGATAAAGAGCCTCATCCACAAATACAACAAAAGACTTCAAGCTGTCATTGATGTTAAAGGGGGCAATGCACGGTATTAAGAACCTGGGGTATGTTAACTTTTGATCAGGGTCACTTGGGTAGTTTCTGTTGTGATTATGATTTAAAAAGAGCAAACACAGTTGATTTGATAATAAATAGCTTCAGCCAAACACTAACCATGAGTGAAAGAAAAGTTTTTGTGTTATCATTCATAGTCTCTGAAAAATGGCCAGGAAATCATAAATTCTGCCAAGGTATGTAAACTTTTGAGCACAACTGTATATAAGATATATAATAAATATATATATATATATATATATATATATATATATATATATATATATATATATATTTATATATTTATTTATACACATATATATATATATATATAAAGGTGATAGTATAAAATCAAACAGTAGTATCTGTAAAATGAAATACTAAAACAGCGCTAAAGATAATGAAATCTTTCTGTGAGAGGTCCGTGGACCTGTATACAGAGAAAAATAATGTATCGATAGGTAGTCCTTAGAGGTATCTGAGAGACCCGTGCACAGTTCAAAATATAGTGACTTTTCTTTGTGATTGTAGTGTTTCAGGTGTCTATCCAAGCACCGTTATAGTCCCCTTAGACAACTTCACCACGTGAGGCACGCTCCCCTCAGGGGGTTAAACTCACCAGAATGAAAAATTAAACAGGCCTTAAGGTATAGGTCATCACCATGGAAAACACTGTACAGGGCACGTCACACATCCACAAATCAAAACCGGCCAGGTCACTTCCTCAGATTGGATACCACCAGGGTTTCAGTATACCAGCAAGGGTTCAGGGGTGCAACAGCTCGCAATGTTATTTATCATAAAAAATTGAAAGAATAGCATACATAGTGTAATCCCATTTTATTGCAAAGCATTAAAAGTACACATCCCTGTACAATCCCCTTTAAGAAATAAGCGTACATTAAAATTCTTTTGGAACAGCATGTAAGAAGTATAGTAATCACTTGCGTGTGGGGAATGGTATAGAAGCAGTCCTCCACTTGGCCACAGCAGCCTTATATATATATACATACACAGTGAGAGAACAAGTATTTGATACACTACTGATTTTGCAGGTTCCAACTACTTCCAAAGCATGTAGAGGTCTGTAATATTTACCATAGATACTCTTAAACTGTGACAGACGGAAAAAGTCCAGAAAATCACATTGTATGAATTTTTAATAATTAATTAGCATTTTATTGCATGACATAAGTATTTGATCACCTTCCAACCAGTAAGAATTCTGGCTCTCACAGACCTGTTATTTTTTCTTTAAGAAGCCCTCCATTTCTCCACTCATTACCTGTATTAACATTTGAACTCGGTACCTGTATAAAAGACACCTGTCCACACACTCAATCAAACAGACTCCAACCTCTCCACAATGGCCAAGACCAGAGAGCTGTTTAAGGACATCAGGGATAAAATTGTAGACCTGCACAAGGCTGGGATGGGCTACAGGACAATAGGCAAGCAGCTTGGTGAGAAGGCAACAACTGTTGGCGCAATTATTAGAAAATGGAAGAAGTTCAAAATGATGGTCAACCTCTTCATGCAAGATCTCACCTCGTGGGGCATCAATGATCATGAGGAAGGTGAGGGATCAGCCCAGAACTACGCGGCATGACCTTGTCAATTACCTGAAGAGAGCTGGGACCACAGTCTCAAAGAAAACCATTAGTAACACACTACGCCGTCATGGATTAAAATAAATATATTTTGTTATACTCTGAGACATAAAATAAAAATGTATTGAAAGTCAAAAAAATAAATAAAAATCCTGCAGCGCACGCGAGGTCCCCCTACTCAAGCCAGCGCATGTCCAGGCCCATCTGAAGTTTGCCAATGACCATCTGGATGATCCAGAAAAGGAATGGGACGGGTCATGTGGTCTGATGAAACAAAAATATAGCTTTTTTGTCTAAACTCCACTCACCATGTACGGAGGAAGAAGAAGGATGAGTACAACCCCAAGAACACAATCCCAACCATGAAGCATGAAGGTGCATGGAAACATCATTCTTTGGGGCTGCTTTTCGGCAAAGGGGACAGGATGACTGCACCGTATTGAGGGGAGGATGGACGGGGCCATGTATCGCAAGATCTTGGCTAACAACCTCCTTCCCTCAGTAAGAGCATTGAAGATGGGTCGTGGCTGGGTCTTCCAGCATTACAATGACCCGAAAAACACACAGCCAGGGCAACTAAGGAGTGGCTCTGTAAGACGCATCTCAAGGTCCTGGAGTGGCCTAGCCAGTCTCCAGACCCGAACCCAATAGAAAATCTTTGGAGGGAGCTGAAAGTTCGTATTGCCCAGCAACATCCCCGAAACCTAAAGGATCTGGAGAAGGTCTGTATGGAGGAGTGGGCCAAAATCCCTGCTGCAGTGTGTACAAACCTGTACAAGAACTACAGGAAACATATGATCTCTGTAATTGCAAACAAAGGTTTCTGTACCAAATATTACATTCTGCTTTTCTGATGTATCAAATACTTACGTAAAATAAAATGCAAATTATTTACTTAAAAATCATACAATGTGATTTTCTGGATTTTTGTTTTAGATTCCATCTCTCACAGTTGAAGAGTATCTATGATAACAATTACAGCCCTCTACATGCTTTGTAAGTAGGAAAACTTGCAAAATCAGTAGTGTATCAAATACTTGTTCTCCCCACTATATATATATATATATATATATATATATATATATATATATATATATATATATATATATATATATATATATATATACTTTTAATAACACTTAAAGAAGATGATCTTTCACTTACAGAAACTATATGGAAATTATTTTAACTGTATACCTTCACTAGCTCGTGAAATTGTTTGTCTAGATTTTAAAATCGATAACTGTGAATTTTAGAGATATATATGTGACTTTGCATTAGAAGATGTGTTTAATGGCCTTTTATGTCCCAGGGTGTGCATGCACATGCATTTTTACTCTTTTACAAGATACAGTTTTCTACAAGGAAATAAGCGGGAAAAATATGTGCCATTTATTTTCTAAGTACAAGGAGAGGGATAATATGTTATATTATTTCTGCTCAATACCAAAAAAAAAAAAAAAGATATATATATATATATATATATATAATATGTTTTTTTTATATTTAATCTATTTTATATTTAGTGTTATATTTTTAAAAAGAGAGGGAAAATTATAATTAATGATTTTTGTAATGCAAATTGTACATATATTAACGTGTACTGAATCCTTAACTAACTTAACTCATTCAATTACGTTTCTGATCCTTTTTTATGAGCACAGAGAGATGCATCATATTAAAAACATTCAGGTAAAGGACACAATAGGGGTTGATTTACTAAAGGCAAATAGACTGTGCACTTTGCAGTTGCTCCAGAGCTTAGTAAATTAGGTAAACCTTTCTTTGGAAAGAATACCTTGTGAAAAAAAAGAATACCCAATCGTGTGCAAGGAAAAAAAAAAAAAAAACTGCATCTTTGCTTGCACATTATTGGATGATGGAAGTCAGCAGAGCTTCTACTTATTTACTAAGCTCTGGAGCAACTGCACATGCAAAGTGCAACTGTCTATTTGCCTTTAGTAAACCAATCCCAATGTCTTTCTTATTTGTCTGTCATGCCACTTATTACATAGTATTGTGATGGATGTGGTTAAGGTATGGTTAAGGTATCATGTAGAATGAAATATGATCATCATATAAGGTATTAGGTAGAATGCTAAAATGTCTATTTCAATGTGTAATATTATGTCATTGCTTGGTTTTCTAACCTTAACGCTAATTCAGCTAACTGCTAGCTCTCCCCCCCCTATCCTGAAGCCTAACCACAAAGAATTATAAAAAGACTGTGCCTCTTTTCCGAGAACTAGACCCAAGACAGACATGACATCAACATCCAACGTCCCGAAGAAGAAAAAAAGTTACCAAAAATATCTAATAAAGTTAGGATTAATTACTAAACTTGCTAAATCAGCTAAAATCTCATACACTTGTTACAGTAATATGTTGCAATAATATGTTTTTCATACATCTCGCCTGTGTTATATAAACTTCAAAAAAAGAGGAAATTAAAGAGCAGAAAGTAATTTCACACTGGACACAGACTCAGAGTGATTACTTCAGAGCGTGCATGCTTCATATTCAATAATTAGACCAGGGGCAGATATAAAAATACTGGACCTTGGTTGTGGTCCTTCCAAAACAGTATTAGGCCAAGTTAAAATGTTTATTAATTTTATTGCAGCATAGGTAAAGAATGAATAAGCCTAATCAACTCATGGGTGGTCAGGTCAGCCTTATAGTATTGTCTTTTCTACAGCAAAACTGATAGATCCAGAGACTCTATACCAGTTTGTCCAGGCTCCTTGTGGTGTATATAAAAAGTGGGAATGTATCATGCTTTCTAAATAAATGCTCCAACTTACACAAGCAAATCTAATTCAAATTTTGTTTCACAGCTAGATTTATTCCAGGTACATGTGGAGCCCTGGCAAATTGAGTAAGCCATAATGTGTTAATAAAGAATGCAAAAACATGACACAGGTACCATACATACTCTATATGTGGCATCACTGAAGCTGGCCCTCCTCTGAGGCAATACATATATTTAAAACAGTTTGTGCTGGTAGCATGTTCCAATAGTGTACCTCTAGTCTGGAGACCAAGCTGTCAATGACAGTTCCTGGTCTTGTACTAATGATTGAAAGCTGGGAGGACAAGCTCTCAATCACATGATCACTGTACTGTCTTTCTCCTTCTGAATGAAAAAAAAAAGGGTGTAAGGAAGAGTCTGTGTGTAAAAAAAAAAATTGTAATAAAAAAAAAAAAGATAAAATAGCTTGATCAGACCTTTAGTATTAGTGTCAGCGTGTTTTATGTAGGATAAAAAAAACAACAAAATGCACGCTATTGTTTCTATTGTAGTTGCAATGTTATCTACAGTTTTACATGCCAAAGTTGCAAACTTGTGTTCAGGCATTACAGTTTGTTTTACCTTCAGGCTTTAAAAGGTTAAAAAACTCCCTTGAAACTAGTTCTGGTTCTCTTTTCCAGTGGAAGTATTGGTATTCAAATGAGGTGGCAGCCATCTGGGACTGTCCATTGTTTGTCAGTGACCTTGTTGCTGCTTCATAGTTAGAATTCACAGACTTCTGTGACCTGTTTTGATGAGTCCATTTATAACATACAAGTGGGACCTTGTAAAAATACCACTACTAATCATATATTTGTACTTGATAATGTAGGACTTTTAAGATGCCTAAATGCAGTCACACTATTCCTTAATATATAAAGAAAATATGCCTTTTTTTTAAAGGAATAAGTCCTCAGTTTCAAAGCAAAACGATGAAGCATTTGTAAAAGTGAACACAGTCATTATGGAATGACACATGGGATGTGTATATCATTAAAACTTTTGCAGCTTTGACATGTGTTAGTATAATTGAACATATCATAACAACTACTTTGCATATCCAGGTGAATTATACCTTGTTTTTGGGCAAATTGGGCTTTCATTTGGTGGTAAATGGTAATGGATATCTCCTATTTTTTTTATTAAAGGAAAACTGTCCCAAAATAGTAAAAAATATATTTTTTTTACAATTTACTGCATTTTTTTTTCTACTACCATAACCTACAACCAAATAACAACTTAAAACAATTCCTTCTGTTTCTGATGGTCGCAGTAATACCACATATATGTGTTATTTGTTGTTGTTTTTATCTGTAGTATGACCTAGAAACAATGGTGTGCATTTTGTTTCTCCACCTAAAACACACTGACACTAATACCATTTTTTTTATTCTACCTAAAATATACTGACCATGACCTTTGACCCTGACATTGACCTTATTTACCCTGTCCTTAACCCTGACACTGACCAAGTTCAAACCTTGATTTAGCTATTTTTTCTTTCTTTATATTTTATATTTATTTACATTTTTCTCCTTTAGCAAGAAGAGAAAGATACAATGCATCTTTTTCTCCATTCAGGGAAGAAAGCATACACAGGAGCAGGCTTTACAGTGATTGATCACTGTGATAGTCAATCCATGTGCAGTAGGGATGAGCCCTTGGTTCAAGTTGAATGTAAGTTCGACTCGAACATCGGGTGTTCGTTTGTTCTAAAACGAACTGAACATATGGGACGTTTACGGGAAATTTGTGCGCCGCGGAATGCCCTATAATGCACTGCAAGATCGGACGCTTTAAGACCACTAGGGGGCACGCACGCACACACCATCAGCACGATGCCAGAGCCAATGCACGTGGCCAGCAGCCGCGATGTCCGCCAGCCACCCGAGATCGCTCCTGAGAGAGACAGAACAGATAGATCCCGCTCTGTCAGGGGAGGATAGACAAATCGTCTCTTCCTAGTGATTAGTAGGGATGAGGGATGAACATAAGTTCGACTTGAACATCGGGTGTTCGCCCGTTCACAGAACAGCGAACATTATGGGGCGTTCACAGGAAATTCAAGCACCGCGGAATGCCCCATAATGCAATGTGATCTCGCAGCGCATTGCTGTATGATGATTGGCCAAAGCATGCACCTGACCTGCATGCTTTGGCCAATCACAGCTCGCTCTGCTGAGAGAGCCATAATAGGCCACAGGCAGGGTGCCTTTGACCAATCATGGCTAAGGGGGCTAAGTCTACGCTCCACACTATATAAGGCTGCTGCTTACACGGCGGCTGTATAGTGTAATGAATGAAGAAATATTAGACAGCTTAGTTAGTGGCATGCAGGCAGTGTATTTGGTATATACATACCGTCTAGTGTGTGTATATATATATATATATATATATATATATATATATATATTCTGCATTTAGAATAGATTAGATATTCAGTGTAGAATCTATATTTAGTCAGTACAGGCAGTGTGTATATATATATATACAGCCTATTATATACTCTGCATTTAGTGTAGATTAGATATTCAGTGTAGAATCTATATTCGGGCAGTGTAGTATATATATTATAGTGTATTGAAGTGGTTAAGGGGAATCCTGCGCCAAAATGTAAAAAAAATGGCGTTGGGGTCCCCCCCTAAATCCATACCAGGCCCTTCATATCTGGTATGGATTTTAAGGGGAACGCCGCACCAAAATAACAAAAATGCCATGTTGATGGGGACAAGGGCCTCTTCCCCACAAGCCATGCCCAGTGGTTGTGGGGGTCTGTGCGTGGGGGGGCTTATCAGAATCTGGAAGCCCCCTTTAACGAGGGGACCCCCAGATCTCGCACCCCCCTATGTGAATGGGCATCAGGTACATTGTACACATTCACCAAAAAAAGTGTCAAAAAAGTTAAAATGACAGTAGACAGTTTGGGACAAGTCCATTCATCTTGGATCACAGCATTCGACAACCCGAGAAAGAAAAAATGAAAAAACTCTGCCTTGATGGGAGGCTCCCGCCGACTACAGCCTTTTTGCGCTGACAGCTCTTGAATAGTTGAGGGCGGGGCCACTTGTTGACGTAATTTTTTTTTAAATTTTGGCACAGGATTCCCCTCAATATCCATACCAGACCTGAAGATATGTTGATATGTTGTGATATGCAGGCTTAATCAGATAAATATCGGTGAAGAATATGCAGTACCCAAAATGACTTGGTTAGTTGGTACAGTTTAGAGAAATATGCATACTGTCATTATTCTTTGAGCTACTTAAATAAGACCATAATGTGTTAATAATAACTGTATTGGAAAGTTGGACGAATCACAGTGTAGCTCGAACCACAACTATGTTAATTCGTTTGTAACTTCTTTTTTTTTTTTCAGATTGATCAGAACATAGGGAATACTGCCTAATGGCGCGTACACAAGGTCGGAATTTCGGCCAGCAAAAGACAGATGAGAGCGTTTCATCAGAAAATGCGACCGCGTGTAGGCTCCATCGGACTTTTGCTGGCGTAATTTCGGACAGCAAAAGATTGAGAGCATGTTCTCAATTTTTCAGACGGAAAAAGTTTTTCAGACGGAAATTCTGATCGTCTGTGGCAATTCTGACGCGCAAAATTCTGACGCATGCTCGGAAATAATTTGACGCATGCTCGGAAGCATTGAACTTAATTTTCGCGGCTCGTCCTAGTGTTGTACGTCCCCGCGTTCTTGATGGTCGGAATTTGGTGTGACCGCGTGTAGACGACGCAAGCTTGAGCGGAATTCGTCGGAAAAAACTTCCAAGGCTTTTCCAACGAGAATTCTGATCGTGTGTACGCGGCATTAGAGAACGTGCTATTTTGTAACATTTTGTATGCAAGGCTTATGTTATATTTGTACTGTATGTGTGTGCTTCTTTGAACTAACTAGTAGAACAGCACCAAAATAATTTTTATATTTTAGAAGTTACAAATATATTAATGTAAAAGCATTATAGTTTTTCATCAAATGTAATTTATTCCACTGAATAATGCCTGAATGACTAAAAAAATAGAAAGGTAATGTCACCAGTGGGAGCTAAAACACAGAAGCTGCAAAGTTTAAATAATAATCTAAGTAGGTCTTTGTTTCCAACACATAGAATGATGTGCTTTTTGTCAGATAGATTAATTACAAAGAGAAATGAGAAAGTTGGCCTACAGAGTATACATCTCAACCTAAATCCAACATATTTTCTGAAATGCTGCTGAACATCCAGTTTTTAATCCACAGGCTTTTGTTACAACATAAATGTGCCTTGCTCCTAAAGAGGGCACCTGGGCCACCACCAGAGATACAAACTGGTGACCACATGACTGGAGAGCTGCAAGCGCATAAAATTTACCCCATGCTGACACCAGTTAAAGAGGAGGTCCACCTGAAAACATTTTTTTAAAAGTCAGCAGCTACAAATACTGCAGCTGCTGACTTTTAATAAATAGACACTTACCTGTTCCAGGTTCCAGCGATGTCGGCAGAAGATGACGAGGGATCGCTCGTCTCTCGGCTGGCCCCGCCGCCATCCTCTGTCAGGGAATCAGGAAGTGAAGCTTGCGGCTTCAATGCCCGGTTCCCTACTGCGCATGCGCGAGTTGCGCTGCGCGTCTTTATTGGTCCTGTTGTGTCCTGGGAACTGTGTTTCCCAAGACACAACGGGGCATCTTCGGATATGGGCGTGACTGCTCCGGCTATCTCGTCCCGGAAGTTGGTGCAGATACCTGTATTATACAGGTATCTGCACCCCCCTCCCCCTGAAAGGTGCCAATTGTGGCACCGGAGGGGGGGAGGAATCCGCTAAGCGGAAGTTCCACTTTAGGGTGGAGCTCCACTTTAACCTGTCCTTCACCACCAGCTAATCCCATGAACAGCATCCGATAAAATGTATCTATGGCTAAAATTACAAATCCTATACTTTCTATATTGTATTTCAATTATTGCTATTCCTGTTTTTCTGAATGATAATGCAGTTTGAAAATGTACTTTGTGAAGAACCCCACTCATTTACTTTATTGAATTCTGTGACACGTATTCACTATGCCCTGTTTATATACACAGCTGTGCCACACATTTTACAGAGCCTGCCTTCTGAACTACAGAGGAGCTGAGAGGAAGAGCTTCAGGAGGCATGTCAGTACAGGAATTGCTGCATGCAGACAGCAAGGTACCATGGGATATGTAGTCCTTAGAAATTGAAAGTAAACAGCAGAGGAGAAGCTGCAAAACATGCAGGGAATTCAGGAAGTTGTGGAAAGAGATGACCAGCAGACAGGCAGCACAAGAAAGGAGACTTTTCAAGTAAGATTTTATTGGATTGTCAAATGTACCTATTTATTGGTATTGCTATTACATTCCTGATGTTATAAAATGAAAGTGTATGCTTATGGCTATAGATCTCCAGGAAGGAAATAAGGAAGAAGAAATAGGGCTACTCCTTAAAAAGGTATAGGAAAATCTTAAGGAGAGTGAGAAAAATAAAGTAAAGTTTAAATTAAATAATTACCTTGATCACTGAAGCAATCGTGATGCAGAACAACTCTACTCATATATACTGTACTACTCAATCAATCATCACTTCTACCTAACACTACCATTTCAGTCCCAAAGAAGACAAAATCAGACATATCCCCATTACTGCCTTGGCTGACAAAAATACGATATGCTTTACATTGTTAGAATACGAATACTGCTTCGTAGCCTATTTTTCAATTCATTGGTACTAAAGCTCACATAATGCATCACAAGTGTCATAAAAGACACCAAATACACTATATTGCAATTACAAGAATCAATGTATTATTTGAAGGCATAATTCTTGCTCTTAGCTATACAAACCAAATACAATCTTTATCTGTTTAAACTTGTAACATGTAAATGTATACTCATCCACTCAATCGGAGTGCTAGAATTATTAAAAGTTTACAATTAAAAATTACCCTAGAGTAAGGATATTTTTTGCTCACATAGCCAACATACCATGTGTGTTAATTTTGGTCCCAAACAATATTGGTAAATTGTTCTTGATGATTCTAGCTAAATTGTTATACTCAAAAATGCACAGGGTAGATAAAGATGAAATAGATTTTTCAAATGTTTCTTTTTGCTAGTAAACTAATAAATCATTCCTATTATTGGTATCAGCTGCTCTCTGCAGAATCCTCTCTGTTCTCTGCAAAGTCAGTCTATTGCCGCGTACACACGAAGGGACTATCCCGCGGGATTATCCGCTGGACCGAAGTCCAGCGGATAATCCCCTCGTGTGTAGGCGCCGGCGGACTTTTTTTGGCCAAAGTACGGCGGACTAAAGTTTCAGGTTTTGTTCTCAAATTATCCGCTGGACTTGGCAGTCCAGCGGATAATCCGGTCGTGTGTAGTATGGTCCGGCGTACCAAAAAGGACGCATGCTCAGTAGCTATTATGTCACGGACTCGCTCGGTCTGGTAAAACTAGCCTTCGTTTTGAAGCTCGCACAATCGTCACGCTGTTTAATTTTTTTGTTTTTTTTTTTTCTGACAGCGGGATTTGTATGGTATCGTACTTGAAGAATGATTTTGCCTTGCTGCTTGTATATTCACGCAGAGTACTCCCGAACGTTTTTTCTTCAGCATTCTTTAGTGAAGTTATATATTTGTATATATATATATATATATATATATATATATATATATATATATATATATATATATATATATATATATAGATATAGATATAGATATAGATATAGATATAGATATAGATATAGATATCCAAATCACCAAATGAAAAATATATCTATATTTCTCAATAAGCGCAAAAAAATATATATCGATATCTACATATATATATATATATATATATATATAAATATATATAGATATATAGATCTATACGTGTATAAAAATAAAATATATATATATATATATATATATATATATCTATATATTATATATGTACATATATCTCTATATAGATATTTTTTATTATTTGTTGGTTATCAAAAGGATTAGTTATTACACATGATACAATTGTGGAGTCAGCAGAGCTTGCCCTTAATTCCGATCTTAAACCTCACCTTTCCAGCGACTGCACTTGCAGTTCCATTGAAGTTGCACTTTACACTTGTATTGTCAAATGAATGTTTAGACATGTACCTGCCTACTCCTAAAGAAACTATGTTTTTGAATATCAAGCACGTATATCATTATTTGATGAAAATAAAATGACCATTTATTCTGGTTAAAACAAACAAGGCAAAACAAAATAGGAAGGCAACACTGGAGCCACTTGTAGATTTTGTGAAGACTTTTTGCCCCAACGGCAGACACCAAGTTTGTGAAGCCAAAAATTAAGCTTGGGCACATTTCATACAATATAGGGAGCACAAGAAGATTGACCAGGAATCAGACAGACCAGGAACAGCAGCAGATGACATCTATGTCCCCAAGCTGTGGCACTACAACAGCCTGTGTCTTCTGTGAGACCAGACTGAAGCCAGGCAATCACTTCCGACTCTTCGCACCACGCTTCCCTGCACTCTTCCCTGCAGTCTTCCCTGCACGCTTCCTTGGAGGCTGACTTGTGGTAGGAGGAGGAGTAGGAGGAGGAGGAGGAGGAGGAGGAGGAGGAGGAGAAGGAAGACGAGGAGGAGGAGGAGGAGAAGTTGGTGTCGGGCCTTCATGGGTCAGGCGGGTGGATTCTCGTAATTCACCCCTCAAACCCCCCCTAATTGCCTCAGAAATTAGGCCCTCACACAGGTGCCGTTGGCCCCTCTCCATTTGCAGCAACCTGCTGGACACGTAGCTGCCATAGCCCTCTTCTGGAAGGGGGGGTTTGTCGAGAATCGCACTCGCCTTCCGAATCAGTTCCAGTGATTCCTCCTCCACAATGGTCATCCTCCTGGGCCTTCTTGGGGGTAAGGGCAGGGGTCGAGGTAGACTTCTTAATTGGGTCTGGCTGTCACTCTGGCTCGTGCTGGGCCCAGCCACCTCCTGGCTCTCGCTGGGCATGTCCTCCTCCTCCTCCATACCACTTGTCCCGGCATCATCCTGGGTCAGCTCATCCTGTGTGCAAATAAAAACAAAAATCAAACACCTGTTTTGTGGTTTCTGGCCTACTCAATCATCCAATTGTAAACTTAGGAACGAGCATCTAAATTTTCCAAAAGATCCAAAAGGCTATCATTTGGACCCCTGCATTTTCCAAGCAGATCACCAATGTTGTCTAACGCTTTTTTTGCCACTACTGGATGTATGTATACACTATATATGTATCGATATGTTGCACCAACACTTTTTAGAAGTGTGCATAATTTTTGTCAGTTTTTTTCACAATTCTGAGTTCAGGGTGTTAATTGTTTCACATTTTAACGTTGACAGCATTAATATTCACACAATCACAATTTAGGCTACTAAATATATACCTGGCTCCAGCTGGGCGCATCAGCCTGCTCCAAGGTGGAGGGGTCTTCTCCTTCCGTGGAAGCCTCAGCTGGGGTGGAGGGAAGAGTGGAGGGAAGAGTGGAGGGAAGGGTGGAGGGAAGAGTCGACAGTGATTCCCTGGGTTCCATCTGGTCACCTATAAAAGTCAGTTGGTTGTAGTACCACAGCTTGGGTACATAAACATTCTCTGCTGCTGCTCCTGATCTGACTGATTCCTCAATCTTCTTGCGCTCCCGCTTGTACATGTGCCTTAAACTTGCAATTCTGGCTTCCACAAACTTGGTGTTTGCGTTGGGGACTTTAGTCTTCACAAAAGCCACAAGTGGCCCCAGTGTTGCCTTCCGGACATCCCTATTGCCATACAAAGGGTTTTGAGCTGCCACAGGTTGGTATTTTTTCTGTACAGGGCAATGAATTCGGACATGAACTGCTGGTCCTTGAATGGATTCAACTGGGGTGATGACATGTTTGTTTCTGTTTTGTTAGTAATGGCAATACAAAAGACCAAAAACACAAATGTTACTTAAAACGCACAACCAGTTTTTCTTAACAAACATTACACAACACACCCACACACAGGCAGCAACACATCCACACAGGCAGCAACCCCTACACACAGGCAGCAACCCCTACACACAGGCAGCAACACATCCACACAGGCAGCAACCCCTACACACAGGCAGCAACACATCCACACAGGCAGCAACCCCTACACACAGGCAGCAACACATCCACACAGGCAGCAACCCCTACACACAGGCAGCAACCCCTACACACAGGCAGCAACCCCTACACACAGGCAGCAACCCCTACACACAGGCAGCAACACATCCACACAGGCAGCAACCCCTACACACAGGCAGCAACACATCCACACAGGCAGCAACCCCTACACACAGGCAGCAACACATCCACACAGGCAGCAACCCCTACACACAGGCAGCAACCCCTACACACAGGCAGCAACCCCTACACACAGGCAGCAACCCCTACACACAGGCAGCAACACATCCACACAGGCAGCAACCCCTACACACAGGCAGCAACACATCCACACAGGCAGCAACCCCTACACACAGGCAGCAACCCCTACACACAGGCAGCAACACACACATATCCTTAAAAAATGCTGGCCCAAAACCCAAAAAAAAACACAGTAATGCATCCTAGAAAACACTTACCTTCGTACAGAGCGCTCGCTACTTCCGTTCGGGAACACGTGGGCCCCTCAAACAGCCTTATATACACTGCGCACGCGTCGAAGTCCGCCTGCGTCCTCCGCGTCGCCCGCCCATGACGTTCCTCATGACGAGTATTCCCCGCCCCGCTTCCCCTCGTTGCATTGTTGGTGAATTAATTCATGAATATGGCGGACACATTCTCAGCCAGTAGCGCGGAGGAAAGCCAAGAAGCCAACACATCTACATCCAGCAGCAGATATAAGGCCACCAATATGGCCTTTGAAGAGATGGTGGAGATGGTGGACATCCTCCAAAGGGAAGATTACGACGGGGAAAATGGGCCGTACCCTCGTCCCAACTTGCGCAAGGACAAGATTCTCACTACAATCGTCAGCACCCTGGAGCAGAAATTCGGCGTACGAAGGGGCAAGGATCAACTGCGCAAACGATGGTCCGACATCAAATCCAGGGAGCACGATCAATACAGGAGAATTCGAAAAGCCATCAAAAAAAGTAAGTCAAGCACGTGCGCTACTATGGTTATACTTGATATGTCTAATCTTGCGCAGATGTAATTACCATTCGTCCGTGAAACGTGCGCAGATGTTATTACCATTCGTACGTGAAACTTGCGCAGATGTAATTACCATTCGTCCGTGAAACTTGCGCAGATGTAATTACCATTCGTACCTGAAACTTGCGCAGATGTAATTACCATTCGTCCGTGAAACTTGCGCAGATGTTATTACCATTCGTACCTGAAACTTGCGCAGATGTAATTACCATTCGTACCTGAAACTTGCGCAGATGTAATTACCATTCGTCCGTGAAACTTGCGCAGATGTTATTACCATTCGTTCGTGAAACTTGCGCAGATGTAATTACCATTCGTCCGTGAAACTTGCGCAGATGTAATTACCATTCGTCCGTGAAACTTGCGCAGATGTTATTACCATTCGTACCTGAAACTTGCGCAGATGTTATTACCATTCGTCCGTGAAACTTGCGCAGATGTTATTACCATTCGTACCTGAAACTTGCGCAGATGTTATTACCATTCGTTCGTGAAACTTGCGCAGATGTAATTACCATTCGTCCGTGAAACTTGCGCAGATGTTATTACCATTCGTACCTGAAACTTGCGCAGATGTAATTACCATTCGTACCTGAAACTTGCGCAGATGTTATTACCATTCGTTCGTGAAACTTGCGCATATTTGATGAAAGTTCCGTTTGTCTTCATAACGTTTATTGAGTTTACCTGGCTTTGGGTTGTTGGAGTTGTAAGGTTGTTTATTATTGTCACTATCTATACAATTACTGCTGTAGTAAGGGTTTTACGGGTAACTTACACAGGGACTCCAGAGGCTGTTTTGGGGGGGGGGGGATAAATATGTTAAGCAGGGTCTCATGCTCACAATTCCCAAAAAATGCTCATCATCTCTAAATACTGTAGGTGGTGACTTTTCAAAGAAGTACACTCACCTGTCCCTTGGATGGTGCAGCTACAATCTCTGATCTTGCAATCATGAAATTAATGTTTGCGGCTTCACTTCCCGGGTCACTATTGGGCATGCGCCAGTTGCGCAATGCAATAGGACTGGTCCGCGCAAGCTCGGGGACCCCTGTGTGTCCCAGCAGACAGCACGGTGGGACGGGATGTGGCGTATACTTCTGTGGGAGTCTAGGGCCGGATGTGTGTGCAAATACCTGCCTTACACAGGTATCTGCAACCCATCCCCCCTAAAACGTTAAAAATAAGACACCACAGGGGTGCAGGGATCCAATGAGCGGAAGTTCAAATTTAGGGTTGAAGGGCGCTTTAAGTATTGGAGTTTCATTAGATAGACATTTCAATTCTGTCTTCAAGTAGGATCTTCTAACAAACTGCTAATAATTGGCAAGACTTTTAAACAATGTTTACTAATCCTATTTTGGCACTCAAATATCAGTGTGATTCAAAAGTGTACCTTTTTGTGTTCCATTACCATAGGGGGCAAAAGACTCAGACGTCAGTCCGAACCTACGAGGACCTCCCGGCCTCACCAGACTAATTGGGCAGTTAGCCCAAGCCCACGCGTGGATGTGGCGGAACAGGTCGTTGAAGTCGATCAAATCTGCACCCCACCAAGTGAGTGTCTCAGAACACAGATTGAGCTAATAAATTAAGGTCTGCATGTTTTTGACACTTTTTTTCTTGTGTTTTCTCTACCCAACTTTTAGGTGATGCTGATCTGTTTGTGGAACGACAAGCTGCGGAGCCATTTACCACTGACAGTGCCCACAGGCTTATTGGGCAGATCATGGCCTGGAATCTGCAGCTGGAAAACATGCAGAAGGAGATGGCCACCATGCAGCAGGGAATGAAGGACATGATTGATGTTTTGGGGAGAATCTAAAGACCCCTTTTACATTTCTTAACATCAATCATGTCCTTCATTCCCTTTTGAAGCGCTGTTTAACTAATTTTAGAGGCCAAATTTTAAATATGCACACGGTATGTCAACATGTGCTATGTGCCATCAGGGGATCTCAATGGACGCATTTTGTGTTTGCAACCCCTAATGCTAGTAGGTGAGAGGGAAGGGGTTTCACACACAAAACACGTCCATTGATTCCCCATGATGGAACATAGCACATGTTGACATTACCCATTTTCCAGTTAAATTAGTGTGCATATTCAAAATTTGGCTTCTTCTGTTCATGGGTTACCTGTTGAACTTTGTAAGTTCTGGACTTTTACATTGTGTAAATAATTTCAAATGCTAAGACAAAATTTTTAAACAATTTTAAACATGTTTTTATGTTTGTTTTAAAAAAATCAATCCCAAAAAATAAAACAATATGTTGTGAGAAAAACACCAAAAAAATGTCAAAAAGATAACAAAAAAAAAAAAAAAAAAAAATCATGTTCCAAAAAAAAAAAAAAAAAAAAAAAAAAAAAAAACCAAAAATACCAAAACAACCAAAAAAAAAAAAAAATAAAAAAAAATAATAAAAAGTTTTGGATGTGCACTATAATAAAAAAAATAATGTTTGCACAAATTCAAAAATGTGTGGCTTCTTCTTTTTAAATACTACCAGTTTGACAAAAACATGTTGTGGTTCATTGACAAAGGGGCTTATTTACTAAACGCTAAACAAGTTTCCCACTATTAAGATGTGCACTAGGACAACATATAAAACAGGCCAAATTAAAAGCAAAACAATACGAAACGACCAATATTTCAAACATAAATAACTGTATTTATTCATTGTAAATGAAAAAGATGGTTTAAGGGTCTGCTGCCATTTCAATGGCCCCCCTACCATTAAAATACTGTAAATAAAGGTCCCGCACTTGCTGGGCTGATTGTGGTGCGGAACCAAGAGGGCGATTATCCAGCCCTGTCATGTTGCCTTCCACTCCGGCCTCAGGGCCAATTGGTAAGGAGTATGTTCCTGAATGTTTCCGCAAATAATTGTGCATGACACAGCATGCTAGAATAATAGTATTGAGTTTGTACTCTGCCAGATGTAGCGATGTAAGGAGCAATCTGAAACGGTTGGCCATAATACCAAAGGCATTTTCCACCACCCTTCTTGCTCTGGCCAACCGATAGTTAAAAATCCTCCTCTCAGGGGTGAGGGATCGTTGGGGAAATGGCCTCATCAGATGGTCACCCAGACCGAACGCCTCGTCGGCAATGAAGACGAACGGGAGTCCCTCCACATTATCTTCATCTGGTGGCAGCTCCAGCCCACCAGTTTGGAGACGATGACCGAACTCCGTGTGGTTGAAGACTCCTCCGTCCGACATCCGGCCGTTTTTCCCCACATCCACATACAGAAATTCATAGTGTGCCGACACCACCGCCATCAACACGATACTATGGAACCCCTTATAATTCCAATAGTATGACCCCGAATGGGGTGGGGGCACAATTCGCACGTGTTTGCCGTCAATCGCCCCTCCGCAGTTGGGAAAGTCCCAACGGGCAGCAAACTGGGAAGCCACAGTCTGCCATTCCTGTGGCGTGGAGGGACACTGTGAAGTCAAACAGAAAGATACAATTTAAATTATAAACCAGGCAAAACACCAAACTAAATGCAACAAATTAAAAAACAATTTGGAAGAACATATGTATTTATTTTGTAAATCCTTGAAATAAAGCCAAAAGATTAAGGATAAAAGGCACAAATCTCTGATTGATGACCCCTCTGATGGACCAGAGAAGATAATAATGGGGATGTGGGTGGGGAGTATATAATGGTAAGGTCACACAATACACATGCAATTAATTAAAGGTGTGTGTGGGGGGGTGGGGATAATTACAAGCTGACCAAAACCACATGATATTAATTATCAGGGGGTGTGGGGGGGGTGGGGATAATTACAAGCTGACCAAAAACACATGATATTAATTATCAGGGGGTGTGGGGGGGGGTGGGGATAATTACAAGCTGACCAAAAACACATGATATTAATTATCAGGGGGTGTGGGGGGGGTGGGGATAATTACAAGCTGACCAAAAACACATGATATTAATTATCAGGGGGGGTGTGGGGGGGGTGGGGATAATTACAAGCTGACCAAAAACACATGATATTAATTATCAGGGGGTGTGGGGGGGAGGGGCTAATTACAAGCTGACCAAAACCACATGATATTAATTATCAGGGGGTGTGGGGGGGAGGGGCTAATTACAAGCTGACCAAAAACACATGATATTAATTATCAGGGGGTGTGGGGGGGGAGGGGCTAATTACAAGCTGACCAAAAACACATGATATTAATTATCAGGGGGTGTGGGGGGGAGGGGATAATTACAAGCTGACCAAAAACACATGATATTAATTATCAGGGGGTGTGGGGGGGGAGGGGCTAATTACAAGCTGACCAAAAACACATGATATTAATTATCAGGGGGTGTGGGGGGGAGGGGATAATTACAAGCTGACCAAAAACACATGATATTAATTATCAGGGGGTGTGGGGGGGAGGGGCTAATTACAAGCTGACCAAAAACACATGATATTAATTATCAGGGGGTGTGGGGGGGTGGGGATAATTACAAGCTGACCAAAAACACATGCAATCAATTTAAAAATGAGGGTCAAGTGGGGTGAAAGGGGGGGTGAGTAAAGCTGTACAATGGAGCTGGTAATATACATTTTTAACCAAAGAAAGTGACTAGGCTAGGGGTGTTTAGGGGGCCAAGCTTCCATGCTGGGGAGGTTGGTGCAAGCAAATATGCATGTGACCCACTAAATAATACATTCTTAAAAATATTTAGATAAGTCAAACATAAAATACTAGAAAAAAAAAAAAAACACCAAAAAAAAAGGAATAGGCGACAATCATAGAATAGTCCTATCATGGTAATTAGCTAATGATGACATTGATGCACTACATTAACAAACATACAAGACATAGGTAATTTTAAAAGAGAAGACTTACCTTAATGTATTCCTCCTGCAGGACGTGGATAATGGCAGAACAGGTCTCTGGAATAATGAGCCCCAGAGCCTGGGGGGAGATGCCTGTCGTGAACTTGAGGTCCTGCAAGCTTTCCCCGTCGCCAAGTAACGCAACGTGGCGACTAGCCTCTGCTCCGCACTGATGGCTTGCCGCATGCAGGTATTCTGCCTGCTAATATAAGGGGACAGCGAAGCCAACAGACGGTGAAAAATGGGGTCCGTCATCCGGAGATAATTCCTGAAATCATCAGGATTATTCTCACGGATCTCACGGAGCAAAGGCATATGCGAGAATTGGTCACGCTGGCGCAACCAATTCTTGGTCCATGAACTCCTCCTCACCCTGTTCATGGACCGGGCTCGTGCCAAGGTGTTAACCGCAACACCGAGCCCCTGCACAGCACGAACTCGTTCCCGAGTACGTCCACACTCCATGGCTTCAAAACGGTCGGCTGATCAAACAAACAACTTAACAGAACGCACTGAAGAACAGCAAGGCCTATGAAGAACGACCTGAAAAACAGGAACGAGCGGACCAGAACGGCCTGAGAACAGGTAGGAACTGATCCACACGCACTGAAAGCCAGATACAAACCTCACAAGCACAAACTGAACGGCAGAAGCGAACGAATTAAGCAGAAGTCTGAGAAGCGCGAATCGTCTCTAACCAAACGTCAACTAACACGCGATACACACGAGATTAGCTGACGGGGCCCAAAGGGTGTCGTTTGGGATCTCGAGCTTCCTTTTTCTAGTCCCGTCGTACGTGCGTACGTCATCGCGTGAACCGCCGGACTTTTTGCGTGATCGTGTGTGGTCAAGTCCGTTCGCTTTTTAGTCCGGCGTACCTAGCGGGAAAGTCCAGCGGATTGTTCGCTGGACTTAGGTCCGCCGGCAAAAGTCCGTACGTGTGTACGCGGCATAAGACCCACCTTTTTATTTTCATGGACAGTTGATATAGCACAGACAGTTTAGTCAGTGCTTTACATATTAAACTATAAACTTTAAACAATGAAAATGGTGGTCTCTCAGCTTTGTTACACATACTTTGTAATAATGTTCTCCTTGATTGATGACAAATGGTAATAATCAATGTTGTAAATGCAACATCTTCCCTTCCTATAGGTGATCATACAGTTTTGTCATAGGCATAGCAATGACTCCTACTACTCGCATTCATTTGTGTAAGTAGCGGTACCCTCGTGAGCACTGCTGACTGTTGTGTCACCCTGCCCAGCCAGGCACACCATTCTCATTTACTCTCAGGCAGAAAACCAGTCTTTAAACTTTGTTTGTAATTTTATTGAGAGGAATAAACTTGGATGGGGATGGGATAGTCATGAGATGCCAATCTGATTGCAAAAAAATATATTTGGGACTAACTATATACACCTTGGGTATATACAACTCCAGCACATCACTTGCTTTCAGACTATCTCTCCTCAATACCTCCAGCACAACACTTGATTGCATTTCCCAGACCAACTAGCACTGATTTGTAGGTCTGACACTGGCTCAGCCAGGCCTAAAGCAGGTGCCCTTTGCAGGCAGGGACCGCGGGCCCCTTTGGTGTAGCAAAAAAATGTACAAAGTCCCAGTGCTAGCTGTCCTCATGGCTACTGCTCCCAGTCTCCACTGCCCGTGCCACCACAGTCCACTCCACTGGTTTTGCACCCATCTCAGACTGCAATCTCCCAGTCCTCTCAGGCGTGCCTCCCCAGTCCCCACCTGACTGTGTGTCACTCACCAGTATTGATGAGCCAAACACCCCCGGTTCAGTTCGCACCAGAACATTCAAACAGGCAAAAAGTTTGAGCGAACATGCAAACCTGTAAACGAACATGAAAAATCAAAAGTGTTCCTTTATAAAGGCTTATATGCAAGTTATTGCTATAAAAAGTGTATGGCGACCCGGGTACTGCCCTAGACGACATGTATCAAAAAAGTTTTTAAAACACCAATTCTTTTCAGGAGCAGTGATTTTCATAATGCTTAAAGTGAAACAATAATAATGAAATATTCCTTTAAATATCATGCCTTGGGGGTCCCCTTAGTCTGTCTGTAGAGCGGCACATCTGTGTGATGTGTAGAACAGTGCCGCAGCAAAGTTACATTTCTAAAAAAAAATATTAATTTAAACTTGCTTGCGGCTGTAATGTATTGACTGATCCCAGCAATATAGATTAAAGATCAGGGAAAAAATTGGCGTGGGGCTCCCCCCACCCGTGTTTTTTTGTTTTGGGGGGCGGCAAACAACCACGCAGCACCTCAACCACCCCTGCTGTCTGATGGTCCAATGGCACTTACCCCATCGGTGGCGGGGATCGGCGGGCACATCAGGGTTTGGCGGGCACACAGCATCAGGGATTGGCGAGCACACAACGTCGGGGATTGGGGAGCACATCCGGTGCTTCAAAAAAAACACCCCCACTGCTATAATTCATGCGCCCGGCGTCCTAAAAGGGGGTATGCATGAATCTATCCATTAACCATATAGGGGGTGGCATGGATAGAGGGGGCTGCTTCCCTGAATTTGTGGTCTTCACAGGAAAGAGTAAACTGTGGACTGTGCAGTTGAAAGCCAGTCTGTTAGCTTTGAGATGAGAGGGGGAGGGAGGAATGGGGGAGTGTCTTTCCAACCTAGTCTATGGGGCTGTGTGTTTTTATTGATGCACACAGTGTAGGGTTTCACAACTCTAGTCCTTGCATGCAATGGTGACTCCATAGGATGCTGCAAGGAAAAGGAGCCATCCTAAAACAGGAAACCTGGGGCAGTAACTACTGCACAAGCTTAAGCAAGGATTAAAATACAAAGAAGCTGCACATTCATTCAGTAAGTTAACCGCTTCCCGACCGGCCACTGCATATATACGTCAGCAGAATGGCACGGGCAGGCAGAATCACGTACCTGTACGTGATCGTGCATGTGCCTGCCCGTGGGTCGCGCGCGCGCCGCTAGCGGCGCGCTCGCGACCCGGTCGGGAGCTCCGTGACCCCGGCCGCGGGACCAGCGGACCCGATCGCCGCTGGTATCCCGCGATCGGGTTACGGAGCGGAAGAACGGGGAGAGGTCTATGTAAACAAACCTCTCCCCGCGCTTCCTACACTGACTGTCAGTGATCGGCGGTTCCCTGTCATCGGGAACGCCGATCAATGACGTCAGACGTACAGCCACGCCCCCCTACAGTAAACACAACACAACACGTCACACTGACTCCTCCCCGCCCCCCTTGTGGTTAACCCCCTAACTACAACTGTCATTTACATAGGAATCAGTGCTATTTAAATAGCACTGATTTCTGTATAAATGACAAATGTCCCAAAAATGTGTCAAAAATGTCCGATGTGTCCGCCAAAATGTCGCAGTCACAATAAAAATCGCTGATCGCCGCCATTACTAATAAAAAAAAAATATTAATAAAAATGCTATAAAACTATCCCCTATTTTGTAAACGCTATAACTTTTGCGCAAACTAATCAATAATCGCTAATTGCGATTTTTTTTACCAAAAATATGTAGAAGAATACGTATCGGCCTAAACTGAGGAAAAAAAATGTTTTTTTATATATTTTTTGGGGATATTTATTATAGCAAAAAGTAAAAAATATTGCATTTTTTTCAAAATTGTCGCTCTATTTTTGTTTATGGCGCAAAAAATAAAAACCGCAGGGGCGATCAAATACCACCAAAAGAAAGCTCTATTTGTGGGAAAAAAAGGACGCCAATTTTGTTTTGGAGCCACGTCGCATGACCGCGCAATTGTTAGTTAAAGCGACGCAGTGCCGAATTGCAAAAAGGGGCCTGGTCCTTTGGCTGCCAATTGGTCCGGGGCTGAAGTGGTTAATAAATCATCTGTTGAAATTGTTTAAAAAAAATGAGGGTTTAATATTACTTTAGGTTATATTTATTGTTAACAGAGCACTATTTGACTTACCGCATATTTTTTTTTAACTTACATTTGATAGTTTTGGAAAATATTTTTTGAATTTCTGTAGATAAATGCATCAGAGTAATGCTCTTCTGATGGCATCCAGAAGGAATTTCATAAGGACATAGGTGAGCACTGTAGCTTAGTGGTTAGCATCTCAGCCTTCCTACGCTTGTCTACTCTATTCAAATCCTGGCCAGTACATTATCTGCTTGGATATTATCTCTGTGTTTGTGTGGGTTTCCTCTCATACTTCAAAGACATACTTTTAGATAAATTTGCCCTAAAATGTGTGTGTGTATGCATGATCTGAAATAGGGAGCCTATGTTGCAAGCTCCTTACAGGCAGGAAATGATGTAAATGTACAATTTTTACTGCTTTCTGTGTCCTTGCTAAACAGATTTACTATTGTCACTGGTAATGAAAGTGAGTAACAATGTAAAATTTTGAAGTGCCACTAGAACAACAACAGCGGGAAAATCTTCCAATGGGGACTATTACAGAGACAACTGTCTAAGGGGAAAATTATTTCAATTTGGAAAGATTTGATCTCATTTCCTATTGTGTCTACAGGACGGGCGAATGAAGGATATGGGGCACAGATGGCAAAAAAGAAAACAAAACTGCCTGGGGTTTTAACCATTCATTACTGTATCCAGAATTGAAAAATCTGTTGACTTTAGATATAATTTAAAGACAGATTCTACTAAGACATATCAATTATTATTGCCTTAGTTGATTGACTTATGCCCCGTACACACGATCGGAAATTCTGACAGCAAAAGTCCGATGTGAGCTTTTGGGCGGAGATTCCGACCATGTGTATGCTCCATTGGACTTTTGCTGGCGGAATTCCCGCCAGTAAAATATTGAGAGCAGGTTCTCAATTTTTCAGTCAGAAAAAGTTCCGATTGTAAATTCCGATCATCTGTACCAATTCAGACGTGCAAAATTCCTACGCGTGCTCGGAAACAATTTGACACATGCTCTGAAGCATTGAACTTAATTTTCTCGGCTTGTCGTAGTGTTGTATGTCACCGCGTTCTTGACGGTCGAAAGTTCAGAGAACTTGTGTGTGACCGTGTGTGTGCAAACCAAGCTTGAGCAAAAAATGCGATCGTGTGTACGCGGCATTATGCACCTGAGGTCTAATAATACTTTTTTCACACAAAATTCACATAGCTTTCTCTCAGTTTATATTTAAATTGGATTCAAATGAAAACATGTGTGAATCACAGGTGACAGTTGTGTGAATCTTGTGTAAAAATGTTACAATGTTTCTATGATCAAAAATCTAAAATCATATGTTTACTTGCACATTGTATTTCAAATATTTCTATACTACTCCTATTAAACTAAATGATCTTGAAGTTTGTAAACTTGCTTTCTGAAGATCTTCATTTACTTCCTTGAATTCTGTGACACGTATTTACTATGCCCTGTGGGTAGGCCCTGCTGGGTCACAGAATTCACAGAGCTGGTGTTTCATCAGATTTGGTGACCCATCAGATTGTGTAATGGAAGTGACATTCCGTTGCCGCCATCTTGCTACACCCTGCACTCCTCCATAGTAAGGATACACTGAGAAGTGGGAAAGCAGCCAAATCTGCCAAATCTGATGAAACACTGGCCTTCTACACTACAGAGGTGCTGAGAGGAGGAGTTTTAGGAGTCAGTACAGGAATCACTGCTTTCAGGCAGCAAGGCACCATGGGATATGTAGTCCTTAGAAAATGAAAGTAAACAGCAGAGAGGAATATCTAAATCAAGCAAGAAATCTAGGACATTCTGAAAAGAGATGGCCAGCAGACAGGAAGCATTTGCAAAATGAAAGGAGCTTTTTCAGGTAAGCTTATATTGGAATGTCAAAAATAACTATTGTTTGTTTTGCTTGCTATTACAATGCCGATTTTATAAAATGAAAGTGTATGCTGTGACTATGCTGTAGGTCTCTTTTAAAAAATTTGCCCCTTGGTAATTAGCTAACAGTTTTCCTGCTTATGGGTATAATCTGCAATCTTTTGGGTTTTTCCCATAACCACTTAAAGACCAGCCGCCGAAATTGTACTGTGACAGGTTGGCCTTCCTGGGCGAATTGCCGTCATGGTACCTCGGGCACTTTAAGACCACTAGGGTGAGTGCAACGCCAGAGCCGATGTGCGCGGCCGGTGGCCGTTATGTCCACCAGCCACCTGTGATCGCTCCTGAGAGAGACAGAACAGACAGATCCTCGTTCTGTCAGGGGAGGATAGACAGATCAACTGTTACTAGTGATTAGTAGGGATGAGCTCGATGTTCGGGTCGAACATAAATTTGACTTGAAAATTGGGTGTTTGCCCGTTCGTAGAACAGTGAACATTATAGGGCGTTCACGGGAAATTTGAGCACCGCGGAACGCCCCATAATGCACTGCCATCTCGCAGTGCATTGCTGTATGATGATTGGCCAAAGCATGCACCTGACCTGCATGCTTTGGCCAATCACAGTGCACTCTGCTGAGAGACCCATAACTGGCCAAAGTCATGGCTCAGGGGGACTAAGTCCACGCCATACACTATATAAGGCTGCTCACATGGCGGTCATGTGTAGTGTTGTTGGCATGGACAGAGAGATAGCGTGAGTTAGATCAGTCTTGTGCATATATATATATATATATATATATACATATATATATATATATATATATATATATATATTTATCACAAAGGTTAGTAAAAATAATTCAAAGTCTGTTCACTGTAAAAAATAAATACTAAAACAGCGCTAGCACACTGATAGTAGTCCCATATCAATTATGTGTAGTCATCCCTACACACTGCAGTTGTAATCCGATGTGTGGTAAAAAAGGACAGTTCAAACGGAAATTGATTCAAGATGTAGACTTCAAGGTAAAGCCAGAAAGTGCACCTGTCACCAAACTACAATCCCCCTCGTGTTGCACACTCCCCCTGGGGGACACACTCACCAGATTCTTCTGGGAAAAATGTGCATTTAATCAAACCAATCGTTCCAAGCACTCGTCCTATTTCCTCATCAACATCAGAAAACTCCAAAAGTGCAGGGGTTCCAGGTATTGTCATAAAATGTAAACAAATTCAAATATAGTATAATACCGTTTATTCAAATAAAAGCCCCCTTTGCACAAAAGGACCCCTCAATAAAACTGCGTACATCAAATAATAAAGTATAAGCACAAGTGTAAACATGCGGAGGGCGCTCTTGCTATACTCAGCCGTCCAGAGTGGGTCCCACGATTCCCGGAGGAAGCTGTAATCCCTGCTGGTTAAAACTGAGGCCAGCTGTGGAGCACACAGCGTCACTGTTGTTCTGTCGTGTCAGCCACGCTCTGATCAGTTTCGTTACTGCGGACTTCAACAGAGGGCGCACATTCTGGCTTTACCTTGAGGTCTTTGTCTTGAATCAATTTCCCGTTTGAACTGTCCTTTTTTACCACACATCGGATTACAACTGCAGTGTGTAGGGATGACTACACATGATTGATATGGGACTACTATCAGTGTGCTAGCGCTTTTTTAGTATTTATTTTTACAGTGAACAGACTGTGAATTATTTTTACTAACCTTTGTGACATTTTATGAATTTTTAAACAGCTGCTGCTTTTCATTCCTTTTAAATATTTTATTATATTTTTAAGTGATTCACTCCTTCTGCTGCTGATTTGTTAGAGGTCAGAACTGGCGCTGAGTTGGTGTTATTTGTAGGCCTCTATACACCTGTTTGCTTTGATATATATATATATATATATATATATATATATATATATATATATATATATACACTCTGCATCCATTGTAGCCTATATCTACAGTGCATTCTGTGGTGTACTGTTTCTAATACACTTCAGGCAGTCAGGCAGTGTACACAGTATCTAATACAGTGTGTACAGTTTCTACTACACTTCTGGTGGTGTACACAATACACTGCAGCCGTAGTACAGTTTCTAATACAATGCAGGCGGTGTACACAGTATCTAATACAGTATCTACAGTTTCTACTTCATTTCTGGTGGTGTACACAGTATCTAATGCAGTGTGTACAGTTTATAATACACTTCAGGCGGTGTACACAGTATCTAATACAGAGTAGTGTGGTGTTGCAAAACAAAAAATACATCATGTCCAAAACAACACCAAGGAGAGGCATACGCTCACAGGCCACTAAAAGAGGGCAAGCAGCCCCTGTGTCTACAGTCAACAGTGGTGGTCATGGACATGGTGTATTCTCAGCAGATGGCCGTGGGGCACACTTGTTTTCTTTTTTTTCTGCTGCTGGCCGTGTTATTGAGCCACAACATGCAGAAGAGTTGGTGGAGTGGATAACAAAGCTGTCCTCATCCTCCTCATCCTCTGTCACCCAGGCTTAGAGTAGTTTGCCTTCCAATGCAGCTGCCAAAGCGGCCTATTCCACCGGCTCCTTGTCCACAGTCACTCCTTACATAGCCCCACCATCATGCATGGAGGAGTCCCCAGAATTATTCAACCACAGTGTCGGGTACATGCTGCTGGATGATGTGCTGCGATTTGAAGGCTCCGACGTTGGTTCCCAGGTTGAGTAAGGGAGTAACGTGAGCCTAGAGAAAGGGGGTGCCACAGAAGGACAATAAACTGGCAGTCATGTTCCTCCAGCTGCAGCATACTGCCAAGTTTGGTCCAGTGACGAGGAGGGAAGGGATGATGATGTCACTGACTGTACTTGGTTTCCCCCAGAGAAGTGAGGAGGAGGAGGCACAACTCCAACGAGGCAGGATGTCCTCTAGGGGGCAGTTTAAGGGCAGCCACCTTATTGCATCACACCACAGAGCTCCGCAGGTGCAGGGCGCTGCTGACTCCCCGCTGACATTTAAAAGTTCCTTGGTGTGGGCCTTTTTCGACACGTGTGCAACAGATCGCACCATTGCTGTTTGCAACCTATGTCTGAAGCGGATCAAGCGTGGCCAGAACAGCAGAGACTTGGACACCACATGCTTGACCAGACATATGACGACCTGCCATGCAGTCTGTTGGCAACAGCACTTAAAAGAAAAAGGCAAACTTCTCGTTGCTCCTTATCTGGGATTTCCAACCCTACTATACCTCCAGTCCTCTCAAAAACCTGCTTTGAGAAGAATGAAGGCATAGCGATAGGTGTCCCAAGTACTTGCAGCCAATCTGCTAGCAGTACACCACCAATTGATTTTAGCAGGCATATTTCCCTACCCCTGTTGCTGAACCGTAACAATAAATTTGATCCCAGCCATCCACTGCAACTGCTGCCTTTTCAGCTGGTAGAATCTGCCCCCTTTCGTGAATTTGTGGAATGTGCTGTACCTCAGTGGCAGGTTCCAAAACGCCATTTCTTTTCAGGGAAGGCCATTATGGCTCTCTACCGGCATGTGGAAGGCAATGTTTTGGCCTTGTTGGACAGGGCGGTCAGCAGTAAGGTTCATATTACCGCTGACTCATGGTCCAGCAGGCATGGGCAGGGACGTTACCTTTCCTTCAAAACGCACTGGGTAACTCTGCTGGCAGCTGGGAAGCATGCAGGACAGGGTTCAGTGTTGTTGGAGCTTGTTCCGCCGCCACGCCTCCAAAATGCTAGTGGTGATTCTGCCACAGCTCTCTCCTCCATCCCCTCCTCTTCTTCCTCCTCTATGGCCTCTTCTGCAGATTTGTCCTCTGAACTAGTGGTGTTCCGTAAGCGATCAAGGGGCTACGCAAGCAGTCAGGCTAAAATATGCCATGCAGTGCTTGAGCTGGTCTGCCTAGGGGACAGGATTCTGTCAGCTCTGCAGGGGCAGGCTCAGAGGTGGTTGATGCCACACCAGCTTCAGCCAGGAATGGTTGTATGTGACAATGGCACCAACCTTCTCTCCGCCCTCGGACAGGGACACTTGACCCATGTTCCATGTTTGGCACACATCCTGAATTTGGTGGTGGAGCAGGTACCCAGGCTTACAGGATCTCCTGAGGCAGGCCAGAAAAGTCTGTGGTCATTTCCGCCGGTCATACAATGCCAGTGCTCGGCTGGCTGACATTCAAAGGGAATGCAACCTGGCCACCAACCGCCTCATTTGTGACATGCTTACCAGGTGCAACTCAATGTTGGCAATGCTGCAGTGGCTGCACACACAGCAGAGGGCCATCAATGAGTACCTGTGCAAGTATGGCACCAGGACAGGGTCAGGGGAGCTTGGCTTCTTTTCACCACTCCAGTGGCCACTGATCAAGGATGCATGCACTGTCCTGTCACCATTTGAGGATGCCACAATGATGGTACAACGACAATACGTGCATCAGTGACACTGTAGAGGATAACACTCAAGCAGTCTTCAAGAGATGGTTTTCAGTCCCCAGAAACCTAAGGAATTGTACGTGGCTGGGAGGAGGTAGTTACGGATCATGTGGTCCTTAGTGACCCAGAGGACTCAGAATCTAATGCCTCTGCAAACTTACACTGCATGTTTTCCCTGATTCTGCAAAGCCTTTGAAAAGACCCTAGGATTCGTGGTATCAAGGAGAAGGATCATTACTGGCTGGCAACCCTTCTTGATCCATGTTACAAGGGTAAGGTTGCAGAACTCATCCTGCCTTCGCAGAGGGAGCAGAGGATGAAACATCTTCAGGAGGCCTTGAAGAAAGGTTTGTGCAATGCATTTCCAGACCCTGGGAGGTTACCATTTACTGGTGCTAGACAACGTGTTGCTGAGGCTTCGTTCAGTCAGAGAAAGAGCAGTGGAGAGGGTGCACTTGAGCTACTGGCCTGTCCTGCATTCAGCGTGCGTTCTGAACACCCATTCAGTGCTGCTGGAGGGTTTGTAATGGTTCAATAATGCGCCTGTCCACAGACTCTGTTGATAGGCTCACATTCATAAAATGAATCAGTCTTTGATCAGGAGTTATCAAGCACCTGATGCTGATGTAACTGATTGAATTTGCTATGGATGTGGGACCCCTTGAGGGCTGTCTATGCTGACTATCCTATTCCTCCTCAATCTTGGTGATGCTAGCTTCCATCAATATTTTATGTTTAGGGCACCACCACCACCACCCAAGGCCCAATTTTTCTGCCCCTGTTTAACAGGGGCATGTAATTACATTTTTTTGATATAATGTTTCACAGCAGGGCCGTATCTGAGCCCATAAAGATAACTGTGAGGGCTTATAGTGTTCTGGCGCCACCAAAACCAAAGGCCCAATTTTTCTTCCCCTGTTTAACAGGGGCATGTAATTACAATTCTTGATATAATATTTCACAGCAGGGCCCGTTCCTGCACCCAACAAGAGTAACTGTGAGGGCTTACAGTGTTCTGGTACCACCAACATCTAAGGCCCAATTTTGCAGAGAATATAGGGCAGGCCGTATAATATATATATATATACCGCTGTTCAGAGTATATGGGGCCTGGTCTTTCACTTTCACTGCTCCCGAAAAAACGTTAGTTTTTAAAACTTTTTTTTGCATTGATACATGTCCCGGGGGCAGGACCCGGGTCCCCAAACACTTTTTATGGCAATAACTTGCGTATAAGCCTTTAAAATTTGCACTTTTGATCTTTTATGTTAGCGTCCCTTAGACTTTAACGGTGTTTGCACAATTTTTTTGCCTGTTCGCATGTTCTGCTGCGAATCGAGCTGGGGGGGTCTTTGGCTCATTCCTAGTGATTAGGAACAGCGATCTGTCTCCTCCTACAGTCACTACACTGCCCCCATAGTTAGAAACACCTCCCTAGGGAACAATTAACCCCTTGATCGCCCCCCTACTGTAAACACTTTGCCTGCCAGTGACATTTATACAGTAATTAGTGGCTAATTTTAGCTCTGATCGCTGTATAAATGTCAATTGTCCCAAAAAAGTGTCAAAAGTGTCCAATCTGTCCGCTGCAATGTCGCAGTCCTGCCAAAAGTCACTGATCACCACCATTACCATAACCAATGTTTATCCCACTCACTGTTGTTTGACTCACTACCTCTGCTGGAAGTGTGTTTAAAGCATCCACCACCATTTTGGCAAATTAATACTTTTTAAAATGATTCTTGAACTTCCCTGCTAGTTGTAGGTCTTCCCCTGGGTTCTTGAGCTCAGAGTCACATTGAATATACTGGTCTCTTGAACTTTATTCACACCAATAGATTATTTGCATTTGTAGTCAGCCTGAGCTTTGAATTTTTGTGTTTCTGTGTTCATTGGGTTTATCCTAACTTCAAGCTATTGTTTGCTTCTTCATGTTGCTGGGGGCCTTAATCAATAGATAGAGCATGGACAAGTAATAGTGCTGAGATACAAATATGTATGTCTCTCTGGTTTATTGCCAGTGGTGCATACTGGGGAAGGACATAAATAATTGGGGTGACCTTGGAGGGAGGTCCATGTCTCCTGCGCTGTTTTCAGGAAAGAAAGCAGTGTTGGAGGTATGTGCCACCCAGGCTTGCCCCCTGGGGACTTCCTGTACAGCAAAAGTTATGGACTCAGGGCATGGAAGAGTGCCTCTGCTTTGCTGGAGTACCTGGGGAAGAGACTTTGCTGCTGAATAGGGTCTTCAAAAGCTGGGTAAAAACTGCTGTTGGTGGACAGGGGGGACCTAGAATCTATTTGCTCCAAAAGTTACTCGTGTTGCTTGGTACTGCTCAACACTGAGTGTTTACTCCTCCCTCTCCCCAGCCTGTAACAGAGACACAATTTTTTATAGGAGAAGGGGGGAGCGAGTACCGATTATTATCTGTACCCTCCCACTACTACGATCCTCGTCTAGGGGATGTCACATATCCCAAGAGGCTACAGGACGATTAACAAAGTGCCATGCGAGCTTGCGCATGCACAGTGGGGAGCTGGCTGTGGTTCCTAAAGAAACCACATCCAGCTCCTTTATCCAATATGGCAGTGCTGGGGAGTAAGATGGTAAGAAGAACCACAGAGACTAGACCCCAGGCACTGGTAAGTATCTGAGTCAGCAGCTACAGTATTTGCAGCTACCAAATAAGGCCTCTTTCACACGAGGCGGATTCTGTTCCGATCAGCATGGAATCAGCTCACAGATTCCCTGATGATCGGATTGGATGACACATCTGTTTCTGCTCAGTTTCTGTGGAGCAGACACGGACAGAGTCCCCTCTACTGTGTGGCCAATGGAGAGTAAACAAACTCTGCTGTCCATTTACAATCAACTACCCCTGATCCGCTCCACCTAAACAGAAGAGAACGGAGACCCCTTAGTTTTTTTTAGTTGACCTGATCAGACACAGAGGACCATTTACACCCGCCTGTCAATTGGGATGAATGGACCTTCCGATCAGGTTTACCTGAAAAACTGACAGGTGGACCTGATCGTAATGCCCATGTGAAAGAGGCCTTAAAAAAATTAAGAGAAACTGATGTTTGCCTTTAAGTTCCATAGCTTGTAGTGACTGTTGCTAGTAAAGAAGTCTGGAGTCATTATTGTCATCTTTATAGGTATAATGTGCCCAAATGCAAAACTCTTGAGTTTATTGTGCCTTAAATATGGCTGGCGCCCAATTCCCTTACCCCACAAAAAGTCAAGGATTGCTCCCTGAAGCTAGCATTAAGCCACCTAGGCATCTTCCTCAACTTCCCAAGGGTAGTGGATGCTATATTAGAATACTTTTTAATTTTGTCTATATATGCATGCTTAAAGTGGTTCTAAACACTAAAGTTTTTTTTTTTTTCCCAGACTTTCAATTTAAACATGGCTTTGCCATCTGACATAAAATAGTTTCTTTGTTGTTAATTTATGTGAATCTAGTTAATCATGCAGGATAATCTGTACTAAGTCCTTAGTATTTTCTATGATTATGGAAATAATTAGCAATGTTAAAATATTTTAATTATTTAAGAAGAATTCATTAAGGCTGAATGCACCAAACTGTCTTAACAAAATGTTGTATTGGTTTAAAAAAGCCTTTTTATACTACAGTTTTTTTTTTTGGTTTAACTTGGAAACAGCACCACCTAGTGTTATACATCTGATGTTTAATGCTAATGAACTATAAATATTGCTAACATTTAAATCTCGCCTTCCTAATGTAGTTAGATTGCAGATGTAGATACAGTAGATGACATTTCTATATATCATAGTTTTAATACCAAAATTATACGTGTTAAATCAGAATGGTCATATATTTTAACATGTGTGTCTCACAAATTTTTAACAAAAAAAGACTGTTGTGATATTAGGTAGAGAAAGCATTGAAGTATCACGCTGCACCACATTCTGCTTCCGTAATAAAAGAAAAACTAAACTGTATCTGAGCACCACAACCCAAAAATGCTATTTAATTCATGTTTAATATTCAAAAAAAAAAATTCACCCATCCATCCATGTCTCCATGTTGAGAAATTACTTTGAACCCCCCCCCCCCTAACATTTTTAGCCATGGCTAGCCAGTAAGGGCAGGTGATTCATGTAGCATTTACTTCCCTGAATCCATCTACCTTTAGCTCAGGCATGCAAGATGGAAGGTGTGGTTAGCTGAGAAATCCCTCCTCCTCCTCCAGATAAATGAAAAAAATTGCCCTTGAAGATTGCCATCATTTTGGCCAGGCCAGAAATCAGTAAGCAGCCGAAGAAATGTAAAAAAATATACACATAAATATAATATAACTCCCTATATATTTACTAAGGCTAGCAGCATAAGGATTAAAAATACTTAATCATGATTGAGGAGGTTTAATTCCGCTTTAAGATAATCAGATCCTAATTAAAAGAAAGAAAGAATTGAACTTTTGTCAAATAGATTTTTTCAAAATCATGAAAGAAGTCTGTATTTCCTAATGATTCTAGTGATCAGGGTACCGTATATATGCTAGAGAAGGCTTCATCCAGGCATCATGTGGTTTCTTACCTCTTTAATATGTGATTGGAATACATTGAAATGGTGACGCTAATAAATTGGGACATTTCTGTTAATTATTAAATCTGTTCAATAAACTATTAATTGCTTCATCTCTGAAAACTAGGTCAAGGAGTAGATGGACAGTTTGGAATTTATTTTTTAACTTCTGCCTCTTCCAGCACTGTGTTTGCAGTCGCTGAATGCAAATATAAAGGAAAATGTGTATTTTTGATTAAAAAAAAGTGATTGTAAAGAAAAATGAAAGATCCCATTAGTTATTTTATTTCAAGTATTTACTCATACTCACTTGTGACAGAACTAAATGTTACATGTCGATATCTATTTTTGTTAGTATGTTTTATGTCTTACATACATTACCATGTTCCTGTAACTCCATACTTACAGAGAATAGATGTAGATACTAGCATCCCATGACAAGTGCTGACTGGTGGGCAAGGACTGCAGGATGAGCCACTGCTGCAAGGCTGGTCTAGTTGACCTTCTTGTGGGTGGGGCCTCCTTGCCCTCTAAGCGGGGGTACTTTTCATGCAGAGAGCACTCATCAATGCCCAGGACCAGGCAGAGACTGCGGTCATTTGAAAAATCTAACATTAAGGCAGTACTCTGACTTAAAGATTAGCCTTCACTGTGTACAGTATTAAAAGTCACCCAAGTCACTACAAACTGTAACTTGGTAGATGTTGCATTAGGAAGGACATGCTGAGCCTGCACCCATTCCGCCAGTAATGCCTACCTCTGTTACCTCACTCCCAGTGATAGAATGAGGTCTGGCTTTGCACATAGCATGTGACCTCGTGCGTGCACTTATTAACTACTTCACCTGCCGTAACTCGTGACCAGGCCATGGATCGCTGTAACAAGGATTCACTTCTGGTTCTAACTGGAAACCCACCACTAAAGAGGGAGCCATACTATCGACCCCCTCACTACCGGAGAACCTGTCATCTTACCAGGTACCACGCCTAACGACTGCTTAGTGTCTTGAACTGTGCTTGGTTACTCTTAGCAACTACACTACTCTTCTTTTGTCTTGCAGAGTTAACCCCTTTGTAGTGGTGTTACTTCATACCCCTTTGTGCTTTACAGACCCTGGTTCTTTTGATAAGCCAAACCAACATGCACCCTTTGAATAACTTCAGACCAGACTCCAGACAGTTGATGCAACTTTACTTAAAGGTTTTTAAGTAATGCAATCCAATATGAACAGTCAACTTCCTAACTCTAACTACAATTGAATGGCTGCCCAGGCATACCTCCACAAGGCAGTAGTTCATGTTGGTGTTCTAGTACAGGGGAATTGCAAGCACCATGATAAATCACAGTATTGCTTGAATTTTTATTGTAAAGCGGTGTAAACAGCACAGAAAGTCAACTCATTTCAGCCTAAAACAGCCTTAGTCATGAACCCCACATAGGAGCCACTGGTGAATTGGATCCCCCACACTGCACAGCAAGGCCCACTGAATTTCCACAGTTTACCAGAGTCAGAAAACAGTCCAGTACTTTGTTTTTGTATTTTTATTGATGGCAAAAAACTTGGATGGGGTGTAGGGGTATTATGGGATGCCCACTTGACTTTGAAACATCTTCAGGGACAACTCCTAGTATTTACAGTCCTATATACAGCTCATTTCCTTCCTCCAGCACTTCACTTACTTGCAGAATCACCAGTGGTGTCATTATGTAAAAATCTGTAGCACTGGCCCATTACAGACAGGGACTCGCACCACCGACAGCCTCCTCAGAACTCCATCTCAATTATCCACCTGACTGCCCCTGCTGGCATGACCCCAGAGTATTTTAGAGGTGCCCTCCCCCTGCCAGCCCACTCTGCTGAGGATTGGCTGGGGCCCTCATCAATACTCCAAGCAGCTCCTCCTAAACTCCACCCTCTACTACTGGAAGCTTCTCTGAGGTTCCGGAGAGCAGGGGAAGTTACCACAGGTGCTGCTTAATGAGTCATCCAGCCTCCCTGAGTCACTCATCTGTGACCCAGATTCAACCCAGGCCTGGCTTTCAGCAACCTACTCTAGCAACTATGTACAGTCTATCTAGCACACTAGAAGGTGCTACACACAGAAGCAGGCAGAAGAAGTGAGCAGTGCAGGAAATTTTCTCCACTGGGTTTTTGCTTTAAAAGTGTCAAATCAGTGAACTGTGAGCACAGGGCCAGTATCAGAGGTGGCGTTTCAGAGTACTGCCTTGTTCCAGCTGAAAAAGCCCTGCCTTTAGGGCAAATAAAGTACTTGTGTTACATGCTTTAAAAAGGGAACTTCAAGGCACATTGTATTCTATTGATGATTTTTTCTCTTACAGGAGTTTAGCAGCACCAAAAACATAGTGAAATGCCTAGTTTTTGCATACCTGTTCATGTACGTCTATGCTCATTTACACACATTATTCACATTCCCACATCCGGCTTTAATACATTCTATTGGCCAAAATGTTGGCCATTAGAATTCATTAATGCAGGAACGTTGAACGAAAAAAAAAAAAAAAATAGTAGTGTGTACTAGGCTTTAGAGGTTTTAACTATACTTTTGCTGTGTGTATGCTCATTCCTTTCACCTAAAGGTTTTTTTTTACACTAATTAGGCGGCTAGGAAGGCATCATAAGTTTCCCAAAAAGCAAAACTCTACAGTCATGCAATACTTCTCCGCTCTATTGAAATCTGGCTAGAGAGAGGCTTTGCAAATGACCAGGATTTCCCAGCTGGAGCTTTGTGAGTGAGCTAGGAGCAGCCTGTGCTCTGTTTGCTAAGACTGAGGTTCACTTATAGGGTGCCATACATAGCTTCATTTTATAATAAATTCATATTTGTTACATTAAAATTATGTTTAACTATAATAAAATACAATTCAACATCACTGTTGTAACCCAAACATTGCTGGACCACGCACTACCTAGTTACTTCACTTGTTTGTAGAAGGTGAAGGAATAATAGGAGCCTACAACACAAAATTTGCTTTTCATTAAAATAAAAGGCTTTCTATATTGCGTGTCAAAACTGCAAATAAAATATCCAAGAATGTGTAACTTTTCCTGCTTTGGAAAATCAAGCACTAGTATTACATGCAGTACTTGACTTGGATTTAACCAACCTCAAAAGAGGTAAGGAAATACATTTCAAATGTTATTTTTATTGAAACATCAAATATTAATTTCACACATTTTAAAAAGGCAACATGTAATTGAAAAACAAAGGATGTCACTTTTCACACCACATATAAGTATAACAGGATGTCAAAAACCAAAAGGACATTAAGGCTGATACTTTACTAATCCCTTGTGTTTGTGTAAAAAGATGTTTGGCTTACCATGGTAAATATATTAATAGAAAAGTCAAGTGAACCTGGAAGTAGATTGGTCAGATAATCCATTAATATTGCCATAAACGACCATCCTTTTCATAATCCATCTAGTGTACAGTGCTCCTCTGTTTAGATCTTGCACTAATGGAGAGTGGCGTTTTTACTAAAACACTTTCCTTTATTTACTTCTGCTGTTAAAAAAAAAAGTAATAAGGGAATCTCACTTGCTTTAAAGTGGTACTAAACCCACAACAGTAAAATCAGTCTGTACATGCAGTAAAGCATGCTTGTTATACTCACTGTGTAACCTAAGGGGTTAACCATCCACATTGTGTAAAAAGGCTGTTTCATACTGTCTTCTCTGGTCCTCCCTTTTTTCTTAGGAGGGTGCATGTGACCACCACAGGGCAAATCAGCAGACAGAGGGTCAGGGGCTTTGCAGCTTCATAGGACAGTCAGAGGAGAATTAAATCTCCTCTTTGGAGCTTTAACTTTTTAAAGCTTGACCGGACACTGATAGAAGTCACAAGGCTGATATATACTGCTGATGAGAAAGGGTATTGAGCCGCTTTTATTTACTAAAATAGTTGCATTTCCGTGTTCTGTGTACTGTGGGAGATCAGATATAGTGAATGCAGGGCCCTGGGCTTAGTAACACTTTATTGAAATGTGGTGTCTGAATTAACGAAGTTTTTGCAGCTTCAACTTTTCTATCCCAAATTATTAAAGTTGAAGTTCAGTGATTTAGCTACCAGTTACCCACTCCACTTTCCTTCAGGGCAAAAATTATATTGCACATCAAGTATCATAATAATAAAGCCAATCTCCAGCTGGACAGCTAACCAATAAACCAATGCTAATATTAGAATAAAAGCTAATGTTCCTCTGTTTTTTCATGAAACAATCCTCTTTGTCATCCAGGATTTAAGCAGAACAAGCCAAGCTGCTAAATACATAGCAAAAATATATATGAGCGGTTTACCTTACCAAAATTTGGGTCATTTTGTTTAGCTACTTGATATTAACATAACTCTACCACATTATATAGCTGAAATATAACGCTTAACACTTCTCCAACTTCTTGTGACAGTATCCAGCCTTTAGCATTCTCATTACATTATGAATAAGCATCACCACCCTGAGTGGGATTTAAGTATTTTTTTAAATATTTAATTGTCCAGAGATTTGCTTTAACGGGAATCTCTTGATAAGCTGAATGACTTCTAAAAAGCCTTTGATAGGAGCTGCCATCGCTAGACACCCAGGCTGTGCACAAATTCTAGGGCAGTGAACGACACACTTTTTATATGACAGATTGGGGTTGTTTACTAAAACTGGAGAGAGTAAAATCTGGTGCAGCTGTGCATAGTAGCCAATCAGCTTCTAACTTTAGCTTGTTCAATTAAAGAGGTTCTAAGTGTAACCCTAAAAAAAAAAAAAAAAGATCCTGTGCCTTTACAGCACAATGTACAGCATAGTGCTTGTACGGAGTCATTTGTCCCTCTCTATGCTGTAAAATACGTGGTTAATCCTGCCTGTTCCTGTGACCCCCTGTGTGTGCTGACAACGGAAATCATGGTTGCAGACCTATGATACCATAGTCAGTTTACGTGCCTCCGTCAGCTCGCAGTCTCTCCCTCTCCCCCTCCCTGCCTGCTGCTATTCTGTGTAAAGTAACTGCGCCTAATAACTACAATGCCCTCTGTTATATAAACTGGTCTGCACAGTGTCTTTGTTTTATGAAAATTATGCAGCTCAACACCTTATTTCAGAGTGCCACTGTGCTGTTATGTAACCGCTCTCCTCCTCTCCTTCTGGCTGACGTTAGAGGGGATTCTTAGCCCGCCCCACTGTAGTCCCCAGATCAGGGAAGGAGAGTAGCGGGACGTCATGTGACCACACAGTGGCGCTGTAAAATAAGGTATTGCGCTGCATCATTTTTATAAAACAAAGACACTGTACAACATAGCTTCATATTACAGAGGGGATTCTAGTAATTACACAGTCACTTTACAACCATGTTTAAGCTTTGCCAAAAACCCTCTAAGCTGATTGGTTTCTATGCAGAGCTGCACCAGATTTTGCACTCCCCAGTTTGAGTAAATTAACCCCCATTGTGTCTGTAATGTAGAATTACATTTAAAAATTATCATTTTAGGAACATTTGTTAAATTTTCAGATTTTTAGTGGGGTCAAATCGTTGTTCCTTTTCAATCGCAGTGACCAGAACATTTGATAGAGCACGAAAATTAGTTTGAGGGACAAATTTCTAACTGTTAATGCAGTTTTCATTCTGGGAAGTTCATCCACTACAAAATCGAATAGTAAATGCAAAATTTTTTTTAAGTACTTTCCAATGACATTCATCATGTCATCAAATGTACTTATGAGAATTTCTTTTTTTTTTTATTTCTTACGAATGATCTTTGTTTAAAAATCTACTAGTGTATGGTCAGCTTAAGACATATTAGAATGGTTAGCTGGATTAATGGTCTCTCTTTAGCCTGGGTTCACACTAGCGCAATCTCAGAGATTGCATGTAATTCGCACCAGAACTGCAGGTGCCAATCACATGCAATGTATGAGCAATGCGAGTTCAGCAATACAGCTGTATGGCTGAACTCGCATTGGATTCGCACAGAAAATAGTGCAGGGACTAGTTTTTCCCCGCACTAGAATCGGATCACATGGGTGTTCTCACCTATGCAATCCGATTCCTGTGTGAGTTCACAAACTAAACTGGGGGTGTTATTAACTTTGTTAATGACACCCACAGTGGTTTACAGAAGGCAGTGTGAACTGCCTGTGGGAGAGGAGCAATGCGGGAATTGGCGCTAGAATTGCGCTGGTTCCCGCATCACACTCGTGTGAACCCAGGGTCAAGGTATTTTTTTTATTTTTTTTAATGAACAAACCTGAATTGCATGCATCATGCATATAACATTGGTAAGTTTTAACCTTCTAGTATAAAATGCAAAGCAATTCAGACATGTTTGGTATGTTTTTTTCATCAGCTCATCCCCCACATTTATTACCCTTCGTTCCAATTGACCCTCCCCCTTCTAGATTGCAAGCTCTAACGAGCAGGGCCCTCTGATCCCTCCTGTATTGATTTGTATTGTAAGTGTACTGTTTACCCCCTTGTTGCAAACTGTTGGCGCTATATAAATCCTGTATAATAATTGTGTTCTTTTGTACATGCACTGCATTATTTTGTATCTTTTTTTCTTGATGTAACACTGTTTCAAAATGCATGTGCAAGTCAAACAAATGACCTTTTTTATATTTGGGAAAATATATACCTGTGTATATATAAAACAAAAATAATATTTGGCTTCACATTCATCATTATTGACCATTGACATTTGCATTTTAAGGCTCAGCCTCTTTTATTGCTGTTTATGTTTCTCCATCCTGTGGTGAATTTCTTTGTAACAATAAGGAATTTTATTGAAGTTCATACATAATTATTATATTCAAAAAATGATGGAAATCGTGATTTGCAAGTAGATATGAAAAATGACCAGCAGATGGCAGCTAAACTACACTGCATTCTTATTGCACATAGAATGGAATAACTACTACACACATACTAAAGTAAAGTAAATTCAATCATTTTAGCAGAAAGTTGCTTATATTAAGACACAGACGTTTTTAGGCTAAAGTAAAACAACAAATAACCTTTATGTACATCTCTAGTTCAGGTGTAACATACTTCACATTTACTGCAAGATGAGACAGGTGAGCCAGGAGCTAGTTAGGTAGCAAACAACAACACAACAAATCACAAAGACAACATCACAGAATACTTAACTCCAGTAAATGCTAATTAATTATGAGAAGGTACTTTATGTACATTTTGTTAATAGTATTTTCTAGGTCTCAGTACATTTAATTGATTTAATTAATTTGGCTTTTTATTCATAAAAAAAAAAATTATTAATTGAAGTACCATATAAATGGTACTCATTTGAAACGGCAAAGTGTTATTATGCATTACAAACTCAGGTAAACGATTTAGGTGTTTCCCTGACTTAGATTCTGGTCTTTTAGACCAGTCTGCCAACTGGTATACGAGGTAGACACATGAAAGCCTGTGGTGTTTTACTCAGGTTAATGGGATTGCCATCCAGTCGAATATCTTCAAGGGATCTTCGAGCATATGTAAAATCTTTCATGTTGCAGAAAGTGTCTTCATGCATTTCCTGAATGTTGTTGTCCTAAAATCAAAATGATACTCATAAATACTCTTTTAATAAATAAATCACTAAGCAAAATCATTTTCTAAAACTCTAGCTATCATAGAGTGTTGCGGCAAATGGACCCCCCCAGCTTTAGTTTAGTTTTGGGCTTGGTTCAAACCTATGCGTACACATTTGCATATGCATGTTGTGGTTAGGGTAGCCAATACATTTCAATGGGCTGCTCCATCCGCAAGAAGTACGGGAAAAGAGGCGGTGCTTCTGTACCATGTGGTTTGGCACACGTGAAAACACACCATGCCATGGATGCTGATGCGAGGCATTGTCATTAGAAAATATTGGCACCCCCACACTTCTGCAAAGGTGCTTTGTGTCTCTCTGTGTGTTGGGAAGGTGCACAAATATGCCCACGTTGCGCACACACAGAGATATGGACCTAAACTTAATGATGAAGCAAAGTTCACTGGGACCTTTAGGCAATCCTCAGTCATTCCTCACAAGTGTTCTGAATCACAAATCTGTAACCATTATTACTTAAAGACCGAAGCTTAGGTATAGCTCTTTTTCATAGTTACATTACTTCAGCTTGGTTCATCATAAGTATGTATGTCCCATTCCTGGTCTAGGCACTACTACTACAAAAATTGTCACTAGCATATATAGGGGGTAGTATATACATATACTACCAAACTTGATGATAGAGGCTTCATGCCACCATTGTTACAGGCCATGCTGTATGAGGAACTCTGTACATACAAGTTAGGTAAGCTTTCCATTGTGGAGCCCAGTTCTGGGATATATCCTAGATGTTTCTTTATTTATTTGTGCCCTATCTTTTTGCTACAAGGACATTTTCTTAACTCAGCCTACCATAGCTTCATTCAATTGAAGGTATACCCACTAACAACAATGTACTACCCCTTCGTTCTGGGTTCTCTTTCTTTCCATGGATTATATATGGAATATATAACACCTATCTAGTCCCTGCGGGTTTTCATCCTTGTCCCTCCCTTCCCCCCCTCCCCTCCCTTCTTTCTTGCCCTTCCTTCTCCTCCCCATCCTCCCCTGGCCCCTCCCTTTTCCCCCTTTCTTATCCCCTGGCTTCCACCCACCCCCACACACATACTTCCTAACATGTATCAAATAGATATACCAAAACATTTTATTGCAATAATTAACAGACTAAAAAGAAGCAAATAAAAAGATATTATATATATATATTAATCTCCAAAGGTCACGAGTTTGTCATTTACCAAAATCCCTAACCACTTCAATACAGGGCACTTATTCACCTTCCTGCCCAGACCAATTTTCAGCGCTGTCGCATTTTGAATGACAATTGCGCGGTAATGCTACTCTGTACCCAAACTACAGTTTTATAATTTTGTTCGCACAAATAGAGCTTTCTTTTGGTGGTATTTGATCACCTCCTGGGATTTTTATTTTCTGCTAAACAAATAAAATTTGCTTCAGTTACAAAACTTGGCACTGATAGGCGGCAAGGATGGGCACTGATATACTGTAATGTATTGTACTGATGGATGCCAATCAAAGGGAACTGATTGGCATCCCTGGTGGTGTAGGGTGGCATACATGGTGGTGGGTATCCCTGGTGGTCTGGTGGCATCCCTGGTGGTCCAGTGTGGCATCCTCGGGGGGGGGGGGGGGGGGGGCTGCGCTGATAATAGATCAACACAGACCCCCTCTGTCAGAGGAGCAGCCGATCAGCTCTCCTCTCCTTGCGTATGACAGACGCGAGTGACGAAAATCCGATCACTGGCTCTTCCTGTTTACATCGTGATCAGCTGTGATTGGACATGGCTGATCACGTGGTAAAGAGTCTGCGTCAGAGAGACTCGTTCGGCTTAATATCCTGAACGTCCGGTCAGGATATTGAAACCACTTTGCTGCCGTCATTTCGCTATATGGCGGGCGGCAAGTGGTTAAATTATTGCTGTTTGCTTCCATACAAATGGACACATGATTCCATTGATATAAAAATTGAATTGTGTCTTTAGAATACAAGTTTTAAATGGTACACTAGTGGGGCCCCACAACCAACACAAAAATGACTGGAACAAAACTGATATGGATTGTGTCATTTGCAATGAAATGAGATCATCAAATAAAATCTGTAACTGTACAGTTTAGATTAGATTTTTTTTTTGCAGACACTGCTTTTTCTCAAAAAAAAATTCTTATTATTGTTGTTTGGATATAATATTCCACACATGCTAACCTTGGGTGTGTTTCATTTTTACATACTGTGGGGCTTGAGAAATCCAGGCACTAGGCCCAGTGTTGTCAGCTTCTCTGTGAGGAATTTTTCTTTATGCTAACATTTTTCTTGACACTCTAATCACACTGCAGTGCATGGATTTATATTTTAATGCCCAACCCAAGGCCAAATGTCTTTTGCCATTCTTCCTTACCCTTAGTTAACTGTTATGTGCGCTGCCCCCCACACCATCACATTTTGTAGGGCCAACTGCGCGAGTGTTTGTGCACTAAATAAGCTCCCTGTGATTCATGTTTATGTGAACGTAAAACTGCAGAACAGTTGTTAACTGTGTTTTAAACTCATGAGTGCCATGCCCATGACAAGCCAAACAAAAGCCTAAGCATACATTTTCTTAAAAATGTTCCCTCACCCCTCCTTCCCTAACCTGAATAAAAAAAGATCTGTATACTTACCTACTATTAATCAATTCTGATCTAGCCATGTAATCCTGCTGCTCTGTGTAAGGGAGCGCTCGACAACAGCTCTGAATTGAGGTAGCTGTGACACCACCCATAGGCTTCCATAGCCCAACCATTGTCTGCACTCCCTCTTCTACAGCAGCCACTCACTGGCAGAGGGAGCCAGGAATGTAGGATCACATGACCAGACCAGAAAGAAGTAAAAATAGGTAAGTGTACAGATATTTATACAGGTTAACAGGAAAGTTAGTAGGTAGTGGGAGGAAACATCTTTAACCACTTTCAGCCCCGGACCAATTTGCAGCCAAAGGACCAGGCCCCTTTTTGCAATTCGGCACTGCGTCGCTTTAACTGACAATTGCGCAGTCGTGCGACGTGGCTCCCAAACAAAATTGACGTCCTTTTTTTCCCACAAATATAGCTTTCTTTTGGTGGTATTTGATCGCCCCTGCGGTTTTAATTTTTTGCACTATAAACAAAAAAGTGACAATTTTGAAAAAAAACGCATTCTTTTTTATTTTTTGCTATAATAAATATCCCCCAAAAATATATAAAAAAACGTTTTTTTCCTCAGTTTAGGCCGATACGTATTCTTTTTCCACATATTTTTGGTAAAAAAAATCGCAATAAGCGATTATTTATTGGTTTGCGCAGAAGTTATAGCGTTTACAAGATAGGGGATAGTTTTATAGCATTTTTATTAATAATTTTTTTTTATTAGTAATGGCGGCGATCAGTGATTTTTATTGTGACTGTGACATTATGGCGGACACATCGGACATTTTTGGGACCATTGTCATTTATACAGCAACCAATGCTATTTAAATGCATTGATTCCTGTGTAAATGGCACTGGCAGTGAAGGGGTTAACCACTAGGTGGCAGTGTAGGGGTTAAGTATGCCTAAAAGGTGTGTTTCTTACTGTGGGGGGGCGTGGCTGTCAGCTAGTGAATGCTGATCTCTGCTCCAATCACAGGGAGCAGAGATCGGCGTCACTAGTTGCTAGGCAGAACGGGGAGATGTTGTTTATTTCCGCATCTCCCAGTTCAGCCTTCCCGTGAGACAATCGCGGGTATCCCGGCGGCGATCGAGTCCGCGGGACCCGCGACCAGCCTCACGGGGGTCCCGACTGGCGCGAGCGCGCCCGATGGCACGGCGGCATCTTAAAGGGGACCTAAATGTATGCCCTTATGCTTTTCCGTGCCATTCTGTCGACGTATATCGTCGTGCGCCGGTCGGGAAGCGGTTAAATAAGGAGTATGGGCAAACCATTTTTAGTCATACTTTTCTTCTGTATAGCAAAAGTGTTGCGCTAAACAAAACTATAAATATACATTTAAATATAAATGTAAAACAATGAGTCAGTGTGTCTTCCAACTGACATTAGTGTAATGCCTTCACTTTGATAAAACAGTGCACGAACGATTGTTCATTAAATTCCTCCACCTTGTGATAACCACCACCATAATAAAGGATGTATTCTTACAAGAGCGTATTGACCAACTATTACCAGTCACCTCTGAGCGGTACTCCTCCAGTCCAGAGATGTCCAGTGGGATGTGTCAATATAAAGATAAGCACCAATAGTGTAAAATCCTTTAAAAATCGGCTTTATTTAAGTAACGCATAGAATGCTGTTACATGGGTACAATCTTCCTCAGTCCAAAGACAAGGACGTTGGTTCAATCCAAATGCGATGACAGGAGAGAAACCTTGTACCCGACCGGTTTCATTACAATAGAACTTCTTCCGGGACATCTTGCTTTGGGACCGGAGGAGTACCGTTCAGAGGTGACTACTGGACGATTCCTCTCGTTCTTTGATGTGGAACAGCAAGCGTGGATGGAACATATAAGATAGACAAGCCTTATTTGACCCCCCCCAAATAGGTGGTCAATACGCTCTGGTAAGAATACATCCTTTATTATGGTGGTGGTTATCACAAGGTGGAGGAATTGAATGAACAATCGTTCGTGCACGTTTTATCAAAATGAAGGCATTACACTAATGTCAGTTGGAAGACACATGGACTCATTGTTTTACATTTATATTTATATGTATATTTATATTTTTGTTTAGCGCAACACTTTTGCTGTACATTCATTATTTATGTGATCAAATCTCACACCAGTGGTGCTGCTATACACAAGTTTAATACGTTTACACTAGTGCAGTTTACTTTAGTTTTCACACACTTTTCTTCTGGGTCACAGGAGTGCACTTATGTTTGCTCTTCTGTGACCCAGATAAGCCCACTGTTGGCTGACATCACTGAGTCGCTCCAGCCTCTGGAAGGATCCTATTCATTGTCAGGATCCTCCCAGCTGCCTGATTGACAGTTGGCTCCTGCTCTCAGCAAGCACCTGAGAGCTGAAGCCAGCTGTTCCTGCCCCCTCTCCAGCCCAGCACTCCAGTGAGCGCTGGAGGGGCAGAGCAGAGAGCAATGACTGACAGTCACCACTCTCTGCTCTGAGAAGACAGAGAACTGAGTGATCAAAAGTTATGTGATTGCTCAGTTCTGTGTCTTAAAGGTGACGGGGGAAAACTGGAGCATGGAGGTGAGTATAAAGGTTTTTGTTTTTTTGGAGCCCCAAATTTCTCCTTTAAGAACAGTTATAGTTAGGCTTTTCTTCCACTTTAAATCGTATGCAAACCCTAACAATCAACTTCTCAAATTTTCTCCCTTTATATACACCATCAAAACACTACTCATTCACAGATACAGTAGGGTGAGTGAACATTGTCATTCTAGGACAGGTAGTGTGGTACTGGTGGGCTCACCAGGTAAAAATAAAGGAAAAAAGCCTGGAAAATATTGACTAAATGTATGGACTGGAAAGCTGCTATATATTATATTTTGTTCTTGAGTTTAAATAATTGAATTATATTAAAGTGGTTGTAGTCTCAAGGTTTTTCACCTTAAATCATTCTATGCATTATAGTGAAAACTGTCTGTGCTGTAGTTCCCAGACCCCCCCCCCCCCCCCTTTTTCTTACCTGAGCCCGATCTGATCTAGCAATGTGCATGAGCCCAGCGGCTCCAGTCGCTGTCTCTTTCCTCATTGCACAGATTGAAAGCAGCAGGAGCCATTGGATCAGGGGGCAGGGCCAAGTCTCGCTGTCTGTGTCAATAGACGCAGCAGCGGGACTCAGGAGCGGTTCCGCACAGGTGCCCCCATGGAAAGCGTCTTTTTTGTGGGGGTACACGATGGAGAGAAGCCAGGAGCGCCAGCGAGGCACCCCAGAATAACAGGATCGGGGCTGCTCAGTGCATAACCCTTGCACAGAGCAGGTAAGTATAGGCATGTTTGTTATTTTTATAAAAAAAAACGTTAAGATCGTACGTACAGGGCTCAAATCAGTATATAATGTGCCAAGCCATGCACAGCACCATTACTGTATTAGTAATCACAGATATGTTCACTAGGATACAGGCAGAGCCAAAACAAGTTTCCAGAGACATATTTAACTTTTTTTAACTAGGGGCGGATCCAGGGGGGGCAACGGGGCAAGCAGGCCGATGGGTGAGTGGGAAGGCAGGACAGTGAGTGGGCCGACAAGTGGGCGGAGCGGGCAGTCATGCCAGTAACCGGGCCGATGAGTGAGTGGTAAGGCAGGACAGTGAGCGGGCGGGCGGGCATGCGAGCAGAGAGATGACACCATCTCTCACCTCCCACCCTGCATAACTGCAGTTCCACCCTCACTATTCATCCATGGGCAGCAGAGAGATTACATCATCTCTCTGCTGCCTGCCTTCACTCTGGGACACAGCAAGTGACAATTCGCACCTTGTGGCAGGCAGACAATCCACATCTTGTGGCATACAAGTGACATGGCAAGTGGCACTCCACATCTTGTGGCAGGCAAGTGACATGGCAAGTGACTATCTGCACCTTGTGGCAGGCAGACAATCTGCACCTTGTGGCAGGCAAGTGACATGGAAAGTGGCAACTGGCAATCCGCATCTTGTGGCAGGCAACGTGGCAAGTGACAATCCACATCTGAAGGCAGGTGACGTGGCAAGTGACACACTCGGGGGCTCCCACTGATTCTGCATTATGGTGAGTTGAACTATTTCATTTTATATTACATTTCATTATGTAATGATAGAAATAATGCGCTGGTGTTCATCCTGACACCATATCAACCGTGGTGCCGTGATGATTGAAGCGCCAACACCAGCCATTGCCCCGATAAATTGCCTGCGAAAAACCTTATTTCCTGGCAGTGCCCCTCCCGAGACTAGGCTCTGGATCTGCCTCTGTTTCACACCTGACAGTCCTGCTGTACTGGGCCATGGCCAGTGTTGGCTACGTAGAAACCCTGTCCTGCTGCAGTACGAGCTTCAATTAAACCTAGAACTGTTCAAATCTGATTCATGGCTTTTATAAGTCATTTGTGCCTGTATTCAATATTTCTGTTACTAAAATAGTACTAAACAATCTCTTTTTGATCTGTGTTGCACATGGAAAATGTTTCTGCAGGTCCATCATAGTGCTAAAAAAGCTAAATACAAAAAACAAAACAAATATAACACGCCTAGCCCTCATATACCACACATTCTTTCCAAGACATTAACAGGTGATGAATGATTTACCTGAAGATGAAGAGCTTGTAAGCTGTCTGGAAGTGGTATTGGAATGTGGTCCAGGTTGTTGCTATTCAAGTACAAAAGACGAAGATCGTTCAAGTCCTGAAAAAAAAATCCATGAATTTATAAAGCAAAAATTAACATTCATATATTTGTTTACGCACAGTAAGTAAAATTGTTTTAACGGTATCATTTTATTCAGTCCAAAGAGCAAAAATTATGTTTAAAGTCCCTGGGGTTGATTTAATAGGGTAATAGAGACTGCTCACTTCAGGGTTAAGTCTTTTGAAACCCCCCTCCGCAACCTACTTGTAATCACAGTCTCATGGATCCCCCACTGCTGGGTTGCTCTTCAAATTATGTGTAAGCTCCATGTTGGATAATGTCAGAAATTACACAGGGTCAACCTTTCTCACATGAAAGTGTGTAGGCAAGGAGCCCTAGTGTGATAGGGCACAAAGTGAATTTCCACGAAACGAAAATCAGTTGAAAAATCATTACATTTAATAGTACAAGGCAATAAAGACGATAAAAAGATGCAGGATTTCAACCTCCATGATTAAGCCCCAGGGCAGGGTGAAACATGTTGGGGGAGTGACCTGGATAAATCGAGCTGAGGCTGCTTTTTAGTGGTAATTACTGGGGCTGGGTGGGGTGTGTGACAGCAGGGCTATCTCTTTTCCTATTTCTGCAGGGTTTAAAATAAAACAAATATATGTTTTATTATGTATTTTTTTTAAATGTTGAGAAAGATATGCAAATCCAGCTATTGTTGCCCTCTTTTAGGATGATGCATGATGGAATTGCACAGATTGCACACAGCTAAAGCATGTGCTAAGGGCAGATCCACACTTTCCGTTGCTGTGTGTTAACACACATTTAGCTGTGCATTAACATGCATTGGGTTTAAGTGAGCCCATTTATTATGAACTAACAGAGCTAAATTGGACCTGCACCACCTTTGTCAAAAAAAGCTCCACAACTCTCAATGTGGTTTGTTTGCATACAATGAGGTGCGCTGCAATACAGGTACATTGGGTGTGTGCTGGTTTAGCCCTTTAGGGTGCCATTTAAAATTCAAAAACGGTATGGGCACTGTGGTAATGTGCGTTAAATGTGCATTACCACAACTGATAGAACTAAGTAGACCCTCATGTTTTCTCGTTTTAGTTGGCTCTAGGTTACTTTAAAACTTGGTTTCAGCTATACTTGCAAGGTAAGGGGAGTGAGATGAGTTTTATATACATACTTTGAATGCCTCCTGCTTTATTCCTTTGCGTCCCAGTCTGTTTTTGCTGACGTCTAGGAAACTCACAGATTGTGGCAGCTCTGGAAGTTGTCTTATTTTGTTATCTAGTAGGATGAGCTCATCAAGATGAGGCAAGCTTCTAAAAGCATCTTCATCAATATCTGATATAATGTTTGATGTCAAATCAATCTTCTGTAATTTGCCTGAAATAAAAAAAAAATGCTAAAATTGATTTCAGGCCTAAAGACATAGTGATGAATTTGAATCGACTTAATAGCAGTACTTTAATATAGTATTCAGAAGTCTTATTGCCCAACTCAGTATACTATCTAATTATATACCACTGACTGCATTCCCCAACTTTTCCAATAGAACATTTTTCTAGTTATGGACTAGTTGGTCTTAATGAAATATTTTTTTTTTTTAAAGTGAATACTGGTAATGACAGTATTTGCACATATCATTAAATCTGCTAGACTGAACAGTCCAGCAGATTCAATGGAACAGAATTTAATTTACATTAGGATACTGTATTAGAGTCCTCAAGAAGCATTCTGGAAACACAGAAGTTTTGTTCTGGGTCACTGTATAAATTAACCACCTTGCGCCCGTAGGGCATCCAGGGACGTCCTTGACTTCTCCGGGGGTATATCTGAATGATGCCTGCAGCTACAGACATCATTTAGATATCAGCATTTACAGCCGGCGATTCCCTGCACCGTAAGAATGATCATAGCGGCTGTTACGCGGATTTATCATTCTTACGGGCGGCGGGAAGGGACGCCCCCCTCCCGCGGCCCTCCGGTGCTTCTTCCGACTCACCGATGGAAGTCGGACACAGGATCCACCGCCCCCCGGATGGTGATCATAGAGATTTCCGGCGGACCAGATGGTCGCTGGAGTCTCTATGATCGTTCGGAGGCCGGGCGCGATGTTATGACGTCACGCCCGGCCTCTGCATTCAAATAACGGCGCCGCCTTAGCTGGGAAGCCGAGATCTTTTTTTTTAATTATTTTAGGCTTCCCAGCCTAGAGGTGAGATGTGGGGTCTTATTGACCCCATATCTCACTGTAAATAGGTCCGATCATGCCATATTCCTATTACAAGGGATGTTTACATTCCTTGTAATAGGAATAAAAGTAATCAAATGTTTTTATTTTTTTTTAAAGTGTCAAACAAAAAAAATTAAATAAAAATTAACAATAATTTTTTATTTTTTTAAAGCGCCCTGTCCCTGTGAGCTCGTACACAGAAGTGAACGCATACGTAAGCCCCGCCCACATATGAAACCGGTGTTCAAACCACACATGTGAGGTATCGCCGTGAACGTTAGAGCGAGAGCAGTAATTCTAGCCCTAGACCTCCTCTGTAACTCAAAACATGTAACCAGTAAAAAAATTTAAAGCGTCGCCTATGGGGATTTTTAAATACCAAAGTTTGGCGCCATTCGACGAGCACGTGCAATTTTGAAGCGTGACATGTTGGGTATCTATATACTCGGCGTATCTTCATCTTTCACATTATGCAAACAAATTGGGCTAACTTTACTGTTTTGTTTTTTTTAAGCATGAAAAGGTTTTTTTTTTTGTTGAAAAAAACGTGTTCGAAAAATTGCTGTGCAAATACTGTGCGAGATAAAAAGTTGCAACGAAAGCCATTGTATACTCTAGGGTCTTTGCTAAAAAAAACATATATAATGTTTGGGGGTTCTATGTAATTTTCTAGCAAAAGAATTATGAATTTTACATGTAGGAGAGAAATGTCAGAATTAGCCTGGATGGGAAGTGGTTAAAGCCTCCCCCAAATACTTTGCAATGTGAAGGTAAATGCTTATTTTGTCTAGGAAATCGGAAAAAAAAACATTATAATTATCTTACTCCTCACTTCCCTGGCAGCCAGCTTTCTCTGACCCTCTGGTGATGAGGGTGGGACCTTGGTGTCCTTATCTACATAAACACTGCAGGACCACGTGTCCTAAATTGTATGAGATAACTTTGAAGAGTTGCAACAGGTCAAGCAACAAAGAGAAGTGGTTTCAGTTGGCCAGTATTTTAGAGAGGAGGGAGGCCTGAGGGAGCAAGGAATAAAGTAAGTACTTCACCTTGCTCCTAACCTTCTAGACTAAACAAGCATTTGACCCTTGCAGTGCATGGGATCTCACTGCATAGTAAAATTTTACACTCACCCAGAGTTCACCTTTAAACTGAACTCCAGTCAACCAGCTTAATAAATATACACTCATCTGCCACTTTATTATGTACACCTTGCTAGTACCAGGTTGTACCCCCTTTACATTCAGAACTGCCTCAAATCGGTTGTAAAGTCAGAAGTTCTTTTCATCTTAATGCATTCTATAAAAGCCTTCTATGTATAGCCAACCCCTTTACCCCCCAATACTTACCTGAGCCCATCTTAATCCAGCGATGTTGCATGAAATAATCGACTGCCTGTGACACTCCCTCCTCATTGGCTGAGATAGCAGCGACGCGCTATTGGCTCCCGCTGCTGTCAATCAAAGTCAGTGAGCCAATGAGGAGAGAGAGTGGTGGGGTGGGCCGGGCCATGGCTCTGCGTCTGAATAGACACATGAGGCTACGGCTTGGCTGCCCCCCATAGCAAGCTGCATTTTTTGAAATACTCAGACCAGCCCATCTGGCACCAACAACCATGCCACTTTCAAAGTGACTTAAATCCCCTTTCTTCCACACTCCGGTGCTCAGTTTGAACTTCAGCAAGTTGTCTTCACCACGTCTAGATGCCTACATGCATTTAGTTGCTGCCATGTCACTGGCTGATTGGCAATTTGTTTTCCCAAACAATTTAACAAGTATACCTAATAAAGTGGCCGGTGAGTGTATATATTTGTACTACATATATTTGATTTCATTTTCCCCTGCAAACAGGATTTTTATTCTATGCAAGCAGTCTTGTAATCCATAAATCAGAATACACTGCAGTTGACAAAACGTTCTAGTCAATTATCTGCCCCGGCCTGTGATTGGACAATGAAGGAGCAGCAGAACACTTATGCAGTCAGTGGATACTGGATGTAGACTGATCAGGGGAAATTGAAAAGGGAGGCTCAAACTCAAAGAAGATACTTTTCCGATCATATATTATTCTGACTTAACTATTGATTTATAAAGATTTATTCTGTTAAAATAAAAATAAAACAGAAGGTACAATGTATTAGCTAGTAATGGTTGCCACATTCAACTGAATTTGTTCTCTAGTGTTGAATGAAGACATTCCATAGCTTCTCCAAGCCACTTCAGTTCTAATGAGTGTAAGAAAAATACCCCAACATTTAAATCACCATGAGCAACTCAACAAACTTAGCCCAGACACCAAGGAATATGTCAAGGCAAATGCTGATTGTCTGAGAACTAGAAGGTGTGACGTTTGTGGAACCAACCTGTTCTAATTACATAGTCCCACCCCTTGACTGTAATCCTTTAATTTACAAGTGTGAATTATTGTCCAGTTGTAGGGGCAGAGATGGTAAACTGGCATTACATGTATAACAGGTGATGTTGAAGGCTTTTCCTGTATTACAGGTGTGGCTATATTTCAGTGGCGGCTGGTGCTCAAAATTTTTGGGGGGGCGCAAACAAACAGCCTCACTGTGCCATCAAACGCTGCCACTGTGCCCATCAAACGCTGCCACTGTGCCCATTAAATGCTGCCACTGTGCCCATCAAACGCTGCCACTGTGCCCATCAAACACTGCCACTGTGCCCCTCAAGTGCTGCCACTGTGCCCCTCAAGTGCTGCCACTGTGCCCCTCAAGTGCTGCCAGAGTGCCCCTCCAAGTGCTGCCACTGTGCCCCTCCAAGTGCTGCCACTGTGCCCCCTGCCTGCCCTCTGCACTTACCTTGTCTCGATGTGCAGCTGGTGACGGCGTCAGGCGGCGAGCGGTGTCTCATCGTCCGAGGTCTTCTTCTCCCGCGCTCCTCCTGCCTTCTGCTATCGTCCGAGGTCTTCTTCTCCCGCGCTCCTCCTGTCTTCTGCGATGATTGGACGCCTATCGTCCAATCACAGCGCCTGTGACTTCAGCCAATCAGGTTACAGGTAACAGACCTGGCAACCTGATTGGCTGAGAGGCGGGTCTGTGTTAGGGAAGCGATGTATTCGCTTCTCTAACACAATACTGTGTAATCAGCGAACGCACAGCAGTGCGCCCGCTGTTTACACTTAGGGAAGCCTATTAGAGCCCACCGCTCTAATAAGGTCCCCTATTAGAGCTTACAGCTCTAATAGGGGCGCTTCCAGAAACACCCCCCCCCCCACTGTAATTCAGATGCCCGGCGCCGGATCAGGGGCCGGACACCTGAATAGGGGGCGGCAGCGGTGACAATAGATCTATCTATTGGTGATAGAGCGGTGCAGGAGAGGGGGGCGGCGCTCCTGCGCCCTCTATGCACGCACCGCCACTGCTATATTTGCTGCGGTATGTTCCTGATGCTCATTAGTACAGAAGGAGCTTCTTGAATAAGATTTGAAACATCTTCAGCAATGCAAAGACATGCAGTTAAAGGCAACTCAACACTTCTAGCTACTGTATACCATGATCTGGATAAATGAGAACCTTCACAGACAATCAAACATACTATAGGCCATGATCAGATGTAAATAATAGAAATGAAATTTAACATAATCATGAATCAAATAGATAGCTATAAGAGGACGCTATATTAAGATTAAGACTATGTATATCTTGGACATAAAAAAAAATATTATAAAACTATATTTGATGGCGAAAACAGTGCTTTTAAAAATAATGCATACTTAGATATGAGAAATCATTTTTGTTTATCTTGCTTATCTTGTTAAACCGTAAGTAAACGTGTGTAGTGTCCTTGGGAAGGGGAGGTACTGCATCAAGGTTGTGATCATCACAATAGACTGTGGTACGAATGCAGCCACACAGGATACAGGTAGAGATACCTACAAAACAACGAGTAACATAAAATAGAGGATTACTTATGAGGATAACATTTTAACAAAAAATTTAAAAAACATTAGAGGCAAAATGAGTAAATTCAGTATTAGAATTGAATTACTGTAGGTAATCCACAAAGTGCTGAAGCAAAAAGTATAGCATGTGTAGAATAATGTAATTAGTTACTTGGAGCCTCGATATCAGTTTATGAAAATAATAAATGAAGTTATGAGTTCCTTGAAATTTTGTAATTTTGCATTTTTCAGTATGGACAGTAGACTGGGGGGGGGGGGGGGGGGGGGTGGAGGGGGGGGGGGGGGGGGGGGGGGGGTTACTGAATGGTGTATAGTGTGGTGCATTCTGCATGTTTTAGATGCATAGTAAAATGTGCTGAGTGCGTTGATGAGCAATTTGAAGTGTGCAGTGCCGGAACAATAACATCTAGAGCCCAGGCTGGAGATGTCAAACTGCACCTGACCCCCAAAATGTATTAGAAATTAGACACGTGCATTAGTTTTCGTCCGAATGCATTTTCGGACGAATTTCGGGTATTTTCGTTATTTGTTTAACAAACGATAACGAACGTGCAGAATCCAAAAACCTAAAGATCCGACATAAACAAATGCTTTATTTTCATTTTCGTGACAACAATTTGATATAGATAGGAGATTCGACATGACGCTAGCAATCTGTGTCCATGGAACCTGTGGTCGAATGTGCCTAACCTTAGCTCTATTAGTCCAAGATTATTCTACATAGAGAGAAAAGATTCAACATAGAGAGAAAAGATTCAACATTATAGAGACAATAGCAAAAAAGGTCGAATTATGCCGAGTACACATGTTCGGACTTTGTACGCCGGACCTAGTCCGGCGGGACTTCCCCACACACGCCCGGACTTCCGAGCGTGTGACCTGCCCACACAAGCCCGGACTTCTCCGGCGGACAATCCGCTGGAAAAAGTCCGCGGGAATGAAGGGACTTTCCGATGAGCGGCAAGTCCGTTCATTTCAAAAGTCCGGCGGACTAGCCTACTAACGGCGATATTGTCCGCCGGACTGCGAAGTCCAGCGGACAATTTTAAAACAAAACTTAAAACCTAGTCCGCCGGACTTTTGGCGCCAAAAACTCTGCTGGCACCCACACACGAGGGGATTGTCCAGTGGACTTGAGTCCAGCGGACAATCCCGCCGGATAGTCCCTTCGTGTGTACGCGGCATTAGAACTCTATTTGTCCAATATTTTTCGACATAGAGAGAAAAGATTCTACAGGAAGATTTGATGAAACAGTCGGCGTGAGTGGTGAATGATGCCCTGTCTATAATTTCCCCCTGACCTCCTTTTTTTGCCTGCAAAGGTTGGTGTCAGAGATATCTTCTAAGTGCACAAACACGCACATTGGGCTGTTGTGATTTTTGGTCATATGTGTGCAATTAATGTTCTGCAAAATCGTGTTCAGACTTCCAACATATGGAAACTACACTCCATGTGGCTCATCAATATTTTTTTTAAAACAGTGGTCATTCACTCCCATCAAGGATCTGCCCAATGACATGCGTTGCTCAAAAGAGTGCTTAACTGCAGATTGTACATTATGGTGGGCACTGTGGTGTGGGGTCCTCTATTGCCTCAGGCCTGTAAGGATTGTGGCCAGAGCAAGCCAGCAACTTTTCAGCACCCACAGAGTCAGGTAGAAGGAATGGATAGGTCTTGGAGCAATGTGTTTTATTAGAGAAAAAAATATTGCACCTTTCGACCTTCATTTCAACTCTGCTGATTTCTAAACGTATTAGTCATGCCAAACCTTACTTTGCACCCCTTTTCACCACTTCTCATTATTTCTGCACCTCTCTTTCATTAACCTTGCCCCATTTTTGAACCCCTCTTGCTTCTGCATGCTTGCTTTTCAACCTTGTACACTACTCCAGTACTGCATTCTTTAGATCCCTCAGTGTCATGTTAAAAATAACTTTATGTACACATTTTTGCACCAGTATATTGCACCATCTTCTCTGTATTTCACTCCTCCTCTGTCTTGCATTCATCTGCACTCCAATTTACCAACACCTGTGCTGCCTTCTTCTATATCTACTGCCCATTCATTACATGATGTCATAGTGGTGGGACACATATTAAATAACCTGTACTACAAGTTCTCATAGTGTGTGGGTAAGGGAAGTTTTGGCATCTCAGGAGCCCTGGGCCCCAGAAAGTCATCTCAACTATTCTAATGAAAATTTGCCCATGATTACCACAGTTACAGAGATATGAGCATATAAACCCCAGCTTTTCTAATGGATGCCTTACGCTCATTTGTATTGTGCGATAACTTAAAACGCAGAATAGATGCTACTGATTGAGTGAACATATTTACTATGGCAATGTGAAAACTGGGCCATAATGCTGAGGGGTTGATCCAGCCATAAATATACCAGTACACATGTCTGATATACCAGGCTGGTACCTTCAGGGGTTGACTTTTTGGCATACTGGTGACATTGTGATGTGTATATTTACAGTATTATGCCCTGTACACACAATAGGATTTTCCGACAACAAAATCCATGGGATTTTTTCCGACGGATGTTGGCTCAAACTTGTCTTTCATACACACGGTCACACAAAGTTGGTCGGAAATTCCGAACGTCAAGAACGCAGTGGCATACAACACGTACGACGAGCCGAAAAAATGAAGTTCAATAGCCAGTGCTGCTCTTCTGCTTGATTCCGAGCATGCGTGGCACTTTGTGTGTTGGAATTGTGTACACACGATTTTGTTGTCGGAAAATTTGAGAACCAAATCTCAAATTTTGTGTGTCGGAAATTCCTATGGAAAATGTGTAATGCAGCCTACACACGGTCGGAATTTCCGACAACAAGGTCCTATCACACATTTTCCATCGGGAAATCCTATCGCGTGTACAGGGCATTAGGATCATGCTAGCCAATGCAAACAAGGTGATCTTAGCTCAATCAGTCAAATTCAGCAATGGTAACTAGTGCAGAATCTAGAAACAGGAAAAAGTCCCACATGTCTATATCCTTATGCTATGCAAATGTAATGACAATTTTTCTCCTGACTGATGTTCTTTTCAAAATACCTATGACATTTTTCTTCAGCACTTTACATTTGCAGTTGTAGGTACAAATGATAATTGGCTTCTAAATAAAAATTATATAAGGAAAAAGGTGAAATCAGAATAAATATAACTTGACATCATTTTAAAATAATATACATAATTTTGACAACTGAAATTAAACCTAGACATGATGGAATGCATGCCTTACGTTGCAGATTCTGCTAAATCACAATGTTAAATGCAATCAGGCTACTTTTGCTGCTGTAACTGAACACTAGTGGCACAAACCTCCACTTGCTTCTGGAGTTTGGACTCCAGGAGACAAGGGTCCCTGTGGTGAAGATCCATCAATTAATTTTGGTGTGGATTCTTCTTCTTCTTCAATTTCTTCAATTTCTTCTTGAACTGGCTCAGGAGAAAGAATTGGTCTATTCACATCAGGCAATACTGTTCCAATTTCTATCTGGAGGGGAGAAAGCACAAATTAATTAATCAGAAAAAAAGGAACTATAAACCCTTCTATTGCAGCGGAATAGTATGTAAAAAAAAAAAAACTACAGTTCAACACCAGGTGTCACTGTACGACACATTTGTTTTTACGTTCTTGCATAAACTTTTATGTAAAAAAGAGATCATTTAGCAGCAGTAGCATATTTTAAGATTTAGAGACTTGCTGAAGTCAGTGGGGATCAAGTAAAAATGAATAAGAAAACACGTTTCAAAGTTTGAATAAGAGCACTGTATAGTATATACACTTCTATCAACTTTGCAGATTAACATACAATTTTCATTCTGATTGTGGAATGTTTCTATAAGGTGATGGTTGATTAGCTGCTATTATTTAGTCTCCATCTACTTATGTTTATACAATTACATTTATGTATATGCAACTGTAAAATAATAGGTATAACCTAATGCAGTCACAATTCCTGGCAGCTTCAGTGCACAAATGTCTGACTACTTTCCTTTCTACATTTCTATTTATCAAGACATTCTCTGGGAAAATTATTTGTCACGTGTGGGCAATCGTCATCTGGTAATCAGGTCTATACTAAATTATTACCTCTAGAAATACACTATACAGTATTGCCAAAAGTATTGGGAGGCCTGCCTTTACACGCACATGACTGGCATCCCAGTCTTTATGGAACTTGCTTTGTGCACTGGTCCAAATCATTTGGTGGAGGGCTGATTATGGTGGGGGGTTATTTTTCAGGGGTTGGGCTTGGCCCCTTAGCTCCAGTAAAGGTGTCAGCTTACCAAGACATTTTGGACAATTTCATGCTCCCAACTTTGTGGGAACAGTTTGGGGATGGTCCCTTCCTGTTCCAACAACACCAGTGCACAAAGCAAGGTTTGTAAAGACATGGATGAGCGAGTTTGCGATGGAGGAACTTGACTGGCCTGCAGTCCTGACTTCAACCCGATAGAACACCTTTGGGATGAATTAGAGCGGAGACTGCGAGCCCGGCCTTCTCGTCCAACATTATTGCCTGACCTCCCAAATGCGCTTCTGAAAGAATGGTCAAACATTCCCATAGACACACTCCTAAACCTTGTGGACAGCCTTCCTGGAAGATTTGAAGCTGTTATAGCTGCAAAGGGTGGGCCAACTCAATATTGAACCCTACGGACTAAGATTGGGATGCCATTAAAGTTTATGTGCGTGTGAGGGCGTGGCCTAGGAGGACATGTGAGCGGACGCTTTTCTGAGCAGCTCCGGCATTACCCACTACTATCCTGCACAATCCTGGCTTGATCTGCCCTAATTCCAGAAACGGAGACCACCGCCGACACCGGAGGCAACAGCTGATTCACCGGACGGTGAAATTACCGGATGGGCAAAAGGCGAAAGCAAGCACCGGTACGAATGAGCATCAACACGAGATCGGGCCAAGATGGCCGCCGCACTACCGTCTCGGCACCCTCTGCTTCTCCGGCCTCCACACCGGATCTCTTTGGAGACGCCTCGGGTGCCTCTCCACCCTCCTCCCCGGGACTTCCAGACCCCCCGAATCTGATCTCACAAACATCTAAAGGGCGAGGAGGCGACGGATGATGGCTCCGGGCCCACGCTGGCGGAAGTACTAAAGACCATTAAGGTAAACCATACAGCTTTAATGGGGACGGTAGCCGAAATCAGGAGTGACTTTACACTGTTACGGCAAGACGTTCACAAACTGAGGGGTAGGGTGACCGAGACAGAAGACCGAATAAGCGAACTGGAGGACACGGTTAACCCTATCCTGCCCAAACTGAATGCCACCGGCGGGAAAATATCCGCTCTAGAAACCAAAATGGACGATCTCGAGAACCGCTTTAGGAGGAACAACCTGAGGCTGGTTGGGCTCCCTGAGAAGGTGGAGGGATCCGATCCGGTAGCATTTCTCGAAAGCTGGCTGGAGCAGGAATTTGGTCGGGAGTTGTTATCCCCCTGTTTTATAATTGAGAGGGCGCACCGGGTCCCAGGTAGGCCTCTCCCCGCTGGCAATCCCCCACGTACAATGATTATGAGACTGCTCAACTACAGGGACAGGGACTCCATCCTACGAGCTGCCAGGCAGAAAGGCAGTCTCAAGATTAATAATGCTACAGTATCACTGTACCCTGACTACTCAGTCGCGGTACGCAACCAGCGTGCACAGTTCCAAGCAGTCAAGAAGCACCTGAGAGATCACGCTATCCAATACTCCATGTTATTTCCAGCTACTCTACGGGTGGTACATGATGAGAAAGTGTTATTCTTCCAGTCGCCAAAGAACGTCATCGCATGGTGGGAAACCCTGCCAAGACCCCCTCGAGCACCAGCTGATTGAAGTTTGCCGTAGGCAATGATATCCTTTTGTTCTCCAGTCACTCAAATGGCTCCTGACCAGCCAACTTTGCCTAAAGTGACCCCCTGTAGGGTGTTTGCTGCTGCCGTTTATTTTTCTAATTTTTGATTTTGCCAACCTTTTTGATACGCCTGCAATGGTGTCCCAAGTCATTTGACTGGCAATGCAGATCAACCGCAGTTGTTTTCCCAGTGGGGTACAGACTTCCCGCCATGATTGGGGGGAGCTGGAGCTACTCCTCATGCGGAGAGACGTTAGCCACAGTATTGGCTCTAATTTGCTAATATGGACCAAATAGGTTCCAGGCCATGCGCCCCATGCATGGCCCTAGTTTGGGGTACAAGCCCTCTCCGTTTTTCAGAGAGCAGGGCAGGGGTGTTGCTGTCAGTTGACGGCGGGACATGTACAGTTCAATCTTTTTTTCTTTTTTTCTGTTGCTATGTGTGTGTGTGTATGAATGGAGTATGGTTGAAGGATGGATGTATGTTGCTCTGTCCCAATGGCGATAACTGTATAAAGCTGGATAACACAATGATGGCAATCAGGGGTACACTAAGTAACTATGAGTGGATCTCAGTGGTTTTAGTATTTGTAAGGAAGTCCCATGGCTGACGTAAAGATTTGCTCGTGGAATGTGAGAGGCATGAATTCTAAATTTAAACGCGCACTGATCTTTGAGCGGATTAAGAAATTGCAACCCCATGTTCTTTGCCTGCAGGAAACCCATTTGACAGGGTCAGGGGTCCTAGTGCTCAAAAAACATTGGGTTGCCCATAGTTACACCTCCACATATTCTAATTATGCCCGCGGAGTGGCGGTGCTAATACGCAAAGGCCTTCCTTTTGAGTGTCATAGGGTAATCTCTGATTCTAAAGGACAGTATTTGATACTTCATGCCTCAGTTCGCGGCACCCCATTGATTATTGCAACAGTATATGTCCCCCCTCCGGTTTCAGCGGTAATCTTTACGGATATAAGTACACAACTTTCTTTATTACCCAGCTGTCCAGTGCTACTAATGGGTGACTTCAACTCCGTGTTGCAGTCATCCATTGATAGACTGAAACCACAGATAAATGACTCCAGATTGTTTGGCAAATGGTGTGAGGTATATGGATATGTAGATATATGGCGATGGAAGTTCCCCAACAAAAGAGTTTTCTCATGCCAATCTAGAACGTACGGTTCTCTCTCTAGAATAGACTATGCACTTGCCAGCAGGGACCTGCTGCCGAACGTTTTAAATATGGACTATGTCTCCCAGACCATATCAGACCACTCACTTATGACAGTTACCCTAACTTTGGGACATAGGCCGACGTTTCGGATGTGGAGACTTAGCCCCCTATGGATATCCACCCCTGAGATACAGGAAGCTATCTCGCTGGATATGCTAGACTACTGGTCCAACAACTTAGATACCGCAGAACCTGGACCCACGTGGGACGCCTTTAAAGCAGTCCTACGGGGGGCTTATATCTCACGTATCAAACACTATAGAGCTACAGGGGCGGCCCACCTGGTGGAGCTGGAAAAAAACCTAGAGGACGCTAGAGCCCAACACATGAGGGACCTGACAGATGAGACTCGGGGGACAATTTCAAACGCACATAATGCATTGCAACTACACCAGGTGGATATGACTAAAAAACAACAACTATACCTATCTGCAAGAATACACGAACATGGCGGTAAAAATGGTAGGATGCTGGCTTTTCTGGCCCACACCGAATATACAGACAGCTCAATACCGGCCATTACACTAAAGGACGGCGCCATAACCAATGATCCAATATGCACTAACCAGACATTTGCTACCTACTACAGAGACCTTTACACTGACCTAGACCCACCACAGGAGGCCACGTTTAGGGGCTTTTTCTCTTCCATGACCTTCCCGGCATTGGATGAGGCGCAGAGGGGGCTTTTGGAACAGGAGATCACTTTGGAAGAGGTAGAGGCAGCAATCCGCTCTCTGCCCCCTTCAAAGACCCCGGGCTTGGATGGTATTCCCTCCGGGTGGTACCAGACCTATGCGGAGGTAATTGCCCCCAAGCTTCTACATACGTTTCGTAATTCTCTGCAGCAGGGTACTTTGCCAGCTTCCATGAATGAGGCCCTCATTGTAGTCTTGCCCAAACCCGAAAAGAACAAACTGCTATGTGAATCTTATCGACCGATTTCACTTTTAAACACCGATGTGAAAATTCTGGCCAAAATTTTGGCCCAGAGATTACAAAAAGTTATTTTAGCTCTCATCCCCCCAGACCAAGCAGGGTTCATGCCGGGTCGCAACACGTTTGATAACATCCGCAGACTGTATCTACATGTCCATAGGGCACACGCAGCGAAGCAAAGCCATCTAGTGCTATCCTTAGATGTGTTAAAGGCGTTTGACACGGTTCGCTGGACATTTTTATGGGAAACCATGTCAAACATGGGTTTCGGCCCCCTGTTTTTAAGGTGGGTCCGTCTATTATATGCGCGCCCAAGTGCGAGAGTCCGTACTAATGGTGATGTTTCGGTGGCATTTGCCCTGCAAAGGGGAACCAGACAAGGGTGCCCCCTCTCTCCGCTCCTGTTCGCTATCGCCATTGAGCCATTAGCTCTGGCGGTGCGGCAGGCCGCGGGGATTGGGGGCATCCAATGCGGAACGCAAATGGAGAAAATTTCTCTATACGCAGACGACGCGTTAATCTACCTGGACGGCAGAGAGAGCTCTTTTAGAAACTTGATGCAGGTGGTTGAAGAGTTTGGGGAGGTGTCGGGGCTGAGGGTCGGATGGGAGAAATCCATAGCCTTTCCTATAGGTCCTCTGACCCCATATAAATACCTTGAGAACTCTAGACTGAAAACTGCTCAGTCTTTTAAATACCTAGGAGTTCAAATACATAATGACCTCTCCAGATTCGTAGATCTCAACATCACACCAGTAATAAAACAAATGACGGACAAACTTCAAGTCTGGTCAACCCTCCCACTAAATTTAATAGGACGTATTAATATCTTCAAAATGATTTTTTTGCCAAAATTTTTGTATTTCTTTAGAGCAGCTCCAGTGTATCTCCCAAAAAAAATGTTCCAAAGGGTGGAGGCAGTTCTGTCCTCCTTCGTTTGGCAAGCCGCTCATCCACGTATATCTAAAATGTCCCTGCAAGCGGTTAAAAGCAGGGGAGGACTAGCATGCCCTAACCTTCGGAAATACTTTCTTGCCTCACAACTTACGTTTATATATGAGTGGATGCACTCCGACCCTCGGCCCCCCTCTGTCTCCCTGATGTCCTCATCTTATGAGGAAGGTACCAAGGCACTTGATGTGATGCACAGGTCTAGACCTAACAAATGCTCCAGACTTTCCCCTAGGGATGTTGGTTTACTAGCCTGGAAGGAGAGCAACGGACTCCTGTCCAAAGGTATGAGTACATGGTCGCCAAACACCCCAATTTGGGATAACCCAAATCTCCCTGAGCTCCATGGTCATCCCGACTCGAAATGGTGGTCAAGGATGCAAGTTACACATCTGGCACATTTATTTTCAAATGGTATTTTTGTGACTTTTGACCACCTAAAAGCTAAGTATGGTATACCTAACAAAGTTTTTTATAAGTATCTGCTGATCAGACATGCCACTAGGGCCCAATTTGGCACCCTGACCATGGAGCTCAGGACACCCCCTTTGGAAGATCATCTCTCCGACCCAGATATAACAAAAATGGTGACAACCTTCTATAACCACCTGAACATGGCGGGAGCAGACCCATTCCAAACCTCGTTCACCAAATGGCAAAAACTGATACCTGCACTAACAGAGGAGGGGTGGGAAGAAGTTACTGAGGTTTGCTTTCAAGATATTATATGTACCGCTGACCAATATATACAGTTTAAATTTATACACCATCTACACTATACTCCTGATAGACTGGCACGTATGGGGCTGAGAGTGAATGCTAGTTGTGCTCGGTGTACTAGTGACAATGCTAATATGTTTCATATGTTCTGGAGCTGCCCTGGACTCAGCCAATACTGGAGAGACTTATTCAAATTTTGTGATGAACAGCTTAACACACCGATTCCCAGAACACCCGAAGTGGGGTTACTGGGTATACTGAATGACTTAGTTCACCCAGTGGCTGCCCGAATACTGATACGGACTATTATGTTTTATGCAAGGAAAGTTATTTTACTGAAATGGAAAGACAGCGAACCGCCTAAGATACAAACTCTGTATGGAATCAGTAATGGACAACTCCCCAAGTTTAAAATTGTTTATAAAAACAGGGTCTGCCTCAAGAAGTTTTATAAGGTATGGCAACCCTGGTTGGATATTACCGCCCCCTTCTGGGGTTCGGTCCTGTCCACACAGGATTGTTAACAAATGATTGGGAACACCATGCTATGGATTTGCATCTACTGGAAGGGGGAGCGGATCTTGGTAGGACTGTTGGGACAGAGCATGGGTAGAAAGAGGTGTGCTTGGGTGTGAATGAGTCTGTGTGTTGGGTGAGTGGGTGTGTGTATGGAAGTTAGTCGCAGTGGGGCATAGGGATCCTATCCTTTTGCTGTAATCCCCAGGAGTAAATCATGGGGGAATGAAACAGACGCACAAGAATATTGAGATGTGATCCCCTTGTTTATAAGGTGCTACCACTGCTGTTAGTACTGTATTGTTTATTGTTTATTGTTTGTAATGTTAAAAACTCAAAATAAACACCTTTTAAAAAAAAAAAAAGTTTATGTGCGTGTAAAGGCAGGTGTCCCAATTCTTTTGACAATGTAGTGTACATGAACTGGTCACATCAATAGTGAAAATGGCCAGCAGTTAAGGTTACTGCATAATTAGATTTCCATATAATACATAATGCTATATACAATAATATACATTTGTACTATGTAAAACTCAAACTTTCAGGAGTAACTAATTCTATGCTCCAAATTCTAATATTTTAAAGTGTACATGCAATATTTATGTAATCATGAAAAGGGGGGAATTGGGGAATTTGGAACTTTGAATAAAGCCCCGGTCGGGTATGGTCATGTGCCTCCATCCCTATTATTAAGAGAAAAAGGAGCAAAAATGCAGCAGGAAAAGCAGCAAAGATGCAACAAAAAAGGGGGTGGGATTTTATAGCTCATGGTAACAAAATGAATAGAATGGTAGATAGTAAAATATTTAAAGAGGAAGTAAACCCTGATGGGTTTTACTTCCTCTTTTGCTACCTGTATAGCCTGCAAATGAAAAGCATAACGGGCTAGTATGCATCGCATACTAGCCCATTATGTACCACTTACCTGCAAAAGAATCCAGCGGAGTCCCCTTTGTGGGCAGCGTCCATCTTCTTGCCCTCTTCCTTCAGGGCCGCAGACTCCGGCTCTGTGATTTGCCGGAGCCGCGTGACGTCACTCCCGCGCATGCGCACGGGAGCTGCAACCTGCGGCATATGCTAGGGGAGAAACAGCCTTTAGTTTTGTTTCTTCCCTGCGCATGCGCCGTAGCAATTTCCGGCGGACTACAAGTGAAATATCTCCTAAACGGCGCAAGTTTACAACCACTTTAATAATGCATAGATACATGTTTACATACATTCAATTTCATATACATATAAATGCACACTTCCATAGTGCCAATTTCTGAAACAGTAATATCTGGTAATAACATATTTATTATAAACATTAATCACATGATAAGATTAAGGAATCCACCAACATTCATGATTGGATATACACATATCTATTTATTTGTTTTGTTATTTTTATTTAATGTTGATAGGGCCTTTTTTAAGTTTGGGGTGCTCAAAGCATTCACCTGTTACTGAACATCTGTTTTTAGAGCTGCCTTTTCTTTGCAACATATCACTGGATATTTTGAAAGAAAACAAAGTGCAAGAACATTGTATACCTAAACCACTTCACATTATATACATCAACTTTTCTCCTATCCTCATATATAAAATAAAAGTTAGAAATATGCCGCTTAGGCCTATTATCCCTGATTAAACTGTCTTGCTGCTGGCCAGTTTTACACTGCAGTATCCTCTGTAGTATCTTAGTTCTTGTAGTAAAGCCACAGCCTGTGTTTTTTGTCTTTAGAAATTTTGGGCTGAGCTTTGTTCTTTAAAATTGTCCTGTTGTTGACCAACTGTACATTGCTGTATCATCTGTGGTCTCCTAATTCCTAATGATTTTTGCTTGATGCTTATTATAAATTGGGCAGCAGCAGGATTGGTATGCATCAGTGAGAACAGGGACAGTCTCAGTGAACTACTGGTAGATTTTTATGTGGCAGTCAAAGTGGGCCTTTTATCATTTGTTGAAAAAGCATGTGTTGCTAATAAAACTACCTGATTTTTTTTTTCACACTTAAAAGAATCAGAATGTTGTTATTGTATGTACTGTAAGCTAAGCTAATCATAAAAAGTCAATTTCATAGCCAAATATGTGCTGCCGGTTGTTGCCTTTATGAGGGGTTTATGAGTAATCTCCATTAGCAACTGGGAATATTTGTATATAGATGTATATATAATATGATTTTAGCGTGTAGTATTTTTCTCTGTTAAGGGTTAAACTTGGCTGGAGGACTTTGTCCGTGGGAATATCTAATCCAATTAACAGTTCCTTTTGTGTCTAGGTATGCTAAGTGTGGGGTGGGACGATGCCCTGTCTTCTACCTAAATATTCAAAGGCCCAGGCCCTGTGTGTAGTCGGGACGACAGCGAATTCATTAGCTGATAAAGGCTTTTGTACTCTTCTGTGCTAATCAACTATTTATCCATCTCAAAAGGTGTCTTATGTGCTTAGCATATTTCTTTTGACTTGTTCAGGATAACCCAGCTATGATTGCGCATAGTTAAGTGCCCCATTCACGAAAAGACCTTCTCTTTAATTAAGTTCCCTTCAAACTAATTAACGCTAGCTTGTTAATGTGCTATTGATGGGAAATTAAGTTATAAGGAAATTGACCAATCAGGGAAGAGATACGCCCGGAGGGAGGAGAGGGCTAACCAATCAGGGTGGCCCTGTGCAAGTCAATGAGAGATGGCACTTTATTAGCAAGACACACACAATGATAGGCAGATGAACACTGACCATGGGCCCTGGAATCATAAGATAGGTAATTTATCAGATCATCTCCCAGCACTTATAGGTATACCTACTATAATTAATGTCTGTTTGCTATAAATATTTTCTATGTAATCTTGTGTTTTAACCTAACCTTTACTCCCTTGCTTAAAACTATAAATTGTATTTTCTATGTAATCTTGTGTTTTAACCTAACCTTTACTCCCTTGCTTAAAACTATAAATTGTATTTTCTGTGTGTTACCTAGACCTGTTCAACTTTACTCTAATAAATGGTATTATGTTTCAAGCTTCCAAATCTTCTCAATAGAACATTTAACCCATATCATATTTTGTGATTAATAAATCAGAAATAGAGATATTACAGGTTTACACGGTGTATGCTGATGCTAACACTGTCTCTAAAAAGCTGCTTGACCCTCTACCCGCTATATAGTGTTTTTTACAGTAGTTTGCCTATTAGCCCTAAACATCGCCAGAATCTATAGACAAAAAAACGGCGCTGGGAAAAACGTGTACAATGTGAACGTGAAAAAGAAACAAAAGATGTGCAGCTGCTGGTACAAAAAGTGCTAAAACTTTCAAATATGCTTAAACCAATAAAACAGCGCTGGCAAACAAAATTGTGATCAAATAATAAAAAATTCCCACAAAATTGACTTGCATCAAAAATTGTGTATGATGAAACTATTATATATGTGACCAAAATAATAAGATGAGTGACATAATAAAAAATGACCATAAAACTAATTCCATGTGTATCAAATTAGTGATAAACCACAAACAAATATGTGATGAGAAATAAAAAAATGTGAATGTGTCCAGTAATTAACCCAAAAAACCAAGACCAAAGTACATATGAGCTCCTCCTTGGAATGGACTCACCGGACCAGTAGACAAACAGCAAAGCAGAGGGCAGATATGCAGACAAGCTGTGATACGGCAAGAAGGCATAAAAAGCAAAGCTGGAGAAAAAACAGGCCAGAGGATCCAGGGAGCGATGTATGCACACAGGGCACAGTAATTTTCTTGGGGGTGTTGGACCGGTAAAAGAAGAGAGCAAATTGTAAATGCTGTAGCAGGATATTAAAATGCGCACTCTGCGCTACTTACAGGATGCAAAGGGGAAGGCAAACTTCTCAGGCAAACTTCTCAGATACTTCCGTGGTTGCAGCTGATCCAGCGTGCGCTCCACGGGAACAGGAAGTGGCGTCAATGGTTCTTTGGCCGAAAATTACGTCGATGCGTTTCGCCCCTCCTCCAGGGCGTCATCAAAATGTCTTTTGATGACGCCCTGGAGGAGGGGCGAAACGCGTCAACGTAATTTCCGGCCAAAGAACCCCAAGTTAACCCCATGTGCAGTCTAGCTGGCAGTTCTCCCTTATGCCACTAGTTGTTATTGGCACCTCTACAACTAGTAGGATTTACTGTAAGTCTGCATTATCAATATACAGTATCTCACAAAAGTGAGTACACCCCTCATATTTTTGTAAATATTTTATTATATCTTTTCATGTGACAACACTGAGGACAATACACTTTGCTACAATGTAAAGTAGTGAGTGTACAGCTTGTATAACATTGTAAATTTGCTGCCCCCTCAAAATAACTCAACACACAGCCATTAATGTCTAAACCAAGACATTTTCGAAGTGTTCGAGCTGGCAACAAAAGTGAATACACCCCTAAGTGAAAATGTCCAAATTGGGTCCAATTAGCCATTTTCCCTCCCTTGTGTTATGTCACTCGTTAGTGTTACAAGGTCTCAGGTGTGAATATGGAGCAGGTGGGTTACATTTGGTGTTATCGCTCTCACTCTCTCATACTGGTCACTGGAAGGTCAACATGGCACCTCATGGCAAAGAACTCTCTGAGAATATGAAAAAAACAATTGTTGCTCTACATAAAGATGGCCTAGGCTATAAGAAGATTGCCAAGACCCTGAAACTGAGCTGCAGCACGGTGGCCAAGACCATACAGTGGTTTAACAGGACAGGTTCCACTCAGAACAGGCCTCACCATGGTTGACCAAAGAAGTTGAGTGCACATGCTCAGCCTCATATTCAGAGGTTGTCTTTGGGAAATAGACGTATGAGTGCTGCCAGCATTGTTGCAGAGGTTAAAGGGGTGGGGGGGGGTCAGCCTGTCAGTGCTCAGACCATATACCACACACTGCATCAAATTGGTCTGCATGGCTGTCATCCCAGAAGGAAGCCTCTTCTAAAGATGATGCACAAGAAATCCCGCAAACAGTTTGCTGAAGACAAGCAGACTAAGGACATAGATTACTGGAACTATGTCCTATGGTCTAATGAGACCAAGATAAAAAAATTTGGTTCAGATGGTGTCAAGCGTGTGTGGCGGCAACCAGGTAAGGAGTACAAAGACAACTGTGTCTTGCCTACAGTCAAGGATGGTGGTGGGAGTGTCATGGTCTAGGGTGCATGAGTGCTGCCAGCCTGAGGAGCTACAGTTAATTTAGGGAACCATGAATGCCAACATGTACTGTGACATACTGAAGCAGGGCAGGAATTTCAACATGATAACGACCCCAAACACAACTCCAAGATGACCACTGCTTTGCAAAAGAAGCTGAGGGTGAAGGTGATGGACTGGCCAAGCATGTCTCCAGACCTAAACCCTATTGAGCATCTGTGGGGCCTCCTCAAACACAAGGTGGAAGAGCGCAAGGTCTCTAACATCCACCAGCTCCGTGATGTCGTCATGGAGGAGTGGAAGAGGACTCCAATGGCAACCTGTGAAGCTCTGGTGAACTCCAGGCCCAAGAGGGTTAAGTCAGTGCTGGAAAATAATGGTGACCACACAAAATATTGACACTTTGGGCCCAATTTGGACATTTTTACATAGGGGTGTACTCACTTTTGTTGCCAGCGGTTTAGACATTAATGGCTGTGTGTTGAGTTATTTTGAGGGGACAGCAAATTTACACTGTTATACAAGCTGTACACTCACTACTTTACATTGTAGCAAAGTGTCATTTCTTCAGTGTTGTCACATGAAAAGGTATAATAAAATATTTACAAAAATGTGAGGGGTGTACTCACTTATGCGCGATACTGTATATAGATATATAGCTATATATATACAATGCTGTGAAAAAGTATTTGGCCCCTTTCTGATTTTTTTTTTTTTTTTTTTATATATTTGTCACACCTAAATGACTCATTAAAGTTCATCAAACAAATTTTATTATTACACAAAGATAACCGGAGTAAATACAAAAATTCAGTTTTTAAATGATGGTTTCATTTTTTAAGGTAAAAAAGCTGTCCAAACCTGCCTGGCTTCATGTGAAAAAGTAATTGCCCCCCAAACCTAATAACTGGTTGTGCCACCCTTGGTGGCAACAACTGCAATCAAGCGTTTGTGATAACTGGCAATGAGTTTTTTACATTGCTGTGAAACAATTTTGGACCACTCTTCTTTGCATTCTTTGCAATTTTTGTCTGATCAGTCCACATAATATTAGTCTAAAAGTCTTGGGGCTAAATAAGATGTTTTTTGGTAAATGTGAGATGAGTCTTTGTGTTCTTTTTGGGCAGCATTGGCTTTTGCCTTGGAACTCTCCCATGGATGCCATTTTTGCCCAGTCTCTTTCTTATTGTTGAATCATGAACACTGATCTTACTTGAGGCAAGTGAGGCCTGCAGTTCTTTAGATGTTGTTCTGGGTTCTTTTATGACCTCCTGGATGAGTCATCGTCATGCTTTTGGAGTTATTTTTGTACCACTGTTCCAAGTTATATCCATTTGTGGATAATGGCTCTCCCCATGGTACACTGGAGTTCCAAAGCCTTAGAAATGGCTTTGAAACCCTTGCTAGATTGATACATGTACTGTGTTTCTAATCAGTTCTTTCTGTTAGTGTGCTTCACTTTGTCAGACAGCTTCTATTTATGTGATTTCTTAAATTCAACAGGTCTGGCAGTAATCAGGCCTTGGTGTGGAATGTGAAATTTAACTCAGCTTTCCAAAAAGTTGTGGTTAATCACAGTTCATTCATGATTTAGCATGGGAGGGGGAACTTACTTTTTCACATAGGGCCATGCAGGTTTGAACAGCTTTTTTCCCTTAATAAATGAAATAATTTAAAAACTGCATCTTGGATTTACTCAGGTTATCTTTGTGTAATATAAAAATTTGTTTGATGATCTGAATCATTTAAGTGTGAGAAATATGCAAAAAAATAAAAAGTCAGGAAGTGGGCAAATACTTTTTCACAGCACTGTATATCTTTTCAGACAACCATCAGGAGTGTCCTGTGCCAGTGGTGCATGCTGGGGAAGGGTAAAATGTTTGGGATGAACTTCTGCAAGCTCTTTCCCATCAGACTTGGGCCTGTGGAGTGTGCATGCTGCAGAAATGCTCATCCAGACCTGTCTGCCTGAAGAGGCCTGTAAGGAACTGGATCCTGGGTTTCCCTTCCTGGGGAAGCCTGCATATGAAGGGATTCTAAAGCTACTTCTGAATGAGAGTGCCAGGTAATGCTGGTTGACTCTCCTGGAAACGTGCTATAGGACAGGAGTCCAAGATTAAAGCTGGTATTTTTCAATGTGAAAAACCTCTGTGCCATTATTTATTCCACATACCGACCGCCGCATGCCGATTTATATTGGCAGAATGGCACGAGCAGGCAAAAGGGCGTACCCGTACGTCCCTTTGAAATCCCTGCCTAGCTTACGCGCATGCCGCGGGTGGGGCTTGCACGCCCCTGCAGCTGGAGCGTGCTTGCAGCTCCCGCAAACTCGATGTTTGCCGGAGGCCCGCAGTTGCGGGGAGGAGAGGCAGAATGGGGGGATGCCTATGTAAACAATGCATTTACCTGTTCTACCTAGCAACATGACAGGGATCTACTGCTCCCTGTCACTGAGAGCAGTGTTCTCTGTCATGTTGTTGTGAGCCCATCCCCCCTACAATTAGAACACATCTAGGGAACACACTTAACCCCTTGATCGCCCCCCTAATGTTTAACCCCATCCCTGTCAGTGACATTTATACAGTAATCAGTGGCTATTTTTAGCTCAGATCGCTGTATAAATGTCAATGGTCCCAACATAGTGTCAAAAGTGTTCGATCTGTCCGCTGCAATCTCGCAGTCATGATAAAAATCATAGATCGCTGCCATTACTAGTAATAAAAATATAATAATAATAAAAATGCCATAAATCTATCCCCTATTTTGTAGACACTATAACTTTTGGGTAAACCAATCAGTATACACTTATTGCGATTTTTTTTCACCAAAAATTTGTAGAAGAATACATATTGACCTAAACTGTGGAAGAAATTCGTTTTTATAGATTTTTGGGAGATATTTATTATAGCAAAAAGTAAAAAATATTGTCGCTCTTTTTTTTTGTTTATAGCGCAAAAAATTTAAACCGCAGAGGTGATCAAATATGAAAAAAAAGGACGTCAATTTTGTTTGGGTACAACGTCACATGACCGTGCAATTGTCAGCTAAAGCAACGCAGTGCTGAATCGCAAAAAATGCTCTGTTCAGGAAGGGGGTAAATCCTTCCAGGGCTGAAGTGGGTAAAATAAAAATAACCTTTCCTTTTCACATAGCTGCCCACACCCAAATATATGTTTTTCATGTTTACATATACAAATCAAATATAAAATGGTGTAGCACTTTAATACATATACAATATATTACACTTTTCAATAATACAACAGAAATCATGCCAATCAATCACAACAGAAATCAAATCAGTGAAAAACATGCGAAACATAAAAAAAATTCCCAAGTGCACAAGTCCTCAGTCTCTATACTTCTTCTTTTAAAACACAAAAGATGTGCACTTAAAGTGTTACTAAACCAAGTAATATGAAAATAGTTTACCCCCCCCCCCCCCCACAGTGCCCACAGCTTATAAATCTTCTATTTACATTAAAATACTGCCACCATATACCTTTTTGATGATCTGTATACCACGGTTACAGTTTCTCCAGTGCTGAGAGTTCAGGAAGGAGGAGATTTTCACTACAGCCTGTATACATACCCACATGTGTGATGTCAATATCATGTGACCTGGCTAGCTCTGAGAACAAGAAACTGTTCTCTAGAGCACAAAAGTCACAACTGAGCATGTGCAGGTTGGCTATGTGTTGCTATGCCTGTGTTAGCTGGCCTTCCCCAGATAGACAGTGCAGGAGGGAAGGATCTATGCATACAGGATAAAGCAGCCTTTTTACACAATGCAGAGGATTAACCCCTTAAGTTCCACAGTGAGTATAACAAGCATGTTATTCTGCATATACAGACTGATTTTACTGTTGTGGGTTTAGTAACACTTTAAAGTCTCATGAAAACCACTTTTCTCCTCCTTTTATACACCTGTGTGCACTTCCACCACCAGATGATCGCTCACCTTCAGGATATAACCCACATACTGTATACTGTACATGCAAAGTCAAAAAAGCTTGTGTCTCCTTTAAAGCTAATCCTTAGTTTTTCAATGGGATATGCCCCTTGATAGCTGCTCCCACACATATCATGAAAATAAGACAATCCATAGTGCTTCACCTTTTTTATATATCCTTTTATTCACACTATTCAAATACAATGGGCTCACATTTACATAGGGTTTACAGCATACCCACTTATCATAGCAAATGGGAACAAATACCGCTGGTTAATAGCCCTGGCTAGCTGCATAGATACTTCACTTCCTGTGTCTCCTCTGTGCACAATGACATCATCCAAAGGCCCCCGCCCCTACATTTTTCATCACAGGGGCATGTGACTTCATCAGGGGACTCAGAAGAGCAATGTCTCTGTGACTCAGTAAGGACACTAGACCACAGTACAGCACCATCTCTATAAGGCTCTGTTGCCATATATGCTAGATAGTGACCACTAATTCACTAAACGGCACAGTACATAAACAGTTGCATGTGCCTAGCCTCTGAGACAGCATCTCTCACAAAGAAGTCCAGGGTAGGACAGGGTACACAGATTAACAGCTGGAATGATTCATGGGCTGGCTTTACAGGTGAATGGTCACTGAAGGAGTCCCTGGGTTGGTAATACAGGCAGGCAGCTGGAGACACAGAACCCCTCCACTTGAAGTGCAGTACTTTGGTAGCAAATGGAGCAGTGCTCCCTTCAGTGACTGGGTCTTTCATAGAAGCTACAAGTTTTTGGGTTCCAGCCCAGCTGGCTCGCACACTGGAACCAATAGTAAAAAAACATACACCTGGCTGCAGATCATATGTCCAGCCACCTCTGTCTCATCAGGTGCAGTCTCTCAGAGCTACAGAAAGTGGGAAACAGGGAAATGTATATTCCTTGCGCATGTCCAGCCCATAGGTTGTGGGAATCAAGGGGATTGTGAGAATTCAAGGGATTGTGGGAAATGAGTTAAAGGATACTGAAACTACACTTGAGCTCGACGAGTCAATGTACCTCAACTGCTAAAGCTATATGTTTTTTAAATACTGGCACTTGCACTGGAGTCTTCTTTGGAAAGACATGCCAAGTTGACAATCATTGACTTTTGATGCCGTATTGATATTGCTATTAATTTTCAATACAGTCTTTTAACTATGTCATTTCAGTCATAGGTTTTAAGTGGTTTTAATATGCCAGCGAAAACTGTCCTAGAGTTTGCACCTATAAATCTTTATATAGCAATAACTGGACTTTCTCTGGATTCACTTTTTGTTAGGAAACAGCCAGTCTGGAACACTGTGTTTCCTTGTTAGCCCCTGCCAGCTTTCTTCTTTAGCCATCTTATAACATAATACTGACTCCCTTGATGAGCAATACATAGTATTTCAGCACAGTGCTTTTTATCCATTCTGCAAATGGCTCCAATTCTCTTTTACAAGATGTATTAGTCATTCAGCATCAGTCTTCTCTTATGTTTCACACAAGCTTTCTCTATAAAGAAATATTATCTTACCAAAACCAAATATTAGGATTGTTCTCTCATGAATAGCACCAGTGATATCATCCCTCTGGCTTTTAGCATTCTTAGTGTCAAAAGCTGGAGTCTTTACCCACTAGGGGCAGACTGGCTAATCAGAAGTTATATCAACTGGCCATGGAGGAAACACAGAGAACTGCTAGGAGTCTGCAAGAAGCAGATACCCATTGTCACTGGAGGTCAAGCCCATTATGTCTGCATGTACAGTGAAGGTGAAAGCTCTTAGAAGGGTCTAGGAGAAGGAAGCCAGCTTGTCCTCACCAGAGCTCCTAAAGGTGAAGGTGGGTTTTGCTGCTGACGATTCTAAGGTTGTGGCCCTCTAACTCACCCGAGTAGGCAACTACTGGGAACTCAGAACAGGTAAGCAAGAAGAGTCATTACATCACCGAGGGATTGGATCACAAGTCAGTAGGTAACACAGTCAAGACTGGTAGGAGTGCATGGAAACACACATGGGCACAGAGAAGTAAACAGACTAGTAGTGGCAAGTGCTCATTAGAGACCTGCATACCAGAAAATTTTGTTTTTGTTTCATTTTGGATGCATTCGTTGCGTTGATATTTTGTTTCTTCGTATTTGTTGCGTTGGTTGGATTAGTTTCCTTTCTTTGGAATTTGTTTTGTTTATATTCCCTATACAGGGTGGATTTGATAAGTTTTGATACGTTTTCAAAATTCTTTATTGTATTTTCTAGATGGGAGCAAATTCATTGTGAATAATAGCTGGTTGTTAAGGAGCAGGCGACCGCTGTGTCCCTAACAACCATGACTCATCAAGTGCTGGTTGAAAAAAAGCAGCGAGATGGTCCCCTGGCAATACATATCAGGCCATTCGAATCTTCAAAAATGAAATTTTCATCTGACAAATGAATCAAAACGAAACAAATTGCACATTTCTAGTGCTCATAATAAACCACTGAATTTAACTGGTGCTGGCCAAGACCCTACGAGACTGAACTTGGCAGTAAGAATAACGTTTTTGTTTATAGAAAGGAGGGAAAGACCCCTCTACTCTTCCTCATTCTACTGCATTTCCTGAACAATGAGGATCTAGATGACAATTTCTGAAAACATTGAGAAGCCAGATGACATTGTTTGTGCTATCCAGTTCCTCATTGCTTTCACTAATGGAATTATGTGACAAGAACAGCCCAATCACAATACTATATACTAGCAAGATTAAAAACAGCACTTCTCTTTGTTTACAGACCTAGTTTTACTATAAAAGCAAAAAACGGAACTTTACACAGTAGCTGCATGTTAGGCAGGCACATCAAAACAAATACCCTCCAATGTGTTTTCTTGCTCCATAACCAACTTTGAATACAAGTCTGTGACCTAGGAAATGTGTGTGTGCCACTCAGGCTCGGTAGTAAAGGGGTATGTAATAAGTGCTTCCACAGCTGCTGCTAGAGTGCTGACAGGGGATGGAACCCGTTCTGGTTCCTATGAGGCTTCAAAGAACAATGGAGTGGCCCCTAAAAGGTGTCCTGAAGTGGTGAGTAGAGTGGCAACCTCAGCCTGGACTTCAAACAGGCCATGCTCCAATGCGTTTCACTTTGCCCCCCAGAGCTTAGTCATGGGGATAGGGAGCTCATGTGTGTGGGGGGAATTTAAGCATCATTGGTGGTCACTCATTGGATGTGAAGAGGTATCAGATGTACAGTATGTGATTAATTGTAATAGGTGTTGTGTTTAGAAGTGAATTTTATCAATATAATGAGTCTATGATGCTACTCTCTACAAACACTATAATGCATATGTAGCACCCTGATGTTTAGGCAGGGTTGCTATTAAATGTATTTGCCAAGCGATAGTTGCCTTGACCAATTGTTAGGAGGTCAATTGATTTTGCCCTAATTCTGGAATTGCTAAACTTCCCTCTTCTGTCGCTAGATGGCCGGGTATCTGGTGATATTAGACACGATAAGGGCATTGCAAGGACAGATTAGGAATAAATGGGGTACCTTAGCCAATGGGCAGGGATTTTATTGGGTCCCTTGGCCTGCTGGGAGAACTTATTTATTTGAGTGGAGTCTGCTGATCGGGGTTCGGTGCCACCTGGACGGCTGTCTGGGTGGACGTGTGTTGTATTGCCCCTGCTAGGCCAGAAACCTAAGTCATATCCCGGGGACATCTGGCTTCTAGGCTGTCTGAGGGCCTATCCAGAAGCAGGAAAGCAGCATAGGGTTGGGACTGCGGACTTGTAGTCCAACCAGAAGTAACAGTTCCACCGGCCGGGGAACCAATCGTGGTCGGAGGTAGAAGGCCACTAAGGGACCATCCACCTTGCTACTGGAGACCATTGTGAGTTAGCTGAAGCCAGAACCAGTGCAGGCTTCTCGCCATCTGGGGAAGGTGAAGAAGTGGGAAAGCTTTAGCAAGTGCCAAGTCAGGGACCCAGCGGGACAGCAGAGGTGACGCTTGTGGAGTGTCAAGCCAGGTGTCAGCAGGAGTAAGGCTTGAAGAGTATCTGTGAGTGCCAAGCAAGAGACCCAGCAGTGAAGCAGGGGTGACGCTTGAGGAAGATACTGAGTGCTACAGTGAACAAGCTCAGGGGATCCAGTGGCTAGTGGATCTGAAATCTAGTGAGAGAGACTGGGAGCTCGTTGAGTGAAGACCCACAGTGAGTGAGTGTGGGGTAAAGAGAAATGTTCACGTAGCAGATAGTTGAATACTTTTATCGTTAGTAACATCTACAAGATTGTTGCCATAGGAGACAGCGGTCCTACCTATACAGCAGTAGTGTCCGGCTGGAGGCCTTCACCTGTATAGCTGTCTACCTATAGAAGTCTCGGAGTCTGCTAATTATCTTTTTATCTACCTAAGGGTGTCCTGGCCCTAACCCTCTCTCCCACAGTTCTGTTTAAGAGACAATAAATCTCTTTGCATTAGAAGTTGTCTGGCGCCCACCTGTTCATCTTGCATTACACCCGCCATGCCTTGTAACCCACCCTACACTGAAGGAGGGGGGGGGGGGCTTCACAAGAGAACCAGTAAACATATACACAGTATACGTGTATGTGACCCTGATCTGCCTCTTGGGAGACATTCCCAGGATGTTCACACAATTTCCCCAAAGTAAGGTTTTTGGTTCTGGATCACATACATCCGAACACCAGAGGGGGGGGACTGGGACAAAACCCTTCTACAACATGAAACCAGATGGATTGTGCCATTAAAGGCCATGTATCCTCCAGGCCTAAATGATTGTATTAGTTATAAACCATTTTTGGAGGGTTTCTCATCAGGAACCTGGGAAGGTCATGGCTAATGATTTCTGGCCGTACACACACATCTCCTAGTATCATCCTCCGTTTCTCTGTGCCTGCCTTGTGCCCTAAACCTTGGGGGGTGTGTTTTCATTGCACATATCCACATTAAAGCAGCCCGTCACATATGTTTTCCTATCATTATCATGAATATCACTTTATCTCTTTTGTTTTCTCTGTGTTCTATGCCATTATGTGATTTTTTTGTTTTCATTATATTTGTTATGCTTTTCTGACTATGGCATATATGGCTAAAATATTTTCTCTCTCCCCAGATATCCAATGATAAAAAGCTGACCATAAGGTCGGTTTCTACAACCCTATGTCCATCCACAACACCACTGGAGCATATACTGAGATGTTTTGGTTCTGTTGGATGGAGGGACGTGCACCTCCCTCTCTGCTGCAACCAGATTACATAGATATATGTCCCTTTAACTCATAGTTGGGACTCGCTCTCTCTCTTTCTTTTGCATACATCAGACGCCTCAGACGACGTCCAATGACGAAACGCGTAAGGCGACACTATCGTGGTACGCAATACGTCACTTCCGGCGCAGCCTTCGTTTCCGGTTTCGGCATTCTCACGGCCGTGGAACGCACGCCGAATACCCGGAAAAGCTGAAGCACACTCGCCGGCTTTGCCATTTTTATTAAATAACATTTTAATCTGAACATCCGCATAGGGCTTACTAGCCCTGATATACATTTTTTAGTCATACCACTTGGTGGGTGACTATTTGCTTTTTCCGAATAAAATTTCATTACTTTTAAATTATACGGAGTCACACTATGTGTCCATCCCTTCCCCACACTCTCTTTATCTGAGCGCACCGGACGGCAGAACTCAGAGGACCCAGCTGGCACGGACCCCCCAGAGAAGGACATCACTGACCTGGACGAGGAAGACCCGAGAGGAACACCACTTATATGCCCATTACCCCTGCAGGGGTTGGGCACTCTGGTTAGTGCATTTTCATTAGGGGTACGGACGGAAGAAGGGGAGTGAAGGATCCCCACAGCTGCTTATCCACATTTATATTGTTTTTCAACACACTGCCAATATCCACCGTGTGATCACATCAAGAGAACACAGAACGTATTCACCTATCGACTTTTTACTTACATTTTTTGCACACAGTATATGGACTTATTACCGCTGATTTTCGATTGCGGACTACAGTGATTGCGGAATCAGGACATATGTTATTAATTTTCATTCACTGATACCTATCAGCCCAACCATATCACTTGAATATACTGAATTTTTTTTTTTTTTTTTTTTTGGCACTTATATATAGTATATAGTGTTCATACTCACATATCTATATATTATCAGTTATCCTGTATTTTATACATTTTATACACTTGTTTATATCAATGTGTTTGTATTAATTTAAGTTAATATAAAACCTGCATATCAGTCAATATTCATGTTACATTGAGGTGTATATATATTTTTGCACGTGCACTTTACTTATTTACTATACCTTCCATCTCCTGAATGCTATTTATTTATTTATACTGCTCTTGGTTTCACCCATCATTATCCACGCCCATTGCAAAATACTTGTGTGTTTGCACACTTTCCCACTGGTGGGGCCTTATTTTACATTGATTTAATATTGTTGATGATCATACTATCCCACCTCTCCCTAGGATTTATTGAGTCATTATAATCCACAGTCTCCCATTACTAATCTAATACCCCTTATATACCTTTACACTCTGAACAGCGCCAATACCCCTATCCCACAATTTCATTCATCCATACTACATCTAGGTGTAGTATATTGAGGGGGGCAGCAGTTCCTAACACCCTAAGCGCGGGTATTTTTATCTTTGTTTTGCATACATACAGTGGTGTGAAAAAGTGTTTGCCCCCTTCCTCATTTCCTGTTCCTTTGCATGTTTGTCACACTTAAGTGTTTCGGAACATCAAACCAATTTAAACAATAGTCAAGGACAACACAAGTAAACACAAAATGCAATTTGTAAATGAAGGTGTTTATTATTAAAGGTGAAAAAAAATCCAAACCATCATGGCCCTGTGTGAAAAAGTGATTGCCCCCTAAACCTAATAACTGGTTGGGCCACCCTTAGCAGCAACAACTGCAACCAAGCGTTTGCGATAACGTGCAATGAGGCTTTTACAGCGTCCTGGAGGAATTTTGGCCCACTCATCTTTGCAGAATTGTCCTAATTCAGTTACATTAGAGGGTTTTCGAGCATGAACGGCCTTTTTAAGGTCATACCACAACATCTCAATAGGATTCAGGTCAGGACTTTGGCTAGGCCACTCCAAAGTCTTCATTTTGTTTTTCTTCAGCCATTCGGTGGTGGACTTGCTGGTGTGTTTAGGATCATTGTCCTGCTGCAGAACCCAAGTTCGTTTTAGCTTGAGTACACGAACAGATGGTCGGACATTCTCCTTCAGGATCTCTTGGTAGACAGCAGAATTCATAGTTCCTTTTATCACGGCAAGTCTTCCAGGTCCTGAAGCAGCAAAACAGCCCCAGACCATCACACTACCACCACCATATTTTACTGTTGGTATAATGTTCTTTTTCTGAAATGCAGTGTTCCTTCTATGCCAGATATACTTGGACACACACCTTCCAAAGAGTTCCACTTTTGTCTCATCGGTCCACAGAATGTTGTCCCAAAAGTCTTGGGGATCATCAAGATGTGTTGTGGAGAAATTGAGACGAGCTTTGATGTTCTTTTTGCTCAGCAGTGGTTTTCTCCTTGGAACTCTGCCATGCAGGCCATTTTTGCCCAGTCTTTTCCTGACCTTAACTGAGGCAAGTGAGGCCTGCAGTTCCTTGGACGTTGTTGTGGGGTCTTTTGTGACCTCTTGGATGAGTCGTCGCTGCGCTCTTGGGGTAATTTTGGGCGGCCGGCCACTCCTGGGAAGGTTCACTACTGTTCCGTGTCTTCGCCATTTGTGGATAATGGCTCTCACTGTGGTTCGCTGGATTCCCAAAGCTTTGGAAATGGCTTTATAACCCTTTCCAGACTGATAGATCTCAATTACTTTCTTTCTCAATTGTTCCTGAATTTCTTTGGGTCTCGGCATGATGTGTAGCTTTTAAGGATCTTCTGGTGGACCTTACTGTGTCAAGCAGCTCCTATTTAAGTGATGCCTTGATTGTGAACAGGTGTGGCAATAATCAGGCCTGGGTGTGGCTAGAGAAATTGAACTCAGGTGTGGACAACCACAGTTATAGTATGTTTTAACAAGGGGGGCAATCACTTTTTCACACAGGGCCATGATGGTTTGGATTTTTTTTCACCTTTAATAATAAACAACTTCATTTACAAATTGCATTTTGTGTTTACTTGTGTTGTCCTTGACTATTGTTTAAATTGGTTTGATGTTCCGAAACACTTAAGTGTGACAAACATGCAAAGGAACAGGAAATGAGGAAGGGGGCAAACACTTTTTCACACCACTGTATGCTTCTGTCACTAATAGGGTTATCTTGGTGGAAGTTTTCTGGGTTATTCCTTGCTTATTATTAACACAAAGATTTCCCTTACTAACTCTCCTCTCTCCCCTCTGCCCGCATGTGGGCTGTAAATATCTGTGAATCATTTATGTGGCCTTGAGGGGTGTTGGGCGGCGGACCATTTGATATGGCCTTTGCTAGTGTTGGTTCTCCCTGTCTCTGAGCTCATTTGGATCTGCGCATGCGCGCCCATAGCTGGATGGGAGTCCTCCTCTCATGTAGGAAGGCCCGCATAGGGCCTTTGCGCATGTGCATGTACGGACACGGTCATATCACGCATTTACGTGATATGCGCATTGTGCGCATGCGCATTTGCATACGAATCTCCCCGCCCAGCGTCTCAGATGATCGCGCACGATACGACGTCACACGATGACGCCGTCCATAGTGCGCCCACATCTCCATTCTTCCCCCATATAAACGCCAGACACACACTCGCCATTTGGGCAGCAGACTGACACACAGACACCGGACATTTCTCCTATGTCTCCCCACATGGGACAGCCTTTATACATGGGTGAGTTACTTTTCAAATCTTCAGGGATATTCCCTGACCTAATACATGGCGCTCTCTTAACTCACCCGCCTCCTTTGATCTCTCCAGGCTTGTAGGATCCCTAAACGGGACCTCATTCCTCCTCTCCTGGATATTAATTCTTGGAAGTTGGTGGTGAACCCCATTCATGGGCTCACCTCGGATCATATTTTTCTATTATATAAAAGGCCCTTTGGGGTAAGATGCTATTTCCTTATTCACCTGTTTCTTTCTTGGTGTGGTGCCTAAATCTCTCACTACCCCTAACACCATATCTACTCTTTTTATATTATTCCGCCTTTTTTGTCTCACATATTATGTGGGGTTTTCTTTTACTATACTCCTGATGGTGGTTTGGGAGAGGATATGTACATAGAGGGGCTACAAACTTATACTCTCTATTCCACTGGCACTCTCTAAGAGGCTGCAGGCATTATTACATCTTGCACAATTTTCTTTTTTCTTCCCCCCTGGCCCCCCCCCCTTTTTGGGTTCTGTGTTCAATTCCTATTCTCTTTACTTGCTATACATGCTGGGACACCTGACTAACCCTATTTTTCCCCTCTAATACAAATTACAATAGGCTCCGCTGTGGACTTTCAAATATTCTATATAACGAATATCTAATTAGGATTTAATGCTGTGTTTGCTGCTACATCTGGGAGGTGTATTTCCCTCTCTCCTCGGAATTTCATTATTTAATGAACATCGGCTCCAATGTGGTACGTGGTAATGTATGCTCTCTATACAATGTACAACCCATCTACATATGATACATCTAGACTCTCAGATATTTGGTTTATATGTATGGGGCCCACTGGACAGTAGAGGGTCTACCCAATGTAGAGTATGATAATTACTTATATTCCCCTACATATAAGAAAAGGTATATTTTTATGGGATTGGAACAGGGGAAGAGAAGAAACAGAGAGGAATGAGGGGTTTCCCCCCCCCCTTTGTTTCCCCCTCTTCTATGCCACAAATATGCCTTTAAGCTTATGAACAATTATCACCTTTTAGGATTTTTGACTTTTTATTTATTTTTTATTATTTCTGACTTTCTGTCTTAGCTGCTTCCTTTAAACTTTTTTGTTGCATCCCGATGTATGCTCCCCCCTGATTTCTCTCTTTTGCATTTTAGAGCGATAGTTACATTTCAAACTCAATTACTCTCTTCTCCTGACGAAGGTTCCCACATTCGGGTAACTGGAAACGCGTCGAGTATCCGGGGGTCACATACCTCCATGAGAGCTTCAGTACCACATTTCTGATTTTTTTGTAAAGTGTTGTTATGTTTTTTGTTTGTAGAAATTAGTTTTTTTTGTAATGTCATGTATATTTTGCATTGTGTACCCTGTTATTGGATAATTGGGTGACTATTTTTAATACGTCAATAAAACTACTATTTTTCATATTACTTTGGTTAGTGTGGTGATCTATTTAAAGTCCCAACAATAGGGGGTTCTTTTTTGTCTACACTGAAGGATGTCAGCGCTCCCTAACCCTGGACGTAACTATTAGGCCTAAAGAGGTCCGGGACTTTGCTACACATAGTGTTGTGAGTGAAAGAAAGGGAAAGGTGTAGATGCTGATACTCTCTATAAAACCAATAAATCAAAAAACTTTATTAGTGTATGTGTTAATGAAAATGATGAAACATTTGTTTTTAAATTTTTTGTTTAAAATTGTGTATTTTGATTTCTCTTGGTTAACAATGTTTATTTTTATTTTTTTATTATTGTCTGCTATTGCATATAAAAAATATTTCCTAAGAAGTCCCTCTAGGGTGACACTCAAATTGACTAAGAACTGACTGTATATTCATCTAATACGTCAAAATGTATTAAATATGAATGTATAGATGTGTAAATATACAGACGTTTCAGATTGTATGTAGTTAGCAAAAGTAAGGCAGCATGTCGGTGTGTTAATGATTTTGGCACTATTGATGAGACGCTCATTCATAATAGTGGGTGATGTCCCACTAATGGTTTAAGCTTTTGGGAATCATTGTATCCATCCTAAAAATCCAATAAACTTCCCTTTTACAGAGAAGGGAAAAGTGATCACCGTCACGAATCGGTCAATAGATTTTTTTCAATTATTTGGACTTTAAAGTGGTTGTAAACCCTAGGGAAAAAAAAACCTGCAAGACAAAGGCATAATGAGCTAGTATGCATACTAGCTCATTATGAATTACTTAGCTGAGATTCGAAGCCCCTGCAGCCGTCCTCATACCCCGCTCCGGCGGCTGACATCGCTTCCGGAGTTATTTCTGGGTATCGCGGGCTCCGGTGCTGTGATTGGCCGGAGCCACAATGACGTCACTGCCACGCATGTGCGCGGGAGCCGCCGGTAATGGCACAGTCTAACTGAAGCAACGGCACGTACTGCTATTGCTTCAGTGCGCAAGTGCCAATGACGTCGGCACATGCAAATACAGGGGATATCTCCTAAACCGTTTAGGAGATATCCAGTGTAGCTACAGGTAAGCCTAATTATAGGCTTACCTGTAGCAAAAAGTGGTTGTAAAGGGTTTACAACCACTTTAAAGGTCTCTGTATTTTGTTGATGAAATCGTTTAAAGTGTTTGGCTATGTTTGTGTTGGTCCTGATGTCTGATAAATGGTCTGTCATTCTGTCACTGAGGCATCTGGTAGTTCTGCCTATGTATTTAATCTTACATGTAGTGCAGGTAATAATGTAAATAACAAACTTGGTATGACAATTAACCAACTGATTGAGTTGTTAGAGCATGAGATTATAGTGTGAGAATCTCCTAAGAGGTTACAAGTGAAACACTTAGTGGTGTTGCATCTGAACAATCCAATGGTATTCGACCAGGTCTAAGTGGTGGTAATGGAGGTATACATACTAGGAGAGATGATGTTGCCTATTGTTCATGATTTTCTTGCAATATATCTGATTCCATTGTTTAAAATGGTTTTGTAACTGTCATCACTATATGACATGGAAAGATGTCTTGTGATGATATTCTTTATTTCTGAGAATTGTGAACTATAATTGGTTAAAAACTCTAGTTGGTGTATACTCTGTTGGTGGTATACTCCCCACACGCATGAGTTCCCTATCCCCATGACTAAGCTCTGGGGGGCAGAGTGAAATGCGTTGGGGCGTGGCCTTGGTGGAGTCCAGGCTGAGGTTGCCACTCTACTCACCACTTCAAGACACCTAGATGTTCGACTTTTAGGGGCCACCCCATTTTTCTTTGAGTACAAGTCCACGGCTTCCATCATGCTTTCTTTACAAGAACATTTTGAACATGCATGGATACTGAGTGGAAATCACTGTAATTAAATTGATCTTATTATGTTAAAGAGGAACTTCAGTCCCCTCTTGGGTCCTGGCAGAGCCCTTTAGCACATCTACACATCCCCAGAAGATTTTCCCTGCATTTGCAAAGACAATAAAGGTTTGTAACTTCTAGAATTTCCATTTTTGCACATGTGTGAGGGAACCCCCATGCATGTGCAAATATTCAGGGAATCTTATACATGCATAGATGTGCTGCAGGCCTCACTCGGGAGCCGAAGCCCTGTGGTACATCTGTTCACATGCCGGGAAGGGGTTGGGAACAAACATCATTTCACCATCACATCTAAATTTTTTGATGTATTTTATATATGATTTGTACTGGTTGTTAGGAGCAGGCACCGGCATACAACCAGTGACTCATCCCTGTAGGGATGAATCACTGGTTGTTAAAGAGGGATTGCACCTAAAAAAAAAAAATTAAAAGCCAGCAGCTATAAATACTGCTGCTGACTTTTAATAAATGGACACTTACCTGTCCCAGGGTCCAGCGATGTCGGCAGCTGAAGCCGAGAAATCGCTCGGTTCTCGGCTGCTGCCGCCGCCATTCTCGTTGAGGGAATCAGGAAGTGAAGCATTGCGGCTTCACTTCCTGGTTCCCTACAGCACATGCGCGAGTCACGCAGTGCAATGGGAATCGTCCTCACAATGTCTAACACATGTGGTATCGCTATACCATAGTAGAATGTGTTTTGGGAAGTAATTCTCAGTATACCTATACTGTGTGTTAGAGATATCCCATTATTTGATAACTTTGTATAAAAGTTTTATTTAATTTTCTCTCTGTATTTTCCAAAAATGGGAGGCAAATAAAAAAACATCTTAAAGGGGGGCATGTCCTGCTGACACCGAGGATGGCTCCTTATACCGCACAGTGACAGGGAAAAGCAACTGGGGTACCTGTTATGTACACCTCACGAGTGCCCACATCGCATACACACCTGGCGGCATGCTTAAGAGGGAGTCCTTGAGGTCAGCACCACAAAAGCTGACAGATTTTTTTGCTCCGGCGAGATGGTGCTGATCTGGCCTTAAGCATCACAGATGATGAGGACTCCTCCTCAGAGACCGGCGGCTCCGCATCATCGGTATGTACCTCTATCTGCCGAGCCACACAGGGGGCCAGTGCACTATCCACCCCTGACAGCCCATCGACATGCAGCCCAGCTAAATTTAAAAAAGCCAAACAAGGGGGGCATGTCGACTGCTCAACGTTATGGCTGCATAGACTTGGAGCTCTGCTTAGGCATGGAGAAACATACCATCTACTGCCGCATCTAAACTCCCTGCGTGACCACACTGTGCCCTCCCAGCACACTTACCTGTCCAGGGAATGTTGGCACCCGAAGCCAATCTTTGGATCGACTCACAGGTGCTGCCGCTTCACTCCTGGTTCCCTACTGCGCATGCACAAGTCACGCTGCGTGTTCTGAATGGTCCTTGCTGTCTTCTGGGACCTGTGTGTCTCCCAGAAGACAGCAGGGGGGGTGGCCATTACGCAGTTTGCCGTATAATTTGCGTCACTCTTTCGCCGGAAGTGGGAACAAATACCTGGATTTGACAGGTATCTGCTCCCCCCTCCCCCCTGAAAGGTGCCAAATGTGACACTGGAGGGGGGGGGGGGAATCCAATCAGCGGAAGTTCCATTTCTGGGTGGAACTCAACTTAAGTAAGTATCAAGTGAAAATCGACTTTGTTGAAAAAAATACAGTTTTCTCAAGACATGTAGTATACAGTGTAAGAATTTTAGAAAACTCCATTGAAGATAATTACCTTGATCTGTTCTCTTAATATGCCCAGTCATTCTAATAACTTCCTTAGACTTCCTAAATCATTCTGCTAAATGGAAGGCACTGCCTGTTACAGTCTTGTAATCAGTCCAAAAGTTCCAAAAACACAGTCTGTATCTCAGCATCCCTCCAGACATGCTGGATCCTAACCAGAGGAAAGTTTACCAAACTAAAGACTTTGAATGGAGTTTCTGAATTTACTGTACACTCTTTGCAGGTTTCTGGGAAAAGTAATAAATCAATCACACACACACACACAGGAAATGAGACTCCTGGAGATATTCTGTATATAAGTATATAAACATTGTAGAGAACATCCACTGCGTTACCATAGTTGCCATTGTTCACTTCTACGTCAATTTGATGGCTTCATAAGTGGTAGAAACAATATGTGGGTAAGTAATTTTCCTAACAATGAATTACAAAATGACTTGTGTAGCAATCACACAGATTCTTTCTTTTTTTAATTAAAATGTATTATTTTCTTTAAAAATATTGACCAGCAATTACCAAATTCTGCTTGATATGCCAAATATGAGAAAGTTACAAAAAATACTCCTCTCACGTAAAAAATAGATATAGGCCCAGGATATTTCTTAATTTGTAAGATTTATGATTTTATGGTGCCGTTATGGAAGAAGGTCTAAAAAATAAATAAATAAATAACGATTAAAAATGAAGGACACAATAAGGAAAACATTTTTCAATGGTAAAACTGGTCAAAATAACCACAAAAACAAAAAGAGAGAGAGTAAATCTTCACGTTGGAGGCACAGACAGCAATACAAACCAACAAACACACCCCATTTCATCCTAAAGTTAGAGAAAAAAAATTGGCAAAAAGATATTTACATGATTTTACAGCCGATAAAAAAAACCCTACTTGTCACCAAAAAATCTAATTTATTAATATAGAAGGCTTTATACAGTAAATTAAGTTATTTAAAATTGTCTGAAGAGAAAAGCTGTTTGCATCTTGAGTAGGGATACCCAATCCAATCAAAAATTTCTAAGCTTTTGATTTAGACACACAATTTTTAACTACATGTCTTGTGAATTGCTAAATCATCATGTAGCACCCTCTAGTGCAGAATTTAGTTAGGGAAATTTAGCTGGCTTACAGTAGCTATGTGAGTCTGGGTAGCTGCTGTGGGTTCAGCTTAGGGTCAAGCTGGAAGGCTCTACAGACCGGGGCTCTATCACCTCCCACTGGTTTGGGAGGTCCATGGAAACTGCTAGAAACTAGTGGGCGGAGGTACAGATGCAAGGATCTGAATATTTATGGAAATTTAACAAATCCTAAGGCAGGAGGCCTGGCAAGGTGGTAAGATGGGCCCATAAATAATAAAGAGCCTGGCCAGTTGGAGTTGTTGTTGTCAGGGGGGGGGGGGGGGGGATGGAGTGCTGATGCTGGAGTCCTGAGGCTTGGGAGGGGACACTGGGACTGAGGGGTTTTGCCTACAGGCTGGAGCTGAGGAAGGAGAGGAAGCTGGATAGAATGATCTTCACCACCCTGTCTAGCATGGGAAGACCTGAACAGCAGTCTTATCCAAAGCAGCAGGATTCAATGGGCAGTGTGAGCACCTCTACCTGATCACCCCCAGGGCCAATAACAGAGAAGGCTGACAGGTGCAAAATGTAGCCAGGTTTTCAATGCAACAAGATTGGGTTGTTATTTTTCTGTAGAGGGGACATAGAGCTAGTGCAAGTTTGGGACGTTGAGTGTTTCACCAAGGGGACATAGAGCTCCTGAAAGAGGAACTTTGCTACTGATCCATTAGAGACTGACATTTGTCCAGAGAAAGTACAGTCCAGGATCTGCAATTCTTGTTGTACATAGAGTTTGTCCTCAAGCTGTTCTACCAAGTTCAAGTTGGGCATTCCATAATCCCTCATTCCTATCCAAGTTGATTTCCCTCAATAATACAACAAAAACAAGCCCATGGACTGATTAATGACTCTGCCTGGAAGTTGGAAAATGCGTGTAGTCTGCTTGTGCAGGAATAGGGGGGGAAAAAATTCAGTGGCTTTGTAGGGAGTAGCGCTACAATCACAATGAGGTTTCTGTTGATTTAAGAGGTTTTTTTTGCAAAATGAGCAGGAGAGCATGTGTATAGCAAACAGTCTACAGACTTAATAGTATATTAACTCCTTTAAGACCAGGCTTTTTCTGGCACTTTTTGTTTACTTATAGCCCCCAAGCATTATACACTTTACTTTTCTAGTGACCCTAGGGAATAAAATGGCGATCATGGCAATTTTTTATGTCACTGTATTTGCGCAGCAATTTCTCAAGTGAAATTTTTTGGGAAAAAATACACTTTAAAGAATAAAAAAAAGAAAAAACACAATATATACCACTGTTTTTTTTTTTTAGTAAAATATGAAAGAGGATGTTACACCGAGTAAATAGATACCTAACTTGTTGCACTTCAAAATTCCCCGTGCTTGTGGAATGGCGACAAACTATGGTACCTTTAACCGCTTGCCGACCGTCTCATGCAGATATACTGTGGCAGAATGGCACGTACAGGCAAACTAACGTACCTGTACGTTGTCCTTTAAGAAGCAGCCTGCGGGCGTGTCGCGGGCACGCACGCCGCGGCAACCTCCGTGAGTCGGGTCGCGGGTCCCATGGACTCGATGTCCGCAGGGATACCCACATTTGTCTCACGGAGCAGAAGAACCGGGAGATGCTACTGTAAACAAGCATCTCCCCGTTCTGCCTAGTGACAGTGTCACTGATCTCTGCTCCCTGTGATCGGGAGCGGTGATCTGTGACGTGCCACACGTTGCCACGCCCCTCCACAGTTAGAATCACTCCCCAGGACACACTTAACCCCTTAACAGCCCCTAGTGGTTAACTCCTTCACTGCCAGTGTAATTTACATAGGAATCAGTGCATTCGTATAGCACTGATTGCTGTATAACCACTTGCTTACTGGGCACTTAAACCCCCCTTCTATCCAGACCAATTTTCAGCTTTCAGCGCTGTCGCATTTTGAATGACAATTGCGCGGTCATACAACACTGTACCCAAGTTAAATTTTTATCATTTTTTCCCACCAAATAGAGCTTTCTTTTGGTGGTATTTGATCACCTCTGCGATTTTTATTTTTTGTTAAAATTTAAAAAAAAAAATGAATTTAAAAAAAAATATGTTTTTTTTTTATTTTGTTATAAAAATATTAAATGGGTAATTTTTGTCCATCATTGATGTACGCTGATGAGGCGGCAGTGACGGGCACCGATAGGTGGCAGTGATGGGCACTGATGGGTGGCAGTGAAGGGCCCTGATGGGTGGCAGTGAAGGGCCCTGATGGGTGGCAGTGAAGGGCATTGATGGGTTACACTGATAGGCAGCACTTTTAGGTGGCACTGATTGGCAGCACTGGTGGGCATTGATAGGTGGCACTTGTGGGCATTGATAGGTGGCACTTGAGGGCATTGATAGGTGGCACTTATGGGCATTGACAGGTGGCACTTATGGGCATTGAGAGGTGGCACTTGTGGGCATTGACACGTGGCATACATGAGGCATAATTGCCTCTGACTTTTCGGGACCGATGTCCCTTTAAGATGAGCTGGTGATCGGCTTATTTTTTCTCCTCCGCTGTCAGCGTGAGGAGAAAAAAAAAAGATCACAAGCTTTTGTTTTGCTCATGTGATCAGCTGTCATTGGCTGACAGCTGATCACATGGTAAGGGCGGATCGCTGATCACCCAAGTCTCAGTGACTCAGTGATTACAGCGCGCCCCGCGCGCGCCCTATAGGGAGCGTGCACAGGGGAGGACGCCATATGACGGGCTCCCAGGAATTGGGATCCGCGCTGTGACCGTCATTCAGCCATAGCGCGGATGTAAAGTGGATAAATAACAATGGTCCCAAAAATGTGTCAAAAATGTCTGATGAGCTACAAGTAAGTGCTGTATTTAGCGTGAAACGCGTCAGCTGTGTGCCCCCCCTTCCCTGTTTTGCTGTGTTTTTGGACTTTGATGTGATTCCTGTTTTTAAATAAATCCATTTGATTTTTCATCTTCGTCTGGTGTGCGGCTGTCCAGAGTTCCCCTTGTTACTTTCTAACTACCTTGTTATTAGCCTGCACCTGGAGCTCCACACTAGGAGTAGAAGCATTCGCCTTGAAGGATCATTCTGGAGCGGTGGTCATCTCTCTCCGTGTCCGCCATAATGTCGCAGTCACAATAAAAATCGCTGATCACCGCCATTACTAGTAAAAAAAATGATTAATAAAAATGCCATAAAACAATCCCCTATTTTGTAAACGCTATAACTTTTGCGCAAATCAATCAATAAATGCAGAAGAATACGTATCGGCCTAAACTGAGGAAAAAAATTTTTTTTTAGATATTTTTGGGGAATATTTATTATAGAAAAATTTTAAAAATAATGCGTTTTGTTCAAAATCGTCGCTCTTTTTTTGTTTATAGCGCAAAAAATAAAAACCGCAGGGGTGATCAAATACAACCAAAGGAAAGCTCTATTTGTGGGAAAAAAAAGACTTCAATTTTGTTTGGGAGCCCTGTAGCATGACCGCGCAATTGTCAGTTAAAGCGACGCAGTGCCGAATCGCAAAAAAGTGCTCTGGTCTTTGGCCAGCGAAATGGTCCGGGGCTTAAGTGGTTAAAATCTACATGAGCAACATTTTAAAGGCCTTTACAGGTTACCCATTTAGAGTTACACAATAGGTCTAATGCTAGAATTATTGCTCTAAAGTTTGCGGTGACACCTCACATGTGTGGTGCCAAAACTGTTTACATATGTATGCGTTCGCTTCTTCGCGTTAGCACGGACAGATGGGGATGCTTTAAAAAAAAAAAAAAATCGTATTTATTTTCCTTTTTTTTTTACACTGTCACTTAAATTAAAATTGTATCACTTTTATTCCTATTACAAGGAATGTAAACATCCCTTGTAATAGAAATAAGGATGGCAGGACCTCTTTATGGAGAGATCTGGGGTCAAGAAGCTCTTCTTTACTTTCTTTCTTTTGCTTTAAAGATGAAAAAAAATGTTTACAAGCATGGAGGGGAAGTGCCGTCATGACGTTGCTCGGGTCCTCCAAGGTCATAGAGGTGATTAAAGCAGGTGTACTCTTTGATCGTCTGTTTGACCAGCCAGAGAGAGGCGGAAGGGGGAGATGTCCCCTCCCGCCACTTCTGAAAGCGCTCCAGCAGCTCATTGCGCTGCTCGGAACATTTCCTGACAAAGCCAGCTACTGGCTGTAGAAAACAATATCGGGGGTTATGGCTAAAATCTTCAGCCATAATCCCCATAAACCACTTGCAAACCACAATGTTCATAAACAAAAACGTTAAAGGTCTACTCATTATTTTATCTGTTCTATACCAGGGTGTAATTGTTTGGGAACATTTTGAAGTGACCTTGATGCTACTAAAAATCAAACCAAAATTTTCTGTAAAGGAAGAAAAGATATACATATCTGGTCCACTCATGGAATATTTGCTTTACTGCTTTACAGCTGAATCAGGCAGCTTTGAGAAAATACTGTATAGAGGCTGGTGGAAATGTTTGAGGGAGCAGTGATGTACAACAGAGCAAAGATTCCACAAACAAACACTGGATCAGGTAAGTATAATCTCTCCTGACCTAAAGGAGCTTTTTGAGTCTTATGTGTTTTCAGTGAGAGGGTTGCTTTAAAATAAAAATGAAAAGGTTACAGTGAAATTAAGTTTCAGTTACAGCATTTTAACCTGCTTTGAAATCAATTTTCAAAAAGCACAGGCACTAGGGTTGCCCCCTTTTCTTCAAGCCAAACCCAAACACTTTAGGGACAATTTTTTGGGTGGCCAAAGGTGAGTAGTAGCTATGCGCGCTGCGGCGAACAGTGGGTGTGGCAAAACTGCTCCTTCTGACATCATCATCCTGCCCTCCAGTGATGCCAAACCAGTCCCCAGACAGACACCCACAGCTTCCGGATAGCAACAGATTTGTGTGTGACTATCTTGGTTACTTGAGTAGCCACAGCCCAGTCTAAATAATGTGTCTGGGTTTTAGGCAGACTGAAGCCCGGACTTACATTGTGCCAAGCTGGAGCAATGTAAGTTTGTAACAAAGATAATTCCTGGATTTTGGCTTTAAAATAAAGTTGGAAGGGAGAACTTATTCTTTATTTAGAAAGTGTATCTAAACCAAACAGCAAAAAATGTATACACTGATGTTTACTATTACTTAGATGTAGGGGCTGCATTCGTTTCAGTAAGAGCTTGTTTATGCTTGTGGTAGGGTGGAACGTAAAACCTCAAAATTGAGCCCAAAAGAACAATCATTTAAAAAAATGCATTGTGCGGGTTTAAAAATGATTAATTTAACGATATACACAGCATCAAAGAATTTTCATTTAAATTGGAGTATTGGGAAGTGTTTTAGCCCATTTTTTACATATATACACATAGCTCTATGTTCAATTTACGCAGTGCTTTACATATACATTGTACATTCACATCAGTCCCCACCCTCAAGGAGCTTACAACCTAAGGTCCCTAACACACATTCATACAAATACTAGGGCCAATTTAGACAGGATCCGATTAACCTACCAGCATGTCTTAAGAGTGTGGGAGGAAACCAGAGTACCCAAGGGAAACCCACGCAGGCACAGGGAGAACATGCAAACTCCAGGCAGATGGTGTCCTGGTCGGGATTCGAACCATGTTGAGGCCATTCCTGAGAGAATGCAGGATTTTACAGGAACAACAAACTTTTTTATGGGAAAAAATGTATGAAAGGCGGCCCCCAGAATACTTAACATTGCGACATACCATAGGAGAATGTTTCAGAATCAAATTTAGGATACCTGCCATATACGTGAGATGGAGCAAAAGGAGATTATATATATTAATTGGGTCACAATATGCAGCTTCCAGTGCAATCCAGATTGAGACTTCCTAAAAGGCATTGTATTTAGATAGTTCGGCTTGTTGGGCTTCCTGAAAACACTTATGCCACTTACACACGATCAGAAATCCGGCCAGCAAAAGACAGATGAGAGCTTTTGGTCGGAAAATGCGACCGTGTGTGCGCTACATCGGACTTTTGCAGGCCGAATTCCAGCCAGCAAAAGATTGAGAGCAGGTTCTCAATTTTTCGGTCGTAAAAAGTTCCGATCGGAAATTCCGATCGTCTGTAGCAATTCCGACGTGCAATATTCCTACACATGCTCGGAAACAATTCGACACATGCTCGGAAGCATTGAACTTAATTTTCTCGGCTCATTGTAGTGTTGTACGTCACCGCGTTCTTAATGGTCGCAAGTTCAGCAAACTTTTGTGTGACTGTGTGTATGCAAGCCAAGCTTGGGCGGAATTCCGTCGGAAAAACCATCCAAGTTTTTTCCGAAGGAAAATCCGTTCGTGTGTACGCGGCATTATGCCGCGTACACACGATCGGAAATTTCGCCAGCAAAAGTCCGATGAGAGCTTTTGGTCGGAAAATGCGACCGTGTGTAGGCTCCATTGGACTTTTTCTAGCAGAATTCCAGCCAGCAAAAGATTGAGAGCAGGTTTTCAATTTTTCGGTCGGAAAAAGTTCCGATCAGAAATTCAGATCGTCTGTACCAATTCCGACATGCAAAATTCCTACACATGCTCGGAAACAATTTGACGCATGCTCGGAAGCATTGAACTTCATTTTCTCGGCTCGTCATAGTGTTGTACCTCACCGTGTTCTTGATGGTCGAAAGTTCAGCAAACTTTTGTGTGACCGTGTGACCGTGTGTATGCAAGCCAAGCTTGAGCGGAATCCTGTCGGAAAAACCATCCAAGATTCTTCCGAAAAAAAAACGCTTGTGAGTACGTGGTATTATTCAGATTAGGAAATTGAAGACTTCCCTCTCTTGTTAAGTCAAGTCTTTTGGTTCCCCCAAACAATAGAAATGATTTACATTGTAGGGACTTGAGCATGTGGGCTGGTACTGAAGCTGGACGAACCCTTAATTGGTAAAGAAGTTTGAGGCGGTAGGACATCTTAATGGAAGATATCTTCCCCAATCAGGGAAGTTGGCATTTGTTTCATGTCACAAGCAAAGACTTTAGTTTATGTAAAAGTGGGGGATGGCTGGCAGCATAACGAATTTCATATGAGTTAGTCATGTATATCCTCAAGTAAGGAAAGGAGTGTGATGACCAGCAGTAATCAAAAGTTTGTTGAAGCTGCAAAGGTAACATGAGATTAAGAGCTTTGGGCCTGTGGCTATTGACATGAAGGCCGTAGAGAGAGGTAAAACTATTATTATACAAGGTTTATATAGCGCCAACAGTTTGTGCAGCGCTTTTCAAAATAATGGGAGACAATACAATTACAATACAATAAAATACAAGAGGGTTAAGAGGGTGGGGTAAGTGGAACAAAAGGTTATAAATGTGGGGCATGAGCTGATGGAAGTGATAAAAGTTTAGTTAGTAGGAGGTGTTATGGGCTTCCCTGAAGAAATTCGTTTTCAGGGATTGCCTTAAAGTGCTTGTTAGCCCACTTTTGTTGCTACCATCCTCTCTGTAATATTAAATACAGTGGAACTTCGGATTACGAGCATAATCCGTTCCAGGAGTATGCTTGTAATCCTAAATACTCACATATCAAAGCGAGTTTTCCCATTTAAGTCAAAGGAAACGAAAATAATTTGTTCCGCATTGACTTCAATGGGATGCAATACCGCATGCGGCCAGAAGCGGGGGCGATGGAGAGCCTCAGAAAAGGCCAAAAAGGCCCGAGGACACTTCGGCTGACCTTGGCAAACCTCGGAAAGACTTTTGCAGAGATTTGCAGAGGTCAGCCGTGCTGTACTTGGGCCTTTCCTTGCATTTCCAAACATGACATTCGGCTCTGCTCGGCTCCGGCGCACCCCCACCTCAGATCAAAAGCGGTACTGCACATCGCTTTGGCCTGAATCGTGCTCGTTTTGCGAGGCAACACTTGTAAACCAAGTTACAATTTTTAAAAATTCAGTGCTCGTATTTCAAAACGCTCGTTAACCGCATTACTTGCAATCCGAGGTTCCACTGTAATGTGCTGCACTGCATGGGTTTTCTAAAAATTCCACCACTAAATACCTTATTTTATAGTGCCAATCGGCGCTCATGTGTCCGGCCATCTCTCTCCTCTCTTGAGCTGACATAAAAGTGGGCGGGGCCAAGAAACCCTCGCTGACGTCAGCCGTGAGGAGGACAGGAGCAGAGGAGCAGAGGAGAGAGTCAGCCGGTCACGTGACTGCTGACCGGCACTATAGAATGAGGTATTTAGCAGCAGATTGTTTAGAAAACATATGCAGTGCAGCACATCATTTAATTTTCCAGAGAGGATGATAGCAACAAAAATATCTTATGATATCAGCAGGGGGGGGGCTACCCTGGTATGAGCTGACAGGGAGGGGAGGGGGGAGGAGGACACAGACACAGGAGAGCATGTAAACTGACCACGGTGTCAGGGCTCAGCAGCCATGATACACCGTGGTCAGTTTACATAGGGATGGGCAGAAACTGGCAGGATCAGCCAAAGGGGGCCAAATGACACAGCACAAGCACTGTGCTGTATAAAATGCTTTAACCACTTTCAGACCGGACCATTTTGCTGGCTTAAGACCAGACCACTTTTTGCAATTCGGCACTGCGTCGCTTTAACTGACAATTGCGCGGTCGTGCGACGTGGCTCCCAAACAAAATTGACGTTCCTTTTTTTTCCCACAAATAGAGCTTTCTTTTTCTGGTATTTGATCCCCCCTGCGGTTTTTATTTTTTGCGCTATAAAAAAAAAGAGCAACAATTTTGAAAAAAAAACCATTATTTTTTACTTTTTGCTATAATAAATATCCCCCAAAAATATATAAAAAAACTTATTTTTTCCTCAATTTAGGCCGATACATATTCTTCTACATATTTTTGGTAAAAAAAAAATCGCAATAAGCGATTATTGATTGTTTTTTTGCGCAAAAGTTATAGCATTTACAAAATAGGGGATAGTTTTATGACATTTTTATTATTATTTTTTTTATTACTAGTAATAGCGGCGATCATCCTTTTTTTTTGTGACTGTGACATTATGGCGGACACATCGGACCTTTTTGACACATTTTTGGGACCATTGTCATGTATACAGCAATCAGTGCTATACAAATGCACTGATCCCTGTGTAAATGACACTGGCAGTGAAGGGATTAACCAGGGGGTGACAGTGTAGGGGTTAAGTGTGTCCTAGGAGCGTGTTACTAACTGTGGGGGCGTGGCTGTGTGTTAGTGAACACTGATCCCTGCTTCAATCACAGGAAGCAGAGATCAGTGTCACTTGTTGCTAGGCAGAACGGGGAGATGCTGTTTACTTCTGCATCTTCCCGTTCAGCCTTCCCATGAGACGATCACGGGTATCGCCGTGGCGATCGAGTCCGCGGGACCCGCGACCGGACTCACGGGGGTCCCAACCAGCATGCTTTGGGATTTGGGGCCCAAAGCACAGGTCAAAGTCTAGGATTACACCTAATATCCTGGTGTGAGGGGAGGGACTGATAGTTGTATTATTGATCTTGATGCAAAAGTCATGGAGGAGAGCACGGGCGGAAGGGAATATTATCAGCTCGGTTTTAGAGAGATTTAATTTAAGGAAGTGGTGCGACATCTATGCTGATATGTCAGTTACTAAGTTGTAGATGTGAGAGGAGACTGAAGGAGTGAGGTGTGTAGAGAGATAGATTTGGGTGTCACCAGCATAGAGATGGTATTGGAAGCCGTAAGAGGTTATCAAGTGACCAAAAGTAGAGGTGTAGATAGTTTTAGTAGGGCAGTTTCTGTGGAGTTCTGCAAGTGAAAGCCAGACTGTAAGGGGTCAAGAAGGTTGTTTTCAGAGAGGTAGGAACTCAGATGGTTATAGACTAAGCGCTCTTGAAGTTTATAGGTGAATGGGAGCAATGAGATAAGTCTTAGGTTGTTTAGGGTGGTGGGGTCCAGTGAGGGCTTTTTAAGTATGGGGGTGATCTGTGCATGCTTAAGAGGGGAGGGGAGGGTGTCAGTAGATAGGTAGAGATTGAAGATGTGAGTGGGAGAGCATAGGATAGAAGAAGAAGGTGAACGTAGTAGTTGTGAGGGAGCAGGATCCAGGGGACATTTGATTAGGTGGGCATCTGAGAAAAGTTTGGCTACCTCTTCACTAGTAGCCAAGGTATGTTAAAGGGGTTGTAAAGGTATTTTTATTTTATTTTTTAAAACAAACATGTTATACTTACCTCCACTGTGCAGCTTGTTTTGCACAGAGTGGCTCCAAACCTGGTCTTCTAGGGTCCCTCGGCGGCTGTCTCAGCTCCCCCCTCGCAAGTATTTCTCACCTTCATGCGAGCTCCCTTGCATGGTGTGGAGTACTTGCGAGCATGCTCCCGTGATACATGCTATAGCCGCTCGCTGTATTACTCCGCCCAGGCCTGCCGCGCCAATGTCTCCACTGCTTTCAATCCATCCACTCTAGCCAATCAACGGCCAGGGTGAGCGGCGAAGAGGATGTCGGGGATGAGCGTGGGACTTTCGAGGGGTCAGGTAAGTAAAACGGGGGGGGGCTGGGGGGGCCGGCATTGTCATATGTTTTTTCACCTTAATGCATAGAATGCATTAAGGTGAAAAAACTTTTACCTTTACAACCCCTTTAAGTGGGGAAGATATCTGTACAGTAGAGATGTCCTAACATATTGCATCAATCTTGTTTTTTAAGTGATTGTCAATCTTTTGGACAGTAAGTGAGTTTGTAGGTAGAGCGGGTGGGAGACAAAGCAGAAAGTTAAAGGTAGAGAAGAGCTGGTATTAATAAGAGTGACAAAGTAGGTTTATTTGGCAGCATGGAGGCAGGAATTGCTTATTAGGAGTGTGGATTTGTAAAGGGTGAAGTCCTGCAGGGATTTGGTTTTATGCCACTGTTGTTCAAGAGCATGGTAATGTCTCTTGAGATTTCTGGTGTCGCCAGTTTGTCGAGGTTGTAATGGTTGGGGTCTGACTCTGCATGTAGATAGAGGAGCAAGTGTCTTCAGTGAGGATGAGAGTGAACTGTTGTAGACAGAGGTGGCCAGGTTAGGACAGAAAAGGGGAGAGATTTTGTCATAGGGGTGGTCAATAGCAGAATAGAGAAGAGAAGGGTTAAAGTGCCAAATGTTTCTACAAGTATTAGTTTGCGGCTTGTAGGGATAGATGGTTGGAGACAAGGATAATGTGAAACTGAACTGATGAGCTTGTGATCAGAGAAAGGAAAGGGGGCGTTGGTGAGGTTGCCAGGAGTACAGAGACGGGAGAATACAAGTATTACCATCAGGTGAGTGGAAGTGTGTGTCCATAGTGTTAGGTTAAAATATGAGGTAAGGTTGAGAAGTTGAGATGTAGCTGGGCTGCTAACATTAACAGGGATGTTAAAGTCACCAAGAATGATAGTGGGTAATTCAGAGGAGAGAAAGTAGGGTAACCAGGCAGAGAAGTGTGATACTGGTGCAGAAGGCCGATAAATCACAGCAATCCCAAGAGAACTTAGAGAAAAAAGATGAATACTGAAGAGAGGGATAGAGAGGGAGGGGCAGGAAGGACTTGAAAGGTGCTCAGTGGGAAAAGAAAGTATCCAACTCCACCTCCTTTCCATCCACTGGGTCTTGGTGAGTGAGTCCAGTGGAGGCCACCATGGTTGAGGGCAGCGGGAGAAGCCAAGTCAGAATCTTGAAGCCAGGTTCCAGTAATGGCAATTATGATAAAGAAATGGGAGATTGTTACAGACAGAGAGGGCATTCCAGAGGGCACATGAGATTGGGGGGTTAGTTTTTGGAAGCAGATTAAACTGAGTGAATTGCAGCTGTTGCCAGAGGAGGAAGGGTGCTGGATATGGGGGTTGCAGTTAGAAATTGGAGGGCCAGAATAGGGAAAATGTCCCTAGAGGTTAGGAGAAGGAGGGTGAGGAAAGTAAGATGGGAGCAGGATATATATGAGCGCACATATCTCATTGTTCTAGTGTTTAAGTCAGCATGTGGATTCAGTATTTTCAGAATGCAAAGGGTGCATTAACAGGGAGAGGGTAGTAGCAAGGGTAATATGTATAAGTTGTAGGGAAGAGAGGAGGGGTAGAGTAAGGACAATTTGTGGACAGAGAACACTAATGTGAAAAGGGAGAGAAGAGTAATAATTTTTGATGAAAGATAGAGTGGGAATCAGACTTCAAAAGAAATTAAATATCAAATGTTAGTTTAGTGGCCGTCTTTCCAGAATGGAGCAGAGTTCTTGTTGTACTTGTTATCTTGTTGGCGTACTGCTTTAGTTAAAATGCTGTGTTGAAACTGCTACAACACTCGTTCAAGAAACACTCCGGCAAGAAATATGATGTCTGCGACTGATCCCTGTCTGCGACTTCCCCATAAGCTAATCCAAATTTATAGGGAAATGGGACTGGGAATCATTTGTTAACCGGTTCCCGACCGACTCATGTACATACTGTATACTGCGGCACAATGGCACCGCTGTGTGAAACCCGTATGGGTACGGGGTTCCTTTAAAAGCCGCCAGAGGGTGCGCACGCTGCACGGCAGGGGACCCGATGCTTGCATGCACGAGCGTCAGCATGGGGATTTGTGTGTGTAAACACACAAATCCCTGTGCTTTTAGAGGAGAAGAAACATGTTGTTTGTTCCTAGTGAGTAGGAACAGTGAACTGTCTCCTCTCCTACTCAGTCCTATCCCCATACAGTTAGAACACACTGAGGGAACACACATTTAACCCCTTGATCATCCCCTAGTGTTAATCCCTTCCTTACCAGTGTCACTTACACAGTAATCATTCCTTTTTTTTAGCACTGATCGCTGTATAAATGTCAATGGTCCCAAAAATGTGTCAAACAGTGTCCGTTCTGTCCGCTGCAATGTCGCATTACCACTAAAAATCGCAGATCACTAGTAAAAGTAAAAATAATAAAAATGCCATAAAAATGCCATAAAAATGCCATAAAAATGCCATAAATATTTCCCATAGTTTGTAGACGTTATAACTTTTGCGCAAACCAATCAATATACGCTTATTGCTTTTTTTTCCAAAAATATGTATAAGAATATATATTGGCCTAAACTGATGAAATTTGTTTTTTACATTATAGCAAAATGTAAAAAACATATATTTTTTTTCAAAATTGTCGTTTTTTTTGTGTATAGCGCAAAAAATAAAAACTGCAGAGGTGATCAAATAGCACCAAAAGAAAGCTCTATTTGGGGGAAAAAAAGGACGCAAATTTTGTTCAGGTACAGCATTACATGACCGCGCAATTACCAGGTAAAGCAACGCAGTGCCAAATTGTAAAAAGTGCTTTGGTCAGGAAGGGGGTAAAACCTTCCGGGGCTGAAGTGGTTAATTGATCAAATTAGGAACTGATAAGAAACACTTGAATGTAAGGGGAAAATGTCAGAAAACTAGACCAGCCACAGCCACAGGCCAACATCATTAAAGGTAATTGATTCTTTCACTAAAGGCAAAAGGAGGTAAGAATCAATCACAAAAATATAAATAAGTTTAAAGGATAATGAAAGCAGAAATTTACCATAAAACATAGCAGTGTCAATTATCAATCAAGAAAAAATGACCATTAGGTTGGGGAGAGTAGTGCTGGGTTGGGTTATATAATAGCATTGTCTGCAAAAAGACGACATTTATGCCAGACTACAGAGAACATAAGTTATGGAATGTTATCACTACGCCTGATATGGGGACCAATGCGCCACTTAGAACGTAGGAGAGGAATGACCAAGTTAAAGTGGTTGTAAAGCCTCAATATTTTTCACCCTAATGCATTCTATGCATTAAGATGAAAAACCTTCTGTGCTGCAGCTCCCCCTAAGACCCCCCCTTTTTTTCTACCTGAGCACTATCGGATCCAGCAATGTGCATGAGAACAGCGGCTCCAGACGCTGTCTCTCTCCTCATTGGACAAATTGATAGCAGCAGGAGCCAATGGCTCCTGCTGCTGTCAATCAAATCCAGTGACACAGGATCAGGGCTGAGTCCCACTGTCTGTGTCAATGGATGCACTGGTGCTCCCAGGGAAAGCGGCTTTCCGTGGAGACACCTGATGAAGAGGAGGGGTCTGGAGCGCCGACGGAGCACCCGAAAAGAGGAGGATTGGGGCTGCTCTGTGCAAAACAATTGCACAGAGCAGGTAGGTATAGGCATGTTTGGTGTTTTTTTATAAAAAAAAAAAAGAAAGAGGGTCAATCCCTTTAAGTGACAAAATGATGGCAAGGATTCATCTTCTTATTGAAAAATACGATGTATAATCCTGCAGACATTAATACTCTCTTGACATGTTGGCATGAAACATCTAATTCCTATGCACCAGAAGCCCATTCACTTCATTAAGAGTAGTGGCTAGAATTTTTGCCAGGAACTTAGCATCTAGGTTCAGTAAGAGAATTGCACAGTGGTTTGACCCAGAGGTTAAATGTGTTATCATGTAGGGCCGTGAAGCCATCTGGAGATTTTTTTGTAGTAAAAGGTATCTCCCCACTGGGTCAGCAAATATATGCTGAGCAGTGAAGTGGTCAGAGTGGTGGAAGCCTATCAAGAACCCCCTAGCGTGTTAACATTTTCAAGAAATATTTGTGGGAAAGTGTTGCTAAAGTATTTGGGTATAGATTTAGTACAAAAATGAGTTGACATATCTGTATTGCACAAAAGAAAATCACAAATGAAAGGAAAAGACTGGCCTACAGTCTCCACAGAGGGGTAAGAGAGTGGGTTTCTACAGAAAATAGAGGTTGGCAGGGGTAAAAAGAAGTTGGGTAATTAAAAAGGAAAAGTACAGTAATATTGAGTATAGTAAAAAACAGTGCACTGATGGTGTAACACTGTGACACAGGAACCAACTTTCCCTCAAAAAAAACCCACAAAAGCTAGGACTTACACAGACATAACTCAGATACATAAGGGATCACGATAACAACTACCAGGTGAAACATTTCAAACATGGTGCAAAAAAGTAAATTATTTGCTCTAGAAATTAACAACTGCCCTACCCTCTCATAGTATGTAGGTAATTACATAAAATGGGGACTGAGATGCACTTTGCAACCGTCAGCATATAGACACAACTTATATTTTAAAGAGCACTCCCGGTGATGTGGATGGCATATACATTCTGCATAGGCATGAGTGTGGAAGCCGACCCAAAACAAAATCTAACATTAAACAGAGAACAATGATCTTTAAGTTTGAAGTCCACCCCAACATTACAAAACATCCAAGATAAAGAGAGATTAGAATCACAACACTATTATGCAATGCCAGGATGGGCTGCAAAGATTCATTTAGACAGCCGACACGCTTATAAAGGGGAAAAAAGAAGAAGCTGAGGAAACATGGCCAACAACATATATAGGGCATACCAATTTATTAGGTAACAAGCATATATGCAAGATATCCCTCTGGATGATAAGATGGTTGAGAGTCACTGTTCTAGCCACAGTTGCAGCCAAATCTAGAATAGATGAACTGAAGAAGTTTAAAGGAAGGTACATTGAGCCATATTCTGAAATATAACCTAGAATTCCAAAGGGCAGGAGATGGCACCGGTGAGCCTTGGGGTAACTTCTTAGGAAAAACACTTAAGTAGAAGGTTAGATAGGTGGTGGAAGGTTCAGCATTGGTTGGCAAACAAAACAACCAATCGCCAAGTTCAGAAGGCTAGTTTGGGGGAGCACTGTTAGCCCAAGGGATCAGGAGTGCAAGATATATTCCAAGATAAGTTATTGTTACTGCATTGGTCCAAGAGTGTAGGGGAAGACTCCTGAAAGCACACTGCAGACAACCTTGGGGAGTCACAGTTGGCCTGGGTTCCATCTTCCAGTGGATACAGCTGTAGATTTTCCAGTCTCTCAAGCATGGCTTCATGGGTGACACAGGCGTATTTGTAGGCTAAATGGATACCCCCATTTATATCTGATTTGAGGTTTCATGAGAATTTGGAGATATGGTTTCAAGCTCCTACACTTGTACCATGGGGCAAGGTCTTGAAAATCTGATAAGCATATCCTTAAAAGAACATAGAGGCACTATCTCTAGCAGCAAGGGACGGGGTCTATTTGGTCCTGTAATAGTGCATCTGCACAATAATGTTTCCAGGGAGCATTTGGTGAGGACCTGGTCGAGGCAATCTAATTCTAGATGTTCAATAAGAAAGGAAAAACAAGTCCATCACCATTCACTGTAAATCCAAAATACTCTCCAGGATGCCATGGATACAAAGACTGGACCATCAGGGCTGGTTTGATAGGGGATAAGTGACTTCTTGATATCCATTTATTCAGGAGTACTTTAAACTCGCTTTGTTCTGTGACAGTTTCTCTTAAATTACACACTCATCCTGTTATGGGGTAAGGAAGGCACTACATGGGGACATTTGCATGTGGCTTGTGGCTATGACTGCATCATTGTGTTGACTATTTGCACAAACCTTTCCCTGCTCCAGTGTTTAAATAAGCAAGATTGTTATTACTGACAAAAAACGTCTGAATGTGAGAGTAAAGTCTACCATCATAAAAAAGAAAATATTCCAAAAGGCATTGCCGTACATATCAATCCCTATTAGAGGTTCTTCTAAGCAAATGTGTTTGTTTGGTGGCTAAGAGGAAGCACTGTCAGGGTTTGCTTGTAGTAAAGTCTAGCACCCAGAGCCCCAGACATAACTTTTACATGTAATTTTGGAGAAATGGGGAAAAAACTTCAACTCTCACTGTCAGGGTATTATTATTGTATAAGACCCATGATACACATTCATCTTGTCTATTTGTCTTAATGACCATTGTCACCAATACAGGAAGTGAGCGGAAATCTACAATTTTGGAGCAGTCTATATCACAGGGGTATAAGGATATCATCTGTTCTGGTGCCAGTTGCCACAGGTAGGGTTTTCTCTCACTTTAGAGATACTTCAACTCACTTCCTGTCAAGTCTCTGAGGCAGGAAGTGATAGTCATTTTTTTTCAAATAGGGTAACAGACAGCAATAAAAACCTGATGGGGGCTCTGACCATTCCCTACCCCATCCAAAGCTAAAAACAAGTTTTGGATTAAGGTGTGCTTTAAGAGTCTAAAGTAATAGGCATGCCTTCATGTTCCTTCTAGAGATATGCTGTTCTTCATGTTCTAGTTATGGGAGTTTGAAAAATCTGAGCTAAAAGTATTAATAGCATAACTTCATTGCACTGGTGTAAATACAGCAGTTTAGAACTCCAATGTGCTACATCAGTTAATCAGTTGCCTTTGCCACTTCCAGGTCCTACATAATAATTTTCTTTTAGTATGTACAAGGCACCTAAACTAGGTATTTATTTTCTCGCTATACTTTTATAGACTTTTAACATCTACATAATGGTTTGCCCAAACTAATCTTCCAAAAACACTGAATTATCAATGTTATATCATAGTATGTAAAAAAAAAATTTGATGCCTGTAAGGTTATACAGTATATACAGTATGTTTAATTATTGGTAATACTTTTTAGGAAGCTATATATGCAAATTAGAACCAAAAGAAAACATCACCAGCATGTCATTAAACAATATTCTGAGAAATATATTAGGACCAAACTTAGAGTATATAACAACATCAAATCAAATAGGAACAAATTAAATCATTTTCAAAGATAGCTGGATAGAAACAATAGCCTGAGAAATTGTCTGGTCTTTATGTAAAATTTGCTATAGTAGCATAACACTGCCCCATCACATCCAAAGGGGTGTGGCATTAAACGTTCACTGGGATGGTGAGGTTAAAAAGAGGACAGTACATTTTCATCCACCCTCTCTTTTTTTAATTTCCTATAACAGCAGTTAACTTTCAATCTATTGCTAGGACCAACTGCTAACTTGAATCAAATGCCATAAGGCTATCTATGTCCCACATATGGTCTGCAGATTCAGGATTTAGACAAAACTGACTGTCTGTAAGGAGTAACAGTGTAAATATCACACCACAATGTATATTTACATTTAGCTACATTGCCCAGCACCTTAGCTGTGCTAATCACGTTTTAACATTTAGTTTTGAAATAATTTTACAAAGTGCTAAAGTTTTCTTGTTCAAGAAAATGGTAATGGAATGCTCAGTTTAAATCCATTATAAAGTGAGTAATGTAGTAGTTATTTTTTTATTTTTTCATTTGTTGAATTTCTTGTCAGTAATTATTGTTGTAGGTTAAATTTTGGAAAATCAACATTCCCTCTTAAACTGACATACACATTAATTGTAAGTCATTTCCTGTTATTATGAATAAAAAACACATATGGGGTAATTGAATTACTAAAGTAGGATTTTGTTTTAGGACCTGTGTTTGAGTTACAACAGGCATGTATCCTCTGGTTAACCTTTTTTTATTACATTTATCAATCCAAATGACAGTAAAGAAAATGTGAAAAAAAGGTATCAAATTTTTAACTTTCTTCATTAGTTCTTAAACTCTGAACCTCCTAAGTGCATGTGACATATTACTTTTATAGTCCCTACTGAAGGTTCTTTGATTACTTAAGTCTGGGCATAGCTAGCCAATCAGAAGCTCTGCCTAAACAGTGATTCTTTTCTTTGCCAGAGATCACCATGTGACCAATGCTCCAGAATTTGTTCACATGTGGTTCACAAAAAAATAATTAAAAGAAAGCAAGTATTTGACAGCTGTCTGTTGCTGTTTTCTGAGGATGAGGAATGCAATAAAGGAGAGTACTCTGGAAGGTAATAATAAGACACACATTTTTTCTTTTTTTTATGTGCATGTCCAAAGAGGCCACAAATTCAGAAACCAGGTGAAAGTCCTATAGTACTTATTTCATTGTGAAGCTTGTAAACAGCAATTTACAGTGCTAAGCCAGACATATTCTGGTCCTTTTAAAAACACAGAGCAAGGCAAAATTGACTGTTAATAACAACCAGTCACATATCAGCTTTTCAGCAAATTCATGAAAGTGTTTCTGATTGTTTGCTGTTGGTTACTACATTTTGCATATTTCTCTTTATTCTGTAATAGTTCTTTGTGTCTGGGAAACTTGGTCTATACGGCAATGGCAAATTAAAAATAAAGAAAAAATTCATACCTCTCCTTGATCGATATTAGTGTTTTCATCAAAGTCATAAAGATTATAGAGTAAGTCAACTTCATAGGCCGCTGTGTCATAATTGACGCTATCCGTTGGAGGAGCAGATACAACTGCTTTAATTATACAAAGTCCCAGGAATATATTTGCAAGTGTCTTCATTCTTCAATGCTTTAGGGAAACAGCAGTATAAAAAAAGTTTAAAACATTCATGCCGTAGCTGAAAGAGGTGATATTTAATGTGTTTATGTAAAGTAGACCCATGTCTCAATATATCTGAAGTATGTGATGCTAAGTCGAGACAGAACTTCAGGACTTAAGAAGAAGCATTGAGAAAATCACACAGTAGCATTAATTCAGTGACTTTCCTTCATATAAATATACTCTCTCATAGAATTTGGATGTATGCCACTGAGTATACAAGTCACGGTGCCACAGACTGGGCATCCAGCATCTAATGGAACATGATGCCCCCTTTGCATAATGTTTGCTATTATGTATTTGGCTCTATGGTACATTATCAGACATAAATAATTAGGCAAAGCCTAAAGCAGTAGGTATGTGCAGTAATCCAAAGAAGCTAATCAGAAACTATCCTTACCTGATCTAATGACAGTTAACTACAAAAGTTCTACTGAATTGGCCTATGAATGCACACGTCTGCCCACATAAGTTAATGTGCACATCTATTCTGTTCTTCATGTTTTATCCCTATTGTAACATTCCATCAAAATAATTGCTTGTAGCCTAATTCAAATATGTATCTCAATAAGATGCAAGCACGTTGCTTGCTTTGATAAGGAGATACAAAATGTCAAGTAACAGCACCCCTACTGGCCACATCACAAGAAAAATTTTTGTCACACGTGCCACCTAATCACTCTGTTGATTTCTGTTGTAGAGAATTTTTTTTGTTTTCAAACAAAGAACTACCCTTAACACATCTTCTCATCAAAGCATGTTATTAAGTGATTATCATCTTTTATTATATTCCTTTAATTAATATTTGAATATACAAACTTTGATTCAAAGGAGATCTATTTGTCACTGGAATGAACTTAGCCCTGCGTAAATAAGCATGTGACATGCAACATCTCTAAGAATGACAGTAGTCTTGAAAACCCAAGCTGTTGCATAGTGCAATACACTTGTCCTATTCATCTCCAACTCCCAGTAAACTTCAGTCCAGAAACATTACCAATTCATGTGCAAGAATGCACTGACACACAAACTAAATTTCAGTGACTTAAAAGAAAGAAAGTCTTTATGAGCCAGCTTTAGGCATGAGGATATGAAATTCCTCTGGGAACTGAGAACAGTACAAAGCTCTCCTTTATGTCAGATTCTCAAAGATACTTTATGCTGAGCACCCATCAAGACTACTCTGCTTGAATTACCTATTTCCACTGCAAAAAGTGTCTTAGGTTGGAATAACATTTTGCAGGATACATATTTTCATTTGGTTATGTTACATATGAAAGAGTGTATGTCTGTGAAATATATATATATATATATATATATATATATATATATATATATATATATATATATAAGAGAAGTTCCAAAAAAAACAGTTTTTTGAACTAGTGATAAAAAACGAAACTTTTAAAACAAAAATATTTATCTTTCAACATAGTAATAATAACAATATTGCTAAAAATAGTTGATATATGTACAGTTTTTTGGAATAATTTCCTTACATCAAATGTTAAATATTTGCTATAGTTTTCCATTTTGTGCAGAAAATAAAATAAATATTCTCTTAATATCTAATGATACTATGTTTTAGGTAAATACATTTTAAAGAAAATTACAAATATTAATACGATATATATATATATATTGTATATTATATACTATATATATATATATATATATATATATATATATATATATATATATAATCTCAAAGTACGAAGTAAACAGGTAACAATTTTGTAAATATTAGGGGCTATAAAGTCCTAAGCACTTCACATATTGTATAATATCACATTGAACAAATACAAATGTGCAAGTTAAAGTTAATGCAAAAAAGGAGACATCAGGAGAGAAACTTACCTTGGCTCCTAACTTCTGGAATGGCAGCAGGTTAGTTTGAGCACACTGCAAGTGATATGTGACCCAACCAATTAAAAGCCATATCTCAGTCTGTGGGAGGGTGGTACCTTTGCTTGTTAGTATCAAGTTGGAATTCACTCCATAGTAAATGTCTTTGGATTTGTGTTTGCTAGAATTAGTAATATTAATGGTCCTCTGTTTATATTGAAACATGATGTCCACTATGCATTGATTTTGGTTTTCAAGTACCAGATGTCTCAGCTTGAAGTTTACTTTGACATGTGAATGCTTCCATTGTGACTTTTGGACCTGGGAAGTTTGTATATATGTAATTATGCTACAACTGAAGTTTACACAGACTTTTAGAGAACAGTAAGAGCAGCAAGCAGCAAGCAACAGGAAACCCAAACAGTCTTTAAAGTCTTACAAATTGCTTTATTTATCTTTGAGGTTTTTCATGTTATACTGAAATATTGATCTAGAAACATAATAAACATTAAGTATGGTTAGATATTTAAACATTAATTCTTTATATTAGTAAAACATTATTAATGTATATGTAGAGTTTTCTAGCTGTTGCGCAATTATTTTGTCAACCTTACCATGAGCTATTTATCACAACTGGTATTTTCAGCTATTGAATCTGAAAAGATCAAACTTTTGTCTGAAACAATAAATAGAGGAAAAAAAACAAAGGTCTAAGCATTAAATGTTAAGCTCTAAAATAAATATGGAAAGATATTGTTTTGTTCTATACTCATTGAGTAAGGTTCATGGTGTGGTGTACATCCCAGCAATACACTGTATATTATGCTCTGGTATTTAATGGATTAAGTTGGGCAGCACAGTGGCTAAGAGGTTAGCACTACCACCCGGCAGCACTAGAGTCGTAGGTTGGAATCTCAGCCATGGCACAACTTTCTTGGAATTTGCCTAATTTACCTGTGCTTGGGTGTGTTTCCTCTGGGTATTCCAGTCCCCCCTACCCACTCATAATAGTAGGTTAATCGGCTGCTGTCTAAATTGGCCCTCTTATGTGTATGTACTGTATGAATGTGAGTTAGAAGCCTAAGACTGTAAGCTCTTGAGTGCAGGGACTGATGTGAATGTACTACCTATATGTATAGCACTGCATACATTGTTGGTGGTATAAAAGTACCTGTAATAAATAAATAAAGTTGATCTTGCAATAAATGCAGTATATTTGTCACTTTCTGTGAGCTTAAGAGAAACCACAATAAAGATAACTTTATTGTGTACACTACTAGCCCCATTAATTCACCACATAATGAAGAGATGAACAAAGGCAGTCATATTTTAACTCTAGCTATGTGACAACCCTGACTCCCTCCTTAAAGTAGAACTATAGGCAAAACATTTTGGATAGAGTATGGGAGGGTTATAACCCCTGTTCTTTTTTTTTGCCAACTGTCTCCCATTAGGGAGATTTACCTTAACCTCCAGTCCCATAGCCACACCAGAAAGTGAGAGGAAATTCCTGGAAGTTAGGGGAATCCCTTGGGGCCCCCAGAACTAGTATCAGGACCAGGGTCTGAAGCTTTGCGGCCTCTGGCAGAAACTCTTCTTGCTGAGCCACCTGAAATGCTGGACAGCTCCTCCCATGAGCTTCCTGATTTAAGCCATGTCTATGCACTTCCTGTTTGCTTGCAGCTGTGCTTATCTTCACTATCACTTGTTACCTACCTTTGGCTTGTTCCTTGACTATGCTTCTGCTTAATCCCAACCTGCAACCATTCATTATCAACCTTTGGCTTGTTCCTTGACTATGCTTTCATTTGATCTCAGCCTGCAACCACTTGTTATCAACTTTTGGCTTGTTATTCGACTATACTTTTGCTTGATCCCAACCTGCAACCACTTGTTACCAACCTTTGCTTGTTTGCTGACTGCGCTTCTGCTTGATTCCAATCTGCTATATCTGTTACTATAAAACTAAATAAAACTTGCGCTTAGGTGCTCCAATAATAAGTGCAAAACTGCAGCAGCTGTGCAAAGGTGCTATAACCTTAATCAGTGAAGGAAAAGGAAAAGTGCTAGCATAATGTAATAATATAAGCAATTCAATGATGGTGACTATTACTAAAGAAATCAGTATACTTGTGCTATACAAATCAATATGCAAGCAAAAAATATATATATTATGAAATAAGCAAATCTGTAAGTGGTGCCTCGCTTGCGCTTTTATATTTTAGAATATATAGGAAATTGCGCTAATCGTGAAAAATAAAGCAGCTGCTCAAAATGTTATACCACATTAGACAATAAAGAATTAAACAGGGAGCTGCGCTAAATTAAACTAAACTAAAAACGTGATGGTAATATCGTGATATTCAATTGAAATAAAAAAATATAAGCCAATGTGTACAAAATGTGTACACGTTACCCCAATGTAAATATAGATAACAATGACTGCCATAAACTAAACGTGCATAGATGTCACATCTACCTACAACATAAAACAAACATGCAAAATGTCACATCAAAAACAGTCTCCAAAGAGACACTTAATATAAGTGAAGTGAAAATAAAATTGCATATATAGAAACAAGGAAGTGCACTAAACCAATCTATGTATAGTGAAAGTCCATAGCCAATATAGTCCTAAATTAAAACTGTATTCAGAAGATGGTTGCACCAAGGAACTCCAAAAATCTTCCGTATAGAAAACGTGATCAGTGATTTCACAGCATGCTTATAAAGTGATTAAGCCACCACCACAGGTACACGTTGCCTGCTTACCAGAGCTAGGTGGTCCCTTGTTACAGGGGACCCCTATGTGCAGATGGCCTTAACCCCAGCCAGGGATATCGCTTAACCGAGTCCTGGATATTTCAGGAGATGAGAAAACCTTATCTTGCGCTGTTGCTGGTTACTGAGAAGTAAGCCGACTCACGGACAGCTCAGGATCAGGGTCAGCGGAACACAACATAAATCGATACCGAAGGGAGAAATGAAGCGCTCACATAGCATAAAATCCTTATTATATTTATTAAAATGAAAAGACAAATGAACACTTACAGTGTTGAAGATAAAAACGGCAGAATAAAGCGAGCCGGCCGGTCTCGCTCAGCAGCCCGTGGTTCCGGGACTACAACGTGAGTGCGGTGACGTCAGGGCGTCGCTCCTCCTCCCTACGCGTTTCGTCACAGATAGGACGTCGTCACGGGGCACGGGCGGCGTTTTGACGCACCGCACTATATACCATAACAAAGAACCAAGCCTCGACTTGAATCTCGGACATGGGACGGCAAACGCCATCTTAATTGTGGTTAAACTATGCAAATCAATGCCAGTAAAAGGGAAAAGTGGTTTAAATATATGTAATTTGACTAAAGGATTACGCTACTCTATAGATATTGTATGGAGTCCGATAGACTGTCATATTCAAATCGGAACATCTCCATTTGGGAAATTAACTGGATGTTAAAAAAGGGAACTGTTATTCTGGGAACATACCCTATGTCGAGCTGCCACGATCATACACTGTCGGTATCTGGAAGCCGACCATGTAGTGAAATCTACTGAGGGAGAAATGCAGGACATTGATTGGACCTGTAACTATAAAGCGTACAATCAAATTTCCTTGCGATGCTTACAGGTTACTATCAATGTAGGCGCTGCCAAGTGTGCACGCTAAATAGGTGTCGTAATAGAAGGACTCAATCTTTTCTGTCTACATGTACCTCGCGGAGTCATACCATTGAGCCCTTCATTACATGTTCCACCACTGGAGTGGTCTATATGCTGCAATGTCCGTGTGGCCTGCAGTATGTGGGCAGGACCAAAAGACCACTCCAAGTAAGACTCAACGAACACATTAACAATATACGAAGGGGCTATACTAAACATTCGGTGTCTAAACACTACCTCTTAGTTCACAATAGGGACCCCAGTAATACAATATTTCTGGGCATAGATAAATACAGACCACAGTGGAGAGGCAGTGGTCTTGTTAAAAGCATTTCTAAACTAGAGATGTCCTGGGTCCATAAGCTCAAATGTTACACCCCTTTTGGACTCAATATAGACGTTGACATTAATTGTTTTATAGATAACTCTTAACTCTTTTTTTCATCGCTTTTGTTTAACTTTTTTCAGTGCTTATTTTGATTTTCAGTATCAGCTATTAGTGATTACTATGGGTATTGATTACATTGTTAACTACAAGAGCTGGATTTGGATCTCTGGTAATGGGATGGCCTAAATTTAGGCCTATCTGCTAATAATGATCTTTTGACCCGACAAAGTGTTTAAAATATTTTCCAATCCATCAATCAGTTAGGTTGATGTGCCAGGAATGACCATCACGTGCACATGTCTCTGGCTGATAAAGCAGTCTCAGCTAAAGCTGATATATATGAGTTATTTGATTAATTTCAGGTACATTTTGCCCTTTTACCACTCTATTGTGAGATATTCATTATCTCTCTAGTTAAGATTCTCGATGTGACTGCCATCTGGTGGCCATCTGTATTTTTACTTATACACATTTTTTGGTATAATTTTTAAAACCATGTAATCGATTCCGGTTTTAGATTACCAATATAGGGGATGATAACGCTTGACTAATTCCCTGGTGTTACCCGTCTTGTAGTCTCCCCTTCTTTTTGGTTTTGACACCCTAAGTGCATATTTTGCCACGTTAAGATGTCACTCGGGACGTGACATTGATATTGCACTTTTCGGAACCTTTTGTTAATTTATTGATAGCGTCTGCCCTTGGTGTCTTATACATGTCTCTTTATAGTTACAGGTCCAATCATTGTCCTGCATTTCTCCCTCAGTAGATTTCACTACATGGTCGGCTTCCAGATACCGACAGTGTATGATCGTGGCAGCTCGACATAGGGTATGTTCCCAGAATAGCAGTTCCCTTTTTTAACATCCAGTTAATTTCCCAAATGGAGATGTTCCGATTTGAATATGACAGTCTATCAGACTCCATACAATATCTATAGAGTAGCGTAATCCTTTAGTCAAATTACATATATTTAAACCACTTTTCCCTTTTATTGGCATTGATTTGCATAGTTTAACCACAATTAAGATGGCGTTTGCCGTCCCATCGTCCGAGATTCAAGTCGAGGCTTGGTTCTTTGTTATGGTATATAGTGCGGTGCGTCAGAACGCCGCCCGTGCCCCGTGACGACGTCCTATCTGTGACGAAACGCGTAGGGAGGAGGAGTGACGCCCTGACATCACCGCACTCACGTTGTAGTCCCGGAACCACGGGCTGCTGAGCGAGACCCGCCGGCTCGCTTTATTCTGCTGTTTTTATCTTCAACACTGTAAGTGTTCATTTGTCTTTTCATTTTAATAAATATAATAAGGATTTTATGCTATGTGAGCGCTTCATTTCTCCCTTCGGTATCGATTTACGTTGTGTTCCGCTGACCCTGATCCTGAGCTGTCCGTGAGTCGGCTTACTTCTCAGTAACCAGCAACAGCGCAAGATAAGGTTTTCTCATCTCCTGAAATATCCAGGACTCGGTTAAGCGATATCCCTGGCTGGGGTTAAGGCCATCCGCACATAGGGGTCCCCTGTAACAAGGGACCACCTAGCTCTGGTAAGCAGGCAACGTGTACCTGTGGTGGTGGCTTAATCACTTTATAAGCATGCTGTGAAATCACTGATCACGTTTTCTATACGGAAGATTTTTGGAGTTCCTTGGTGCAACCATCTTCTGAATACAGTTTTAATTTAGGACTATATTGGCTATGGACTTTCACTATACATAGATTGGTTTAGTGCACTTCCTTGTTTCTATATATGCAATTTTATTTTCACTTCACTTATATTAAGTGTCTCTTTGGAGACTGTTTTTGATGTGACATTTTGCATGTTTGTTTTATGTTGTAGGTAGATGTGACATCTATGCACGTTTAGTTTATGGCAGTCATTGTTATCTATATTTACATTGGGGTAACGTGTACACATTTTGTACACATTGGCTTATATTTTTTTATTTCAATTGAATATCACGATATTACCATCACGTTTTTAGTTTAGTTTAATTTAGCGCAGCTCCCTGTTTAATGCTTTTATATTTTATCCTAGCAGTATTTCACAATGAGCTCTCTCTTTGTTTCCCCATCTATGGAGTGTGGTGTATTCTTCCAGCCATAAAGCAACCACTCTGGAGAAGACTTTGACCCCTAGACTGTAAAGTTGAGGGTCCATTGTTTCTGGTGAGTGGGGTCACCGAAGGGGGAGTGTTGGCACCTCACATATTTTTTTAAGTTTGGAGCACCGTTGCACTTTATTCTATCATCATATGAGCACCAAGCACTTTAATGATTTATATAGATTTGCTTATTTCATAATATATATATATTTTGCTTGCATATTGATTTGCATAGCACAAGTATACTGATTTCTATGGTAATAGTCACCATCATTGAATTGCTTATATTATTACATTCTGCTGGTGCTGTTTTTTACTTTTCTTTCACTTATATCAGCTACTAGACCCTGGTTTCCTCACCTCCTGGTGGGGCGATTCTGAGGACCTTAACTTGGTACTAACACACTGAAAAAGCCCCCTCCACCATCAGTAGCTCTGGTGAATACCGGTTAATGCTTAGATCCCACACCTCTGGTGAGACCTTGTCATCCACCAGAGTAACCTACTTGCATACTAATCAAGCTGGTCTGTCGGAGCCTCTCTACTGTTATAACTACTGGTATCCGAGCCTGACCCTGGACCGTGACAATTAGTGTCCACATTGAAAGATTTCCCCTCTATTACTTATCTAGTGACAACCCAAAATTAGCGATTTTCTTTACTTTCACTTTTAGTGATAATGATAAACAGGTAGAGAAAAGTAGAGAAAAGTCAGTGAATATCCGAATGAGGGCAAAGACGGCAATAAACAGAGGTTTTAAGCCCTCTCCAATCTATCTAAAGCGAAAAAAAGTTTTGCCTTTAGTTGTACTTTAAAAGAATGAAGAAACAAGTGTAGATATGAACAGATGGGAAGTGTGTAATTTCAGGATCACGGTGTGAAAAAAAGTGAAAAATGAAAGAAAGAAAACCAATGCTACCACCACATCTAAAGACTGGTAAGATGTAATAACATACAGTAAACGACATGTTTTTGTTTTTTTGGGTTTGGACATGTTTTAACCGCTTCCCGACCACCTCCTGCACATATACGTCAGCAGAATGGCACGGGCAGGCAAAAGCACGTACCTGTACGTCCCCTTTAAATGCCTGCCCGTGGGTCGCGCGCGCGCCGCCAGCGGTGCGCTCGCGACCCGGTCGGGAGCTCCGTGACCCCGGCCGCGGGACCAGCGGACCCGATCGCTGCTGGTGTCCCGCGATCGGGTCACCGAGCTGAAGAACGGGGAGAGGTATGTGTAAACAAACCTCTCCCTGCGCTTCCTACTCTGCCTGTCATTGATTGGCTGTTCCCGGTCATCGGGAAAGCCGATCAATGACGTCAGACGTCAGCCCCGCCCCCTAATGTAAAAAAAAAAAACACACACACGTCACAGCCCATAACCCCTCCCCTCCCCCTAGTGGTTAACTCTTTCACTACAACATTCATTTATACAGGAATCAATGCATTTAAATAGCTTTGATTGCTGTATAAATGACAATGGTCCCAAAAATGTCCGATGTGTCCGCCATAATGTCGCAGTCACAATAAAAATCACTGATCGCCGCCATTACTAGTAAAAAAAAAAATATTAATAAAAATGCTATAAAACTATCCCCTATTTTGTAAACGCTATAACTTTTGCGCAAACCAATCAATAATCGCTAATTGCGATTTTTTTTTTACCAAAAATATGTAGAAGAATACGTATCGGCCTAAACTGAGAAAAAAAAAATGTTTTTTTTATATATTTTTTGGGGATATTTCTTATAGCAAAAAGCAAAAAATGTTGCATTTTTTTCAAAATTGTCGCTCTATTTTTGTTTATAGCGCAAAAAATAAAAACCGCAGGGGCGATCAAATACCACCAAAAGAAAGCTCTATTTGTGGGAAAAAAAGGACGCCAATTTTGTTTGTGAGCCACGTCGCACGACCGCGCAATTGTCAGTTAAATCGACGCAGTGCCGAATCGCAAAAATGGGTCTGGTCCTTTGGCTGCCAATTGGTCCAGGGCTGAAGTGGTTAATATACTTTACTCATTACATGTTTATTTTGTGGCTTTCATCTCATCCCTACTTTCCACATCTTCTCAATTTACTGAGCGGCGGGCATTTATCTATCTGGAAATCCTAACATATGCTTAGGGTAAATGTGTGGCTAGCATAGGGAAGTGAAACAGCTGTTATCCAATAGGTGGTGTACAGGTCACTGACTACACTGAGGCCTGCCACCATGTCAGTACTGCTACCTGCATATGGCAGCTCTCCAAACAAGCCAAAGGTGGTAGGTCCTGCTCCCAATATCTCACCAGTCAAAATTTATTCAACAGGCCAAAAGTAGAAATCCAAAAACAAAAATGGATTATATTGCAGCTTAACTAAAACTATCTATTGAAAGACTTTCTCAAGGTTCTAAGCACATTTAAAAAAAAAAATACATGTTTGAGGTGTGGTCTCTCCTGGCTGGATAGGATAAATGCCATCAAAATTACACATTACCACATTTATTGTATATTTCTATTTCCCCCCAATACCTATAAAGAAAAATTTAAATCGAAAATCATTTACTTTTACTTTGGGGGACAAGAATCATCACTGCACAAAATATGTTTTCTTTCACCTAAACTCACAGGGAGGATTAGGTCTCCCCAATTTATGGTTGTATTACCAGGCTGTGCAATTAGCACATATTTCTACAGTCAATTTTAGGGGACCCAAACCTGACTGGGTTTCCATAGAATGACAGGCAGTGCCCCTCAATACAATTGACTTTTTGCTTTGGAGTAACCCTAGATTGAGACCCTCAATCTTATCACCTACTCTCTCTCATTCTTTCGCTTTGTGCGATACCTTGCATAAACAGCACAAGGCCACTTTCACACCTATTCCACAACCCATCTTTTTCCCCTGGCATGAATATACAAGCCTTCTGTTGGTGGCTGAATACAAGCCTTTTCTGTATAGATCATTTTTTTAACTTAGTGGTCCCTATCTCTTTGGGATAAAGGTCGAGCAATTTGCCCTCTCACCAATGACCAAATCGCTCTGATGTCTTCTGGACAGGAACTTGTGTAGCGGCACTAGTGCAGCGGATCCGCTGTATCGGTCTTCCGAAGTGAAGCTTGCCACAGGCACCCACACCAACAGGCAGGCAATCCGAGTGATGTTAACGACAGGATATCCGACAGCGAATAACAGAGCTAGGCCCCTTAGGCCTCGGGTTGGAAGTAAGACTCTGCGTGGTAGGCTGCGACCTCTCTCCCTGCACAGAGAGGTCCGTCTTGTGTCAGGCCCAGGAGGAAGAGAGATCTGCGCAGGCTTTTCGCTCCTTTTATAGCTACTCCCAGCAATCTTCATGTTACAGCAAAGATCCCTGGGATGTGTAGTCTTAGGGTACATGGGTGCAAATCAACTATCTGAAGGAGAATTATATGTCCCATAATTCACTTTGTTGGCACACAAATCCTGATGATTTCAGGGTACACCGTCTTTTGGCTTTGCTGTGCTTTCAGGTCCTGCAGGAGGACTATATTAAGGTAACATTTCTACTTTCCTATGTATGCTCTGTAGCATGCTCTTCTGCCCCCATATCGCATGTAGACATTGGCATGTAGTGCAATGTAATTTAATAATGTCACACTGTGCCTTTGGCCTGCCAATAGTGTTAAGTACAGAGGGTCTGGCCAAACTAGCCCACATTATTGAGCCATTGCCAATCAATGAAGTGCAGAGGGTTAGCTGTCCACCACCCCCCCCCCAAAACCCCTAGTTATTGCCAATGGCCCATCAGAAGTGGGGGGATTGATGGGGGGGTGAGTAATCTGTGACAATGCTCTTGTTCCAAGATGTTGATTGTCTAATCTGCTTGCAATGTTTAGGTGCAAAGTGACTAATTTTTTTTTCTTGTTTCACTCCACAGTTCCCTTCCACGCCACAGGAATGGCAGACTGTGGCCTCCCACTTTGCCAGCCGTTGGGACTTTCCTAACTGCGGAGGGGCAATTGATGGGAAACACGTCCGCATCGTCCCACCGCCCAACTCGGGGTCCTACTATTATAATTATAAAGGGTTTAATAGTGTAGTGATGTTGGCGGTGGTGTCGGCAACATACGAGTTTATGTATGTGGACGTGGGGATGAACGGCCGGATATCGGATGGTGGGGCCATTACGCACACGGAGTTCTACTGGCGTCTCCAAAGTGGCAGTCTGTGCTTGCCACCTCCAGAGGAGAATGCCGAAGGACTCCCCTTCGTCTTTGTCGCAGATGAAGCGTTTGCGTTGACTCCCCATGTGATGAGGCCGTTCCCGATGAGGACCCTCACCCCCGGACCAGAGGGTCTTCAACTACAGGCTGTCCAGAGCCAGAAGAGTTGTGGAGAACGCTTTTGGCATCCTGGCCAGCCGCTTCCGCCTGTTCCTGACGGCATTTAACTTGGCGGAATACAAACTGAACCACATAGTTCTTGCCTGTTGCATATTGCACAACTTCCTCAAAAGACATAACAGGAACTATGTGGTGCCGTTGGCCCAGATGTGGAGGGCCCTCCAAATGCCGAACTCACAGCCCTTCGAGTGGCACGTCCAGGCTTGCCCCCTCTAAATGCCCGTGTGGTCGGGACCAATATATGCAGTACTTTGTGGGTAGGGGGGCCATTGCTCTGCCTGACGATGTGTGAGAGGCATTTTTTAATAAATCTGATATTTTAACCAACCTATGATTTCATGTCATTTCAGTCTTCTTTTTAGCTTATTTTACTTTGACATTTTTTCCCTTTGCCTTCGACAGTGGGAATGCACTTTCTGGGCAAAAGGAGGTAACAGTCTCTTCTTCCCAAAAAGATTATTCTCATGTTGTGTGTTTGCTACCTAATCTTTGGTCTAGAGAAGGTTTGTACTGCATAACTGACACCCAAAATACTCCTTTTCATCACCAGGTCTGACATGAGTGTATTCTCCAAAATGCTGTGCTCCGTGTTTTCGTACAAAGCACTGTGGGTGTCATTTACATAAGTCAAATCCGCTATGCTCTACAAGTGCATTGAAAAAGTTCCCCGGGAAAGAAAATTGGAGTGCAAAGTGGATTTGCCTTTAGTAAATAACACCCCATTGCCCCCCAAATCCTTTTCATTTTACATACATAATGCATTGTGTTTTTTTAAATAAGGAAGCCACACATTTAGAAAAATAAAAGTTTACTAGGAAAACATTCCCAAGTGCGTTTACAATCTTCACGCCAAAAATGACAACATCTTGGTTATTTACAACATTGTTTACAAACATTCCGCAATTGGTTAAACCAGGCATGGAGCAAAACAGAACCTAGGAACTTGGAAAGTTCAACTTTGTAAAGTGAAGACAAGATCAGACATGACTATATGTTCAAAGTGTGTTTGATCTTGCCTTCATCACATGGGGGGGTCACCCCCGAAAAGTGGAAATTTGGAACATGCACACAATTTGGGACTGAAAATGGTCATTAGATGGTAAAACACATGCCTAGAAGCTTCAAAAGTGCCATTTTCCATCATGGGGATGAATGGACGTTTTTTGGGGGTGCAAACCCTTCACCACAACCACTTTCGTAGTTCGTAGTGTTTGCACCCCCAAAAAAACGTTGCCATTCATCCACCATGGTGGGAGCTAGCACATGTGGACATGTGTGCATGTTCCAAATTTCAGACAGTTTTTAAGTTGCAAATGTGTTCTGAAGCTGGCACAAATGTGTGTTAATTACTTGGTGCGTTTTCATATGATGTTCTTCAATTTTTGTTGAACATCATTGATGTTTTGCTTTATGTAATCTAGATCTCTATTGCAGACCATTATCTCTCCGATGAGTACGTGGGCACTCTCTGTGGTAAAGTGCGATTTTTCTTCCACAACATCCACGTCACCTAAAAACCACAAACAAACAAAAATGGGGTGTTGGAAATGAGGCAGCCATACATGGATTAGCTTACCAGTAGCTGTGTTCTCCCACACTCACCTGTTGTGGTGACAATTTCTCCAAGTTCGATGATCTCTCCTTCTCCTCCTCCTCCTCCTCTGCTTCTGCTCTTTCCCCTTTTTTGGTAGGTGTTGGTTTGGGGGTTTCCTCAGACGGCCCAAGTTTTCGCTCCCCTATGAGAATGTCCAAAAGGAAGATTTTGGAATGTACAACTTGGTAAAAATCAAAACACAATGGAGCAGTATGCAAGCAAGAAATCAAACACAAAACACAACTACTTACTTTTTTGAAGAATTCTCTTGATCTTTCTGTACTGATCGGCCTCCCTCAGTTTCAGGTCTGACCAGCGTTTCCTGAGTTGCTCCTTGGATCGTTGTACCCCAAAATTATTGTACAGCCTTCTCACAACTTTAGACATGATCTTGGCCTTGCGGACATTGGGGTTGAGGTAAGGCCCATACTTCCCATCATAGTCGCTCCTCTTTAATATGTCCACCATCTCCAACATTTCTCCAAATGACATATTGGAGGCCTTGAATTTCAGGTTCCGGGATCGGGACGTTTTCTGCCTCCGGACTTTCCTCGTCCTCCTCCTCGTTGGTGGGATATTTGTGGCGCACCTGCTGTGTCCCCGCCATGTGCTCTCCCCACTACGCCGTAAAGAGAAGGGGTGGGGAATAGACGAGAAAGATCGTCAGGGGCGGGCGGAGTTTGAAGCATGCGCAGTGTATATAAAACGTCACACGCCTGTGTCGTAGCCACGATCTGGGAGACGAGGGGAGAGAAAACTCACACGAGACGATCGCTACAAACGAAGGTACAATTTAACGTTGGTACATAACTAGCCTAGACTGATTTGAACTTGAGGCTTCTTTATGGAGAAGATTAGGAGAGTTTAGCCTGACATAATTTATAGGGTTTGGTGTGTTGTTGTGTCTTGCAGAGATTGATATGAAGGGATTCAACGACATGAGTTTTCTCCCCCTCTTCATTGCCAAATACAGGGATTTTCCCATATTGTGGCAGGGTATACACCCACATTACACCAACAAACCAAAGAGGCACGCAGCCCTGGAGGAACTTGTGGAATTTGTCAAGCCAAGGTTCCCCACGGCAACTGTTGATGATATTAGAAAGAAAATTGGCAGCCTGAGGAGTGCGTATATCAGGGAGAGGAAGAAGGTCGTGAAGTCTGAGGAAACTGCAACTTCAGCAGATGAGGTCTATGTCCCCAAGCTCTGGTACTATCAGAGTCTCCATTTTCTGAAGGACCAGGCTGATGTCACGGAGCCAACCTCAACTCCTCCTTCCACGCTTCCTTGCGCACAGCCCACCCCTGATGAGGCTTCGAGGAGCAACCTGGGCCTTCCAGTCTGGAAGAGGTGGAGGAGCCCAGCTTGTTCCAGGTATAGTAGTTTTGTTACCATTTATGGGAATAATGAATGATGTTCACTTAATTCAGGATCGCCAATTGCTTAGTTCCTAACGTGTTTGACATATCAACAGACAGTGGTGTTGGAGACATTTGGGGCCAGAATCTAAACTGCTGGGCTGAGAATTGTATGGTTTTCGATTTGTAAACATTTTGCACCAGTCACTAGATGAGAATTGTGTGTGTTTGATGAACAAATAACTGAAACTATGTCCCTTTTTCCTACACAGGAAGACCTCAGCCAGGAGGTGGCTGTGGAAGGTGGCAGTCAGGAGGAGGCAGGGGTTAGTGGCAGCCACCAGCTGGGTAGTGGCAGCCAAGAGGGGGCTAGGCCTCGGAGCCTGACTGACACCCAAACCCCTCCCCTCCGCCCTCCGTACAAAAGGGCGAGAAGGGGGGGTTATGCGGCACAGTCAGCGCTCCGGATGATCAGAGAGGCTTCAGACTCCCTACATGCCACACCCGCCGACGAGGAGACCTTTGGCTCGGTGGTTGTCACAAAAATGATGGGTATGGAGGTGGGGCAACGCAACATGTGTGAGGGGCTCATCCTCCATGTCCTAAATAAGGGTAGGGCTGGGGAGATGACCCCACTCACACATGTTTGCCATAGTTACCATGCTCCGCCTCCTCCTCCTCCTCCTCCTCCTTCTGCAACCCCACCAGCACGACAGCCACAGCGTGGAAGGAAGCGTGGAAGGAAGACCTGAGAGTGACGACCTGCAATCAGTCTGGTGTGAGAGAAGATGGAGCCTCTTGTAGTACCAGAGCCTGGGACCTAGATGGCATCTGCTGCAGTTCCGGATACTTTGGACTTCACGACCAGATTGCACTCCCCTTAATATACGTACTCCTCAGCCCCCAATTTTCTACGCTTGGACAATGATGGTTGCCGTGGGGGGCCAAGACTTTGCAAATTCCCAAGTTTCACCATGGCTGCGTTCCTCTTTGGTTTGTTGGTGTGACCTAAATAAAGGTTTTTTTGATTTGAAATAATCATTGACTATTGTGTGTTTTACTTTTCTACAATGACAATTTTTCTTTGAGTAGGCTGGTACATTTCACTAATCCTAAAGTAGAATTAACAAGGGGCACCAACAACAAACAACCTCCTAGTAAATTTAAGCAAGAAATACAAATGTAAATAATGTGTTTTTGGTAATTTGAGACACACAACCCCCCTCCAAAAAAAAAAAAAAAAAAAAAAAAATATTTATTCCCCAAAAAAAAAAAAAAAATACAAATCATGGTAAAAAAATAACAAAGATTCTTTTCCGTTCAGAGTAAAAATAAACATGTAGTGTATAAATGCTGCAAAGTAATAAAGAAGTAAGTTTGTGAGAAGTGCGGGTGAATAGGAGCAGCTAAAAGATGTCATTCTTGTTGCATTGTAAAGAAAAAGAGAATGCGCTGCATTAAAGACATTTTAACATTGCAGCGTGACGAATGTGCTGTGTCGATTAGGAAAGGTAGTTTTACTGACCGAGCGCTTCCGTCACAGAATTTCTTCTGAGCATGCGTAGCACTTTGTCCGTCGGACAAGCGTACACACGCTCGGATTTGGTGTGATCGGACCGGGTTGACGGGAAATCTTTCCAACAGGAGATAAGACTTTGTCCGACGGACAAACCGACGAACACTGTCCGATGGTGCATACACACGGTCTGATTTTTCAACAACCTTGTCCGATCGGACCAAATTGATGAAAAAGTCCGACCGTGTGTATGGGGCTTTAGGGTACATGGGTGCAAATCAACTATCTGAAGGAGAATTATATGTCCCATAATTCACTGAAAGGTACGGTGCTTTCTCCTGGTAGTCCATATCGCTACATTGGTATGGCTTTTTGGCTGCAATTCTGGTCACTTCTGACCAGTAGATGGGAGTACCTGGGTCCCACTGGTTTCTGTCAGTTCTGTGCTAATGATACTGCTGGACATTTGCCAATGTCAAACGGAAGTAAGCATGATGTGTCTTTCATCTGCTGCATTAAGTTTCCTTGGTGGACCACTGTGTCTACAGTCCTCAACGTAGCCCAATCAATGGTGTCCTCAATTCAAAAAAAAAAAGGGAGATGCTTATCCATCATGCCACACAATCAGAAAGACGTGTGATTGTTCCCAAATGTATTCTGCAGCAGGACAATGACCCAAAAATATTGCCAATGTCATTAAGAACTATCTTCAGCGTAAAGAACAGAGTCCTGGAAGTAATGGTTTGGCTCCTACAGAGCTCTGATCCCAACATAGCGTCTGTCTGGGATTACATGGAAAGACAGAAGGATTTGATGCAGCCCACATCCACAGAAGATCTGTGGTTAGTTTTTCAAACATGCTTGGAACAACCTACCTGCCCAGTTCTTTCAAAAACAATGTGCTTAGAAGAACTGATGAAGGTTTGAAGACAGTGTAGTCACACCAAATATTGATTTGATTTAGATCTTTCTTCTGGTCACTCACTTCTAAACAGATGCTGTACTAGGGTGGGGTGACTGAGTCAGTTGGAATTATTGGCTCTCCAGGGTATCATCCCATGTATATGCAATAGGTTTATTACGTTCAAAGTTGGGACAAAGTAATACTTTAAGTAGTCAAACATATGACCATTATATAATTTGTGCAATGTAGATTATGATAAAAAAAAATTGGTCACTCCCTTTACTGTCACATGTCCTTTGATAAGTCTTTTGCCCCATACACACGGTCGGATATTCCGATGGAAACAGTCTGATCGGATTATGTTGTTGGAAAATCCGATCATGTGCGGGCTCTAGCGGACTTTTTCCGTCGGAATTTCTGATGAAAAAAATTTGAGAGCAGGATCTAAAATTTTCCAACAACAAAATCCGATCAGACTTTTTCCGATCGTGTGTAGAGAATTCTGACGCACAAAGTGCCACGCATGCTGAGAAGAAATTTGGAGACGGAAGCTATTGGCTACTGCCCTGTACATAGTCCCGTTGTACGTTTTGTACGTCACCTCGTTCGGAATGATCAGATTTTCCGACAACTTTGTCCGACCGTGTGTGTGCAACACCAGTTTCGGACAAAATCCGTTGGAAATTATCCAACGGATTTGGTGATCGGAATGTCCGACCGTGTGTACGGGGGCTTAGTCTTAGACACAGGATTGCACAGAGTACAATAAAGATAGCTATAGAAAAAAATGAAAAAATAATACATTACAAATAAATCCAAAACATCAATCACATCTAGCTCATATGTGAAACATAAGAGAAACTGGCCCCTCCTCCCTAGACTACTGCTGTCCCAGCAGTAGAAAATGTGCATAGGGAATGGGTAAGCAAGCTCTACAAAGTACATCTCCCCCCCCCCCCAGCAAAGCACTCCTCACCAACACTTGATGTGTCAAGATGAGAAAGAGTCTGGGAGGAAGCAGATCCCGTGGCAATCTGCCACTCAGAATCTGAGCTCTATAAGTTTCAGGGAGGGAAAAACGGATTGTACTGAGGCCAAATGGGGGGGGGGGGGGGGGGCTTGTGCTGGGAGAGGGGATTTTAGGGATGGATTTCTGTTGAGAGGGACAACTGGGGGGATTTGTTGTGCTAGGAGGAGGATTTGCTGGGGGGTATCTGCTAGGAGGGGGGATTTGGGGGAAAAAAGGATGTGTGCTAGGATGGATTGGTGGAGGATTTGTGCTAGGAGAGGAATTGGGGGGTATGTGCTAGAAGGGGGGATTTGGGGAAGAAGATTTGTGCTGGGAAGGGGGTTTGGGGGTGGAGAAGATTTCTGCTGGGAGAGGGGTTTGCGGTGGAGGATTTGTGCTATGAGTAGGGATTTAGGGGGAGAGGATTAGTTTTGGCAGAGAATATGTTTGCAGGGATTTGTACTGGGAAGGGGGATTGGGGGGACTTGTGCCAGGAGTAGGGAAGCGGAGTAAATTTGTGCTCAGAGGAGGAATTTGGGGGGGCAGGATATGTACTAGGAGGAAGGGAGGGTGCATTTTGGGGATATCATTTGTGCTAGGTGGTACCGTAAGTATGCAGATTAGTGCTGAACTTTTTTGGGTGGAGAAGGAGGTGATTTTTGCTGAAACATAATGCTCACATGTACCATTCAGGAGGATAAAAAGGCCAGATTAGGAGTCTATAGAAGTGGCTGATATGCATGTCTGTGGAGAAGGAAATGGGTGCATTAGCAGGCCCAAACACAGGGACCAAAAAAGATGATTCAGGGAACGACAGAAGGCCTATGGCCCTAGGATTCAATAGTTACATTTTTACTGCTGCCTGCCTTCCCTTTGTTTTTAAGAAAGAATGAACAGCCTAAGGTTTCCCCTCTGCAACAATGCTTTCAGTTCAGTTCAGCATAAAATTAAGTAAAGATGTTATCGCAGATCACATCCTAAAAGTGGAGTATATTGCCTTCCTTCTGGGATGGTGGTAGTAAGTCTGCCAGGTTTTTCCCCCCTTTTCCACTTCACTGTTAGCACCTCCAACCCTCCCAGTGCTCCTCTTCAACAGCACTCCCACACCACATCTGTTTTGCTTTTTTGTTGCTTTTGGTAGTATTGGGGGCTTTTTTCTTCTTTCATTTCATTTCATTCAGTGGTGCGATTAGGTCCGATGTAAGCGTGACTTCAGTGTGACTTTAGTGCGACTTCAATGTGACTTCAATGTGATTTCATATCAGTTTTAATTTACTGCGACTTGGCCAATCAAAAAAAGTACAATGCGTGACATAATTCCAAAAATGAGAAAAAAAACTGCATGGGGTCCTCCCCCAATTTATACCAGGCCCTTCCGATCCAGTATGGATTTTAAGGGGAACACGCCAAAATGTAAAGAAAAATGGCATGGAGTCCCCCTCGAAATCCATACCAGACCCTTTTTCGTGCATGCAGCCCAGCTGGCCAGGAAAGGGAGGGAAATGAGCGAGCGCCCCCTCCGGAACCATACCATGCCACATGCCATCAGAATGGTGTATTGAGCTCTGCACAGGAGGCTCCCTGTAGTTGGGATCTGCTGCCTTTGTTCAGAAGCATGGATGGAGCATACACCAGCACTGAAATGCAAAGATCCCAGTGCCAGTCTTCCTCGTTTTTCATCCTCAGACCTCTTTTACCCTGTCTGTACAACCTTGTTGCTTATGGAAATGCATTTCGAAGAAGCTTTGCCCTTTAGCGCCCTATCAACTAGACCTTCAATAAGGCTATGTATGGGCTATATACAGTATAGAAACATTAAAGTGGATGTAAACCCAAAAAAATGTATTTTTAAATTTAGGCTTGTAGCTTGTACAGTATAGGATTTCATATCATCTGTGCCCAGTCTTGCCACAAAGAGTTAATCCAGCTCATTCTAGGAGCATAAATTATACATTTAGTTTCCTGACAACCAATCTACTTTTGAAGGTCCTGGAGTATCAGGACAATGGAAACACCCACAAAATGACCCCATTTTGGAAAGCAAACACCCCAACGTACATTCTAGGATGCATGGGCTGCAGATAGGTACTCTGGTACTCTGATGGGCTGGTAACAGGTACTCTGATGGGCTGGTGACAGGTATGCGGGTACACTGATGAGCTGGTGACAGGGACTCGGGTACTCTGATGAGCTGGTTACAGGTACTCGGGTACTCTGATGGGCTGATGACAGGTACTCGGGTACTCTGATGAGCTGATGACAGGTACTCGGGTACTCTGATGGGCTGGTGACTGGTACTCGGGTACTCTGATGAGCTGGTTACAGGTACTCAGGTACTCTGATAGGCTGGTTACAGGTACTCGGGTACTTTGATGGGCTGGTGACTGGTACTCGGGTACTCTGATAGGCTGGTTACAGGTACTCGGGTACTCTGATGGGCTGATGACGAGTACTCTGATGAGCTGGTGACAGGTACTCAGTAGGGATGAGCCTAATGTTCGAGTCGAACATAAGTTCGACCTGAACATCAGGTGTTTGCCTGTTCGCCGAATAGCGAACAATTTGGGGTGTTCGTGGCAAATTCGAAAGCTGCGGAACACCCTTTAAAAGTCTATGGGAGAAATCAAAAGTGCTTATATGAATGGTATTGTCATAAAAAGTGTTTGGGGACCTGGGTCCTGCCCCAGGGGACATGTATCAATGCAAAAAAAAAGTTTTAAAAACTAAAGTTTTTTCGGGAGCAATGATTTTAATAATGCTTAAAGTGAAACAATAAAAGTGAATTATTCCTTTAAATTTCGTACCTGAGGGGTGTCTATAGTATGACTGTAAAGTGGCACATGTTTCCCGTGTTTAGAACAGTCCGAGAGCAAAATGACATTTCTAAAGGAAAAAAAAAGTAATTTAAAAGTACAGCTATAATGAATTGTCGGTCCCGGCAATACACATAAAAGTCATTGAAAAAAACAGCATGGGTTTCCCCCACAGTCCATTACCAGGCCCTTTGGGTCTGGTATGAATATTAAGGGGAACCCCGAACCAAAAAAAAAAAAAAAATGTCATGCCAGGCCCTTCAGGTCTGGTATGGATATTAAGGAGAACCCTGCGCCAAAAAAATAAAATGGTGTGGGGGGTCCCCCTCAAAATCTAATTTAAGGGGAACCCCGCACCAATTTTTTTACGGTCCCCCCAAAAATCCATACCAGACCCTTATCTGAGCACGCAACCTGGCAGGCTACAGGAGAAGAAGGGGGACGAGAAAGTGCCCCCCCTCCTCAACCGTACCAGGCCACCTGCCCACAACATGGGCATATCTGAATTTGGAAGCCCCTTTAACAAGGGGATCTCCAGATCCTGGCCTCCCCCCTGTGTAAAATGGTAACGGGGTACAAATGTAACCCTACCATTTCACAAAAAAGTGTGAAAATGGTACATGACACGGCTTGGGACAAGTCCTTTATTAAAAAAATACAAAAAATTTCCCACAAAGTCTTCTTCTCTTGCACCGCCGACGGACCGAAAAAAAAAAAAAAAAAAAACATGACCAACCCACCTCCATGGGAGGCAGCCACCATATGACGCATCTTCGCTTTGACAGTTCTTTTATAACTGAGGGTGGGGCCACACCGTGACGTTCACAGGTGACGCCGCCCCTCTCTGATGCACGGGGACTTCCCAATGGCTTCCCCATACTCAGAGGGGGCGGGGCCACCCGTTTACGTAAACGATGTACCCGTTACCATTTCAAACAGGGGGGGGGGGCGGGATCTGGGGGTCCCCTTGTTAAAGGGGGCTTCCAGATTCCCATAAGCCCCCCTGCCCGCAGACCCCCACAACCACCGGGCAAGGGTTATGAGGATGAGGCCCTTGTCCCCATCAACATGGGGACACAGTGCTTTGGGGGGGACCCCAAAGCACCCTCCCCATGTTGAGGGCATGTGGCCTGGTATGGTTCAGGAGGGGGGGGCGCTCTCTTGCCCCCCTCTTTTCCTGCAGCCTGCCAGGTTGCGTGCTCAGATAAGGGTCTGGTATGGATTTATGGGGGGACCCCCACGCCATTTTTTTTATTTTGGCGTGGGGTTCCCCTTAATATTCATACCAGACCGAAAGGGCCTGGTAATGGACTGTGGGGGAATCCCATGCAGTTTTTTTTCAATGACTTTTATGTGTATTGGCAGGGACCGACAATTCATTATAGCCGTGAGTACTTTCAAATTACTTTTTTTCCTTTAGAAATGTCATTTTGCTCTTGGACTGTTCTAAACACGGGAAATATGCGCCACTTTACAGGCATACTATAGACACCCCTCAGGTACGAAATTTAAAGGAATATTTCACTTTTATTGTTTTACTTTAAGCATTATTAAAATCATTGCTCCTGAAAAAACTTGAGTTTTTAAATTTTTTTTTTTGCATTGATACATGTCCCCTGGGGCAGGACCCAGGTCCCCAAACACTTTTTATGACAATAACTTGCATATAAGCCTTTAAAATTAACACTTTTGATTATTCATGTTCGTGTCCCATAGACTTTAACGGTGTTCGTGTTAATTTTTTGCCTGTTCGCATTTTCTGCTGCAAACCGAACCGGGGGGTGTTCGGCACATACCTAGTACTCAGGTAATCTGATGGGCTGATGACAGGTGCTCGGGTACTTTGATGGGCTGTTGACAGGTACTCAGGTACTCCGATGAGCTGGTGACAGGTATTCAGGTACTCTGATGGGCTGGTGACAGGTACTTGGGTACTCTAATGGGCTGGTGACAGGTACTTTGATGGGCTGGTGACAGGTACTCGGGTATGCTGATGGACTGGTGACAGGTATTCTGGACAGACATTGGACACAGCTGGTCATGTGGTAAAGAGACAATTTCATTGGCACTTTACCCTGATCGGGGATGGGCTGTGTCAGAGGGACACACTGCATCCCCGATTACAGCGTTGCAGGCCCCCGGGGCTTGCAGGAGTGGCGAGAACCGGAGGACATCATATGATGTCCACCTGGAGAGAGGAGATGTTCCTGCCGTCATCATTTTACAACGGCCCGGTATGGAAGTGGTTAATGAACTGTGCACATGAAAGGTTCACAGTATGTTCTATGTATTCTTTATGCTGTGGATTTTCAGCAGAAAGTTTCTTTTCACTTACAATCATATTATAGCATAAATATGTGTCATTTTTGGTTGTTCTTGTTATTCAGTGACCTATAACTCATGTGTTTGCTATTATGATTGTGATAGTTATTGTTGAAAATTGAAGAGTGTGGCAGCGCTGCAATAATAAAATCTAAATAAATAAATAAACCATAGGTTCCATCCACTGTGCTGCTTCAAACCTTAATCCACATTTATGACCGCTAGATGCAGAAATACATAGAAAAGACATAAAAAGTGCCTCCTATAGTGCAGTATCCAAGGGATTAAAAATGAAACCTCTCCACCCCAGCTAGCAATAACCTCACATTTATTAAAAAGATTAAAAGCATTGGTAATAGTCAGAACAGTCTCACTCAGTTGCGATAAAAGTCCACCGCCAGGCTCCATCTCTACTAGTTTCGCCACCTTCTATGTTGCTTCTTCTGGAGGAGTATGCCAAGCGGCTGTGGCGGGACCAATATATAGTGTACAGTATGAAAATGGCCAATTACCTTGAGTACAGGCAGCTGCAGCGTTCCACAGACACTTGCACATGCGCACATATGCCTCGTGTTACTACAGTGCAATGTAAACATACATTGCGCTAATATGACACACTTACTGTTAAAAAACATGAAGGGGTTCAATAAAATGGCAGATTAGTGAGGACATGATGTTAACAGATAGAGGTGGAACCCTCAATGGAAATTACATCTCACCAGATATCTTTGAAACAACATAAAAAAATACATAAATAGATCTCAATTAGCGAATATATCTGGAAACATTTGGACAACAATTCTCAAGAGGCGGAGATCAGCAAGAATAAAAATAAATACTTTAGCAGAAGAATATTGTCTTTGCAAACAGGATCATTCATGGTACCTACAATTGGATAATCTTAATGTCCATTCAAAAAATATTTATATACCAAAAAATATATAATAAAAAATTGCAGGATAAATCATAATAATAATAAAATAATATGAGATATGAAAATAAAAATAAAAATAAAAATAATAATAATAAAAATAAATATAAAAATAAATAAAATTTATTTAAATATAAATAAAAATAAAAAATATATAAAAATAAAAAATATATAAAAATAAATATAATATAAAAGTAAAAATAAAAGCAAGAGAATTGAAAGATACACCGAAAATCAGACCTTAAAAAATCAGACCTTAAAAATCATTTAGAAAACAATTAACATTGAATTAAATGTTGTGCCCTAAAGGATATAATGTTTGCATCACATGTATCCAGAAGGACGTTGGCGCAAAGATTTAACCTTATTAGTACCCCTCCATTGTGGATGGTATTTTTCTATCCCCCAAAATAGAAGGGACAAGGGGTCTTTATTATGATGTGTTGTGTAATGTTTGGAAATACTGTGCTTAGGATATCCTTTTAATAATATTTTCCCGAATTCTTATCCACATTGGTTGTACTGAATTTGACAAGGGCACTGGAGGGCATAAACCACACCCTCTGTCCTACATGTGATACAATCTCTTATTTGATATTCCCTTCCTGTTGCTGTAGCCATAAAATTTTATTTTTTGGTGTTTTTTTCTCTTAGTCTTAACACATGCATAACATTGCCTGCACGGAAAGAAACCTTTACCTGAGAAGAAAATAAAATATAGTAGGGGCTCGTCTGTATGTAAACTTTGTGTTAGCTGGTAATATTTGTCTAAGACGCCTATCTGTGGTAAGTATGGGCCAGTGCTTTTTGAACTATTTTTCTATGTTGTACTCCATAGTTAAGAATAAGGGGCATGATTCTGGAAAACATTCTGCTTTTGCTTATTATTTATTAGGGCTATTCTGTCTATTGCATTCACCATTTCTATTTGATGTTTAATATGGGCTTCTTGGTAGCCTTTTTCTAGAAATCTTTGGCTAATTAGGTCGGTCTGTTCCTTAAAATCCTCTTCATCCATACAGTTTCTTTTCAGCCTCATAAATTGTCCTTTCGGCAATAACCAGGGGGCATAATGACAACTTTTCATAGGTATATACCCATTCCTATCAACCGTTTTGAAAAAAGTTTTAGTTTTAAATTTTGCTTCCATCACTGATATGGTAAGGTCCATTAAATGGATTTGTTTTGTATCGTGTCCCCATTTGCATAGCCTCCTCAGCAGGAGGAGCAGGAACGGGTTGCAGAGGATTCTGGAAGAGAGGTTGCCAGGCGTCGGAAACCGCCTGACGCGACCAAAGTCCTTTTCCTGGCGTTTTTTTAGCTCCTAGGCGTCTTTCGGTATAACGCTTGTCAATGCGGGTGGCTAGCTGGATGAGTTTCAGACAGGGTAGCAGGAATCTCCTCGTGCGGCCAGCACATCTTTGACATGACGGATTTAGACCTTTTTTTTGAGGTCGCGCAGAGGGCCTCATTGTGCCGGGATGAGTTCCGATGCCAGGGTAGCGGAACTGAATGGGCGTAATCGCCCACTGTAGAATTCCCCTGGACGAGGTTGTCCCCAGATGGAGGGAACACTGGGATAGGAACACACTCGGCACAGCTTGAGATCCCCATTTGGATTTGGTCAGGAAGGGACAGGGCGGACTCTAGCCGCAGCAAAGAGGCCGCGTCTTCCAATAGAAACATCGACCACACTGTGTATCGTGTCCCCAAATTCGTGTCCCCATTTGAATGATATTCTCTGATTGTTCTGATTAAGCTTATTAAAAAATGTATTAATGAGGTCTCAGTACCTCTCCAGACCAAAAAAAGTAATCAATCTATCGTTTATACAGGAGTAATGCCTTTGGCATATCTTGATAGATGGCTTCTTCTTCCCATTGAGCCATGAAGATATTCACTGCACTTGGGGCAAATTTAGCCTCCATGGCAATGCCTTTGATTTGTTTAAAATAATTACTATTATGCCAAAAATAATTATGCGATAGGCAGTACTCAAGACTCTCCAACAAAAAAGCCTGTTGTTTCCTTGATAGTTCACTTAAATGTTTCAGTTCCCATTGAGTTGCTTTAATTGCTTCCTGGTGACTGGTAATTGTATATAAAGAGTTAAATTCAGCTGTAGCTAGTATGCATGGTCCTTCTAATTTAGTTTCTTCTAGTAATTGGATAAGATGCTTCGTATCCCTCACACATGCTTTTGTTTTCTGTGCCAATGGTTGCAAGTGGTAGTCCAAGTACTGGCCCATCCTTGCCCCAACTGATTAAATTCCATTGACAATGGGACATCCAGGCGGGTTCTTATTGTCCTTGTGCATCTTAGGGACCATATATATAATAGGAATCCTACAGGTGCTAGGCACCAAATTTCTGCTTTCTTTTCTATTTAATGCACCCTTCTTTATGCCCTTCTCCACAAGGTTCTCCAATTCATTCTTATAGCTTTTAGTGGGATCACTTTTTCATTGGAATATACATTTTATTGTCTTCTAATTGTCTTTTCAGTTCAGCATGATACACTTCTTTAGTTTGAATAACGAATCCCCCACCTTGTCTGCTGGTCTAATGATCAGATTTTTGTCTGTTTTCTAGATGTTTGATTCCTATTTCAATATCTTTAGCTTCCCTTATTTTTTTTCAATTCCATGCTTTGTAAATCCTGTACGACCATTTTTTTAAAAACTTCAATGTGACCATTGTCACTAACCGGTGGATTTAATATAGACTTATTTCGTAATGTTGTATGTTGAAATGTTCCTTCTTTACTTATAGCCTTTTTCTCCAATGGTTGGGACAACATATATTTTTTAATATTTAATCTTCATGCATATTTTTGAATGTCCACGTAGATGTCAAACTTATTCATATTTCTTACTGGAGCATATTTCAATTCTCTATCCAAAACGATCGTTTCCTATTTAGTGAGTGATACTTCTGTTAAATAAAAAATTCCTTCCCCTAGTATTCTCTTTTTCGCTTGTTTCTTGTATCCTGCTCTACATCCCCTCTTCCTGGTGGATGTCTTCTTGACCTGTCGTCTCTGTCAGTCCATTTGGGGGTCCGTTCCTGATTAGCTCCTCTAAAAAATGCCTTGGGGTTCTATTGGTATCCCAATCATCCCTCAGGGGTTCGTATCTATTTTGAGTTGGTAAAGGGCTTCTCTCTTGCTGGTAATGATTTTGTGGTTCCTGTCTGTAGTATGTTGGTGGAGGGGTTCTAGTTCGATAGCCATGGTCACGTTTGTTTCCATGCCACTGGTAACTCGGTCCTGGACTCCTATCATTTCTTTGATTACCATATTGCTGATGTCCTTGGTTATAATTTTCATAATGATTAGGTCCTCTATACAGGTAATAAGGTCTTCCTCCTCTCTCTTGGTTTCCACCTCTGTGGCCTCCTCCATCCTTGATCTTCCGTTTGTCTCCACGATCCTCTAGGTGTTTGGTAACTGCCCTGTTATTGATTGGATTGGGGAACTGGATGTCTCGTATCTTGTATGTTAGTTCCAGTTGTACCATTCGTGGCTATTCTGACTTCCTTTTGTGGGGTTGAGCTAGTTGAGGGTAAATCTCCTTCTCTCAGTTTACTTTACCATTTGAAGACTGAATTGGTGTTATAATCATTTATATCTCTAATATTTTTTCTTTTTTACGATTCTTGATTTCTTGATCTTTAAACTCCAAGTCATGTTTAGTTGATTAGCTAATACTAAAAATTCCGGCAGATATTTAAATGGTTCTAATGTGGCTTTATGCTCAGCTATCTGTTGATCTAATTTATGCATCTTTTTTTGTTTTCTTTTCAGTAAAAATGTAAGTACATCTATTCCTTTGCTGTTAAAGAATTGAAACCACTCATCAGTGGACTCTTGATCTAGGAGTCTTTCATTGATAGGTACATCCCACCTAAGTCTCCTGGGTACTACATTTTCCCTAATATATTTATCGTGAGTTGTGGTATTCCACCATGTGTTAATTTTGCATTGTGTTCGCTTGCACATGCGCATTAGATATGCCTCGTGTTAATACAACGAGGCATCCTCGGAACGCTGCAGCTGCCTGTACTCAAGGTAATTGCTCATTTTCATACTGTACACTATATATTGGTCCCACCAAAGCCGCTTGGCATACTCCTCCAGATGAAGCTAGGTGGGAGGGAATTATTGGCACTAAGTGCAAGGCGTGTTTGACCACTCAGGTTGTGTAAAGGAGGTGAGCGAGCATTGCATGTGGTGGTAGGAGCACTCTAGGTAAGGAGGTTTTTATTAAGAAACATACATATTTCACTTCACTGAAGAATTGTTTTTACTATATTTTTTGGACTTTTTTCATTTTATGTAATAGCTGATTATATATTGCACAGTCAGCTGTGGTCTTGGTTTATTTATTTATTTAGATTTTATTATTGCAGCGCTGCCACACTCTTCAATTTTCATACTGTTATCTGTGGGAGCACATTAGTGACAGCTGCAGCAATTTTAGGTTTAGTACCATTAGTTTTATTATCCATTATTTATTTATTTTTTGCATATTAGCTCGCCTAACTACTTTCAATTTCAATAGTTATTGTTGCTCCTTTTTTCCTGAAAATAATGATCGAATATAATTTCATCATGGGGCCCCTTTGCTGACTTGTTTTTAAAGTTGGGTTTGGTTTTACATATCTTTCAGGTTTAATGACGAAAAATATAACATTTATCCAATGTAACATGCATTTTTTTTTCTTCTGTATTGGATAGCGAAGGGATATGATAAAACAAATGGTTTTCTGTTTGTGTCCAGTTGCAAAGATGTCCCTTCATTTCCTGTTTTTGAGTAGCGGCATTAACAGTGCAGTGGAAAGCTCTCCAAAGTGGGGGTATCAAGTCATTCCACTGGTAATCCAGAATCCACCAATAAAATATAAAGGATTAAAGAAAATGATGAACATATCTTGCAGCTTCAAGAGCAATTATTACACATTTGTATAAATACAATAACATATTTCTCGTTATCTTATTGTATTTATACACGTTACCTTGATCTTAAGCAGCTGCTAGCAGTGTACCGTTTTTTAAATTGTGCACACTGAGTCACGTATATATTCATTTATTTATTTATATACCTTACATATGCATGTGTAAACAGCAAGAAGGCATCATCCTTCTGAGCGCAGAGAGGTGTTTGACATAGGAGGGCCCATATACCAAACATCCATTTTTTACAATTATTACACATTAATTGTAATACAGAGCAGGGTCACAAATATTACCCAACCTCATTTTCACTAGAAACTAGACACAAAAGATGCTATATTTATAAAATCTCCAACTGCAAATGACCAAATGAGGGGTGGGGTAGAGGGTGGCTACACTGTACATACAACCCCAATTCCAAAAATGTTGGGACGATGTGTAAAATCTACAAAAAAACAGAATGAAATAATTTACAAATCTTATAAACTCATTTTTTTTACAATTGAAAATAGAAAACATATCACATGTTTTAACTGAGACAATTTACCATTTAAAGAAAAAAATATTTTCTTTTTAAATTAATGGCAGCATCATGTCTCAAAAAAGTTGGGACAGGGCCATGTTTACCATGGTGTTGCACCCCTTCTTTTAACAACATTCTGTAAAGGTCTTGGAACTGAGGAGACCAGTTGCTGGAGTTTTGGGAGAGGAAAGATATGCACGGAGCAGAGGAGGAACGGAATCAGTGTAGTGCATACATGACAGGGTGAGAAGGGGAACCGGTTGTTAGGGGTTAACATATTTAAAGTAACATGTTAGTACTGGCAATTACCTTATTGGTTCAGAGGAGGGTGTGATGGGGTGGGGTCAGTAGTCAGTTGTCCAGAAGGGAAGGTCCCAGGACACTTGCTGAGAGGATATCATCAGAAAAGCATCCCTCCCACCCACCCTTCTTAGAATTAGGTTTAACGTTGTATTGTTTTTATTAATTTGTTTGGCGGTTGGGGTCCTTGACGGAGATCTATTTATGGTTATTGGGAAAATGGTGGGGATCCATCTGAGGTATGGAGTCCTTGAGTGTGTACGGTACAACACATATTAGTGTTAAGACCGGTGGGTGTCTGAGGTCAGCTGGTTTAGGGTCTGATCCGGTGTTTGCGGCTGGGGTCGCAGCCTAGCTATCTGGTGCCTCAGACCCAAAATAAATTTGGCAACCGTCAGGGACCTCTAATCTTGATAGCTGGATAAGTCAGTTATGGTTATGTTTATAAGAAAGTGTATGTTTAACCACTTCAGCCCCGGACCAATTGTAAGCTTAAGGACCAGAGGTATTTTTTCAATTTTGCACTGCACTGCTTTAACTGGTAATTGCGCGGTCATGCAATGTTGTAACCAAACGAAATTTGCGTCCTTTTCTTCCCACCAATAGAGCTTTCTTTTGATGGTATTTGATTGCCTCTGTGATTTTTATTTTTTGCGCTATAAACGGAAAAAAAACGCAAATTTTGAAAAAAAAAGATATTTTCTACTTTTTGTTATAAGAAAAATCTAATAAACTCAATTTTAGTCAAACATTTGGGCCAAAATGTATTCAGCCACATGTCTTTAGTAAAAAAAAATGCCAATAAGCGTATATTTATTGGTTTGCGCAAAAGTTATAGCGTCTACAAACGAGAGTACATTTTCTGGAATTTACACCGCTTTTAATTTATGACTGCCTATCTCATTTCTTGAGGTGCTAAAATGGCAGGGAAGTAGAACCCCCCCCCCCCAAATGACCCCATTTTGGAAAGTAGACACCCCAAGATATTTGATGAGAGGCATGTTGAGCCCATTGAATATTTTTTTTTTTAGTCCCAAGTGATTGAATAAAGACAAAAATTTTTTTTTTTCAAAAAGTTGTCACTAAATGATATATTGCTCACACATGCCATGGTTATATGTGGAGATGCACCCCAAAATACATTTTGCTGCTTCTCCTGAGTATGGGGATACCACATGTGTGGGACTTTTTGGGAGCCTAGCCACGCACGGGGCCCCGAAACCCAAGCACCACCTTCAGGATTTCTAAGGGTGCAAATTTTTGATTTCACTCCTCACTACCTATCACAGTTTCGAAGGCCATAAAATGCCAAAATAGCACAACCCCCCCCCCCCCAAATGACCCTGTTTTGGAAAGTAGACACCCCAAGCTATTAGCTGAGAGGCATGTTGAGTACATGGAATATTTTATATTTTGCCACAAGTTGCGGGAATATTACAAACTTTTTTTTTTGCCCAAAGTTGTCACTAAATGATATATTGCCCACACATGCCATAGGCATATGTGGAATTACACCCCAAAATACATTCTGCTGCTTCTCCTGAGTACGGGGATACCACATATGTGGGACTTTTTGGGAGCCTATCCGCATACAGGACCCCGAAAACCAAGCACCGCCTTCAGGATTTCTAAGGGCATAAACTTTTGATTTCACTCCTCACTACCTATCACTACCTATCACAGTTTTGAAGGCCATAAAATGCCAAGATGGCACAAACCCCCCCCCCCCAAATGACCCTATTTTGGAAAGTAGACACCCCAAGCTATTTGCTGAGAGGCATGTTGAGCCCATTGAATATTTTTTTTTTTAGTCCCAAGTGATTGAATAAAGACAAAAGAAAATAATTATTTTTTTTTTTTCAAAAAGTTGTCACTAAATGATATATTGCTCACACATGCCATGGTTATATGTGGAATTGCACCCCAAAATACATTTTGCTGCTTCTCCTGAGTATGGGGATACCACATGTGTGGGACTTTTTTGGAGCCTAGCCGCGTACGGGGCCCCGAAACCCAAGCACCGACTTCAGGATTTCTAAGGGTGCAAATTTTTGATTTCACTCCTCACTACCTATCACAGTTTCGAAGGCCATAAAATCCCAAAATAGCACAAACCCCCCCCCAAATGACCCCATTTTGGAAAGTAGACACCCCAAGCTATTTGCCGAGAGGCATGTTGAGTCCATGGAATATTTTATATTTTGCCACAAGTTGCGGGAATATTACAAACATTTTTTTTTTTTGCCCAAAGTTGCCACTAAATTATATATTGCCCACACATGTCATGGGCATATGTGGAATTACACCCCAAAATACATTCTGCTGCTTCTCCTGAGTACGGGGATACCACATGTGTGGGACTTTTTGGGAGCCTATCCGCATACGGGACCCCGAAAACCAAGCACCGCCTTCAAGATTTCTAAGGGCATACATTTTTGATTTCACTCCTCATTACCTATCGCTACCTATCACAGTTTTGAAGGCCATAAAATGCCAAGATGGCACAAAACCCCCCAAATGACCCCATTTTGGAAAGTAGACACCCCAAGCTATTTGCTGAGAGGCATGTTGAGCCCATTGAATATATTTTTTTTTTGTGTGGGACTTTTGGCAGCCCAGCCGTGTACGGCACCCCGAAAACCAATCACCGCTTTCAGGATTTCTAAGGGTGCAAATTTTTGATTTCACTCCTCACTACCTATCACAGTTTTGAAGGCCATAAAATGCCAAAATAGCACAAAACCCCCCCAAATGACCCCATTTTGGAAAGTAGACACCCCAAGCTATTTGTTGAGAGGCATGGTGAGTATTTTACAGCTCTCATTTGTTTTTGAAAATGAAGAAAGTAAAGAATTTTTTTTTTTTTTTTCAATTTTCAAAACTTTGTGACAAAAAGCGAGATCTGCAAAATACTCACCATACCTCTCAGCAAATAGCTTGGGTGTCTACTTTCCAAAATGGGGTCATTTGGGGGGGGGGGTTGTGCCATCTGGGCATTCCATGGCCTCTGAAACTGTGATTGGCAGTGAGGAGTGAAATAAAAAAATTACACCCTTAGAAAGCCTGAAGGCGGTGCTTGGTTTTTGGGGTCCCGTACGCAGCTAGGCTCCCAAAAAGTCCCAGAATGTATTTTGGGGTGTATTTACACATATGCCCATGACATGTTTGAGTAATATATCATTTAGTTATTAGATTCATTATTAAATCTCTTGAGACAAAAAAAAAATATATTTAATGGGCTCAACATTGCTCTCAGCAAATAGCTTGGGGTGTCTACTTTCCAAAATGGGGTCATTTGGGGGGGGGGGGGGGGGGTTGAACTGTCCTGGCATTTTATGCACAACATTTAGAAGCTTATGTCACACATCACCCACTCTTCTAACCACTTGAAGACAAAGCCCTTTCTGACACTTTTTGTTTACATGAAAACATATTTTCTTTTGCAAGAAAATTACGTTGAACCCCCAATTACCCACTAGAATTGCTTTTACATGAAAGCCGATCACTGGCTGAAAAGAATGATACCAAGATGATACCTAAACCTGCAGGCATCATTCTGGTATAACCATTCAAAGTCCAGCAACATACTGGACATATATTGTAATCTTTTTCTTTCATGCAGCCTCTTGGCTGAACGAAAAAAAAGAGATTGATTGGTGGGTATGCCCACCATTAGAATACCTTCCTTCATCCACCCACTTCTAATGATGGGCATACATGCACCATTTATATATGCCGAAGCATGGGGGCATCCTCCCGCAAAAAAGTTATGCCACGTACACATGGTCGGACTTTTCCACGGGCAAGCCTCCGTCGGAATTTCGACTGTATGTACGTGGCATTTGGAGCAAATCGCTCCTCCGCCCCTGCTGCCCCTATGCTTCGGTATATATGCTCTTTTTTTAAACTGTGGTGGTGAAATCACCTCCTACAGCGTTGGAGTCGCGGCTTTATGTATCGTGGGAGCAAACGCTGTTACTGTCAAGATAAAAAAATATGCGCTGCAACTGAATGGCGCACCTGAAAACAAAAAAATGGTTAACAATAAAACACAGTAAACAAAATTACATACCTGAAAAGCAAGCATGATAAAACATAATAAAACATTGCAGAATAGAATGGAGTAAAAAAAGAGCAACAATAGAGAGAGAATAGAGAGAGAGAGAACAATAAAACGACAACTATTTTTGGTTTTTTATTTTATATTTTTTTGGGGGTTTTTTTTATTTTTATTTTTTTACACTTTTTTTTTAAACTATAACTATAATTTTAACTGTAACGGTCGGGTCTCAAAATGCGATGGCATTCTTGAGACCCTGTGAAATGCTGTACCCTACGCTAATACCTCACTAGTGAGTGGTAGCGTTCAAAAAATTCACCAATGCAGAGACCAGGATTGTCAGGACAGCGTGGACAATAATAACGGGTGTCACGCCTACATCCGCTCTTGCTACAGACACAACATCTTTTTTGGGGGGCTCGTTGGGTAGGGGTACTCGGGAGGACATAAGAATAATGCCTCTCATGCAGCCGGCTTACTGCATTTGGTAGGGGTTGGTGAGGTGCAGAACCGCCTGGATACAGGAGTTCTGTGACAACCTCTCCCTGGAATTCAAGGAAGGGTAAAGTCCCGCCTGAAGCTCCGTATAGCACATGAGCATTCAGCAAAGCCAATTGGAACAAATAAATAGACACTTTTTTGTACCAGCGTCTAGCCTTATGGGCAACTAGGTACGGCGCCAACAACTGGTCGTTGAGGTCCACCCCTCCCATATTAAGGTTATACTCGTGGACACAGAGGGGTTTTGTCACAACACCAGCCTCTGTACGAATTTGGACTGTCGTGTCTGCATGAAGGGAGGTAAGAACGAAAACATTCTTATTATCCCTCCACTTCACAGCGAGCAAATTATTACACTTGAAGCAGGCTCTCTCCCCCAGCCTAAGACGGGAATCTACAAGCCGCTGGGGAAAGCCCCGGCGATTAGGTCGCATGGTGCCACATGCTCCAATCTGCTGATCAAACAAGTGACTAAACAGTGGCACGCTCGTGTAATAATTGTCCACGTAAAAGTGGTACCCCTTTCCGAATAAGGGTGACACCAAGTTCCACACTATCTTGCCAGCGCTCCCTATGTAATCTAGACAGTTCTCCGGCTCTACGTAACTATCTTTTCCCTCATAAACCGAAAAGCTCCACGTATAGCCTGTTGCCCTGTCACAGAGCTTGTAGAGCTTGACCCTGTACCTGGCACGCTTGCTGGGAAGGTACTGTTTGAAAGACAAGCAGCTAGAAAACTTAATCAGGGACTCATCAATGCAGACAACTTGATGGGGAGTAAAAAAGGCTGCAAAACATTGGTTGAAGTGGTTTATGAGGGGCCGAATTTTGTAGAGCCGATCAAATTCAGGGTCTCCACGAGGACGACAAAGTTCATTGTCACTGAAGTGCATGAACCGCAAGATCTGTTCGTATCGTGCCCTGGACATGGAGCAAGAGAACACGGGCATTTGGTGGACTGGTGAGGTGGACCAATAAGTCCTCAGAGTCGGGAATTTATGTATGCCCATGTTGAGGGAAAGGCCCAGAAAGGTCTTAAATTTGGAAACCGTAATTGGTCTCCAATCTCTGGCAAGGGAAGGCAACTGGGGATTAGTATTGACCAGCGTATATATTACTTTGGTCCACAATAGATCTATAGAGATCTTCCGTGAAAAACAGCAAATAAAAATCGGATTGGCTTAAAATCAGCTGTTTCCACCTGAATACCGGGTTGGCCAGTGAATGGGGGAAGTACGGGTTCTGCAGAAGTGGTGGGCACCCAATCAGGATTGGCGAATTCTGCAGGAGTGGCACTATGTAATCGATGGGCCTGCCTTTGTCTTCTTGGTGGCAGCGGGACACTATTTGTGCTTGCCACCTCGCCAGCTTGAACTGCACTTATGGGACTCGCCACGTCACCACGTGATACTGCAGTGCTGGAAGTACGTCCAGGGTGTACTAGGCCGCTGGTGCTTGCCAGTTCACCAGAAGGAATAGCAGCGCTAGTACTTCTCTGCTCCATCCTGCACCTCAACAACAGCAGAAGATCAGGATTGGGTACGCCTGACCTTAGCAGGGACCACACCTCTGTCGCCAGAGCTATCTGTCATGGAGCCGCTGTCATCTACTGGATCGTATGCTGAGCCTGATTCTGACAGATGAGTGACCTCCTCTTCACTATCTGACATACTCAGAAACAAGTAGGCCTGTTCACTAGTGTACTTGCGATTTGCCATTTTGGGCTCTAAATTTAGTAGTACACTAGTGAGATTCACAGGTAAAAAAGCTCCTGACTGTTAGCGACTGAATCAAAACGCTACCAAAAAAACTGTTAGCGATCGCAGGGATCAGGCCTGACTCTGCGAACGCTGCAGTTATGTGTGCTTAGTGTTTTGTAAGTGACAGTGATCAATCGGTACTGCACTTGGGTGGGCTGGGCTTGGCTGGGCGGAGGGGGAAAACGCATGTGCTAGCAGGTATCTGGGCTGATCCCGCTAACAATGCGTTTTTTGGAACCCTAAACTGCTGGGACGCTAGTATAGATCTGATCAGATCAGATATTGATCTGTTCAGATACTATACCACTAAGGGAGGTGTATGCTTTGCGCGTGGGTGTTTGCGGTACTGGCACTAACCTGGGGCGACGCAGACCTTATTAGACCCTAAAACCTAATTGATATCACCCGCCGGACGATCAGGGGGTTAAACCGATAGTTGGGTAATAAATGGCGGGTGCCCTGACAGTATAAAAAACAAACTAACTAACCAGCGTCACCCGTAACAGTTATACGGTGATCACTGGTGAAAGGGTTAACTAGGGGCAATCAGGGGGTTAAAACCTTTATTAGGTAATATATGGGGGTACCTGACGCTATATAAAAACCTGACGGGGAACCTAAATAACTAAATAACTAACTGGCTAACCAGCGTCACCAGTGACACTTATACAGTGATCACTGGTGAAAGAGTTAACTCTAGGGGCAATCAAGGGGTTAAAACCTTTATTTAGGTTGTAATATGGGGTACCTGACCTATAAACCTATTTATAAACCTATATAAACCTGGCGGTTAACCTAAAAAAAACTGGCTACCTAGCGGCACCAGTGACACTAATGCAGTGATCAGAAAAACGATTGCTTAGTGACACTGGCAAAAGGGGGTGAAAGGGTTACCTGGGGGGCAATCAAGGGGTTAAACCTTTATTAGGGGGGTAGGGGGCTACCTTAGACCTAAAGGGGCCTAAAACTAACTGCCCTGACAGTTATTGCAGTCACAACTGACACTAAATGCAGTGATCAGTAAATAAATGATCACTGCAATCAGTGACACTGTGACTGGGGGGGCAGGGGGTGATCTGGGGGGTGAAAAGGGGGTGACAGGGGGGTGAAATGTGTGCCTATGTGTGCCTGGTGTCAGTGTAGTGTTTGTGCACTAACCTGATGTCTTCTCAGCTCGGCCTCCCGGTCAGAAAGACCGGCACGAGGAGCGTGACATCACTTCCCCTTGCCTGTGTTTACAATACACAGGCAAGGGAAGCATCTGATTCGCCAGGAGCGATCGCGAGGGGGTGGCCAGAAACCACTGGCCATCCCCTCATCCCGGACACCCCACCCGCCGGAAGAATGTTACGTACAGGTACGTGATTTTGCCTGTACGTGCCATTCTGCTGACGTATATGTACATGGGGCGGTCGGCAAGTGGTTAATAAATAGGCCGTGTTCGGCCATTTTAACTCCACTCATGTCTTGCGTGGTCATTACTGATAATTAGAGGGGGGAAGGGATAAGTGGGGATTACATAGGTGGTAAAGTAGCAGGTGAGCTCTTACCTACCCTAGTCATGCTGCCCCATTCTTGCCTGATGTAGGATTCTAACTGCCGAAGATTCCTGGGTATTCTTTGTTGTATTTTTCATTTCAAGATGCGCCAAATATTTTCAGTTGGTGAAAGGTCTGGACTGCAGGCAGGCCATTTAAGCACCCAGACTTTTCCACTACAAAGCTATGCTGTTGTCATGAGGTTTACCATTGTCCTGCTGAAATATGCAAAGCCTTCCCTGAAAAAGACGTCATCTGGATAGTAGCATATGCTGCTCTAAAACCTGAATATATCTTTCAGTCTTTCAGCATTGATGGTGCCTTTCCAGATGTAAGCTGCCCATTCCATACACACTAATGCACCCCCATACCATCAAAGATGCAGTCTTTTTAATTGGGTGCTGATAACAACCTGGAAGATCCCTCTCCTCTTTAGCACAGAGGAACGTGGTGCCCATAGTTGCCTAAAAGTTTGTCAAAAATTTGATTTGCCTGACCTCAGAATAGTTTTCCACTTTTTAATGAGCTTTGGCCCAGCAAAGACAGCAGCGTTTCTGGATCATGGTCAGATATGGCTTCTTCTTGCATGATAGAGCTTTAACTTGCATTTTTAGATGGCGTGGCGAACTGTGTTCACAGACAGTGGATTTTGGAAGTATTCCTGAGTCCATGCAGTGATGTCCATTGCAGAATCATGCCTGTTTTAATGCAGTGCCGTCTGAGGGCCCAAACATCACGGGCATCCAATATTGCATTTTGGCCTTGTTCCTTGCATGCAGAGATTTCTCCAGATTCTCTGAATCTTTGATGATATTATGTAATGTAGATGATGATATATTTAACCACTTCAATACTGGGCACTTTCACCCCCTTCCTGCCAAGGCCAATGTTCAGCTTTCAGCGCTGTCACACTTTGAATGACAATTGTGCGGTTATGCAAGATTTTAACCATATGAATTTTTAAAGCATTTTATTTACACAAAAAGAGCTTTCCTTTGGTGGTATTTAATTACCACAGTTTTTTTTTTTTTTGCTAAATAAGCAAAGAAGCTTGAAAATTTAGAAAAAAGGGGAAAGGGATGAGTGTCATTGGCTTCCTCCATCTGGCCTGGCCATCGGGCTCTGCTTATTGTAGATGAGGAGTACAGCCAGACCACCGCAGCACCATCCCGCAGGACTGGGCTATAGCCAACCGCATGTACAAGGTACTTATAGAGTACTGTTTTACGCTGATCATAATTTCCATCTGCCTGTGGAGAGCTCTGCATTCATTGACTTATATCATCTCAGATCATTGTCTTAATAAACTTTCTGTGCTTTTAACATTATTGGCATCACCATAGACTGTTTCCAGCATAGCGGTCATCTGTTTTTTCCCACAGGAGTTTCCATTTAGTGCTTTTTGTTGTGGCTTTTTTCTGATGGTTTGTTTTTAGTCCAAGGTATTTAGTAAGAGTCATGGTGAGTTTTTTGAAGTTGTAATTTTTGTCAAACGTTTTGGAAAATTAAGAAATTCTAAAAAAAACTATGTTTTTTTTTTTGTTTTGTTTTTTACAATACTGCATTATCATATAACTGGTGTGGTGGTGGCCAGGGACACTGACTGGTTGCAGTATGTAAAAAGAAAATAATAGTATATATATTTTTTTCTTTTAAATTCTTTTGTTTGCATTTTTTTTGGCATACTGTGACCAGAGAAATACGTTGTTAACATACTAACACTGTACTACTCTGGGTGAGTAGGACTTATTTTTTTGCACACTATGATTGCCTACAACACCTACTGCACCAGAAAGTAAATCCTGGTGCAGAAGGTGTATTTATTGAAGTTTCCTTGCTAAGAAGATTGCACACATTAAATAACAAAATTAAATTAAAGTAGAATTAATACAAAACAAATCAAAAACAAAATTGAATTAAATAATATATTGCTCATTAAATATCAGCATGCAGAAGACTTAATTTTAACTACCTGCATACCGTTCACAGTGAATATACTGCGAGCGAGCAGCAGGTACAGGCACAATCACGTATATGTACATAACAGCCTTCTTCCAGTTTGAGGCGTGTGCCCCCTGATGGCCCGTGCTGTGATTGGACACAGCACAGGTTTTGCAGAAGATTTCAGCTAATGATTTTGGCTAAAATCAGCTGATCAGCTGTATCCAGAGTTCTGTGCTTACAAACACACAGAAGTCTGTGTGCATTGGAACAGCGATCTAGCTGTTTTTTCTCCCTGAAAAGCAGGGAGAAAAAACAGCAAGATCAAAAAGTAAAAGCGGCACATTTTACACATTGTTAGGCATGCATTTAACCCCTTGATTGCCCCTAGATGTTAACCCCTTCCCAGCCAGTGTCATTAGTACAGTGTCAGTGTACAGTATTATCACTGATCACTATATTAGTGTCACTAGTGATGTCAGTGTCTAGTGTCTGTTAGCGCCTGATTGCCCGCCACCCTATCACAGTCCCACTATAAGTCGCTGATCACTGCCATTACAATATAGCATGTATAGTGTCAGCGAAATTCGGCTGTCCGCAGAGCAAACAGACAATTTTTCCTGTTTCTAATATAAATACCAATTTCTGTCTTAATGATATAATGCCTTACCTTAAGATCTTCCATTACCTCCCAAACCCCTTCGTCCATGCATTCATCCTTACCTCAGCCCCCTCATTCAAACCTCACCAGCCAAGCATTCCATTAAAGGAGCCATTAACAGTATATATCTTACATGTTCATCTCAGCATCGGGCAGCATCATTGACCCTGTCCCAGCTAAGTGAACTCCTTTATTTGGAAACCATTCAAAAGCCACACCCTCAAAGGTCTGCCTCCAACAGCTAAACCCCTCCCACAAAGGATGTGGCCTCATCTCATTCACACAGGATGTAAATGACCATATAAAGATATACAATACAATGGTGTTACAATACAGGGACAATTGTTTTCCTTCAAAAGAACCAATCACAGAATACATTCAAATAGACTTGAAGGGATATTTAGTTTAACTACTTCTTTGTATTATAGTCAGCTTCCATTTTGTGTGTCTCTAACATCCATTTTGTGAAGTATGCTCAAGTCTTGCTAATGTAGTTTCGTTTTCCCATAATACTGTAATCTTCTTGTTGAGTTTCATTTCTCGTAAAGCACGTGATATTTTAGAAATAATTAGTTTCACTGTGGGCGTCAGACTGTACTTGTGCGTCTCTGTATATGATTGGATAATCTGTTAAAGGGCGGTACTTTCTGAAAAGCCCTCTTATATCGACACCCAAGAATAAAGATTAGATTTGCTCGGAGAGAAACCTGCTGTGTATATGTTTCTTTATCTCAAAGGGCAAATCTCCCAGATCTGGTATCGGATTGTACGGTACACCAAACCAAAGCAGACAATACCCCTAATCTTGATTTATTACCCTTCAGTTTGGGGGCTCGTTCCGGTATCGATTACTATATGTCGCGTGAGTAGACTTGATATATATCTTCTCTCAACGTGACCTCTATTTAGAAATCGTTCCTTTAACGGGACCTGTGATTTATGTAGAAATAGTTTTTAGACTTTGAAGAAAGTCAAGCGCTGTTGAGACAACAGCGCCAGCCCTGGGGGGGCTGGATGGGCTTTAGGAAGCCCATTAGATAAGAGCTATTCTGGGTAATAGCATATGCTTTATAAGAAAGCATCTGTTCAGTGTGAACAGGGAGGATTCTGTGTAGTCCTCATTATAAGTCTGCCGCAGCCGTCTGTTCGTGGGTGGACAGTCGTTAATGTGGACCCCGGGAGGGTGCCAGGATTGACCATAGGTCAATGATAATACAGTACTGTAATTACAAAACAAAACAAGAAGTCTGCTAAGGTGTGCTGGACAAAACCGATCTCTTTGCTTTTCTTATCTTTGCGTAGATGATAAGCTAACTTGTAAACTGTCTGTGTGGAATTTGTCAGCGTTTGTAAGGTAAGACAATGCCTTCCACTGCTCCGTGTTATCATAGGACTTAGATTTAAGAGTGACAGACGTGCCTTCCTATGAATTCCGGGTTCTTTTGTGATTGATGGAAGTTCCCGATCGAAACACAGAGTAGTGCTACAGTATCCGGTGATGTATTGATGTTTATTCTTAATGATTTATGTATGAATGTTTTGACTAGAAAGTTAGCAGAAAAATAGCAGTGTTAGTAATATTTTCTTAAAGGTAATGATTCATTTTGCTGCTATGCAGGGAAAGTGAAGATTGGGATGTTTGGCTTTTTGCCAACATGGTTCAAGTACTTATATCTCACTAAGCTAATAGATATTGTGAAGAATTGTTTGCGGCATTGGCAGTACAGAACTTGCAAGTACTGTTTGAACCTGTTGGCACTCTGCCAAAAATAAAAAATAATTTGAAAGAAATAAAAAAAAATTTGTTTGGTTGTAAATAATAATGTATGAAGCTTGTCTATAAATAAGATGCTGTGGGAGATCTCTGGCTGGCCCGGGGCTCCCTATGGCATCCTAGCCCAAAAGCTGCCCAAGATAGGTTAGCAGAGCCATGGAATGGTGAATTTAGAGGTTAAATTAACTTTCTCCATGCCTTTATCAGGCGCCCGCTTCCTCCCCCCTCACATTCCATAAACCAGATAGGAGCAGCACAGACACAAGGACACAGAGAATAGCAGAATGAGTGAGTTTGAAACAAAAGGGATCTTAAAGGGAAATTACCTTGTTCTATATTAACAAAAGAGAAGGTAAGAAAGTAAAGAAGGCAATTGTGACTGTAGGTTTGTGCAGGACCTGAGGGCCATCGATGGCCTAGTGGTACCGATTGCCCCAAAAGTGCCTGATGTGCCATCAATATTTACCGCCATACATTACGATGCAGAGTATTTTATTGTGATTGATTTATTGAACGCATTTTTATTTCCGTCCCTGTGGATGAGGAGGCACAACCAATCTTTGCTTTATGTTTTTTTTAAAACCGCCAACTAACATGGTGCAGAATGCCTCAGGGCTATATATAGACTCCCTTGTAGCCTATTCCAAACTATTCTCAGAGCTTGGATACCAGGACATTGTTCATCCCTGCTGCAGTATGTGGATGAATTCCTCGTCTGCAGTTCTACTCTGGGTGGCCGCCCTGGAGGATGGGAGAGATTTTTTGAAATGTATTTTTGAAAGTGGTCACAAAGTGTCAAAGAAAAATTGCAATGGTGTCAGAAAAGGTTGAATATTTTGGTTTTGTACTCTCAAAAGGAGAAAGGAAAGTCAATCACAGAAGAGCTATGGCTCTTATGGGTCTGCCCCGCCCACTTGCTAAGAAAGACATGTTCACCTTTCTTGGTAATTATGATTGGTTACTGCCGCCAATGAGTACCTGACTGTTCCTACTACAATCTCCTGAGACAAGCCACAGGTTTACACATGCCAGATTGTATAAAATGGTCAAATGAAATGTGCAATGCTTTTGTGTATTTGAAAAAAGCTATGGTAATGGCTCCAGGGCTCGGCCTCCCTAACTAGGAAAAATGTTTAATTAGTTTGCAGGAAAAATGTTTCATTTGTTTGTAAGGGAAAATTGTAAGGACGTGTCAGGTGTCCTCACTCAGGAGCATGGAGGCAAGTTGCGCCCTATTATTTTTTTCAAAGATGGTTCCGGTGCAGGTGTTCCGGTACAGGTTCAAGGCATGCCTGTGTGTCTCAGAGGCATCCTATTCGATGATGGTTTTGAGATGGCCACTTCTTTCACTCTGGGGCACGACACTACACTTAACACCACCCACAATGTATGAAAAATGTACATACGCAGCACATGTCTGCTCAAAAGGTTGAGCGGCTATGAGTTGATCTTGATATCCAATCAAAAATTGCACATCAAATATGCTTCTCCCACTTCAGGACCAGCACCAATACAAATGCCCTTTTAGGATTAAAAGGAGAGCAGAATGAGGTTGTGCCACAACATGATTGCATAGACCTCATTCACCAAGACACATCACCCACAACACTGCAGAGCATACACAGGCCAACAAACAGATAGCCAAGGGAAATGCTCTGGCTGATTAGCTGCTAAACAAGCTGCTACTTCACAAAATGCAAAGATCCAAATGCCCATGCTAGTACCAGAATTGTTGTTTTTTTTTGTTTTTTGTTTTTTTGTTTTTTGATCAGGTTCTTTCAGATTTGCAGGTATGGCAAATGAAGCTGATCTCAGAGGTTGGGACAAAATAGGTGTGCAGAAAGATCCAAAGACTGGATTTCTCTGCAAAGAGGGGAAGCCATGTATACCAGTAGCTAGTGCATCACTTTTGTAGCTAGTGCATCACTTTTTATGCATCATTTTTATTTCCCAGTTCCATGGAATAGGTCACAGAGGCTGGAAAGCCACGTGTGAACTATTGGAGAAAGACTTTTACATTACAGAACTTTCCTTGCCAATTTTATGTAGCAAGATGCATCACATGTATCAGGAACAACCCACACAAGGCCGAACATGAACACCTGATATATCCAACAATTCCTTTTACACATTTGCAGATTGACTTCACACACATGCCCAAACTAGGCAAAAGACAGGAATATTTTTTGGAAATTGTGGACAAGTTCTCAAGTTGAGTTGAACTTTTTGTCACCACAAAAGAAGATGCACAAACAGTAGTGAGGATCCTCGTTCAGGAAATCATTCCTCGATGGGGATGCCCACTTCTTATAAACTCTGACAGACAATGGACCTACATTTGTATCAAGGGTCTGCCAGGACTGGGTAAAAAACTCTCAAGATAGAACGGAAGTTTCACATTCCCTAACACCCTCAAAGCTCAGGGATAGTAGAAAGAATAAACAGAACAAATAAAAAGACAAAATAAGAAAGGCCACAGGAGGAACCTTTGCCAACTGGAAGAAGGTCCTCCCAGCAGTCCTGGCAGAAATAAGAATGACCCTTTCAAGACAACAATGTATTCACCTTTTGATGTCTTGATGGGTCGATTTTTCCCCACCCCATGGGCCAGAGCACATTTAATGATAGAAAAGGGAGATTTAGACTTATTACAGGAAGAATATGTAAGGTAATTGGTTGAAACACTGTAAACAGTTGAGAGAAATGTTGCTCGCACCTTTTTTTTTTCTTCACAGGAAACTACTCACCCCTTCAAATTGGGAGACACCGTGGTGGTCCATCAGCTGAACAGAAATAAGAAGCAAGAGTATCCTTTGGACCTCCTACCACAGTGGTTGCAGTGACCAGAACAGCCATCCTAGTGGAAAATTGCCAGTCCTGGATCCATGCCAACAGAGTGAAAAAGGTTGCCCAAAGCCCCAAGAGCAGGAAGGAGATCTTGGATACAGGAGGCCCTCAAGCAGAAGTCCAAGCAGATGAAGGAGGAGTTCCTGGGAAAGCAGGTCCGGCCAGAGAAGATGACCTTGCTTACTTCACCACAGACTTCTGACAAGGCATTCTGCCCACTAATCCTGATCTCTCTGACAGTGTTCCTACCCACCTGGATCACCACTAACTGTATCTACCACCCTGAAGATTTGGGTGCAATTAAAAGTATCTGTGGGAACACAAACACACACACACACACAAGAACATTATATTGACACAAGCTAGAACCAAGAGAGAGATTGGAGATAGTTTTACTGATAAGATGCTTTTGCTAAAATTTAAGTATGCTTATGCTAAAAAAATCAGGGTATGAAGAATGTTGAATATGTAGCATATTAAGCGCTGCGCAAACGGTTACATAAATCCTGTATAATAATAATAATAATAATAATAATATTACATCCTAGCCCTGCCGGAATTGCCCTTTTGGCTGTACCTTTAAATGTTTCCTCCTTTCTCAATGAGACTCCTCCTGTATTCTTGACTAACATATCCACTCTGTACATAAACAACATTGTTACCTTTCCAATAGCAGGTAGAAGTCATTCCCCTGTTTGGTGTTTTAATTTAGGGAATGAGACACAGACTAACCCCTCTTTCTGAAGCAGGTCAATATTTAATATCTCCATGTGCGAATCCGGAGTCTCTGCCCCTGCCTGCTCACTGTTTCAAGTAATTGACCCAGGGTTAAACTGTACTTTGCATAACTTTTTCTTTTTCTCTAAAAATGTAGGTGAAATATTACACTAATTTATAAATCGCAACACAGGACAAGTACACTCATGAGTTTGTCGCTAAGAGACCTTTTGCACTGGGACAAAGTATCCATGTATGTTGTAGGAAAGTGTGTTATCCCTGGGTGCCCCTCCATGTTAAGGGATGGTGTTACCTTGTATCCTTGTTATCTGTCATGGGAATGGTAGGGGATTATAAAAGGGGGACATCCACTAGAGGCCAGCTCCAGCAGGAAGCTAGGGACATTGCTAAAACATGGAGCCCATTTGCCAATGTAGGATTTGAGCTTGGAGGTATATTTTTATGGTTAAAAGACATTGTCCTTGTTATGGTACTTATCCTTGCTCTGATTCTTTACCTCTGTTTTAAATGTTGCACTTACATAATTGCGCACCTTCGATCTCCTGATGATAAGGTTCTATCTCACATGACATACATGAAGAGTCATCAGGCAATCTATGCCACAGCCCCAAAGAAGTATTAAAGCACAACATAGAATGTAGAGATCATCTTATATGATCTAAGAGGGGATTGAAGGGATATTTAGTTTAACTACTTCTTTTTATTATAGTCAGCTTCCATTTTGTGTGTCTCTAACATCCATTTTGTGAAGTATGCTCAAGTCTTGCTAATGTAGTTTCGTTTTCCCATAATACTGTAATCTTCTTGTTGAGTTTCATTTCTCGTAAAGCACGTGATATTTTAGAAATAATTAGTTTCACTGTGGGCGTCAGACTGTACTTGTGCGTCTCTGTATATGATTGGATAATCTGTTAAAGGGCGGTACTTTCTGAAAAGCCCTCTTATATCGACACCCAAGAATAAAGATTAGATTTGCTCGGAGAGAAACCTGCTGTGTATATGTTTCTTTATCTCAAAGGGCAAATCTCCCAGATCTGGTATCGGATTGTACGGTACACCAAACCAAAGCAGACAATACCCCTAATCTTGATTTATTACCCTTCAAGACTAAACAGTGATGTCCAAACCGTCTAACTGCTTTCAATGACAACGAATGATATAAAGCCATGGCTCAGTGGGCCATAATATTTATATCGTTATGCTAAAGTTCCAATGTGTACACAGAGATGTCCGCTTGAAGCTATTAATGCAGTCACCGGGAAATGGCCAGTCTCCCGGTGAGGCACAAATTAACTTTGTCTGTAGTGTCCACAGGAGGATTTCCGTAGCCAATGGTCTTCCGCCAACGTCTTTATGTGCGAATACGCTCACATGAGCGCATTACAGCAAAACCGACACTGGGGGGCATATAACAACATACATTAATAAAATTTTCCATGACAATAGCCATATAAATTCCAGTATACTGTACAGTGGCTTGAAAAAGTATTCCTACCCTTTGAAATTTTACACAAGTTGTCATGTTACAACCAAAAAACGTAAATGTATTTTATTGGGATTTTATGTGATAGACCAACACAAAGTGGCACATAATTGTGAAGTGGAAGGAAAATGATAAATGGTTTTCAATAGACATGTGCACAACCAAAAAATTTGTTTATTTTCATTTGTTTTTTTTTCGTTTCCGAAAAAAATTCGCTTTTTTTCGTTTCGTTTTTTCGTTTCCGTCGATTCGTAACGATTCGTACATTCGTAAGTCGTCGTTGTTCGGATTCGTAACGATTCGTACATTCGTAAGTCGTCGTTGTTCGTATTCGTAACGATTCGTACATTCGTAAGAGTTATTTTTTCGTTGATTCGTTTTTTCGTTAGTTTAATTTTCGGACACATTCGTATTTATTCGTACATTCGTAACATTCGTAGATTCATAATCGGAGCATAATTCATAATTTGATGTAATGTGTATGCTATTATTACATTTTAATAATTTACAAATCGAAAAAAAAAGTTACGAATCGAAAAAAAAGTTACGAATCGAAAAAATAAAAGTTACGAATCGAAAAAAAAGTTACGAATGTACAAATATTTTTGTTCAATAGAGACACGGAAAATTACAAATCGGAAAAAAAAAAAGTTACAAATCGAAAAAAAAGTTACGAATCGAAAAAAAAAAGTTACGAATCGAAAAAAAAGTTACGAATGTACGAATTTTTTGTTTCAATAGAGACACGGAAAATTACAAATCGAAAAAAAATAAAAAAATAAAAAAGAAGTTACGAATCGAAAAAAAAAGTTACGAATCGAAAAAAAAAGTTACGAATGTACGAATTTTTTGGTTCAATAGAGACACGGAAAATTACAAATCAAAAAAAATAAAAATAAAAGTTACGAATCGAAAAAAAAAGTTACGAATCGAAAAAAAAGTTACGAATGTACTAATTTTTTTGTTCAATCCATTCGAAGCACGTTTAGCAGCACCATTGTAAGGGACACGGAAAATGACCAATTCAACAAAAAAAAAGTTACACATTTTTTCGTTCGTTTTCGTTCGTTTTCGTTTTTCGGATTTTCTTCATTAGTACATTCGTTGTTTCTAATTAGTTTTTTCGGATTTTCGTTGTTTTTCGGATTCGAATGATTCGTTATTCGGATTCGTACGATTCGAACGATTCGTTACGATTCGTTATTCGTATTCGTACGATTCGAATGATTCGTTCATTCGTACGAAAACGAACAAACGAAAATAACGAAAAAAAACGAAAAAACATGTCTAGTTTTCAAAATTGCTACAAATAAATATGTGAAAAGTGTGGCATGCATTTGTATTCACCCCCCTCGAGTCAATACTTTGTAAAACCACCTTTAGCTGCAATTACAGCTGCAAGTCTTTTTGGGAATGTCGCTACCAGCTTTGTACATCTAGAGAGTGAAATTTTTGCCCATTTTTCTTTGCAAAATAGATCAAGCTCTGTCAGATTGGATAGAGAGCTTCTGTGAACAACAATTTTCAAGTCTTGGCACAGATTCTCAATTGGATTCAGGTCTGGACTTTTACTGGGCTATTCTAACTCATGAATATTCTTTGATCTAAACCATTCCATTGTAGCGTAGTTTAGGGTCGTTGTCCTGCTGGAAGGGAATCCTCTGCCCCAGTCTCAAGCTTTTTGCAGACTCTAACAGGTTTTCTTCTAAGATTGCCCTGTATTTGGCTCCATCCATCTTCCCATCAACTCTGACCAGCTTCCCTGCTGAAGAAAAGCATCCCCACAACATGATGCTGCCACCACCATGTTTCACGGTGGGGGGATGGTGTGTTCAGGGTGCTGTGCAGTGTTAGGTTTCCGCCACACATAGCGTTTTGCTTTTAGGCCAAAAAGTTAAATTTTGGTCTCATCTGACCAGAGCACCTTCTTCCACATGTTTGCTGTGTCCCGCACATGGCTTCTCTCAAACTTCAAAGGGAACTTCTTATGGCTTTCTTTCAACAATGGTTTCCTTCTTGCCACTCTTTAATAAAGGCCAACTTTATGGCGCAAACAACTAATAGTTGTCCTGTGGACAGATTCTTCCACCTGAGCTGTGGATCTCTGCAGCTCCCCCAGAGTTACCATGGGTCTCTTGGCTGCTTCTCTGATTAATGCTCTCCTTGCCCGGTCTGTCAGTTTAGGTGATCAGACATGTCTTGGTAGGTTTGCATTTGTGCCATACTCTTTCCATTTTCGGATGATGTATTGAACAGTGCTCCGTGAGATGTTCAAAGCTTGGGACATTTTTTTATAACCTAACCCTGCTTTAAATTTTTCAACTACTTTATTCCTGACCTATCTTGTGTGTTCCTTGGCCTTCATGATGCTGTTTGTTCCCTAAGGTTCTCTAACAAACATCTGAGGGCTTCATTGAACAGCTGTATTTATACTGAGATTAAATTACACACAGGTGCACTCTATTTACTAATTAGGTGACTTCTGAAGGCAATTGGTTCCACTAGATTTTAGTTAGGGGTATCCGAGTAAAGGGGGCTGAAAACAAATTGCACACCACACTTATCAAATATTTATTTGTAAAAAAAATTGAAAACCATTCATCATTTTCCTTACACTTCACAATGATGTGCCACTTTGTGTTGGTCTATCACATAAAATCCCAATAAAATATATTTACGATTTTGGTTGTAACATAACAAAATGTGGGAAATTTTCAAGGGGTGTGAATACTTTTTCAAGGCACTGTATATACCATAGTTTGTATACACTATAACTTTTACACAAACCAATAATATACACTTTTTCTTTTTACCAAAGACATGTAGTAGAATACATTTTGGCCTAAATGTATGAAGAAATTTTTATTTTTTATTTTTTTTATTGGATATGATTTATAACAGAAAGTGGAAAATATATGTATATCTTTTTTTTTGGTACAACCAAAAGAAAGATCTATTTGTGTGAATTTTTTTTATATAATTTCATTTATGTACAGTGTTGCATGATCGCGCAATTGCCAGTTAAGGTAGCACAGTGCTGAATAACAAAAAATGTCCTGATCATGAAGAGGGTAAAACTTTCTGGTCGTCAAATGTTCAGGCTGAATATGAACACAAAGTGATAGTGCTCAAAGTCTATCAGAAGCTAGTATAACAACAAATAGTTGATATTTATACAGCTTTGAAAAATACAGACGTATGGAGCAAAAAGAATTCTCACTAAAACCGAGTAGCTTTTACTATAAAGTTTTCATAAAGCTTTGGGTTAGTGGGATACACTGGAACCTTTAAGGTGTCAAAAGACAAAATTATATCTGTAAAAAATATTAATGTTCTTCAAAAAGTTACAATAAAATCATATATAAATATATATGATTACAATAGAGGATTGTAACAGTGCTATACACAATAATGTTACAAAATATGAACCCATATATCTACCCTTGACCTTAAGCTTCTATATTCTGTAAAGAGACAAAAAACTGAATATGCTAGTATGAGGGTGATAGTTTTGATGAGTTTCCCTGAACTAATTCTGCTTCCTCAAAAAATACAGGAGATGATCAAAAGATAATATAATCATAATATTAACATACACACATATGTACTATGGTATAATAAATACACTCACATGTGCTACCATCATATACCCATTGGTACAATGCTAATTCCTACCACTTTCTAACATATATATTACATCTTCTGTGTCCCAAATATCCTATATGACAAAATATTTTACAGTGTCCCTTGTGTAAAAATAATATATTAGGAAGCGACAATTTAAACAACAAAGTCCAAACAATAAGGTCTCTCTGGGAAAAAAACATGGTATATTTCAATGTCTTTAGTGTAAATATTCCACTAGGTTGCTGGATTATTCACAATCTATAATCATGCTACCAACATCCTTATCTGTGCACCCACTACCACCAGATGTGCCCTCACCTGAAGGATTGAATTGTATATATAATAAAGAAGAGGGGGGAGCGCCACCTAAGTGCAGTATCATAAAAAAGTTTAATGTGCACACGTTAAAAACACTTACAATGTGTAAGAAAATGCAAGTTTATCGTATGTAGCAGGGTCCAACGAGAAGTCCTCAGTTCTGCATGGGCCAATGGGTTCCATATTATTGGAAAGCGATGATGGAGGAATGGACGTGCCGCCGAGTGCAGGAAGTCCACGCCAACCAGCGTGGAACGCTTGGGTGGATGTGATGTTAGCAGGAGAGGAAGAGATGTTGTGAAATGCAGGCAGGCTATGCACTCGGAGCTCTCTGCTCCTTCTGAAGGCATTTTTTTATGATACTGCACTTAGGTGGCGCCCACCCCCCCCCCCCCTCTTCTTTATTCTGTCTTTTCTACAGAGTTGGCTCAACTCGGAGGATAGCAGCCCCATAGTGCTTTATGCCCCGGCAGCAGAGACTGAATTATGCTATTACAGCCTCCATGCACGTTGCATCACTGGGACTAATGACTATATATACCATATGCGCTTGAACATATTGTGTTTTTTTTGGACCTTATATATAAGTGCTCAAATGGACTTGTGTCCTCTTAAAGGACAGCTATAAAACTTTCAGTTTTCTTGAAGTCTAGTCGAAGTTTAGTGCTGTACCAATGGGTATATGATGTTTTAGTACAACATGTTATATGAGAGCTTGGGAATGTGCTGGCAACTGAGGGGTTAGCACATGATAACTCTGTATCCCAGGGGAGCATGCTGGGGGTAAAAAGTTAAAACAAATTGCTCAGATGTCACTAAGTTTAGACCAAGGGTTCTAAAGATGATACGCAATATCTTTAAACAAAAATAATCATGGAAACAACACAAAGGGGAACCTGTTATTACCTCAAATGTATGCTACATTTAAAGTGGAAGTAAACCCTTCCACATGACTTTGGCCTACAGGTAAGCCTAGATTAAGGCTTACCTGTAGGTCCATTAAATATCTCCTAAACCTACATGGTTTAGGAGATATTTAGCGATGAAAAGGCATCGCTGTCTACGGCGCATGCGCCGTAGACAGCGGCGCGCAGGCGCACTGAGGGCGCACTGAGTATGCCGCTCTCACGGCAATATGCCAATCTCGTGCGCATGCGCGGGAGTGACATCATCGCCGCTCCAGCGAATGATAGCGCTGGAGCGGCAAGACCCGGAAGTCACTCCGGCCCTGCATGGCGGCGAAGAAGATTGAAGATAAGGACCTCTTCGGGGGCTTCGTTTTCAGGTAAGTTTTTCATAATGAGCTAGTATGCTATGCATACTAGCTCATTATGCCTTTGTCTTGCAGGGTGTCTTTTTTTTTTTTTTTTTACAGAGGCTTTACTTCCTCTTTAATGTATTTTTATATAACCATATGATGGCTTCTGAAGGAGATAGATGAACGCTTAGGCCGGGTTTACAGCATGGGGTCTGGTGCGTCCCTGTTCACCAATACAGGTGCGAATTGGGTCTGAATTTTTGCCTGAATTCGCACCTGAATCCGAACATGCACAGGACCATTTTTAAATGCGGACCACGGCCTCCCTGGAGCTGTGTGAACCAGCGCCATTGAATGCCGGTCATAATCTCCCATCGTGCAAATTGGATGCGGCTAAAGTCGCATCCAATTCACATATGTGTGAACCCGGCCTTATAGAGAATTTAGTATATATAAGATCAAGCCAGTGATGTCTCATGTGAACGTGCATAAATATCGATTGATCAGTTTAACCACTTGCCGGCACGCGCCTGCCATGCGCTGCGGGAGCGTGCATACGGGATCCGCTAACTTGATGTTCACTGGCGGCCCACGATTGCAAGGAGGAGAGGCAGAATGGGGAGATGCCTATGTAAACAAGGCATTTCCCCTCTTCTGACTAGCAACATGACAGAGATCTACTGCTCCTAGTGATCGGGAGCAGTGATCTCTGTCCTGCCCCATCCCCCATACAGTTAGAACACACTGATGGAACACACTTAACCCCTTGATCGCCCCCTAGTGTTTAACCCCTTCCCTGCCAGTGACATTTATACAGTAATCAGTGGCTATATTTAGCTCTGATCGCTGTATAAATGTCACTGGTGCCAAAATAGTGTCAAAAGTGTCCGATCTTTCCGCTGCAATGTCACAATCACGATAAAAATAGCAGATCGCCAACATTACTAGTAAAAAAAAAAAAAATTATAATAAAAATGCCAAAAATCTATCCCCTATTTTGTAGACGTTTTAACTTTTGCGCAAACCAATCAATATACAGTACACTTATTGCGTTTTTTTAACCAAAAATATGTAGAAGAATACATATCGGCCTAAACTGTGGAACAAATTAGTTTTTTTATATATATTTTTGGGGGATATTTATTATAGCAAAAAGTCAAAAATATATATATTTTTTTAAATTGTCGCTCTTTTTTTGTGTATAGCGCAAAAAATAAAAACGCAGAGATAATCAAATACCACCAAAAGAATACTCTCTTTGTGTGGAAAAAAGGGTGTCAATTTTTGTTTGGGTACAATGTTGCACAATTACGCAATTGTCAGCTAAAGCGACACAGTGCCTGAATCGCAAAAAATGCTCTTGTGGTGAAGAGGGTAAATCCTTCCGGGGCTGAAATGGGTAATTATAGCATTGCATACTCAAAAAATAAAATAGAACTGCCGACCCGAATAATGGTATGGATTTTGGGAGCAATTCTTTTTTTTACATTCAGTTTTCAGTGGGGAAACCCACTGGCAGCTGATGAGTCATCAGTTGTTAAGGACGTGTTGTTTGACTTTCCGGCCCGCTCCTTAACAACTAGCTATTCTTCACACAATATTCAAATCGGTCGATCATTTCTCGACCGACCCAAATTCAAATTGTTCCAAAAATTTGGAATTTATTAGAAAACGAATATACGAAATTAAATTAAACAGATTAACTAAGTTTGTTATTATTTCATTCAGAGATTCAGATAAATCCGAATCTCTGAATAACCAAAAATTCGTAAATTTATATTCAAACCAAAACGAATTGCACATGTCTAAAAACTCTATATACGGAACGCTATACCTACAGTTGAAGGTAAAAGAACTATAAAGCATGGACTAATTTGATACAGCGGGGAAAAAAATTCTTCCTGATCACACAAAGGCCATCGGATATTTCCTAGAGTCTTGTTATTATCACCTATAAATCTTAATATCCAATTGTATTTTGTGGATTTAGGAAAGCATCCAGCTCATTGTTCGTTTTTTTCTACTGAGCTGGTCATAACTATTTTTTCAGGGAGTCTATTCCGCATTGTCATAGCTCCTACTGCGAATAAACCTTTCCATATGTGGAGGTTAAATCTCTTTTCTTCTAGACGTGAAGACTTGTCCTCTGTAATGACCTTAACCACTTCAGCCCCGGACCAATTGGCAGCCAAAGGACCAGGCCCCTTTTTGCGATTCGGCACTGCGTCGATTTAACTGACAATTGCGCGGTCGTGCGACGTGGCTCCCAAACAAAATTGGCATCCTTTTTTTCCTACAAATAGAGCTTTCTTTTGGTGGTATTTGATCGCCCCTGCGGTTTTAATTTTTGGCGCTATAAACAAAAATAGAGCAACAATTTTGAAAAAAATTCAATATTTTTTGCTTTTTGCTAGAAGAAATATCCCCCAAAAATATATAGAAAAACATTTTTTTTTCTCAGTTGAGGCCAATATGTATTCTTCTACATATTTTTGGTAAAAAAAAATCGCAATTAGCGATTATTGATTGGTTTGCGCAAAAGTTATAGCGTTTACAAAATAGGGGATAGTTTTATAGCATTTTTATTAATATTTTTTTTTTTACTAGTAATGGCGGCGATTTTTATTGTGACTGCGACATTATGGTGGACACATCGGACATTTTTGACACATTTTTGGGACCATTGTCATTTATACAGCAATCAATGCTATTTAAATGCATTGATTCCTATGTAAATGACAGTTGTAGTGAAAGAGTTAACCACTAGGGGGCGGGGAGGGGTTATGGGCTGTGACGTGTGTGTGTTTTTTTTACATTAGGGGGCGGGGCTGACGTCTGACGTCATTGATTGGCTTTCCCGATGACTGGGAACAGCCAATCAATGACAGGCAGAGTAAGAAGCGCGGGGAGAGGTTTGTTTACACATACCTCTCCCCGTTCTTCAGCTCCGTGACCCGATCACGGGACCAGCGGCGATCGGGTCCACTGGTCCCGCGGCCGGGGTCACGGAGCTCCCGGCCGGGTCGCGAGCGCGCCGCTGGCGCGTGCGACCCACGGGCAGGCAATTAAAGGGGACGTACAGGTACGTGCTTTTGCCTGCCTGTGCCATTCTGCCGCAGTATATCTGCGTGAGGCGGTCGGGAAGCGGTTAAAGTGATTAACAAGTTCACTATATCAGCTTTTGGAAAATGTTCATTACGTTTTTTAATGGTGCAAAAAATAAGAAATAAAATTACAGACATGCCTATCAGGTAAAGGTACGGGGGGAGACGACAGTCATTAAATCTTCAATAAATGCACAAGTTTATATTGCGATTTTGGACACTTTTCTTATTCCTTCAATTGAAAGGATGATGCCATCATTTTTCAGGATGTAATCTACTGCAGATGTTTGTTTTAGAACTCCAAAGTACATGGTGATTTCCTAATATTTTTCTCAGAATTTAGTGATTCCATATTTTTTCCTCTACTTGATCTACAAAAACAGTTGCAACTGACTACAGTTTTCTTTCTTTTTTTTTTTCTTTTTTTAAGTGTTTCTTAAAGCCAGAAGGTTGGAATGTTAAATGAAAATAGTTTTGAGGCATGTCTGTAATTATTATTTTTTTTTAAAACATTAAAACAATTGAATGAACATTTTCCAAGAGTGTTGATCCCAAGGGGGCTTGTAATCTACTAGTCATGTCTCACTCTGAGGTCTATACCTCTTTTAATACAAGAAAGTATTTTGCTTGCTTTAGAAACTGCAGCTTGGCATTGCATACTATTATTAAAGGTATGTTCTACGAGAAAGCCCAGATCCTTCTTGGCTATTGACTCCCCCAGTTATACTCATCCTAAAATGTATGATGCATGCATGTTTTTGGCCCCCAAGTGCATAATTTTACAATTGCCAACATTAAACCTCATTTGCCACATAGTTGCCCAATTAAACAGTGCAGACCACAGACGTGAAGTATCTCAACAAAGCATATCCCACAATAGTGTGTACTTGTCTCAGTTAAGAGCATTAAGTGTAATTTCTGTCTGCTGCCTCTTTCCTTTCCTGCCACCAATAGAAAAAAGGTAACAGGGGAGGGACCACCGGCTGATTGACAGCCTCAGCTCTTTTCCTGTGTGCTGTGTGAAGGGGGTTAGTCCCTTCCCTCCAGTAATCTCTCAGACCTCTCCTCACTGAGCTCTGCAGAGTGTAACTTCAGCTCCCTGCGCCCTGTTGTCTGAAAGCTCAGATAAGCTTTATAAAGGTTGGACTTTAAATGGATGTAGAAAAGAGAAGACGGGAGATAAACAGGTACAACTTATGTAGGAGGACTTGTTTCATCTCTGTGTATCACCTGAGGCCAGTCATTTCACTGGGTTTACGTAAGAGTTTACAACAACTTTAAGGTCTGCTTGTAAGTTGGGGCATCCTGTAAGGACATTATTCAACTTAATAGTTTGGTGTTATCTGCAAACACAGAAATGGGACTGTTAATCCCAAACGCTATATATTTTATAAGTATGTTAAAAAATAAAGTTCCTAACACTGAACCTTGGGGTAGAGCACAAATAACCTTAGACCATTCAGAGCTATGACTCATTAATCACTACTGTCTGAGTATGGTCTTTTAGCCAGTTTTTTTTATCAATTTACAAACTCATTTTTTAAAGCATAGAAACTTTAACTTACAAAGTAGCTGGTTGTGAAGAACCATGTCAAACACTTCTGCAAAGTCCAACTTTGGCTATTGATGAACCTGTGCTGACTATTGCTTATAATATTGTTTTCTAGAAAAAACTTTTCTGTATGTTTTTTTTTGATCAACCTCTCCAGTATTGTCCCTACAATAGAAGGTAAACTAACCAGTCTGTAGTTACTTGGTAAGACTTCAATCCCTTTTTAAATATAGACTCCATATTGGTCTTGTGCCAATCTAGTGGTATCAAGCCAATCATTAACCACTTCAGCCCTGGAAGCATTTACCTCCTTCCTGACCAGAGCACTTTTTGCGACTCGGCACTGCGTCGCTTTAACTGACAATTGCACGGTCGTGCGACGTGGCTCCCAAACAAAATTGACGTCCTTTTTTCCCACAAATAGACCTTTCTTTTGGTGGTATTTGATCACCTCTGTGGTTTTTATTTTTTGCGCTATAAACAAAAGCATAGCGACAATTTTTTCAATTTTGAAAAAAAACGCAATATTTTTAACTTTTTGCTATAATAAATATCCCCCAAAAATATATAAAAAAAAAATATTTTTTCCTCAGTTTAGGCCGATACATATTCTTCTACATATTTTTGGTAAAAAAAAAAAAAAATCACGATAAGCGTTTATTGATTGGTTTGCGCAAAAGTTATAGCGTTTACAAAATAGGGGATCGTTTTATGGCATTTTTATTAATATTTTTTTTTTTTTTTACTAATAATGGTGGCGATCAGCGATTTTTATCTTGACTGTGACATTATGGCGGACACATCGGACAATTTTGACACATTTTTTGGGACCATTGGCATTAATACAGCAATCAATGCTATAAAATTGCATTGATTACTGTAAAAATGTCACTGGCAGTGAAGGGGTTAACCACTAGGGGGTGGGGAGGGGTTAAGTGTGTCCTAGGGGCGTGCTTCTAACTGTCTGGGGGATGGGCTGTGTATGACATGACACTCATCGCTGCTCCCGATGACAGGGAGCAGACGATCAGTGTCCTGTCATTAGGCAGAATGGGGAGATGCTGTTTACATCGGCATCTCCCTGTTCTTGAGCTCCGTGACACGATCGCAGGTTTTTTTTGTCTAAGCATTTTTATACCATATACATTTTGAATCAATGTGTTTTTTTAAATAATAATATCCTTATTATGGACTTGAGCTCCTCCATTTTCATTTGTTTACACATAGCTGAAGATTTAAAAATTGTGGCTTCTTTTTGTACTATGTACCCCTTACTCATTCATGTAGGGGGCGGTATCTGCGTGCCCTCCATTTTACAGGGGTTGTGTCAATATGATGACAAGGTGCTTTTCCAAAGGGGTCCTCCCTGGCAGGGCACCCCTCCATGAGGTCATGTGGCTTGGTGTGGGTCAAGAGGGGGGTGCACACTTGCCCCCTCTTTCCCTGGCTAACCTGGCTGCATGTTCAAATTAACCACTTCCTGACCGGCGCATGCCGATGTACGCCGGCAGAATGGCTCGGACAGGCATAAGGGCGTATATATAAGTCCCTTTTTAATGCCGCCCGTGCCATCGGGAGCGCGCCGGGAGCGGTGCACTCCCGCGCCAGTCGGGACCCCCGTGAGGCTGGTCGCGGGTCCCGCGGACTCGATCGCCGCGGGGGACACCCGCGATCGTCTCACGGGAATGCTGAACGGGGAGATGCGGAAATAAACAGCATCTCCCCGTTCTGCCTAGCAACTAGTGACGCCGATCTCTGCTCCCTGTGATTGGAGCAGAGATCAGCATTCACTAGCTGACAGCCACGCCCCCCCCACAGTAAGAAACACACCCCTAGGCATACTTAACCCCTACACTGCCACCTAGTGGTTAACCCCTTCACTGCCAGTGTCATTTATACAGGAATCAATGCATTTAAATAGCATTGATTGCTGTATAAATGACAATGGTCCCAAAAATGTGTCAAAAATGTCCGATGTGTCCGCCATAATGTCGCAGTCACAATAAAAATCGCTGATCGCCGCCATTACTAATAACAAAGAAAATTATTAATAAAAATGCTATAAAACTATCCCCTATCTTGTAAACGCTATAACTTCTGCGCAAACCAATCAATAATCGCTTATTGCGATTTTTTTTACCAAAAATATATAGAAGAATACGTATTGGCCTAAACTGAGGAAAAAAAATTTTTTTTTATATATTTTTGGGGGATATTTATTATATTTTTTTCAGAATTGTCGCTCTTTTTTGTTTATAGCTCAAAAAATAAAAACCGCAGGGGCGCTCAAATACCACCAAAAGAAAGCTATATTTGTGGGAAAAAAAGGACGTCAATTTTGTTTGGGAGCCACGTCGCATGACCGCGCAATTGTCAGTTAAAGCGACGCAGTGCCGAATCGCAAAAAGGGGCCTGGTCCTTGGGCTGCAAATTGGTCCGGTCTGAAAGTGGTTAAGGGTCTGATATGGATTTTAGGGGACCACATTTTTTTTGCATGAGGATCACCTTTAAATCTATACCAGATCCTTTGAGGTACTACCCTAAAATGTATACCAGACTTAAAGGGTATGGTATGCATTTTTGGAGAAACTGTATTTTGGGGACCTTTGGATGGGTCTGTGTGCCTTTTTAAATAAATACAAGCCAGAAGGGCTATAAAAATCCTTGCCCCTGGCCAAATGGAATGTTTTTAAAATTTTCTTTGCACTAGTACATGTTCCCCAGGGCAGTACCTTTGCTGAAGTTTGCCGTACCCTGTTTGCACCAAACACAGGTTAGATTGGCTTATCCCTAGTGGAGAGCAGCCCTCAGTCTTGGACATTTTGCTCTATTAAGTGTTTTTATCTTTCAAGTATGCGCTTGATGGTTACAACTTATATTAAATTACATCATGTTGTGGTCACTGCTATCCAGATGTTCTTTTATATGAACAATGAACATTAGTAATAATCTCTGCATGGCTTGAGATTACCATAAATGTACCATAAAAATATCTGCCCTGATACTGTTCCAGTAGTGCCATTGCTCCAGTCCATATCAGGGTAGTTAAAATCTCCCATTCTTAAGCCCCATACACACGGTCGGAAAATCCGACCACCAAATCCATCGGATTTGGTCCGACGGATTTAGTCCGACACTGGTGTTGCATACACACGGTCGGACAATGTTGTCGGAAAATCCGATCATTCTGAACGTGGTGACGTTTGTTGCCTAAGATGGGACTACGTAGAGGCTAGTAGCCAATAGCTTTGGTCTTGTAATGGGATCTGAGCATGCGTAGCACTTTGTCCGTCGGAATTCGCTACACACGATCGGAATTGGTGTGATCGGACTTTGTTGTCGGAATATTTATAGAGCAGGAGATAGAACTTTGTCCGTCGGACAATCCGATGGAAACTGTCCGATGGTGCCTACACATGGTCGGAATTTCCAACAACATTGTTCGATAGGACAGAATCCATCGGAAAATCCGACCGTGTGTATGGGGCTTAACCACTGGCCCTTGAAACTCTTTCTACCTTCTCATTAACACTGGGGGGGCTGTACTAGACTCCAATAATTAACTTTGAATTAGTCACACCCAAAGGCAGTTCCACCCATAATGTTTCAGCACCATTGCTCTCTTCTTTATGGAGGTCCTCATTCACACTCACTTTTAGATCACTTCTCACATAGAGATGAACACTGGCATTTTTTTTGTTTTGCAATGTCTCTTCAAAAGAGAGAATAGTCAGGAATATTAATAGCCCAATTACGTGAAGAATGAAGCCAAGATTCAGCAATACCAATTAAATCATAGTTGTTGTCATGTACAGGTAATCCCAGATGGGCCTGGAGCGCCAGTTCTGGGGTATCATTGATGTATTTGTAAACCACAGGGTTACTTATTAATAATTACAGTATTTTGTGTTTGAAAAGACTGGGTATTATCCATTATTACTATATTTCTCCTCTGAGTTTGTAAGTTTTTTCAGAGCTTAATGTTGAGTTACATTATGACTACTGGTTTGTTTTCAAAGAAAGTAAATCAGTTTAAGCCAAACCCTGTTGGACTAAAGCCCACACATTGCGATTGGTCTGCACTGATAGAAATACCTGAGATTTAGTTTTATATGCAGAGTATGATGTGTACCAAGTAGTGGGTATCTCAGTAAATAATTGCAATTAAAAAAAAAAAAAATACTGGGTAAAAGTATTGTTTTATTCCCATGAGCAGAAAATTTAAATTGAAAGGGTGTTTTGTACATACTAAGCATGTATACCCACTTAACGACCACCCTATAGCAGATTTACTGCTACAGGGTGGCCGTTCTGTGCAGAATCAAACATCACACACACATTGATGAGCCCTTTGATTGCCCTAGATCTTTAACCCCTTCCCAGCCAGTGTCATTAGTACAGTGCATATTTTTAGCATTGATCACTGTATTATGCCCCGCACACACGGTCGGAAATTCCGGCGGAAAATGTCCGATCAGACCATGTTGTCGGAAAATCTGCCCGTGTGTGGGCTCCATCACACTTTTTCCATCGGAATCTCTGACGGAAAAAATTGGAGAGCAGGATCTCAAATTTTCCGACAACAAAATACGATCTGACTTTTTACGATCGTGTGTCGAGAATTCCGACGGACAAAGTGCCACGCATGCTCAAATCAAATTACGAGACCAAAGCTATTGGCTACTAGCCTCTACGTAGTTCTGTCATACGCAATGAACGCCACAACATTCAGAATGATCAAATTTTCCGACAACTTTGTCCCACCGTGTGTATGCAACACCAGTGTCGGACAAAATCCGTCGGAAAAAATCAAACTGATTTTATGGTCGGAATTTCCGACCGTGTGTACGGGTGCTTAGTGTCACTGGTTCCCACAAAGTACCAAATTTGTCAACGTTTGTGCCAACCAATCAATATACGTTTATTGGGATATTTTTTACCAACAATATATAGTAGAATACATATTGGCCTAAATTTATGAAGAGATTCGATTTTTTTTATTGGATTGGATATGTTTTATAGTAAGAAAGTAAACAAAATATATATTTTTTTATTTTTTATTTTTGTTTATAGCGCAAAAAATAAAAACCACAGTGGTGATCAAATACCACCAAAAGAAAACTCTATTTGTGGGAAAAAAAACAACATAAATTGTATTTGGGTACAGCGTTGCATGACCGTGCAACTGTCAGTTAAAGTAACAGTGCCGTATCGCAAAAAATGGTCTATTCATGATGGGGTAAATCTTCTGGAGGACAATTGGATATATTGAGCATGTTCCTTGTGTTGCAATGGTTACAACAAAGTACCAGCGTATAACAGGCTCATTTACCCCCTAAAAATTGAGTGAAAATCATGTGTGTGTGTTATACGCTGATACTTTCATTGGGCTGCCTCGGAGGGGAAGGGGGGGCAAACGCCGCCAGATAACACAGAGCGGGGATCTCCTGTTTATTCTGCGGCCGCTGTGATACGAAGTCCTGCCTCCTGGATCAGTTCCTATGATAGATGTCACATGTCCCAGCATTGGACCGGTGTTCTGTCTATTATAGGAGCCGGTCCAGGAGGCGGGACTTCATATTTCAGAGGCCGCCAAGTAAACGGGAGATCCACACTCTGTTTAATCTGATCTCGTTACACTGCTGAGGCTGCAGATGGGCACTGATTAGGCTGCAGTGGTGAGGCTGCAGATGGGCACTGATCAGGCTGCATTGATGGGCAATGGTGAGGCTGCAGATGGGAACTTATCAGGCTGCATTGATAGGCAATGGTGAGGCTGCAGATGGGCACTGATCATGCTGTATTGATGGGCAATGGTGAGGCTGCAGATGGGCACTGATCAGGCTGCATTGATGGGCAATGGTGAGGCTGCAGATAGGCACTGATCGGGCTGCATTGATGGGCAATGGTGAGGCTGCAGATGGGCAATGATCAGGCTGCATTGATGGGCAATGGTGAGGCTGCAGATGGGCACTGATCAGGCTGCAATGATGGGCACTGATCAGGCTGCATTGAAGGGCCATGGGGAGGCTTCAGATGGGCACTGATAAGGCTGCATTTATGGGCACTGATAAGGGTGCATTGAAGGGCAATGGTGAGGCTTCAGATGGGCACTGATAAGGCTGCTTTGATGGGCACTGACCCTTATTTTGCCTCAAAGTTCTTTATTTAAAACGTTTTTTTCCTGAAACGTCCCTCTTCAAATTAAGATGCCAATGAATACGGTAATTGTTGGTTTTCTGACAGATTTAGAAAATCAAGTGGCTGTAGACTGGTCACCTTAAAATAAAAAAAATGATTGTCTAGCATTTATGTATGATATGTCAATATTTTACATATGACATAATGGGATTTATAATATGTCTCACACAGAACCTGTTTGCTTGCTGAAGTTAGTCCTTGAAATGATTGTTCTAGTAGGACCGAATGGAAGAATACTGCAGGTAGCAGGTGAGTATACTGTACTATATGAAGTGTCTGTTAGGGAGCAGCCTAAGGTAGTGGGGGACTGAATGTCTTTTTTGATCTTCAGACCATATATTTTTAATTTTCTTAAATGATACATCCCCCTAGGTTTGTAATTTGTTCTTTTTATCAATTGAGTTACCTAACTTCTTTTTTCTTTCTATCTTTCCCTTCTTTTTAATATATATTGTAGCAGAGCGTCCCAGAGAGAGCCAGGAGAAGTCCTGTTCGGGGTTTATACATCACCCAGGCTCCTCTCATATACATTCAGAGGTCTCTGAGACATGATCCAGTTCGGATCTTAGTCCTCCTTTCCAGGCTAATTTAAGCTCACCTAAGCAAACAGCCTTTGCTCTCTGCCTGGGACACACAAACAGGGATGGTTTGTGAGGAGCCAAAAGGTTGGTAAAACCCTTTAAAAACTCTTTACAGAAGCTGACAAGCGGTAGGCTTGCTCAGCTTGATAGTTAGAGACAGTGTATGTTATAGTTAGAGCCGAGACACGGCTAGGACTTTTGTTTGGTTATTTCTGTTTTGATGTGTTTTCTGGAAGACTGTGCAGCACCTGTGTATGGACTTGTATTTAAATCAAATAAACCCAGCACTGTTTTCACTACCTCAAGTGGATTTGGTATCTGTGCCTTACTAAACAGCCCATCCCAGTGAGCTTTGTACCTGCTACCTGTCCCCCAGGTTACATATGGTGGATTTCAGCGGGCAGCTGTAGTAAGTTACTACTTAAAAGGCCAGTACCTCGAGTGACTAAACATGGAGGAAATCCTAAAACAGTTGATGATATCCAACGCTGCGCAACAGCAAACAAACACTGCACTGCAGAAAACAAACGCTGAACAGCAGAAAACAAACGCTGCACTCCACGCTGCACAACAGCAAGCAAACGCTTCACTCCATGCGGCACAACAGCAAGCAAACACTGCACATCAGCAAGCAACCGCTGAACAGCAGAAAACAAATGCTGCACTACAGCAAGCAAACGCTGCACAGCAGAAAACAAACGCTGCACTCCACGCGGCACAACAGCAAGCTAATGCTGCACAACAGCAAGCTAATGCTATCGCACAGGAGCAATAGCACAGTGGTCACCTGCTAACGTTGATAATGTTGGAGACAAGCCCTCAGCCATCCATGTGGCTCGCTTTTTGTCTAAGATGACTACAGATGATGATCCAGAGGCCTTTCTGCTAACGTTTGAACGGACCGCTGAGAGGGAAGGTTGGCCTAAAACCCAGTGGGCAGGACTGGTCGCCCCGTTGCTTACTGGGGAATCGCAGAAGGCCTACTATGATACTATGATTTGGAGTCAGCAGAAGCAGCAGACTATGAAAAGGTCAAACAGGAAATCCTGGCACGACTTGGTGTCACTTTGGCAGTTCGAGCACAGCGGGTCCACAGCTGGTCCTTCCAAGAGGAGAAGCCCCCAAGATCGCAGATGTTCGACCTAATTCACCTGGTGAGGAAATGGCTACAGCCGGAATCCCTGTCTGGGCCACAAATAGTGGAGCGTGTGGTCATGGACCAGTTTCTGAGGTCACTACCCATTCCCCTGCAGGAGTGAGTGAGTCAAGGAGACCCCAATTCGGCAAACCACCTGGTGGAACTTGTTGAAAGGTATTTTGCTGCAAAGAACCTGGTCACCACCCCTACAGCCGCACGGACTTTCCGCCCAAAGCCACGGTCTCCCCAGGCAACCGGTAAGACTGTTCCAGGGGAAGTGGGTGGTAAGCATGGCAAGGAAATAGGGGGGAGGATTTTTGGTGCCAGGACTGAAGCTTAGCATCCCAAACAAGGGAAGCCAGTGCCTGTCAGCAAACCAAACTGGGGAAACGTCAGGTGTTTTCGTTGCCAAGAAATGGGACATGTTGCGGCAAATTGTCCATTGACAGATGAACCAATGCAGTGTGATTTATCTATTAGAAGGCAGTCTATGTTTGCAGCGGTTTCATGCACTGCAACCCCAAATATGAGAAAACCAATGTGCCAAATGACTGTGAATGATAAGCCTATTACAGCCTTGCAGGACTCTGGAAGTCTGGTGACTTTGGTTACAGCTGAAATGATTGAACCTGTAAATTATCATGCTAAAAATGTTGCTGTGATCTGTATACATGGGAATACCCGGGAGTATCCTGTAACAACTGTTCAGTTTAAGACTGGTTTAGGTACAGTGACCCATCCGGTTGGACTTGTTCCCCACTTGTGCATGAGGCCATCATTGGTAGGGACTTCCCTAAGTTTTGGGAACTGTGGGATCATCCCAACTCGGTCGCAGTACCTGACTCAGTCGCAGAGCCAGAATTCCTGGCCACTACTGACAATGTGGGTTCAGGGGACTCTTCTCAGGGCTCCCCGGCTTTTCCTCTATCGGTTATGGCAGGAGAGCTGGAGGACCCTGAGGAAGTCCCCACTACCAGTAGAGCCAGACAGCCGTCTGCTGACCCCGAGCCTATGTTAGAGTTTGATGACTTTAATGTGCATAAGGAAAATTTTGGTACTGAGCAGAGAAAAGATCATACCCTTTCCAGGGCCTGGGAAAATGTAATAGTGATTAATGGTGTACCTGTCGAACCCAGGGACAGGCCCTGTTTTCCTTATTTCAGCAGCAATGAGGATTTACTGTATCGTGTATGTAAAATGAATGATGAAGTGGTTGAACAGTTGGTGGTCCCTAAGCCATACAGACGGCTGGTGTTAGAACTTGCCCATGGGCACTTGCTAGGAGGCCATTTAGGGGTTGAAAAAACTACTGAAAGGGTGTTGCGCAGGTTTTACTGGCCGGGGATACAGAAAGATGTTAAGAATTATTGTCAATCCTGTCCTGTGTGTCAGATGTCAGCCCCACTATCCCACTTCCGAAGTCCTTTAGTGCCCTTGCCTATTATTGAAGTGCCCTTTGAGAGGATTGCCATGGACCTTGTTGGCCCACTTCCCAAGTCGGCCCGGGGTCATCAGCATATCCTCATAATCATGGATTATGCTACACGTTACCCTGAAGCAGTTCCCTTATATGCCACGTCTGCTAAAAACATTGCCAAAGAACTGTTTATGGTGTTCAGTCGGGTTGGCATCCCGAAAGAAATCCTTACAGACCAGGGCACCCCGTTTATGTCGCGAATAACTAGGGAGCTCTGTAAGTTATTTAAAGTGACGCAGCTGCGAACCTCAGTGTATCATCCTCAAACGGATGGCTTAGTGGAACGCTTCAATAAGACGTTAAAGAGCATGTTAAGGTTAAAGGTTGTGGACAAGGATGGGAAAAACTGGGACTTCCTGATACCATACTTGATGTTTGCCATCAGGGAGGTTCCCCAGTCCTCTACGGGGTACTCCCCATTTGAGTTGCTTTATGGGAGACACCCTCGGGGACTCTTAGACATAGCCAAAGAAAGTTGGGAGGGAGAACAGACACCCCATAAAAGTGTCATTGAGCATATTGCCCAAATGCAGGAGAGGATTGCAGCGGTCATGCCAGTGGTAAAAGAACACTTACTGCAGGCCCAGGGAGCCCAACAGAGAATATACAACAGGGGGGCCCAACTCCGTGTTTTCTCACCTGATGACAGGGTCCTGGTGTTAGTTCCCACTGTTGAGAGCAAGTTCCTGGCTAAGTGGCAGGGTCCCTTTGAAGTAATTGAGAGAGTTGGGGAGGTCAACTACAAGGTTTATCAACCAGGAAAAAGGAAGCCCGAACAGGTTTACCATATAAACCTGTTAAAACCCTGGAAAGATAGAATGGCGTTAACTGCGAGGCCTCTCCCAGTAACGCCTACAGGTACTGAGTCCCCTCTCATCCCTGAGGTCACGATTCCAGACACCCTCTCATATTCCCAAAAACAGGACACTAGAGAATTCCTGATAAGGAATAGAGAGAAGTTTTCAGAGTTACCTGGGACGACTTCAGCAGTTCAGCATGATATTGTTACTGAACCTGGGGTACGTGTCAAGCTCAAACCTTACCGAATTCCTGAAGCGAGGAGAAAGGACATCAGCAAGGAAGTTAAAAAAATGTTGGAGCTAGATGTTATTGAGGAATCCAATAGTGACTGGTCTAGCCCCATCGTGCTAGTCCCAAAACCGGATGGCACGTGGAGGTTCTGTAACGACTTCAGGAAGCTTAATGCGGTGACAAAGTTTGACACATACCCAATGCCCAGAGTAGACGAACTTATAGACCGACTTGGCAAGGCTCGCTATCTTACCACTTTAGACTTGACAAAAGGGTATTGGCAAATACCCCTAACTGGTGGCGCCAAAGAGAAGACTGCGTTCGTGACCCCAGACGGTTCCTTTCAATATAAAAAAATGCCTTTTGGGTTGCAAAATGCCCCCGCGACATTTCAGAGGGCCATGGACAGGACCCTAAAACCCCACCGACGATATGCAGCAGCCTATCTAGATGACATAGTGGTACATAGTACTGATTGGGAGTCTCACTTGCCTCGTGTCCAGGCTGTTCTTGATTCCCTCTTCAAAGAAGGTTTTACGGCAAATCCAAAAAAATGTGCCATTGGTCTAGAGGAAGCCAAGTATTTGGGCTACACTATTGGCCGTGGTGTCATAAAACCACAAGTGAGTAAAATAACAGCCATCCAGGAATGGCCACGCCCTGCAAACAAAAAGCAGGTCAGGGCCTTTCTTGGTATTGCGGGGTATTATAGAAGATTTATCCCAAATTTTGCAACTATAGCTGCCCCTCTGACAGACCTTACGAAAGGGAAAGACTCTGTAATGGTGAAATGGTCCCCAGTAGCAGAGGAGTCTTTCCAGGTCCTGAAGAAGGCTCTGTGTGCACAGCCAGTACTGTACTCTCCCGATTTCTCCAGAGAGTTTTTGGTTCAGACGGATGCGTCTGATGTTGGTATCGGGGCGGTACTGTCACAGGTATACAATGGGGAAGAACACCCTGTCGTATACCTAAGCAGAAAGCTCAATGACCATGAGAAAAAGTATGCAGTCATTGAAAAAGAATGTTTAGCCATAAAATGGGCCCTGGACACGCTCAGGTACTATTTGTTAGGGCGCCAGTTTGACTTGATAACTGACCATGCTCCCCTGAAATGGATGGCCCAAAAGAAGGAGACTAATAGACGGGTGAACCGGTGGTTTTTGGCTCTACAGGATTACTCCTTCACCGTAAAACACAGGCCAGGTGTGGAGATGGGGAATGTAGATGCCCTGTCCCGTGTTCACTCCTGTTGGGCCACAGGTGTTCCAACCCTGGGGTTGAAACAAGGGGGGAGGATATGTAGCAGAGCGTCCCAGAGAGAGCCAGGAGAAGTCCTGTTCGGGGTTTATACATCACCCAGGCTCCTCTCATATACATTCAGAGGTCTCTGAGACATGATCCAGTTCGGATCTTAGTCCTCCTTTCCAGGCTAATTTAAGCTCACCTGAGCAAACAGCCTTTGCTCTCTGCCTGGGACACACAAACAGGGATGGTTTGTGAGGAGCCAAAAGGTTGGTAAAACCCTTTAAAAACTCTTTACAGAAGCTGACAAGCGGTAGGCTTGCTCAGCTTGATAGTTAGAGACAGTGTATGTTATAGTTAGAGCCGAGACACGGCTAGGACTTTTGTTTGGTTATTTCTGTTTTGATGTGTTTTCTGGAAGACTGTGCAGCACCTGTGTATGGACTTGTATTTAAATCAAATAAACCCAGCACTGTTTTCACTACCTCAAGTGGATTTGGTATCTGTGCCTTACTAAACAGCCCATCCCAGTGAGCTTTGTACCTGCTACCTGTCCCCCAGGTTACAATATATAGCTTACTTTATGTTTCTTTCATTTTCTGTTTTCAACCCTGTAAACCTACAAATTTCATCATCCATCCATACATCATATAATTAAGGCTAGTGTAAACCCATATACATACGCAGGTACAATATGTGCAAGGATGCTCATGTGGAGTGTGTCAAGATAAGTTTATGGGTGTCCGCTTTATTAAATCCCATTTTTTGTCTCATTTAAACCTTTAAAGGAAAAAACTTTGGACTTTGAGACAATATGGCTAATAATATATTCTATTTGTGGCCATACGGGATAAATATAAGAAAACAATAGGTTATAGAGATGCTTACTCGAAAGAAATACTGACTTTTTTTAGTTGTTGGAAACTATTGCTTCAGAATTGTTGTATCAGGTTGAAACATCTCTGCATTAAATAGCCAATGGTAGCCATTCGCTATAAAAAAGATAAAAATTCAATCAGTGATTTAATATAACACCTACACTATATTGTCAAAAGTATTGGTACACTGCCTTTACACACAAGAACTTTAATGGCATCCCATTCTTAGTCCATAGGGTTCAATATTGAGTTGGCCCATCCTTTGCAGCTATAACAGCTTCAACTCTTCTGGTAAGGCTGTCTACAAGGTTTAGGAGTGTGTCTATGGGAATGTTTGACCGTTCTTCCAAAAGCGCATTTGTGAGGTCAGGCACTGATGTTGGACAAGAAGGCCTGGCTCGCAGTCTCTCCTCTAAATCATTCCAAATTTTTTTCTATTGGGTTGAGGTCAGTACTCTGTGCAGGCCAGTCAAGTTCGTCCACCCCAAATTCGCTCATCCGTGTCTTTATGAACCTTGATGTGTGCACTGGTCCAAATCATTTAGTGGAGGGGGTATTATGGTGTGGGGTTGTCTTTCAGGGGTTGGGCTTAGCCCCTTAGTTCCAGTGAAGGGAACTCCTAAGGTGTCAGCATACCAAGACATTTTGGACAATTTAATGCTCTGGAAGTTTTATGTGCATGTAAAGGCAGGTGTCCCAATACTTTTGACAATATAGTGTATCATAGTTTCGGCATGTTTCAGCAGTGTTGAATTCATGGGAATTGGGTAAAGCTGCGCCAACAAGTGAATTAATGATATGCAAAAGGTTAAATTGCTACACAAAAAGAAAATTTTACACATTAAACGTGGCCATGGAGGAGCACACAAGATTGACTGATTAATAAAGTCCAGTGGTAACTGCAAAAGTCCTGGTTAGAGATCTTCTTTAGAACATAAAATCTGGTTTTCTATAGCCGACAGACTTGCAATATTTGGAAAAAAAACACCACCGTGACTAGCCTGTATCATCACACTGTGACATGCAAAAGTTTGTTCGATCCCAACCACCTGATAGATTGAACGCTTACCAGATGGCTGGATAAATAAGGCACTGTAAGTAAAGCCTGCAACTTTCAAGATAGGCGATGGCTGGTAAGACTGATCCACCTGGGAACGATCACTCAAAAGGAAAAAGAACCTCTGCACCGTCCGCTCCACTCAGAAACCTCCAGCTAATGTACTCAAATATATAAAAGAAGGGGGCCACCTATAGCATAATACTGATAAAAGTTTGTTTATTCAGCATAGAAAGATTAAAAACATGTTGAAAACGTAATTTATGACGAAACGTCGTATGGGAAGGCAACTTTTGCATGTGTTTTTTTTCTTAGTTCTTAGTCTGTCGGCTATAGAAAAACAGATTTTATGTTCTAAAGAAGATCTCTAACCAGGACTTTTGCAGTTACCACTGGACTTTATTAATCAGTCAATCTTGTGTGCTCCTCCATGGCCACGTTTAATGTGTAAAATTTTCTTTTTGTGTAGCAATTTAACCTTTTGTATATCATTAATTCACTTGTTGGCGCAGCTTTACCCAATTCCCATAATTTCAGGTGTGAGTATCCCACTTCTAGCAGCAGCCTTCTTTAGTTAGGTCCCCTTTCCCCTTCCCCTTATTTTTTCTCTCTAGCGCGGTTTATCTATTTTCAGTATTGAATTCATGCAGGGACTGGAGGATTTCTCACCCTCTCTTAGTTCCAATGAGTTACCTTTCCCATAAATGCATAAGATCCAGTTCTTCTAGCGTTAGAAGGATGGTACCACGCTCAAGGGTATGCCAAACAAGAAGTTAGATCCTTGCACCTGATTTTCTCCTTTCGGGGGAAGATGGACACATATAATTTTCTCTGCTGGGTCTTAAGCCTAGTGCACATGATGAGATTAGAGAATTTTGGACGAATGATCATCCATTTTTTTTTTTTGCATGCAAGTCTTCATACTGAAAATAAAGAGATTACTAAAGAACGAAAATTCTTGTAAGTCAGAATAAAAATTTGGAAGTTATGTAATGTATTGTAGTGGTATTGTATTTTGGGACGAAAACTGTACTGATTAAATGAAAATCATACGATCTGGTATCGTACAAGAAAAGTTTTTGTGTTTTTGTCCCTTACGATAATTTCAGACGAAAGCTGTGTACTAATGGTTATATTATTGTACGATCGCTTCAAAAGCAGTACTTTTTGTACAATTTTCTGATCATGTCTATGGGGGGCTTTGTTTACAGTCTGAGAGCCTGGCAAGAGAATTCCCTCCAGTCTGAAAAAGCCATTATCTGCAGTTATCCTGGTTGCTTTAATCACTGACCTCTGCTTTTAGTGTGTATTGCTATGGAGCATACACTACAGGATGTAGGTGTAAGAGAAGGAAACACCTGGCAACTTCTCTATTTTAAAATAGAAAAATGTTAGCATGTAGCATCGTGTTGGGGATGGGGTAATAAAGCTATTTATAGAGCTGCCACTCAACACTTTGCACAGCTGGTGACTTTAAATCCTAGATGTTGCTGACAGCTATGGTCTCCACTACAATCAGGAATCAGAGTGGATCCCAGTCATGTGATCACTTTATCAGATATGACATGATTATATGCAGGCTGGAGGTTTAACCAACAAAATAAGCCTGCAAATGGTACTTCAGAGTGTGGCAGTGTTGATCTGTTTAATACTATAATTGCCAAAAGCAATTACAGTATTAGCAAACAAAATGTTTAATTAAACAAAAAAATCTGTTTATAGGACCTGTCATCCTATAATAAAAAACACAACAAGATTTTAATTTAAACAGTGTACCAAATAAAAGCTTTAAATGCTTAAACACACACACACATTTATTTTGATATATTGTACAAGACTTCAGGGATGGGTCCTGGACAGATGGGGTAGTAGGAGTCTCAGAGTTAAACAAATATCTGGGGAAATTGTTTGTGCTATTGAGCATTGCTAAGAGATCTGTCCCTGCTAGAGAGATAGAAAGAGGTGTGATACACCTCCTACAGGTAAAAGCCCTGAGTTGACAAGACTTTACTTTCTTTTATTTTTGCTGAAGGCAAGCTTACTTTGTTACATTATTTTAGTATGTTTAGTATGTGCCCACAAAAGGGTGAAAGCCAAAATTGCACTCCACAAAAACTAAAGCCAGCCATACATGGGTCGAAATTCTGACAGTTCTGGCTGGTTGTACACAAGTTGATCAATCAGCCTGTCTGTTTTTTTCCCAAACGATCAGTGCCGCCGGCAACACTGATCATTGTATTCTGACGGAAGGCAAGGCTTCCTGCTGTCATAATGTAATAGGACAGTGGGAGGGATTTCCCCAAATCACATTAAATGTGTAGATGGGGGTGGCAAGGCATTTTCTTTTATTTAACCTGCTGCCTAATGTATGAGCTGCCTTAGTCTTTATTTGTAGCTCCCAGTCCACTCATCCTGAAACATTAGGGCTAACAAAATAAAAAAAGGAAAATATATTTACCTTAGACCCCTGCTTCTGGTTCCTTTACTTTGGTGATGATGTCACTGAACCTGGTTGAGGGATCCTGGGAAATTCCAAATCTTGCAAGAATGCTACAATACAGGACCTTATTGCTGTGAAATATGAGGTTCATTTTAAGAATTGTACCTTAGATTTCTAATGAATGAATAAATGAATGACTTGTATAGCGCTACCTATGCAAACTGAATCGCCTCAGGTCGCTTTTACCACTGGTGTCCATCTGTGGTATAGTGCGGTCCTTGCCCTGTGGGGTCCTGACACACTTACAAACACATACAACATACACATATTTGCCCAATTTTATCGACAGGATCTAATTAACCTACCAGCATGTCTTTGGAGTGTGGGAGGAAACCGGAGTACCCGGAGGAAACCCACGCAGGCACAGGTAGAACATGCAAACTCCAGGCAGAAGGTGTCATGGTTGGGATTTGAACCAGTGACCCTATTACTGCTAGGTGAAAGTGCTAACCACTACACCACTGTGCTGCCAATAGTTGCAATGTTTTACTGTGCTGGAAACACAGTGCTGTCAGGGGTAAACAGTATGAGCTCAACAGAGATTATATTCTCATTTCCACAAAGCATACCTAAAAAAAATTGTAATCTTGAAAAAAAACTAGCTATCTCTATTTGTATCAAGACTCTTATACCTAGTTTTCTTTTAGCCTTGGTTTAAATAAGTCAGTTTTTTTATAGAAGGTGTGGATCACAGAAGTGTTTTTGTCAGAATTGACAGCTCTCAAGCACAGCATTGGCTCAGTATTCAAGCCCACAAGCTCACTAGCCCAGCTATCTGATTCCAGATCTTGCTACAAAGAGATTCATAGGACCATAGTTTACACACAGTACTTTCAAGCTGTGTTTACATAGAAAGTCCCAGCTATGTCATCTTTGACATTTGGATGTCTCTCTGGGAATTCCATCATCCATATTGGATCAGGGAAAAGTTAACCTAAAGCCTGCTTACCCTCCCTATAGTATGAGATCATTGTAATAGTCATCTAGTCTGCAAATTTTTTTTTTTTGCTGCAATGGTGCAGTTGGGCGGGGGTGTTGGCTGGATCAGGTCTCCCTTTACATGATCCAATCCCTTTGTTCACTTTTTTTTTTTCCACTGTCTTTATGGCTGTTTCAAAACACTGCTCAATTACTTCTGCCTTACTTCCTGGACAGACTTTAGGTCACAACACAGGAAGGAGTTGACCAGCTGAGGGTAAATGATGCACGGTGTGTGCTAATGAGATCAGCTGGTCAACTCCTTCCTGTGTCATGACCTAAAGTCTGTCCAGGAAGTAAGGCAGAAGTAACCGAGCAGTGTTTTGAAACAGCCATAAAGACAGTTAGGTAGGCTTGTGTAGAATAAATGGAAAGCTGTTTTATTTTTGCAAAAGAAGTACATTAATTGTATTTTGGTACATAGAGGAGCTGTAACGACAAAAGTGAAAATGCAAGCTAAGTTTTGAATACCACACTGCATTATCCTGCTAGTCAGGAGCCCCAATTTATAAAATTTTGGGGCAAATATCTGGGGTAGTGCAAGTAAGTAAGTAAACTCTGCATCATTTTTTTTTTTTTTGCATTTTGTCTAATTAAAATTAATAAAACAAAAATATAGAAAACCAAATCTGATACAAAATTAGAGCTCTATCTGACCCCTTTAAAAAGACATATAATATGGTGGGATACATGTCAAATATTATTTGGAGCAAAATGAGTTGAGAGCCTTCAGGGAAACGTTTGTTTTAAGAAAGCCATTCTTCTTTGATGCCATTAACACTCTACAAATATTCCAGTCAGATTCATCTGTTGATTCTTCCAGAGAAGCATGAGCTGAATGTTTTGTGATGGTGTCAAGAACGCTTCTTTGAAGCACAAATTGACCATAACATTTCTAATTGTAACATAATTGTTGTTTCTCACGTACATTTAATTTTTTGTGTATTTTTAAAGTGGCAGCAAACTGGGATAATACAAAATCTAAAAACCAAAATGTGGCGCTAGATATCGTAAAATACACAAAAGATATATGTGAAAAAAAGATTAAAATAACAGTCCATCGGTCAAATGACGTGAAATAGTGCTGTAGAAAAAAAGGCAATCCTCTACCAAAAAGATAGTGCATGAGCCACACTCTTTGTGATTACAATCTGCTTACCAGATGGAAATGGTAAAAGAGCGATGTTAATCATGTGCTGCCAGAGGTGAATGGATGGAGACTTGATGAATACAATGGGAAGACCAAATCCAATACGTCTCGATGGAGTGTTGATAACCAGGTTCACTCAGCCAGATCAAAATGTGCTGAAAAAACTCCCACAAAGTGAGGAAGAAAATAACAACAATAGTGAAGCCCGCAAGATGAAATTCAAAGGTTTTATTGCATGTACCCTGCGTCCACCTGTAGTTGCAAAAGAACTCTGTTCAAGTCGGCCCTGCCCCCTCCCACTCTGCGCCCCGGATTCGGGCCGCGGAGGGGGAGGGGAGGGCTAAATAGATTCCACCTCACCAGGAAACCGGAGCCTAAGGGAAGCCACAAAGGATGGCCCCCAACGATCCGGGGACCCTAGTTGGGGTTAGAGAGGGGGGGAGGGGGGGAGGGAGCGAGGGGGGGGGAGGAGAGAAGGGGGGGGAGAGGGGAGGGGGGGGAGAGGGAGGGGAGGAAGGGAGGGGAGGGGGAGGCAGGGGGGGGGAAGAGGGAGGGAAACCACGTCCGCTGTGGGGCTGTTATCACCACCAATATCTCAGAGGGAAAAAAAAAAAAAGAAAAAAAAAAAAAAAGAAAAACAAAATCAAAAAAAATAAATGAAGGAAATAGAAATTAAATTTTTATCATATAATGTGAAAGGCTTAAATTCTCCCGGCAAGCGATCTAAAATTTTGGAGGAAGCAGAGAGATATGGCGCAGGTATAGTGTTTCTGCAAGAGACTCACCTGGCACACTCCTCAAATATTAGACTTTTTTTCTCCAGCTCTCCCAAATTGGTTTTATGGAGATACTATCTCGAGCAGGGCAAGAGGAGTGGCTATTGGGATTGCGAGGGACACCGACTTCAAGGTGGAGGAGAGAATGACGGACCCCGAGGGGAGGTACCTGTTTCTTAGGGGCTCCCTCCTAGGGGTAGAACTTACACTGGCCAATGTTTATGCCCCCAACGCCAAACCTATCTTATTCCTCGAAGCAATTCTGCGTAAGCTAAGGGCCTTCAGGAAAGGATATTTGATCCTGATGGGGGACCTCAATTTCGTGATGGACCCCGTGAAGGACAGTACGTCTGGTGGCACGGGGAGGGGCAACATACAACTGAAGCGGATCAAAAAAAAACTATCGGAGGACCAACTGTTGGATGTGTGGAGGATCCAGCACCCGCAGTTGAGGGATTACTCGTTCTTCTCCCCTGTCCACCAGATGTACTCTCGCCTGGATTATATTTTAATAGACCATGGCATACTGGAAAGGGTCAAAGAAACCGAAATTGGAATAGCTTCCCTCTCGGACCACGCGCCGGTATCCATGAGGCTAAGATTCCCCGAACACAAACAACCCTCTAGCGGATGGAAACTTAATCCTGAATTGTTACATGACAAAGAAATTAGGGATTATATCAAAAAGGAGCTAGAATGGTTCTTTCGAATCAACGATAACGGAGAGGTTTCAGAGGCACAACTGTGGGACGCTCATAAAGCGTTCATTAGGGGGCTCCTGATAGCTAAAGCCTCATGGAAAAAAAAGGAGAAGGTGGGAAAGACGCAGGCTCTGATTGCCGAGATTAAAACCCTGGAGCAAAAGCACAAATCTGGAGGGGCACCTAGCCAGAGCATATACATAGAGCTTACAGATAAGAGAGAGGAATTGAAAGATTTAGCTGAACAGGAAGTTAGACAGAAGTTCAATAAATTGGCCAGGGAACAATACATATGGGGCAACAAGCCAGGGAAATATTTAGCAAGGAAATTACAAAAAAGAAAACCAGAAATTTTATTGAAAAAATTCAAACAAGAAACGGGGAGATGAAGTTTACCTCTAGTGAAATTGCCTCTACATTCAGAGACTATTATAAAGAACTTTACGAGGTGAAAACCAAGGGAAACAACGACAGCATAGGAAATAATCAGAAAACAGCAGAGTTCCTAGAGAGGGCAGGGCTAACGGCTCTAGGGGGGGAGGAGAGAGATGAGCTTGAGAGGCCAATAACTGAGGAGGAGATCTTAGCAGCCATCAATAACTCTCCAATAGGGAAGAGCCCGGGCCCGGATGGCTTCACGGCCTCATATTATAAAACGTACAAAGAGGTTCTTATACCGAGATTGCTGCGATATATGAATGGACTAGGGATAGACTATGATATGAGCGAAGAGGCCCTAAAAGCTACGATCACTCTTTTGAGGAAGGATGGGAAGGATGGATCGGTGTGCTCGAACTACAGACCCATCTCCTTATTAAATTTCGACACAAAACTATACGCAAAGATACTGGCGGATCGAATAAAGGGGCACTTGGGCACACTGATCCATCCGGACCAGGTCGGGTTTGTCCCGGGTAGAGAGGGGAGGGACAATGGGATTCGGACATTGCTAGCCATACAGAGGATGGGAGATTTGAGAACCCCCAGTCTACTTCTCTCGATAGACGCTGAAAAAGCGTTCGACAGAGTAGACTGGGGGTTCATGTTCAACACTCTACAGAAGATGGGTTTTGGACCCAGAATTATTCAAAAAATTAAAACCCTATATAATCATCCGAAAACTAACATCAAGGTCAATGGAACGACCTCCGCGGAGTTCGAACTGTTTAATGGCACCAGGCAGGGCTGTCCACTCTCCCCTCTCCTTTTTATTCTATCTTTGGAACCGCTGTTAGCTACAATTCGCGGAAACCCAGAGGTGGAAGGCTGTAAAGTCGGCAGCGAAGAGCACAAACTTGCGGCCTTCGCGGACGACGTCCTCTTTTACATAAGCTCACCCCAGAAGTCAGTCCCCATGTTGCTTGAAATCTTAAAGGAATATGGGGAACTAACAAACTTTAGAATCAATGCCTCAAAAACATTTATCCTTAATATTAACCTAAATAAAATAGAGAAACAGAACCTACAGAAAACAGTTAGTTTCGTCTGGAAAAAAAAGGATAAAATATTTAGGAATAGAACTGGCCAACAACCCGAGGAAATTATACAAAATAAATTACATTCCACTCCTAGAAGATATAAAAAAAAAATGCCAAGAGCTGAAGGGAAAAATTCTATCCTGGATAGGCAGGATTAATTCGGTAAAAATGATGATCTTAACTGTCATCACATATAAATTCCAGATGCTCCCCCTCCCTCTCCCAAAACAGTACCTCGGTAAATTAAGAGCTATTATAATGAATTTTATATGGAATTACAAAAAACAGAGAATCTCCCTCCAAGTCTTAAAACAAGACAAAAATCAGGGCGGTCTGGCAGTCCCAGACATAGAAAGTTACTACCACGCTATAGCACTATTAAGAATCGCAGAATGGGGTAAAACAGATAACACTAAAAGATGGGTTAGATTGGAGGAAGCACTGAGTGAAGCTAGGCTGGGGAAGATTGTGTGGAACCCCCCGAAAAGCCGGACACTGGGAGAAAAAACACATATAATCACCATCACGACTTTGAAAATTTGGGATAAAATATATAAAATATTCAACAAAAATTATAATTCGCCACTTATAGCACTTAAAGAAAATCCTTTTTTCCCGCCAGGGTTAAAGGAAATAGGAGGTGATTGGATTAGAAAGGATTGCACGAGATTAGGGGAAGTTATTAGCAAGGGGAAGGTTATGACACTGCACGAGTTACAGAATAATGAGGCTTTTTCCATAGATGGATGGCGGCATCGCCAGCTAACCCACTTTGTGGGCTCTCTTCCTAGCCCATTAAGGGAGGCTAAGGATCTAACAAAATTAGAGAAAATCTTTACGGCAGAATGCTCAAAAAAAAGAATATCTAGAATATATAAACTGTTATTAGAAAGAGATAGACCGGAGATGCCGCCATACCTTACCAAATGGGAAAGCGAACTAGGAATACAATTAGAAATAGGCACAAGTAAGAAAATTTTAAAATTAGCACATGGGTCAGCGGTAGACGCGAGAACTGCAGAAACAAACTTTAAGTGTATGGCTAGGTGGTACAGAACCCCAGACAGGGTCAGCAATTTTCAGGCGGATACATCTGCGAACTGCTGGAGGGGGTGTGATCAAAGGGGCACAATGGGTCATTTATGGTGGGGGTGTCCCAAAATCAAAAAATTTTGGGAGACTATCCTAAAATACATAAAAGAAATAACAACGATCGAGGTAAAAAACGACCCTTGGGTGGCACTTATGCATGCCACATCCAAGGGAATTAAACAATATAAAGGCTCACTGATTCCCCATCTGCTTAACGCGGCTAAAAAGGTAATTCCAAGGAGGTGGAAGGATAAGGAAAGCCCACCCTTATGGGAATGGGTTGACGCAGTGGAGTCCACTTACATGATGGAATGTGTGTTGTACACCGGGGAGGAGGACAGAGAGGCCACGAGGGCTAGATGGGAGAGTTGGAGAAAATTCAAGAGGTCTTGGAGCTACAGGGAGGCTTTGCGAGTGCAGCCGTGACAACCGATGATCCCTGGGGGGCGAAGTCGAAAAGAGATCCAGCCACGGAAAGGCAGACCCCAAGGGTAGGAGAAGACACTGAGGAGAAAGGGCCACTTTACAACAGCAAAACAGCGGACGGGGATGGGGAGGGCGGGGGGGATAGGGGGGAGGGGTGGGGGGAAACAAAAAAAAAAACCCCCAGGGGGGTCAACTGGAAGAATGATGGAATGGGATTTAGGATAAAGGAAGCGGAGGGGGAGTGGAGGCTGGGTGGGATGTCGGATGTATAAATGTATCTCTGGGTGTTGTAAACTTCATGGATGCCCGACTCAGGACCCCTATTCCCCTCCAACCCCAGGGGGAGGAAAAAAAAAAAAAAAAAAAAAGGGGGAGAATGAAACAAGCCACTAATGATGCTAAGATAACTAGAGGGATGGAGATGCGGGCATAGCTGACACTCACCCACGAATATTCTTTCTGAAGTGGTAAAGAAAAAAAAAAAAGATAAAAACATCAGGGCACAGATAAAAAACAATTCCGCGTACTTGCATCAGCCCGCCTGACATGTTTCATCCCATTCACCTCTGGCAGCACATGATTAACATCGCTCTTTTACCGTTTTTGGTTTTTATATTTATTTCGTTTGCTGATCAACAAACTGTGTTGGCTGCTACTTCACACATTTTACGATATCTAGCGCCACATTTTGGTTTTTATATTTATTTCGTTTGCTGATCAACAAACTGTGTTGGCTTCTATTTTTATTTTGTTCACCCTGTTTTTCGATAATACAAAATCTGCTGAAAGGCAGGGTTTATATAACAGAAGGGACCCTGGAGGTCTGTTCTGTCATAAATCTTCCTACTGCCTGTCAACGAGTAATGTGATCTGAGCCGCACATGCCGCACCAATGTCACTGCCGTGCAAATGCAATCAATTCAAGCGGCCGAAGATTCCAAACCCAGAAGGAAGACCTGGTGAAGATGGAAGCGCTGAGAAGCCGTGACAGCGCATCGCTGGAGGGCTCCATTTATAGGTACATCTGTCATTATGTACTAGTATGCAGTGCATACTAGTATATTATGACTTAAACCTGCAAGGGGCCCATATTTGTTATTAACAACCAGGACTTTACTACTGCTTTGACCTAAATGTGTCCATTGGGTTTTACCCACTTCACCCTCAGATATCATTGGTTGCCAAGGATGATCTGCATAAAATTGTTAGTACAGAACTAAATAGTCACTGAAATCATGCTAACCTGATTATAACTGCCAGTCATCCATATTGTAGCACAGTGCAGAAAACTACAAGTTTAGAGTAAATATACTGTATTCAGGGACAGGCTTTCATACAGTATGGTCCATTCACAAATTATTTAAAAAAAATGCAAATACTTAAGCATATAAGGCTTTGAAACATATAAAATGATAAAATATAATATTCCTAAATTATGTGAATTAGCCCATACGAGTCATCTGCTTTTTTTTTTTTTTCTTTTAAGGTGCTTAGGTAAACTGATCCTTGAAGGCACTTTGATAACAAAACTATCCCACACTGCCTTCTATGTGCCTCCAGCGCCCCAATAATAAAGGAGCAGGCAATGCCGGTAAGAAACATTAACAGATAATTTGACTAATTAGAAAACAGGCTAAAGGAGAACTTTTTTTGGCGTTGTTATATGACCCTAATTTTTTATCCCCTATGGCCTGTGTAGCACCTATTAAACCCTGTGCTGAAGAAGAAACCCTAATATGATGTTTGCTAGCATGATCCATTTCACCAGCAAAAAATTTCAAATAGGACAAAGCACAACCACTGAAAAGGGTTTCTGAGCTGGGCCTGCATCAGGATGTGCTCGGTAAAAATCGTAACCCTTCCCCACTTTTGGCTTCTGTGGTACAGTGGACACTTGCACTTGGCAGTTAAACCCTAAAAGATCCTTTAAAAGGCACAGCCGATATAGGCAGACCTCGGCTGAGCTCTTAAAGTCTTCTACACTTGTCCTTCAGGTGCTTCTAAAGCCAAAATGTTTTTTACCTTAATGCTTTCTCTGCATTAAGGTAAAAAAATGTTTTATAGCTTTCTGCTTTCCCTCTTCCCTGTGTGAAGGGGAAGAGAGGGGAGTAGCAACTCAGTGCTGTGCATGGCCCTCTCTTGCTCTTTACCCAGGGACTAGGGCAGTAGCAGTAGCAAGAGCCATTGGCTCCTTCTGTTAATCAAAAGCAGTGAGGTGGCAGCGGGGGTGGGGCTAAGCCTCTTGTGTGTGTCTATGGAGCACAGCTCCATAGACACACACAGCTTGGGAAGAAGCATGCACTGTGTGCCCCCATAGCAAGCAGATTGGGGGCACACAAAGAAGGGGAGAAGCCAAGATTGCCAGCTGGGGACCCCAGAAGAGGTTGTTCAGGGCCTCTCTGTGCAATAGTATTGCACAGAGCAGGTGAGTATAACATGTTTATTATTTTAATTAAAAAAAAAATTACCTTTAGTAACACTTTAATAGTAGCTATACTGAGGGGGGTGTTTCTGTTGTTGCTCCAGACTCACTAGCATTAGTAAGCTGCTTGTTTGCTAATTGGAGATTTCTCATCTCTAATTTATTACCAAATGATCATATAGTGTTATGGTAAAAATGAGAATATTGGATTATTTTTTTTCTAGATTTTAATTTTTTTAAGTTTTATGTTTCACTTGTGGCCATCTATACCAAAATTAGCCAGAATTATCCAGAATGAAACAGAATGAGCATAGACACATTAACTTTGTTAAACTATTATTTTAACTATTGTGGTGCATTGTACTCATGTAGGCCATGGTGTGTAGTCAATGTACTGTAAGTAGGGTTAGGATTAAAGAAGAAAGTTTCATTTTAGATACAAATAAAAATGTATCCCCTAAAGAAATTCACTTTTTTTATCTAGTTTAAATATAAAATATGAATAAATGACTTGTGGGGTTGGATGGACAGCTAGTTAACAAGTTTCACTTTAAAAGGAAAGTGCTGTATAGTAAATGTATTAATTTCTCCTCCGGTTTTGTAAATTTAAAACAACCTACCCTACTCATCGGGTGTAGATTTAGCCATAGACAACATAGGCTTTTGTCTAGATGTGAGAGCTGCCATGGAAGTACACAGCCACCCGCACTTAATATTGCTGACTCTGAAACTAAACATTTCAGAAGGCTGCCCTGCCTGCAATCCAAGTCAGTTCTCATTGTTGTTGTTCTTGCATGGTTTGTTCATTTTTTTTGTTGGAATAGTATTCTGTGTACTTACAGTTTACCTACCCTGGGTCTATACACCTAGGACTGAAATGCTAGCAGGCTGGTGTGATAGTATTGCTTATGCTTATTGTTGCCAGTTCTAGGTATACTAAGACAGAGTGGGAAAACTTTTTCCTTCGCCCTCTGTTCCTATCTCATCTATTATAATAATGGGTTTGGCTAGTGTGATATTAAGCCTAGCCAGTGGAATGAGATGGTGGGGAAGGTGGCACAAGGCAATTAGCATAGGTTGCCTGAAAGGATAAATCCAGGCCTGCCTCTTGTTATAATGTCACTGTGTTGGAGAAACATTATATTTGCAGGTGCTATGGGTATCATTTTGTAAATTTGCTGGATGATTTACCTTCCACCCCCAACCAACCCAACTAATTTAAATTATGTTAGAGGAGCTTTAGCACTTCTATAATTAAATGAATCATCTTGCAAAATAGTGAGACTCTTGTGTGTTCTGCATGGAGTCCTGATTTGATGTTATCTTAAAAAACAAAAACAAAACATACAAGACATCCTATTTTTAAAAGTCACAAATAATAACCTAAGGAAAAAGTCACTTTAAGGTTTAAGTTGACCTAACTTTTTGAACACATCTAGCTTAATGTAGCTTCCAACACTTAAATCACTACAGTTTGCAAAAGTCTGAAACAAATAATAAGATCAAGTGGGATTGGTGGTTGAATTTCATTTCCATCCAGTCGCAAATAACGAAGACGAGGTCCGTGAGGATAGTGAGGGTCAAATTCTTCTCTTACTTCATTGGGACAGCTAATAGTTCCATTGATGTCTGCAAAATATAAATGTATACATATAAGTTGATGCAAATGATTTGATGTTTCATAAGATATCCAAGAAGATATGACATTTCTGATGTTTATTGGTGAAACATGAAGCATATCTGCATTGTACACGTTTTGTCTTTCTGCACTTTCTGCTTTATTCATTGTTAGGAAACATATTAAACAATTTGAATCATTTGAAAGCATAAGAAAATGGAAAAGGGCACTAGAAGTTTGGATTTGCTGCTACATTGGGTTCACATCAAAATCTGTGTGTTTGTGGACCCGGCAAAACAATGCAGACTTTGCCTGTAGTAACGCACTGGTTGGCCTTTAAACTTAAAGTGATTGTAAACGATCACCTTGTAAAACAACCCATTCAGTTGAAAATAGAAATGAAAGGCAAAAAATGTTTGTATAGGTATAAAAATCATTATAAATACCTTTGTTCCCTACTACATAGTACAGCGGACACATATCAGGAATATGAAGTGTTGGGGTAACAAACGCTTTAAGTCAGTTGGCTTTAAGGGCCAATAAGTGAAACTCTACAAAAGCGTGGGCTCTTAGCAGCCAAATTAACAATGTGCTTTACCGGTGAGAGGGAAAGCATACAAAGTGCAGGTCTCTTAATTTATATGTAAACTCTGAATGCCCTGTGGGTAGAAAAACGCTGTGTATCTTTGAGAATTTAGAGGTGAGGGAGAAGAGGATTTTTTACTTTTTTCATCCTTTGTTACAACCAAATGCTGTTGATGTCCTGAGGCTCTTTACAGCTTGTCTCTGTCCATACGCACTACAGCGGTAGCAGGCTGCATTTGTTTTTTCACAGGGCATGTTTTCTAATTTTTGCTGACTGCAATTGTTTTTTTTTTGCATGCCCTGATGACGTGTTCATGCTAAATATGCTTGGCAGAGCAAAGGAAGGACAATGGAGCGAGAAGGAACTGCCCTGGGAGATAGTAGACTGGCTCTGATGTCTGTGTAGCACTAACAGATAAACAGCCTGGCTCAATGTGCAGCTTTGTGAGTGTTATATCTCATAGTGAGATCCTTAAAGTGAGAGTGCCTTTTTTTACATGTAAGTGCATTTTACGCTGTTAAATAATACTAGTTATATGGTGAGCACTATTTTGTTCCGTTGGTGTTGTCCTTGAGTTGCTGAGTCTTTGCTGCTGAAAGGTTATTTCTTTCAGGTGAGAGTATCCTCATATGAGTGGTGGTGGGACTGACAGGAAAATAAATATTCAAGGTTGTTTCAGCACTTGTGGAAGACACCAAAGGATTTATGATTAATGTTTTTTGGACATAACTTTTTTTGTAAGACTTTCATGGATTTATAAATATATTTGTACACTGTTTTTTGGAATCTATATGCATTTTTGAACACAACACGTTTGGAAGCCAATTATTCTTTATATACACAGATGGATCACGTTTATTATCACTATATTTGATGATTGTTTATTAGGATAAAGATTTTTATATTTAAAAGGAAAAAAGGAGGTTGGGGCTTTGAATGAGGTGCGTGCATGACAGTTAGCGACTAGATGGGCAAATTAACATATCAGAAATATGTATACACAAATGGTCTCAGAGAAACAGATCGAATTAAAATTTCATCAACAGTGTATATATATTGATACATACATATAGTAAATAAGTACATCAATGATTGAAACATGGTACAATGTGGAAAAAGATTGTTGGATTAGGAGCTGATTCTAGATAGATTTAAACAATATAAAGTTGGTGCATGATTAGGCAATTTTTTTTCATATGTAAATAATTCAGACACATGATTGTGGTAAGAAACTTACATCCTGGAGCTTAACGTGTTTCGTGGACTATGGTCCACTTCCTTAGGAGAAGATGCAGCACATAAAAATCAGCTCTACGAACAAGTGATAGAGTGGACATAGGGCTGTCTGGGGACATCTGCCCCAGGAGCTGTGGTAGTAATATCCATGGCCACCAGATCACATGTATATGAGGACATTGAAAAGGTGCAGACATCCTTTGTGTGGTCAAAGTGGCAGGAGTATCAATCTCTGGAGTTTTCTCATTATGCATAGTGTAGACATTATCAAGCGCTAAAAACATGTATATAAAGACTTGCTTGGCTGACATTCCTTCTGGCTCCAGATCCTGCTTGCTGTTCCATTACGCTGTCTCCTGGTTTCCTGACTTTCTGGCTTGTCTGACTGGTCTGGTTACTGAACTTTGGCTATGTTTTGACTACATTTGTTCTATTTACTTTAAGTATTAAACAAGTGTAATTTAATTGTACTTCTGTCTCGGTCTGATTCATGGTTTCTGACAATATTGGAGTGTGCACAAATGTTTTCGTATTATTAATTGTTTTTCACCAGACTTTTTTTTTTAAAAACAGACCTTCCATGAAATTGGAAGGTCTGTCCCATTGAAAGACCCCCAAGGTCAAATTGCCTGCAACAAAAAAAAAAAAAAAGTACCTTGGTCCCGACTTTTTACACTTCTAATGACGTGGGTAAAAATAGTGAGAATGCAAGCCTGCAGTAGGCTGGAGTACATTGTTTTGGGTTTTGTATAGCCCAGCTCTCTCAGGAGGCAGTGGTGAGCCACGGTAAAATCACCCACACCTCCCAAAATCTCCAAAATGAGTAGCCTAAGTCCTTTTTTCTTTTGTTTAACAGCAGCTTTGGGTTAAATTGACTTTGCAGATTATTTGAATTTGGGGAGTGTGGAGCATTCAATAGAATGACCATTTTCAAGGAATGTTCACTTTATATGGTGACAATAGTAGAATATGCTTGGTCAATAAGTAATTAGCATAACAGCTTATAGTTTAATTTGGAAGAGCATGTGACAGGGTGTTTTAAAGGCAGGAGAATATGGGAGATATGGCAGAATGTTGTTTCCCCATAACACAAAGAGCCAAAACAAGGACCTTTCTTTATATTAGTATCATCAGCTGTTTTTATTAATGAAAGCTAGCGACGAAACTAAAAATAGGCTTTCCAAGTGATAATTATTATGTTAAAGCTTATATGATATTTTAGTGGTTAGGTTTACAACAATTATGCTTGAGATCTTTGAATTGCAGTGCTAGTGTACATTTATGTGTCCTGTTTGTGTGCACAGATTTATACACCCAAAAATCCTTTTAACCTCCTCCCACCCTTCAACTGAATATAAACAGCCGAGTGGACATTTCTGAACGCCACTCATAAGGATCGCACGGCTGTGGACCAACAGGAGGGCTCTGTGATTGGCCCTCCTGATCATATAATGGCTGTGTCCAATCAAAGCCATCATGTAATGTTTACAGAGAGCCATTGCCAGGCAATCGGCTTTCCTTCTCTGCACACAGAGAAGGAAGAGAAGTTGAGCGAATCTGTGCTACAACCCGGCGATCAATGTGTATGAGCTTTAAAAATACATTAAAAATACCTTTTTTCCCTTTTTTATAAGTGATCACATTTCCTCTGTTCTCAGCTACATAAGAGCTAGGGGGAGGAGAAGCAGCAGCACACTGAGCTTCTCAGTGAATGGTTGTGCAGCTGGGGCATGTCAGGCCAAGTCTGATCATTGGAGGAGAGCACACTGAGTTCCCAGCATAGCTAGAGAACTGATCACGGTGTCTTCTCCTGCTTAGTTGTCCATTTTTGAAAGGGAATTGAGAGGAACTGGCAAGAACACCAGGGATTTCACATAAAGGGGTAACAAAGCTTTAACAGTTTTTTCTATTAATTTTAGCTTGGGGAGATTAGAGCACATCAGGCAGTTGTTGAAGTTTAAGAATTGCATTTATTTACATCTTCTTACTGCATCTATTGAAAACAAAATGTAAAAACAATGTACACCCAAAACATTGCACACTTTCACTCCATGTGCAGACAGAGGATCTCCCAATCTTATACCACCCATGTACAACTCTGGGTTTGAGAGAGGGAGAAAAATCCCCCTTAAAGCCTGTTCTGTTTCCTCCTCATCCTCACTTCCAACATCCCAACCCTTCTTTTCATTATTCTTTTCTGCCACCACAGATGGGAAAGGGCAGGGATGGCCTTCTGGTCAAAACAGTGGTAGCCACTGTGGTGTAAAACAAGACATAAACTTTCAGAATAAGGGGGTGATTCTATGAGCTGGAATGAAGATAGTAGAGGAGGCCTCTCCTCATGCCATGATCACATTGGAGCAGAAAGTGGTGAAGGAGGAAAGCAAGGAGGAGTTGAGTGGAGTTGAGTAGGTGGAGTAGGTGGAGAAGGGGGAGGTGGAGGAAGAGGTCACATTAGCAAGACTCATCATCTTCTTCCCCCATGTGGCAGCACCCCTATCTTTCCTTTCAGGCTTGTTTTTTTTTTGGATGGTGCTTTTTTGAAGGAGATTGGGAAGCCTATGGCAGCAGTAATATACTTTTAATTGTCATGCTTACTGCCCTTTCTCCTAGCCGTAGAATTTATTCCTTCTATTTGCATGCCCTTTCCTCTGCATTTTGGAAGTGTGAGCAGCCTATGACCACCAATTTCCCCCTGCAGTTTTGTCTCCAGGGCCCTGACTATTTTTAAAGAAATCAATAAGAAGACACAAGGCTGATAAATTCCTGGGAGGAAAAAGATTATGCCAGCAAAGTAGAAGAATTGCAGATGTGCCTGGCCTCTGCTGTGTGCAACAAACAAACAGAATGTAGTGGATTGAAATCTGCCATCTTGGTGCAATCCAGGCCAGGAAATTTCCACTAGTTTGTATATGGGAAGGGTTGCAGTTTAAATTACTTGGACAAAGTGGGGCTCAGACTGCCAGACTTAGAGTAGGTAAAGTGTAGCCTTCTTTTCCAGCTCCAGATAGCAGCTGATGCTTGCTTTATTTGGAGCTGCACTGTCCAGCCACTATATACTATTTCTAGCTGTCAACTCTCAAATAATAAACTATAAAAATGATCAAAAAAAATAGTTTTCAAGATAAAACCTTGCTTCTGCCTTTAATACTTGTAGCGCTGACATTCCTGTCTATTGATGTGGTTATGCATACTTTAATGACTTATACAGGAAGTGACTGTTGTTTGGATTCAGAAGGTTGACCTTGTTACCCAGGAGTCTGTGTGACCTACCCATGAACACTCTCACACAGTGCATGCTGGGTAGGAGTTAAAAGGAACCCGATCGGACATTTTAGGTCTCTTGGGATCAGGTTGCCTGCCTGTGTGGATCTGTGAGGAGGCTTCCCGGAGACAGCATCATACAGCCACTTCGGAGCACAAACCTGCTTGTTTGTGAAGTGACCTGACAGAGCCTGAGAGATGGTGACCGGATTGACAAGGCCCAGAGACACTCATTAGAGTATCGGAGGACCGGATCCATCCTATGGAGCAGTGCAGAGCGGCTGGCCCAGCTGACACAGAAGCAAGCTAAAGTCATCAGACCAAGGTTATTCCATGGAATTCTGATCCAGTTGGTGAGCGGGTTACGGCCCACTGTTTATTAACTTTTACATGCAGTTAGACTCACATACAAGCATCGCTGGAATCTGTAGTTCCACGGAGAAGTAACAGAGCAACTGACACTGAGCAGTCTTGATGCCTATCTACTCTGGTGCCTCAAGCGTAAATTAGTTATTGGAGTTACACCAGGAGCACTTCAACTTAACCTCCCACAGACTTTGGATTACAAATTACAAAGGAGTGACTTTAGCTAGCGAAGAAAGAAGATTCACAGACTAAGTATTTTAAGTGAGATCTCACGTATAGACTTTAAAGTAGGGGGAGCTCCCTGGTATAAATACAATTGTATATATTGTTTTATATATTGTCTCAAATTGTTCTTATTGAAATTATTGTGCTGTCATCCTATGTTGGGATGACAGCACAATTTCTGTGATCACCTGTTTAAATATTTTTCAGTAAAAGATATTTCTGAATAACTATCCAGTTGTGTGGCGTACTGTTTTTCCCCACCAGGTGGAGCCAGTGTATCCTGAGTTCATAATACAGGTATTTTACATTGTCTCATGTTATACTGTATTGCATTGCACCACAGCGGTGTCAAGGGGATTGAGTCAAATTAGTGGGGTTTCTTGGTAGAGTGCAGGCCCAATTCAAACCAGCAGCTCCTTTGGGGGTCAGTGTTACATACTGATTCAATTTAAGTAAGTTTACATACTGTCCAGCCACTGAACAATATTTGTGCCTGCTATCTCTCACATAATACATTCTAATTTGTATTGCAAGATGAAACTTGTTTTGTCTTTCTGTTTCTATTACGTCGCCTATTCAAGTGCTCGTGTATTGTCCTGATAGTTTTTGTGCATTGTATTACACTTTTAAGACATTGCAATGTACTGCTGAGAAAAAAACTGACTTTACAAATACATTTTTGCCACTTGCCAATTATTACACACTTAAGGGCTTTCCCCTAGCATTTAGATTTATTGCAGCTGCTAAATGCATTTTTTTCAATTCGGGCCTATTACTGCTAGATAAAAATCAAGCCTCACAGCCAAAACTACCTAAAAATGTATTCTATTGGGGTGCTGCTGTATAATTATTTTTTTTAATTGTTTTGCTATGTTATATGTCCACCGTGGCAGTGCTTAGCTTCCCAAGCCTTTTGTTGCCTAAAGCTTGCCTGTTAGCCTTGGAAATGGCCAGAAGTTAGTATTAGGACTCTTCCTTATAGACTTCAATTTAGTTTAGATTTTGCAGATTCTAAACAGAATTTAATGTTGCCCCACCCCACACTCACACCCCACATTGAACCCTAGCAGACTTACACATGCCTAGTAAATACTGGAAATGCATGAACGTTTTTGAGGATATATGGGTTAAGTGACACACACATCAGGGGTTACTTACAACATATTGCTATTTTAAAGAGCTAAATGCCATAGTGAGGTCAAGAAGCACTGGTTTAGGATAGAGTAGTGATTGCCCTTTAAAAAATTAGTTTTGAGGGCAGGGACAAAATTTGTTTTGAGGGCAGGGACATAAAGTCTATGCCCTCATAAAATACCCACCCATCAGCATATATGATGCTATGCCACCTACCAGTGGCATGTTACAATATCCAGATTTAGTGGCAAGTTACATTTTTCAGTAGTGCAATATTTTCTTAGGTGATTTTTACCTCCTGTGTTTAAATGTTGTGGCCAGCTTGTGCCCCCTGGACCTATCCATGACCTCTTTATTTCCATGCCTTCTTTCCACTGCTACGCCCCCTCCTCTCCCCTGTAGGTACCCTTTGCCACCTATTCATCACTGCACCCATCTCCATGTCTTTACCCATGCTTTGTCTCATGCTTTGGATACCGACTTCTGCGTATCCAACACCCTGGTGTGCCTACTCTCTGCCCTTTTCTGTTGTAGTGGCCAAACTTCAACTGTTGCCATCATGCACCACAGATTGAAATACACTCCTATAGCAATAATGTATATAGAAATTAAGACAGTCTCCTATGTGGTACTTCTGAAAAACCTTATTAGCTGTAGAAACCCCTTCTTTTATTACAAAGAATATGCCCCAATGTAACCTCATTGCATGATAAAATGGGTGAAGATGCCTGCAAGTCTAAAGAACAAATGCAGTGTGTTCATTCTTGTGGCAGCAGAAAGACTGAGTGGGCCCTTTCTCTGGTTTTGTATTGGCTGGTGAGAGCCTGGCCTCAGAGTGGGCTACACTGCTTGCAAAAAATTCCAATGTAGAAGCAAAGGGGCACATAATATTTAACAAATGCAGAGGACATAACAGGGAATAGGTAAATTCAGAGTTATAACGGGGAAAAAATGCTTCAAAAGCAAATAGCACTGTGACAATGGTGTCTGTAACTATAGCCAAATGTTCAACTGATAAATATGGCCTTCTTGAAAGACAATGACATTTCCAGACATTATAAGTGTTTTACGTAATAACTAGTGGTTGTACATCTGTGATACATTACTTGCTGTTATATGTTAATTCTAGAGAGTAAAGGAAGAGTGCATTGCAAAATAGTGATATATTACACAAAGTGACAAATGTAGTAGTTTGGCATGGCAAATGTTATGTCTGTACAAACTATATCTCCTCTTGTTAAAGGAGTAAAATGAGAACCAGATGGTTTCAGGTGACCGTCTTTATAGGAAAGTATGCAGTGAAAGTAGAAAGCATTGAATGCTTCCCAGAGCAGTAGATTAACATTGATGTCTGTTTTAGATACAATATTATTATAAATTACATGAAACATGAGAGTTAAGGTAAGAGTTGAATAGGTATTAGTTTCAGCCACATAGATGAATCATATGGTTCATCAGTGAACTAAAGAGTATATAATAGTCAATATTCCAACAAGCAAAGGACACATATGTGATCAACTATTCTTTACCCCCTTGGTAAAAAAGAATCACAGGAATATCCAAATATGAATTAGTCAAACATTTCTGTGTTGATTCAAGTCCACCTTACTTTGGCAAAGTGTAAGTTAAGTTTTGGATAGAATGTAAAAGGGTTAGTGTCTCTGTCAGGTTTATAGTAGACATGTGCACAACAAAAAAATTTGTTTATTTTCGTTTTGTTTTTTTCGTTTCCGAAAAAAATTAGTTTTTTTTCATTTTGTTTTTTTTTGTTTCCGTTGATTCGTAACGATTCGTACATTCGTAAGCCGTCGGTGTTCGGATTCGTAACGATTCGTACATTCGTAAGTCATCGGTGTTCGTATTTGTAACGATTCGTACATTCGTAAGAGTTTTTTTTTCGTTGATTCGTTTTTTCGTTAGTTTAATTTTCGGACGCATTCGTATTTATTCGTACATTCGTAACATTTGTAGATTCGTAATCGGAGCATAATTCATAATTTTATGTAATGTGTATGCTATTATTACATTTTAATAATTTACGAATCGAAAAAAAAAGTTACGAATCGAAAAAAAAAAGTTACGAATCGAAAAAAAAGTTACAAATTTTTTTGTTCAATAGAGACACGGAAAATTACGAATCGGAAAAAAAAAAGTTACGAATCGAAAAAAAAAGTTACGAATTGAAAAAAAAGTTACGAATCGAAAAAAAAAAAGTTACGAATGTACGAATTTTTTTGTTCAATCCATTCGAAGCACATTTAGCAGCACCATTGTAAGGGACACGGAAAATTACCAATTCAACAACAAAAAAACGAGCCAAAAAATGTGCGCTTCCACTACGCTAATGGTGTGAATGGGGCCTGAAAGTGAAGTTAGTGTGTTTTTACTAGAACAGTGAGGCTCCATTCACATCTGCACATTTGCCCAATGGACAGCAAACTGCACAGAAAATTTGCGATTTGTCGCACATTTTGGAAACATGTAGCACATGCGCATCGCACTTGTCCTCCCATTAAATAAAAATGGCACCCCAAGCGCGGGTATCAGGCATGCGCCGGCTGTGCAATAAAGGCACTGCAGTGAAATCCATGAGCAACAAGAAAGAAAACGCTACAAAATGCCCAAAAAAATGCACGCAGGAATGCGAGTTCTCCCTATGCAGAAATGTGAACAGTGCCTGAGAGCTGAGTGTCTCCATCCACTCCCTCCTATGTGCATGTATAAAACTGCCCATTCACTATGGAATCTGATTGTACAATCTCTGTACAATTTCCTTTAGATTTACCAAAACTTTTTTCACTCTTTTCACTCTAGGTTCGTGGACTCTCTACTCATTTCGCTTGGTGGGTGCAGATATCTGGGGCTCCTTTATTATAAAGGTGACTTCCAGATTCTGATGAGCTACCTGCCAAAAACCTCCACATCCGTTTTGGAGAACAGGATGTGTGGATGAGCCCCTTGTCCCTTGAACATAAGTTCAAGGTGCTTTGCAGGGGGGGGGGGGGGCACTTAGCAAGGTACTTTCCCAATGTTAAAAGTGGTCAGTGATGTAACCAAGGATCCTGGGCCAATTGGTTTACGAATGCCAGCTGAGCAGATATGGTCATTTAAAGACAGCAGTGGTACCACCACATAATGTCCGATCCCCGGCCAGCTGCTGTTTGTAAACAAACCAGATGAGGATCTCTCATTTATTCGAGAGTCATAGTGACATGGCAATATCACCTGGTGGTTGGTCATTGTGTTGCCTGATCATTGTGATTGACTCTGAATCTACATTGCAGGATGACGTGATATGCAATTAATTAATTTAATTCAGGGGACATTGTTACTTTTTTTTTCTTTCTTTCTTTCTTTATTTTTAATTAAAGGGCTTTTTCATGGAGTGTTTTTTTCATTTACATTTTTTTTTTGAGGGGGCGGGGAATAATTAGTGGTAGAAATGTACCTCTTATTCATTCCACTGGGGGTGTATATCTGGAGGCTACCTTATGGAAAGTGTGGCTTCCAGATTCCAATACATTCCCCCCCAGAAAATACCCTCATCCTCTTAGAGATGGAATGTTTCGATGAGGCTCTCGTCCCCTCAGCATAGCAACAAGGTGCCTTGCAAGAGGTAGAAGGACTTTCAGCTCCCCTTTGCAAGGTACCGTCCCAATGTTAAAAGGCATGTGGCCTGGTATGTTTCAGGATGCTTGCTAACTTCCCTCTCTTTTCTGACCATCCATGCTACATGCCTGCAGAAAGGTCTGGTGTAAATTTTAAGGGAACCCAAAACCATTTTTCTATTTTTTATGTCACTTTTAAAGGGTTAATTAATTGAGTTCTATAACTTCATATCACCCCCCCCCCCCAAGCATGTTATTTAAAGGATTTGTGTATTTTTTATTTTGCCCTTTAAATAAAAGACTGTCTCCCCAAAGAGCAGTATTCCCCCATGGCTACTCAAACTCATGCTTTTAACAAAAGCTTGCAATTAGAGTTGGAAAAACCTCAGGAATAATTACAAAATTTACTTCCCATAGACTGTAGGTTCAGTGCTATGTTTGTGGTGTTCATGGACGTCCCACCAATTTTGTTGGACCTCCTGCAAACCAAACTTTGCTCATCCTTTGTAACAGTCTCCAGGGAATAACTACAACTAACAATGTATGCCTTAAAAATTAACAAAGTAAAAATATAGATAACGTATTTATCGGCGTATAACACGCACCTTTTTCCCTTTAAAATCAGGTGAAAATCAGGGGTGCGTGTTATACGCCGATCCCCACCGATCCCACGCCATTGTGAGGCTCCAGGCGGCTTTCAGACACCTTCGGCCCTTCTTAACGGCTTTCGATACCCGCCTTCGGCCTTTCTCGGCAGCTTTCGGCCCTTCTCGGCAACTTTCGGCCGTTCTTGGCCGCCTTCGACCTTTCTCAGCAGCTTTCGGCCTCTTTCGGCCGTTCTCGGCGACCGAAAGCTGCCGAGAAAGGCCAAAGGCGGGCGAGAACGGCTGAAGGCGGGCAAGAAAGGCCGAAGGCGGCCGAGAACGGCCGAAGGTGGTCGAGAAAGACCTAAGGCGGCTGAAAGCGGCCGAAAGCTGCGAGAACGGCCAATGGCGACAATTTTTTAAACTGCAGTGACACTGATATGTCACTGCAGTTTACCTGCAGCCTGGGCAAGGCTGCAAATGACACTGTAGAGGCTGCAGATGGACGCTGCAAGACTGCAGTGACACTGACATGTCACTGCAGTTTAACTGCAGCCTGGGCAAGGCTGCAAATGACACTGAGGAGGCTGCAGATGGACGCTGCAAATGACACTTAGAAGGCTTCGAATGACACTGACAAGGATGCAAGGTTGCAAATGACACTGAGAAGGCTGCAAATGACACTGACAAGCATGCAGATGGATGCTGTGCAAGGCTGCATTGATGGGCATTTAAATGTAAGTTTTTTTCCTTTAAAAAGTTTTTTTTTCCTTAAAATTTTCTCCTAAACTTGGGGTGCGTGTTATACGCCGGCGCGTGTTATACACCGATAGATACGGTACTTTTCCTTCTTGCTTCATGTTTGTAGAACTCAGACCATACATTTCCACCAGACCATAGGATTATTTTTTGAGGATGGGTTATTATTTAGTTAGTAATCAAAACAAATAATTTTCTATCACTTGGGTTTGGTAAGTATTTGGGTAAAGTCAAATAATAGATTTTTTAATGTATGAATATAATGATATATATATATATATATATATATATATATATATATATATATATATATATATATATATATATATATATTTATCTAGCAAACACTGCTGTGATGTATATCAAAATAAAAGGGACCCTTAGACCTTTTACAACATCAGCTATTATGTCCCATTAATATTAAGGCTCTTGGTGGGTCACCTTTTCTTGCAGGCCAGGAACAATTAATCTTTTTTTCCCTAAGCTGACAGGTTCACTGATACCTCAAAAATTTTGATACTAGGCAATGCATTTAGCATACCAGCCCTCTTAAAACATGCCATGACTGAGTTTACAAGTATTATCATTTAAACTAAACAACCTAAATTGCCTGCCTGCAGTCCATAGAAGCTCAGTAAACTTAGTGATCTGAGGGTTATTTTTTTTCTATTCTTTCAAGCAGGTGGTGTTTTTCTAGAGGAAAGTATGAAAAATAGCCTGCAGACAAAAAATATCAAAGGACACATCTCTCATTCAGCCCTGTCAAACATGAAAAGATCCAAGAGTCCAAGGGAGAAGAAAATGTATTTTTTCTTTGTTTATATCCAGCAAAGATTAACACTGATATGCTACTGGTGATATCTTTACCCCCAGGATATAGTTGCAGGTGATTTTGTTAAAGGTGTAGGTAAATTTAAACAAAAAAATGCTTTTTTGTCTGCAGAAATACCATAGTATATTTAACATGCAGCATGTTTTGAGCAGATACTGGAAAAAAGGATGGTGCTGAATGTCCGCAGTATGTGGACCTCATGTGTGTACTGCCTGATCCTACCAATATTGTCATCACTGGATGGCTATCATGATGTGTGTGTTGAGAACCTACAACTTTGGGGGGAAGGTTTAATTCTGATGTTAATGCCCTCCACGAGATGACATTAGGCACATACTAAGTGCACGGAAAACCACTATCATGGTTTATTAAAGTATATATCTGCTTTCAAAGACTGGGTAGTCAGCCTTTTTTCTAATAGTGTGCAGCCACCTGATGTTTAAATATAAATTTGGTCTTTTACCATTACATACTGTACCTAGGTTGAGACCAGAATAACTTTTACCTTTTCCTACAAGCCTCATGGTTTCCGCATGAGGTATGGGAAGCCTACACATTTGAGAATGTTGATCTCCTGGGTCTCCCCCAGTTCTCACTGGTTTCTCCTCCTGACCCCCATGTCATTACAAGAGATAGCAGTATGTAGAGGTCAGCAATCAGAAGCAGTGAGAGATGCAGGGACCCAGGTGATTGACATTCATAAAAGTGTTGGTTTTTCTGAAGACTTGACAAATGTCGTTCAGCACCTTAGACAACCGGAAAGGTGACTGTGTACACAGTGGTCTCCAAACTGCAGTCCACTGGCCAAATGCAGCCCTTTGCTTGCCTTTATCGGGGCACCATTCCTCCCACTGACACCAGAAATGGGGCACTATTCCTCCCAATAACTCCAAAGATGGGGCACTATTCCTCCCAATGACACCAACAATGGGGCACTATTCCTCCTGATGACATAGTTAAATACCTTCCAAACGGTGGCACTGCTGTAGTGCAGCTGAAAATATCCACAGCATTGTCACCCTCACTCTTTCTTCCTCACTGCAGCCTTTAAAAGACAGGAGTAGATTGTGACCCTGCCTCTTTACCCAATATTGTTACTGCTGAGGAAAAGGCAGGTCGCTCCCACAGTTGCAATGTCATGGCAATTCCTTCCCTTGTTTATTGCAAATCATATTGACCTGAAGAATGCAGAAAGATGGGAATTAAAATCCCAGCACCCCTGAATCCCATCTATAGCTGCTGTTTGAAGCAGAAATGCAAAGGTCACGAGTCCACCAAAAAACGTGAAAAAAGAGGTAGGGGAATAACTTAAGAAATAAAGACCATGGCAACCCTTTGCTTTGCCTGCATTTATATCAACAGCAAGGATTCATTAGAGTTGACAACTGCTTTAAGTGATCCAGAGGAAGGGCAGATGCCCCTCCCCTTCCCCTATACCTGAAAGTACTGGGCCTTTCCAAGGCCTGCTGCAAGTAAATGTGTGGCTAGGTAGTGGTGAGGAGTAAGTATCAGTGAAAGGGGATTAGGTGACAGGTCTACTTTAAATGTATCCCCAAGACTACGTCTTTTGATGATGAAACGTGCGTAGGGATGTACTGACGTCATTGCGCTTTCTCAGTGACAGGTGTTCGCTTGTTGACCAGCCGTTTTCTATTATGTTTGCTTTTAATTTCACAAATGTAAGTGCATTACCTTTTTTATATTAAATCAATTGTGGTTCAGTCTGCACTATGGAGTTTTCCTTTCTATTTTTCAGGCATTATTCCTCTTAATCCCTGGCCGTTATTTGATCCTTTGAGCCATATTGAAGTGTGGTCCAGGCCTCTCCTTTACCGGGGGTGTGACTCAACTCCCTATGGAAAAGGCCCTGGCTGGGTATTAGCTGCAAGCTTCCTTTAGCTTGCCTCTGGTAAGCGCATTTATATATATGTGGTGGTGGTGCACTGTTGATACAAGGTGGTCTTCGTCAGCACTTGTACATATGTAGTTTTGGATTGTGCCTTCAACATTATCACAGTTTTATTCAACTGTTCAGCTTGGATACTTCTTATTGTTTTGGACTTTAAATTTGCATATTTATTCACTCATTATTTAATTATTTTTGGTAGCGCTGCTGTTTTAGTTTATGGTATTAGATCTATGTGTATTTCATAGTTTCAGTAGCAGCTTATTTATTCACCTATGCACTTTAGCACAGTATTTTCTTTATTGCCTACTTTAAATGTAACTTTCAATTTTTTTAAATTACTTTCAAAGGTATTGTTACTCAGTCTCTGGTATAAGTGATGACAGCAATATTATTTAATTATAAATATAAGTGTTCTAGGAATTGTTTAATGTCATGGATGTGCTTTATACAGATGGTAGGATGGAAGTCCTATATTTATAGCACTTGTCAGAATGGCTTATGTGCCTAAGAGTACATAGGGCTGGTGGGAGCTTCTAAGAGGCACCTTAACCTCTGTTAGGGGATACTATTTTTTGCAGTGCAGGGCTGCTTTTTAGCCCAAAGATATACAGATAGGCATATAGATAAAGAGATGTATCTTCACCTTTAGAGGTAAAACATGTTACATTTAGTGCTGAAGCCATGTTAGGTAAGTAAACAAGTCTAAACTAATATGTTCGGCTATAAATGTTAATTATACCAAATGTGCAATAAATGTGCAATAAATGAAATTATGACATGCATGAAAAACAGCTTTTGTGACTACAAAATGAAAAATCATTTTCAAAATGTTTACAAATACATACGTGAAAAGTGTGGCGTGCATTTGTATTCAGCCCCCTTTACTCTGATACCCCTAACAAAAATCTAGTGGAACCAATTGCCTTCAGGAGTCACCTAATTAGTAAATAGAGTCCACCTGTGTGTAATTTAATCTCAGAATAAATACAGCTGTTCTGTGAAGCCCTCAGAAGTTTGTAAGAGAACCTTAGTAAACAAACAGCATCATGAAGGCCAAGGAACACACCAGACAAATCAGGAATAAAGTTGTGGAAAAGTTTAAAGCAGGGTTAGGTTAGCCGAAAATGGAAAGAGTATGGCACAACTGCAAACCTACCAAAACATGGCTGTACACCTAAACTGACAAGCTGGGCAAGGAGAGCATTAATCAGAGAAGCAGCCAAGAGGCCCATGGTACTTCTGGAGGTGCTGCAGAGATCCACAGCTCAGGTGGGAGAATCTGTCCACAGGACAACTATTAGTCGTGCACTCCACAAATCTGGCGTTTATGGAAGAGTGGCAAGAAGAAAGTCATTGTTGAAAGAATTCCATTAGAAGTCACATTTGAAGTTTGCAAGAAGCCATGTGAGGGACACAGCAAACATGTGGAAGAAGGTGCTCTGGTCAAATGAGACCAAAATTTTACTTTTTGGCCTAAAAGCAAAATGCTATGTGTGGCAGAAAACTAACACTGCACATCACCCTGAACACACCATGCTTTTCTTCAGCAGGGACAGGGAAGCTGGTCAGAGTTGATAGGAAGATAGATTGAGCCTAATACAGGGCAATCTTAGAAGAAAACTTGTTAAAGTCTGCAAATCTTGAGACTGGGGCAGAGGTTCACCTTCCAGCAGGAAAACAACCCTAAACATGTAGCCAGAGCTACAATGGAAATGTTTAGATCAAATACTCATGTGTTATAATGGCCTAGTCAAAGTCCAGACCTAAATACAATTGAAAATCGGTGGCAAGACTGGAAATTGCTGTTCACAGATGCTCTCCATCCAATCTGACAGAGCTTGAGCTATTTTGCAAAGAAGAATTGGAAAAAACTTCACTCTCTAGATGTGCAAAGCTGGTAGAGACATCCCCAAAAAGACTTGCACCAGTAATTGCAGGGAAAGGTGGTTCTACAAAGTAACTTGACAAAATGTGCAAAATTTTAAGGGGTATAAATACTTTTTCAAGGCACTGTAGGTCTTTATATATTTAGACACAGGCACAATTTTCATACTCTTGGCTCTGTATGCCACCAGAATGCAGTTAAAACAAAACAATCCAGGCAGACAATCCAATGGCTGCCTGAAGTCTGGAACCCATGGACATTACCAAAGGGTTTCTTCCCTTCTGATGTTTTTCAAGGCTCTAACTGCAGCTGACTTCAGTTGTTCTTGTTTGTGGGTCTTTCTGCCTTTAGTTTTGATTTCAGCAAGTGAAATGCATGCTTAATTGGGTGGAGATCAGGCGATTGACTCGGCCATTGCAGAATATTCCACTTCTTTTCCTTCAAAAGCTCCTGGGTTGCTTTTTCAGTGTGTTTTGGATCATTGTCCATCTGTACTGTGAAGCACCATCCAATCAACATTTCTGCATTTGGCTGAATCTGGGCTGACAGTATATCTCTAAAAACTGCAGAATTCATCCGACTGCTTCTGTCTTCTGTCATATCACCAATGACCCAGTGCCACTGGAAGCCATGCATGCCTATGCCATCACACTGCCTCCACCATGTTTTACAGATGACGTTGTGTGCTTTTGATCATGAGCTTTTCAAAGTCTTCTCCACACTTTTTTATTCCCGTCATTCTGGTACAGATTAATCTTAGTTTCATCCGTCCAAAGAATGCTTTTCCAGAACTGGTCTGGCTTTTTTAGATGTTTTTGGCAAAGTCTAATCTGGCTTTTCTATTCTCCGGGCTTATGAATGATTTGCACCTTGTATTGAACCCTCTGTATTTGGTCTTGTAAAGTCTTCTCTTGATTGTAGACTTTGACAACGATACTCCCACCTCTTGGAGAGTGTCCTTCACTTGTCTGGATGTTGTGAATGGGTTTTTCTTTACCATTGACAGGACCCTGCGATCATCCACCACTGTTGACGTCCAGGCCTTTTTATGCTGCTGAGCTCACCAGTGCGTTCTTCTTTCCTCAGATTGTACCACACTATTGATTTGACCACTCCTAATGTTGCTGATACCTCTCTGATGGATTTGTTTCATTTTTGAAGTCTTACAATGGTCTGTTTTACTTGCATGGACAGCTCATTTGAACACATGATGTAGACTCACAGCAATCAATTCCAAATGCAAATACCACACTTAGAATCAACTCCAGACCTTTTACCTTATAGACACAGACAGTGGGGCTCAACCTCGTTCCCTCGTCATTAGATTTGATTGACAGCAGCAGGAGCCAATGGCTCCCGCTGCTATCAATCTGCCCAGTGAGGAGGGGGTAGCCAAAAGAGCTGCTGCTCTCGTGCACAATGCTGGATTGGGATTGGGATTGGGATTGGGCTCAGGTAAGTATAATGGGGTGAGGGGAATCCTCTGCAATAGAAAGTAGAAACCTGAAGCCTTTACAACCACATTAGTGAAAGAAGTGAAGCTCTGTTGACTTCCATCATCCAAGCCATGTACAAGAAAAATGTAGCATGTAATTGGGTATTCCTTGCAAAGTGAAACTTGCCTACATTTACTAAGCTTTGAGGCTTCCCTGGCAAAGTGCAACTTCCATTGAAAAGTGCATGTTTTCCTTTAATCAACCTCATAGTTTCCCAGTGGACCTCACTTTTCATGTTTCGATATCAGATTCAATCTTACAACTAAAAAGTGAAGGTTTTAATCTGATTGTCTGGGGAAATACAATACATTTTTGCTGTTATAAGGCTAGACATGGACTAAAATTAGGGCTCAGGGATGATGCAGCCATAAAGTTTGTACAATCATCTTTATGCCAGTCAGGCATATACAGATTGTAAGGAAGTAATATAAAAAATACTGCACTATATAAATAAACAGTAGCAGCCAGCACTACATTCACAGAAATTGTGTGGATAAATAAAGTGAAAAAGTGCAGCGTTATAATTAAATAATGAATATTGAATATTGACATATCCACGTACTATAATGTATAATGTGAATTATGACTTCCATGTACAACAAAATGACCAAACATCTGATTATTGACATAAATTAAAGTGCCCTGTACAAAAGTTTCTATATATGAAACCAACATTAATGCGGAGGTCCACCCTAAAATTAAAAATTACATTAACATTCTAAAAAAATATATATAAAAAAAAATTTGAAAAAAAAAATTGTTTTACTTACCAGAAATGCCTGTTGCTAGGCAGTCTTCCTAATCTGCCTCTTACTATTCTGCGCCACTGTTCCTTCACTTCTTCCTCTTCGGCGAGCTGCCCCGTTGTCTTCTGGGACATGTGTGTGTCCCAGAAAACAACAGGGCCATTCAAAAATAGTATAGTCCCATTGGTGATTTGAAATATTGATCCCTTCACGTGTGTTTGTGAGAAGATATCCAAGAGTGTAGAACTTAAGGAGCCACCACAATGTGTACATCCACCAGCCAGGGGAGAAGATTAAATATGCTTACCAGAAGGCAGCATCAACCAGGAATATAGTGTCAAGGGTTCAAGATAGAGGTCACAGGAATGGTGTCCACAGATAAAAGTGGTGCAATTCCTACTTTGCAGCTTAGCCTCTTGTCAACCAAGCATATAATTGTAATGATCAGAATGGTAATCACCAAGATGGTATCCAAAAACAATGAAATTTCCTCCACAGCAAATCCATTTGATAGGTTATGGATTGTGGTATCCAAAAAAGACAAAAAGCCTCCACATAGTGTAAAACCGTTTGGCTATGGATTTATTAAAAGTGGAAAGCTTTACATAAATTGCGGGATATTATGCATCAATAAAATATCCCCTATGTGATCGCAAAAGCATGAAAAGTTCAAAAAGCAAAATGGCATAGAAAGGACTCATCAGACGCAACACGTTTCATCCACAAAGACTTCAACCTCCAAACTAATGGAAAAGCCAACAACACAGTAGGGAAAACCCAGGTGTGTACACAAAGGTACTGTTGATCCTGGTAAATCCTGCTTTACAGCCTCACACGGGTGCGCTTCAAGCCTCCATGTGAATTCCAATAGTGATAGGTACTAATCCACACTGGGGCTTGGATAGAGTTGAGCCCTAGCCAATAGGACATCTCTCAATCACGCAGCCGTATATATCATGGCTTCTGGGTATCTCTCCACACCCACACCTATCGCCAAACAGTAATAGGAACCCTGCAGATCAAGCCTTAGCATGGTCATTCGCTGATACACCCTCACAATTCAGCTAGATGACAGGGGAGCCATCCGGATGAATAGTAATCAACCAGAGCTAAGCTAAATGTATGGAACACATTCCAAGCCTCACTCTGGACTGCATTCAACATGAGTGGGTCCCTGAAATGCCAACCAAGCCTCACTCTGGACAGCATTGAGCATAAGTGGGTCCCTGAAACGTGAACCCGGCCTCAATCTGGACTGATCAATAGTCACATTAATAGAACCAGTACATTTTTTTTAAGTATATATAGAATATATTACACCACCCGTATAATAAAACGGAAAGTGTAAACATGATTATATGAAAGACAGTAAAAATTCAAGCTGTATTGATAAAAGCATTAATATCCCAGTCAACATTCCATGCCTTATGGCCAATAAGATTTAAGTTTGTATATCCAAAAAGTTTATAACCGTGATACACCCCTTATGCTAGGACCCCTTCCTCCATGGAGATATATATTCATCTATGATAAGGAATTGAGCACCTTTAGGGTCTTTATTGTGATATTGAAGGTAGTGCTTTGGGACATTATGATTTGTTACTCTTTTCTTTCTCTATATGCTCATTAACTCTAATGGAAAATGGATGTATGGTCCTTCCAACATATTGCTTTTTACATGGATAGTTTCATAATATAGGGAAATACCTCTATCATTGGTGTTTAAAAATGCCATGAAATCACACAGGGAGTCATGGTCTCAATTCCATAGGAGGAGGATGTCGTCTATGTAACGTGCCCAAAGGACCAATTCTGTTCTTTCTTGGGCATAGACGACATCCTCCCCCCACTTGGCCATAAATAAATTGGCCAAGCTAGGGGCAAATTTGTCCCCCATGGCCACACCCCTTTCTTGAGAAAAAAACGTATTCTCAAACCAAAAATAATTGTGTTTAGTGGAAAATTTGAAAAGTTCCATAATAAAATCCTGTTGGACTCTAGGTAAACTGTTATCTTTTGAAAGGTAACGCCGCACTGCAATCAAGCCAAAAGGTTGGGGTATACATGTGTACAAAGCTACTACATCAGCAGTGACTAACAAAATTCCCATGAAAGTCTACTCCTTCTAACAATCATGTTTACCCCATCCGTTTTATTATACCGGCAGTGTAATATATTATATAAATATTTTTATTTTTTTAATAGTTGTATTAATGTGACTATTAACCAGTCCAGATTGAGGCCAGGTTCACGTTTCAGGGACCAACTTATGCTCAATGCTGTCCAGAGTGAGACTTGACCAGTCCTGATTGAGGCTTGGTTTGGATTTCAGGGACCGCTCATGTTAAATGTAGTCCAGAGTGAGGCTTGGAATGCATTCCATACATTTAGCTCTGGTTGATTACTATTCATCGGGATGGCTCCCCTGTCATCTAGCTGAATTGTGAGGGCGTATCAGCAAATGACCATGCTGAGGCTTGATCCGCCGGGTTCCTATTACTGTTTAGTGATAGGTGTGGGTGTGGAGAGATACCCAGAAGCCATGATAGATACGGCTGCGTGATTGAGAGATGTCCTATTGGCTAGGGCCCAACTTTATTAAAGCCTCACTGTGGATTAGTACCTATCACTATTGCAATTCACATGGAGGCTTGGAGCGCATGCCAGATACCATGATGGATGTGGCCACATGTCAAAATGTTTTATACAGGTTTGTTTAATTGCTGCTAATTACTGTGTGTATATTATTGTGCAATGTATGGATTTGGACTCATATCCCAGTTAAAGTCTTTCTGGATGAAACGCGTTGGATCTGAGTCCTTTCTAAGCCATTGCGCTTATGAACTTTTCATGCTTTTGTGATCACATAGGGGATATTTTATTGATGCATAATATCCTGCAATTTATGTAAAGCTTTCTACTTTTAATAAATCCATAACCAAACGGTTTTACACTATGTGGAGGCTTTTTGTCTTTTTTGGGTGCCACAATCTAAAACCTATAAAACGGTTTTGCTGTGGTGGAAATGTCATCGTTTTTGAATACCATCTTGGTGATTACCATCTTGAACCTTACCACTATATGCTTGGTTGACAAGTGGCTCAGCTGCGAAGGAGGAATTGCACCACTTTTATCTGTGGACACCCTTCCTGTGACTGCTATCTTGAACCCTTGACACTATATGCCTGGTTGATGCTGCCTTCTACTAAGAGTATTTACTCTTCTCCCCTGGGTGGTAGATGTACACATTGTGGTGACTACTTAAGTTCTACACTCTTGGATATCTTCCCATAAACACACGTGAATGAATTGATATTTAGAATCACCAATGGGACTATACTATTCATTTTGGTTTCATATATAGAAACTTTTGCACAGTGCACTTTAATTTATGTCAATAATCAGATGTTTGGTCATTTTGTTGTACATGGAAGTCACAATTCACATTGTACATTATAGTATGCTGATATGTCAGTATTCAATATTCATTATTTAATTTTCGCACTGCACTTTTTCACTTTATTCATATACAGTTGTCTATCAGACCTTTGCTACCTCTCATAATTTTCATTTATTATGCCGGCCATAGATGGTTTGAATCTCCGCCTGTTCAGCAGGGACCAGCCAAGATTCAAACCATCCATGGGCAGGCTGGTTGTACCCAAATCGATCCATCGATTGATTGGGTACAACCAGCATGTTGGATTTTTACATGCAATTATTGCCAGCGCCAATAGCTGCTAGCAATAATCACTGTGTTCTCCTAGCAGGGATGGCTCCCTTCGTCCCCCTGCTGGGAGAACACAAGAGCTACATGGGAGAGATTCCTTCATCAACTGACTGTGTTGATGGGGAAATCAAGCTATTTTCTTTCCTGCAACCCTTGGTTGCAAGAAAGAAAATGGTATCATCTATGGCCTTCCCAAGAAGCATCCTTAATGCTCCTTTCAGGCAGAGCTTTTGTAAATGGTGTCCGTCACTTAAATAAAGCTCAAGAACTGGTTTTCAATTATAAAATGTGCATTTCTTTAATTATGTTGTTGTATATTGTGACATTAAATGTGATCATGCAGATTTGTACAGGTAGCAATAGGTCTGCTTTAACACTTGTTTCCAAAAGCCTCTTGTGGAAACACATATTTATATCAGTAGTCACATACTAATTATAAGCAGTAAAAATGACCAGATTATCTTCTTTTATTTATTCTGATTACTTTTCGGCCCATGTGTACGACAGCCAGTCCGACAGAAGCCAGGCGTTAATCTGGCTTCTGTCGAATGGGCATGACTGTAAAAAGTCTGCCAATCAGCACCTGTTCAGTGCTCTCAGCCAATGGCTGAAAGTGCTGACTGGTGTGTCCTGGCATCAGGAGGGGCATCCCCTTGTCAGAACACAATAGCTCAGCCGAGGAGTTCACTGTACCAACATCGGATTGTAAGTACAGCGGCTCCTCCTGAGTTAAAACGTAATCTTTAATAGTCATCACAGTAGATTAAAAGCATACAGTATTACAAATAGAAAAGAATTGTCATGATTTGTTAAAGGAGAAGTGTGGGAGTAGTAAAAAACAAACTATGCTCACTTCCCTATTGCAGCATCAGTCTGATGTCACAGTTATCCCCCCCCCCCCAGCTCTAAGCCCGAGAACTGGGCGATAACATGACTGCTGCTTACTCAGTCATCGCTCTTTGCTCTGTCCCTCTGGAACTTACTGGAGCATCGGGCTATGGAGGAAGTGGGCATGGCTGGCTCAGGCTCTCAGCAGCACGCTGAGAGCCTGAGCCAGTTGCCACCAGTTGCCAGTCAGGCATCTGGGTGGATCTTGACATTTCAGAGTCTGGAGCAGCTCCGTGATGTCAGCCAGCAGTGGACTATAGCTGACTCTGGGATACACGGGAGCAAAAATAAGTGCAATCCAGTGATCCAGAAGAAAAATATGGCCAAAAAAAGCTTTGCTTATATTTATCTTTTAAATCCTATATTGGTTTGGACTTATTTGTTCTTAATCTCCACCTTACAGTGACCAGCTATGATATCATACTCAATTTAACCTTGAGTACATAGAATATTGTATATCCAGATATATTCACAAAACTGTTGCTTACAGTCCCCAGACTGCTGACAACACCAACTATATTACTATATCTCGATATAAAACATTCTCTGTATACAAGGTTGAACTGAATATGATACCAAAGCTGGTCAGTGGAATATAAATATGAAGCAGAAAAAGGTCTAAAATAATATAAGGTTTACAAACTGTGTTAATACAATTTTTTTATATTGGGGATATTGTTTGTTGTATTGTGATAATAATAAAAATGATATTTTAACTATATTATTGGATGTTGCCTGGAAGGGTCCAGCCTACTAATTTTTTTCCATTTGTGGATGTTGTACCAGGGCTAACCACCAATAAACCCTACTACAGAATTTTGTGCTAAAAGCTAACATGTGATTGGTTAACAATGGTAGGTGCACCTCAATGCACATATCATTATCACCGACATATTAAATAATTGCTATTAATGAAATCCTCTGATGAGTGTATCTGCATTAGAAGCATCATACAATTTTCGTTACCCGACCCTGCTATGCTTTTCTATAACGTTCTAGGTATCAGTAACATGACAGTACACTACAGATCATCATCATGCTTTCTCTCTTTCTATGATTTTCTTTGGAGAGTGATACATTGGTGAGATAATCAATTAAGGTGACCTAATTGTCATAAAACACTCACATTGCACAAATTTTAACATGAGTAATCCTCTCTGGTAGCTACAGGATACAGCTCTCTTTGTGTCTGTTTAATACATGTCACCGATTGCTTCAAGACATTCCAGCACATGTCATAAAATACAGTAGTTCAATGTGTACAACTTAATATTTACTTACAAAATAGGCCACTGCTGCCATAAATTTATTTCCAAAGGAAATTTTAAAAGTCAGTTCCATTAAATCATGTCTCAGGAACTGTCTTTAGTCCCCCTGATTCCCAGATATGCAAAACATTATAGCGAAGGTTACCTATTATAAAAGCTCCTACAAACTACAGACTGGCAACCTCAGCTAGAACTATGTCACACTGTCATTAGTGTCATATCGTCACTTAAAACCAAACAATGTATTATTCTAATGAATGACAAAGAGTTAAAAGTATAAGCCCAGCCAATATGTTTAATTTGAGTTATGGATAAAGCAAGGAAGGATTAGAACCCTTTACAGGTTTTTACTGTTCCCTAACGGGCCTCCACTAGTGAGATTACCACTCTTTTGGTGTCAGAGTGACAATGGTTTCACCAGACAGGAAGTGAGGGGAAATCTTTAACAGCAACACATGCAGCTGTAAAACATCGACATAAGATATAGCCTTCTCTTACTCTACTAAAAAAGATAATTATTTCTGTTTTTGTTACTTTTGGGAATTTTTGGAGATTTTTCCACACTTCACGTCTGATGAAACCATTGTCAGCAAATCAGAAAACAAAGGAAAGTTTCTCTAATGGAGTCCTGGATAGAAGTAAAAATATGATATGGCACTAATCTTTTCTAACTCTATCTAAAGCTAAAAAAAAAGTTTTGTTTGGAAGATTTATAAAAAATGCCACGACAGCAAAATAAAACATTTAGTATGGATTAGGCCTACGATTTGCTTCCATTGGTAACATAAAATATCAGTATTTAACCTCAAGTAATTGAATCATACTATATGAAGTTGACTTACTTTTTATCTTGTTGTGATCAAGATGAAGACGCTCCAGATGACCATTAACAGTTGGTACAGAAGCCAGATCATTGTATGATAACTGCAAGTCTAACATAGACGTAACATTAAATACATTTGCTGGTACACCCGAATCAGATAACTTGTTGTAGTTTAATCTAAGAAATGCTAATTTAGGTATATTGTTAAAGTAATTGTTAGGTATAGCCTCAATATTATTGTTGTCTAAATACAGTTGTATGGTGTTAGAAGGAAGGCCTGATGGCATTTTCTTGAGTGAATTTTTGGCCACATTAAATTGCATCAGGCTCTTGAGTCCTGTAAGAGCATCAGCTTGAAAGGAACCATCTGTAAGCTTGTTATGATGTAAGTCCAAAAGGGTAAGGTTTTCTAAATTCTTCAAAACACCTTCAGGAATCTTTGAAATTTTATTCCTTGCCAAACGAAGTTGCTCCAAAGTGCTTGGCAATGGTGCAGGTATTCCATCTAATTCATTGTCCTCTACAAATAGGTAAAGTAGGTTCTTCATATTCTTAAAAAAATTCTTCTCTATCTTTTTGTTGGTCAGCTTATTTTTATTCAGATTTATCCATCTTATTTGAGTAGCATTCACAAATGCTTTCTCATTAAGTGCCTCAATAGCATTATTATGTAGATATAGGTACCAGATTCTTGATGGGATGGGAGGCACTTCTTTCAGACCTTTACTGTCACAATATAAAGCACGTGGGAAATGAGATGGACAAACACATTCTTTGGGACATTCAAAGGCAACTAAATGAGAAGGCTCCAAGTCATAATAGTCATCAGCTTGTGTCTTAGAAAAGGTGAAGATGAAAAGCACCAAAAAGTATATAGAGGTTCTTAAAATTGCTTGTGTTTCCATTGCCAACCTTAAAGAAAATGATAAGATTATTCAGGTTCACAAGAGAGTGACAATATATTTCCAGTTATGTAATAAACATTTCCCATTTCTGATATCAGGTTACAGCTGTAAAATCCTGTTTAAAGATGGTGTTGCATGTAGGCCTTGTGACATTTCTGTCACCCAGCATCATGGGATGTCTTAAATATGGATATACATCATACCCCATACAGAGGGCCAGATGTTTTAGTAGTTTACATCATATTCAAGCTGAGTTGCTAAGAACTAGCTACATCATCTCAGTTTTATATTTCCATAATCCCAAAAGGCTAACAACACAAAGCTCCTTTTTGTTCTGGACTTCTACAATTTTCTGCAATGTGTAGGTAGTGAAATTAGTCAAATGGGAACACTGAAAACACAGACTGAGTTGTTCAAATCAGAGATCTTTTCTCCAATCTATTTACAAAACTTTCAATTCTTCAATATAAAAAAAGTCATCTGGATGGGATTACGTATGAATATTTTATGCACTAGCATAAAGCTTCAAAGGCCATTTAAACAGCTGTTCCTTTTGTATGCTTCTCAGACCTTGAGAGCTCTGTATGAGAATCCCTGCCCTCAAGCTATTTGAATGTCCTTACATAAACAAAAAATGTTTAATCATCTCTTTGAACATATTGTTTTAATTGAATACATTTTTTTAATAAAGATAGTGACTATCTATGCTAGCTTGGTAGTTTAAAAATCAACTGAAACAATTTTTCTACAATAAAATGAAAATATCAAAAATATTAACAGAAGAAATGATAATAATACATATATGCATGTGAACATGCTAAATAACACTACTTTAATTAACGTTTTAAGGAAATTCTTAATAAACTTTTCAGCAAAGTAACCCATTGCAAGTTAAACCCTGCTTTGCTTTTTCAGTGTTAAATTCCACTGATGTAAGTGATGCTGAGCTCAAAGCCTCTTTGCTAACATGTGAAAACTGTATAAAGTGTGCATAAACAAAGCACACATTATGCCACAGAAATACTGTACAAGACAGCAAATGACAGTTGTACATATCATTTTACAAGACAAACAGCTACAACTTGGATACTATCCAAAAGCATTACATGAAAAAGTCTAATTAAACTTTGGAACAACTAATCAACAAAATATCCACAATTAACATGCTCATATTTTTAAAAGAGATTTTAGAAAATATTAGTCATAAAAGAAATGCAATTCATTTGTAACATGTTAAAAGATTGTTTTACCTTTAGCATGCAGATAGTTGTAGTTCTTCCTCACACTATGTGATGCCTGTTTGAATTCACCTTAAAGTGGAAACTCTTGGCTCCTAGCAGATTGTTTTCATTCTGTCCTTAGAGGTTTAACTGCCTATTACATCAACTGAACTCTTCTCCTTCAACTCACAGCCAGTCTCCTATGTTACAATTTAATCACAGCAGTTTGCTCTAGAGCTCATTTTGCTGATGTTTGAGCTTCAAGCTTACCTCTGATTTCCTGAATCCCCAGTTGTTTTGTGTTGCTCCCCGGTCAGACTATGACTGAGGTAAAATGCCTAAGTCTATGAATGCTGCCTGTCTAATATATATGCACCAGTGACTACAACAGTTAACCCATAAAGCATCTTTAGACACTTCAGCACCTAAACATCACAAAGGAGGATACTGCTGGCTCTTATAAGTTGCTAGAGGGCACAGTGCTCTCATCTGTATTCATATTTTAGAAATGTCACAAACAATTTTAAGCATTGTCAACATATTGAGTGGTTGTGCATATTTTGTGTTGAACATCATTTGCCAAGATGCACATGACTAGGAGGATATCATATAAACTGACTTAAAATTTGACCAATGATATATTTTAAAACTAATAGTATTAAAGTAATAGACAATTTTGGGTGGGAAACAGTTTTTTTTATAAATGTATCAATTGTCATGGCATTTTGCATAATGTTTATGTAATCCTAAACAATTTATTTGGCAAAGCGGAAAAGTTACAAAAAGGTTATTTCTCTGTCTTTTTTATTGTTTTACAGCAAATATGTACATTTATATATATATATATATATATATATATATATATATATATATATTATATATATATATAGGTTTTGTATCATTATAGAAATATATTGGAGGGTAGAAACTGACAGAAGTAACTGGATTATAGAAATATATTGGGGGTAGAAACTGATGGGAGTAAATGGATTACAGAACTATTTTGTGAGGACAAACTGATGGAAGAAACTGCAGAGATGGAGGAAGAAATTTTTCTAAACAGTCCATAGGAAAAGTACAGGTGACTCAAACAGTGAAAATTATTTTGTTGTGCACTCGTTGCAGTTTACCTAAGCCTCCTTGTAGAGTGATGATTGACTGTTTACATGCTGTGGCATGATGTTATATTCTTAAAATGTTTCAGAAGTGGTGCCATTAGTGTTCAAAGGAGGAATTTACCCAAACTCTAATTTGATTGAGATTAATTTGATTTCTAGCAACCAAATTTTAACTTTTGATCCCTAATCCACTAGGAAGATCAATATGGTCATGTAGTGACCTAGTAAAACAGTTTGATATTAGATAGTCACATTCAACTGGACTTGTTATGTATGTTGAAGACTTTTCACTATACATCAAAATGTAATTAGAACAAGGTGGATTCACAAACTTCCACACCTCCGTTCATGTTCTTGGACAATCAATATCTACCTTGACACATTCAATAGTGATTGGATTAAGGTGACTGAAGATGGCCATTTTTGGTGACATTTGATGTTCTGCTCGTTGGAGCTCATACTTACTCAAGTGGGCTACAGGCGTAGTGGCTTCCTGGATGACCTTATACATGCTTTTCTTCTGGTGCTGGTTTAGCACTAGTGAAGTGGGCTTTATTTTAAGCATTTTATAAAACTGGTATTAAGCTTTGGAGGCTCTATTTTTCTTTTAATCAAGGCGCTCTCTCCCCATGTAATGGTTTTGAAATTTGAGTACCCATAGGGAGACAAGGCTTGCAGCATCTGCTGTGGAACCTGGAGTACCTATTAATGAGTAACAAGAACCCATTTTTACATTCTTATTTATGTAAGAGGTCAATGACATCTGATGAGTACTGGTGGAATTGGGGTTACGGATGTGTGGTTTGGCACAACACTTTTCAGCACTTTGTAGAGCACTGTCAAATGTGTATTTCAGATTTAGCACTATATGTACAGTATACGTAGGGATTGAACTTGCACAGTTTTGGTTATATAATGAATTTAACAATGTGATAACCTGTGTATGTTTATGCAATTGCTCAGCGTGCTGTGGTATATGCACTGTTGGTAAAAAGCACCAGATAGTTGGAGACATTTTTAACTACTTCAATACAGGGCACTTACCCCCTTCCTGCCCAAGCCAATTTTCAGCTTTCAGGGCTGTCACTTTTTACATGACAATTGTGGGTCATGCTACACTGTACCCAAACAGAATTTTTATAATTTTGTTCCCACAAATAGAGCTTTCTTTTGGTGGAATTTGATCACCTTGGCGGTTTTAATTTTTTGCTAAACAAATAAAAAAGACCTAAAATTTTGAAGAAAAAAAAAGTTTTTCTTTTATTTCTGTTATAAAATTGTGTAAATAAGTAAGTTTTCTCCTTCACTGACGGGCACTGATAAGGTGGCACCGATGAGGAGGCATCAATGGAGTGGTACTGACGATGGGCACTGGTAGGCGGCACTGATGGGCACTGGTAGGCGGCACTGATGGGTGGCACTGATATGCAGCACCGATGGGAATTGATAGGCGGCACTGATGGGCACTCATGGGTGGTACTGGTGGACACTGATAGGCGACACTGGTGGGCACTGAAAGGCTGCACTGATGGGTACTAATGGGTGGCACTGATAGGCGGCACTGCTGGGCACTGATACGTGACACTGATGGGCACTGATATTTGGCACTGGCATGCATTGGGGATGGGCACTGATTGTCAGCTGCCTGGGCACTGATTGGCATTTCTGGTGGTTTAGGGTGGCATACCTGATGGTTCAGTGTGGTGGCATCCCTGGTGGTCCTGGTGGCATCCGAGGGGGGGCTGCGCTGATAAACAATCAGCACAGACCCCCCTGTCAGGAGAGCAGCCGATCGGCTCTCCTTTACTTGCGTCTATCAGATGCGAGTGAGGAAAACCTGATCAACGGCTCTTCCTGTTTACATCGTGATCAGCCGTGATTGGACAAGGCTAAGCACGTGGTAAAGAGCCTTCCTGGGAGGCTCTTTACCGAGATTGGTGTAGCGGTGTGTCAGACTGACACACCGCACCACCGATCGCCACAATGCGTGCCCCCACGGGCGGGCAAGGGCGGTCATTCTGGAGGGCCATCATATGACATCCACTCAGAAAGAGAGCCGTGCCACCCAGCCGTCATTTGATGGCCGGTGGGCGGGAAGCGGTTAAAGTTGAGGTTCACATGATTTAAAATATTGATCACTATTAGTAGTGCTGCAATTTGTCATTAATTTCCATTGGATTAAGGTGACTGAGTTACCTGTATGGTGATAATAAATGCCGGAGTTCCTGACATTCTTTAGAACTAAGTAAACTGCTTGGATGAATGTCACAACATCTTCAACATTACAGAACTAATGCAGTTAAATGTGACTACTCCTTAATTGCTCATAAGGGTAGTATCCTGACGCTTTGTTGTCCTTATTTGCTGACTAGTTATCCATATTTTTTGGGGGGATTTAGGGTATAATAGGACAACATTTTTTTCTAACTGACATAGTTGTCCTAATAAGTAAGTAGAAGTGCATACTACTTGAGTGAACTAGTAAGAGGTAAAACAGACCCATGCACTGGTGGTTCACTAACAATAGTGAATAACCACCTGGGAGAGCAGATCTCAACTTCTTTTTTTAATATTTGTTAGATGATTAGATTTTATGAAATGTGCTCATCTCTAGTTGCCAGTGGTACAAGTATTGTCACTGTGAATATTGTTACATTGAACAGGGTTGTCATTGACTGAATATGTCAGGGTACAGATACAAAAGATACACCTGTGTGAGCAGAAAAACATTCTGTTTGCCTGTTTTAAGTCTATGATAGCATCAGACTTAGTAGATAAAACATCATGCCATGTACATGAAAATAGAAAAAATATGTCGTGGTGTAAGTTTGCCTAAACTAGAGTATTGACACCTTGAAAGTTGACACTCTTTCTGCTAAGGCCATTGACTTTTCAATTTTCCATGAGAGTGATAACCAAGTCTTTTACTTTGAATTGATGAGAATAATAGAGCAGAACTGAAAATAACATTTACCCATATTCTTCTCCAGCTCTACAGATTTAGATACAGATAATATTTACTACATTGTACAGACCATAAAATGTATCTGCCAGTTGGATAAAAACAAGTTAAAGGAAAACAATATGACAATTTTTATTGGCTGCTATCATACAAATAAACATACACATAATTGGATATGGTATAATTTACAAATTATACTTTGAGTCATGTATTCATATTGACATTCACCAGTCATAGAGACATAAATCTTACACACTGACCTAACTGAGCCCTAACTTTTTTTTGTCCTCCTTGTGCTTGTCTAAGGTAAACAATTACAGATGAGCAAATAAAACAAATTATTCTGTTACACCCAGCACTGACTGTTTACTGTTGGATGGAATCTCTTGCAGGAAGAGTAGACTAGACCTAAATCCTTCCTGCTGATGGAATGAATAGGGAATATTCATGGCATGGAGATCGATCACTATGTTTAGCTTGAATGAAAATCAGGAAAGTAAAGGGAGCTTTATGAAGGATTCAGGGAAAAGCAGATGATGGTTCTTACAGGCCATTTCTGTTTGATCAAACTGTCTGAAATAAATATCATCTTTATTCTCCCATAGCATCCTACCAGAGTCAAAACTGACCTTGAATATACAAGCTGAAAAAGGAAAATCTGAACCTTGTCTCTATTGAGAAACAGTTTTAATGTTACACGTTTAGATAAATAAGTTCGGCCTTTAACTTGCCATTGGTACTCAGTGATGACTGGAGTTTACTTTTCCAGTTTATTAGGGGCTATCAGTAAAACTATGTACTTTTTTCCCATACCTAATTTCACCCCTTCTTGTGGAGTATTTTGCTGTATAACAAACGTCTCAAAATACATTAGTTTAGAGATGTTGTATTGTGACAAGACATACATGCAGCATTGCCAGAAGTGAAATACTGGCTGTTCCAGCATATATTTGTGGTTAAACAATTCCCCATATGGTTAAAAACGATATTGTACTAGTTATAGTTATTATTCACCAGAAAAATATTTCACCAGAGGAATATTTCAATCTGTGTGTGGCTCTCCCTGTCTTTCTTCCCTGTCCTTTCCAAAATACAATGGATGCATTACAGTTCATTAGCATGCCCTTGCAGGATCCCTGGCATACGCTCTACATAAAATGGAAAGTCCTACAGAGCCATAATTTTGTGACTCTAGCCATGTTTCCTAAATTCTGAGCAATACATTGTCTTGGAGAATGGTCTGTAATTACCGGAAAGTAATACCTCAAAGACTCAACTTTACATTCCCTTTGCACTATTGAATAGTTCCTCTCTGCAGGGGTTAGTTTCTGGCTGGGGTATGCTACTGGAGGCTCTTCCTCAATCATTTTCTTTGACAAGAGTGCTCCCAGGCCAGCATCAGAGGCAACTGTTAGAAAGGCTCTAAACTTTTTTTTTCACAAAGGATGGGGACAACTTTTACTTACTTCAATCTTCTATCAGGAAGAAGAGGAAACACACCTGACATATGGCTACATTGGATCTGAGGCTTATGGGAGATCGTTAGACAAAGTATTGGCATTCCCTATAACAGGTGGAAAAGCTGAGCTGGATATACCTCTAGTGAGGGTTGACAACTCACTGATGCACATATCGGCCTTGAAAGGTCATGATATCTGGTAAGAGGATATCTTTAATTTAATTACCTCTTGGGGAGCATAAGGTTTTACACCTGCAGATGATTTGGAAGGACATCACTATCTTTCTTTCACAATAAGGACTTTTTGTGTGCTTTTGATTTCCTTTTTTCACTTCAACTATCATTAAGTTTTGTGGATCACATGAATGGACTATTATTGTTTATAAATATTTGGCTTATTTGTATATTGATTATCATTATCGCGTTATCAGAATTATGACAGCACAACATTTAACTTATTTAATCTGTTTATAGTTTGTACATATTTATAAGTGCAGCTGTTGGGTTGTTTAAATTAATCATCGGATCACTGAGCACATTTTATTCTTTAAACACCTGTCACTGATATATCTGTTAATTCTAGCACTGAGGCCATTTTCTTTGAATCTGCAACCATGAACACTATTGGGAAGTTGTCAGGCACCTCTAACATAAGATTGCCAAAATCCCTCTCAAGTTTAGGCAAAATAGTGACATCATTAATTCTAGCCACATTTTCAGAACTGGTTACCTGTCCCCGCATTTCCCATTATACTGTGTAGTGAGTTCTTAACCACAACCTTGATGTCATGCTTCACAGTTCCTTTAGGCATTCCCCTTGAGAGTGTAGTCTTTAGCAAAATGGTACACAATTCTTCCATTTAGTCTGAGCCAAGCTTGTCAGGGTCCATCAGATTGGCACCACCCAACAGATTGAGGCTTCCAGAGTGTAATAATTCCTCCATTAGATCCCCTTCCATGGTGATAAGACATATCTGCCTCATATTCTCTGTTCTTAAGTGTTCTTCAAAAATAGGCTTGAAAAACCATGTGTCATGGTTATGCAGTAATCTTTCTCTGTCAGCTTACTTCCCCTCCATGTGTTCACCTTTAGAGGCCAGCTTCCCTCACCTGACTGCTTATATAATCTTCCCTCAGCATAGCTCCACCTCAGCCTCTAATTAAGAACACTATATTAACCTGTGCATTGCAAGCCAACCTTGCTGATCAACCATTGTGTGTTTAGCTTTCGTGTGCAACTTGCTGTGTCTCCTATGTCTGATTCCAGTTACTGATCTTGGCCTGTTGTCGACTATCCCTGTCTGCTTGTGACCCTGACCTTTGGCGTGTTCTATGTTTATCCTTGTCTGCTAGTCGCCCCGACCTTTGGCTTATCCCTTTAATATCCTTGTTGTTCCAGCCTGATGCTTCCTTCTTCTTTCTCCTGTAAGTTTACCGTGAGCGTGAGCTGTGAGACCCTGGGGGCCGCGACCTGGAGCCAGACTGCAGCGCAGTCCATCCTCACCACAGGCTCTGGTGAACACCTGCTGGTTGTTAGTCTCCGCGCCCTGGGGAATCTATACTCTAGCTCCCAGTGGGATCTGTGTTGGTGCTCCAGTGGACCTGCTTCCTGAACCTCCCAGAGTTCAATCTGCAGCAGTCAGTCCTAGGGTCCATGACCTTTGCGGTGCACTCCTGATCCCAACAGTGTGCATCTGTCAGCTGGCCTCAGGCAACCTGACACCATGACATAAGCCTTATCAGGTCTCATTTAATAGGTTCAGGCAATATGAGGCAATTGGCAGCCACTTGTCCCAGCCCTTGACAGCTAATATGCAATGCTTCTCTTGAAGATTAGCTTCCTTTTATACTAGAAGGCCATTCAAATCTGGCACACACAGCTGTCTCACCCCCTTCCTACTAGCCCTTTTACCTCTTAGATAAAAATGAACAGTCTTATCCAAGTCAACATTTCCCTGTTCCATGGGTTACCAGTAGCGAGGAGTGAAGCAAGCAAAATTCAGTATGCAGGAGGTTTTGTGAACCTAGCAGGAAGTTTACAAACCCTGAACATATTACTGAACCCTATTGAAGTCGTATCTTGCTGATTATTTACTTTACATTTTCAAGGCTAATTTATAAGCTATTGCCAATAATGGGATGGGTAGCTGAGCACTGCCATGGGGGACATGTACCAATGAAAAAAAAAAGCATTTGTATTGTAAAAATTACTGTTCATAAGGGAGAGGGCCTTTTATTGTGACCTAATAGGCAAAACTGAAAATACACAGTTCAAATAACATGTTGGGGTGCCTTTAAAGCTGCATGTGAAGTAACACAACAGTAGTATTTAACCCCTTAAAAGTAACATAAAAAGAAAAGTACCTCCGCTATGTGACACATCACTGTCTGGCTTCTGTTTGTAAGTAAACTGCATTGGGATCTGTCATTTTGCAGTACTAGCACTTTCGATACTAAATGACACATATCTGTTTGTAAACAAACCAGCCAGGGATCCTGGTTGATATATTTGGTCACATACTGTCAAATTGTTAATAAACAGAAGCCAGGGATCCGCCATTTTGTGGATATAGTGCAATAGGGCAAGATATGTGGCTTGTCATTGTGGTGGTGGGGACATCATAGGGGGCAGGTCATCATTGCAGTGGGTCATTGTGGTTGATGCTAGATGACACGATTGATGCTGGATATACATTATGGGACATTAATTACATTTTTAGGTAATGGACTTTTCACACTGTGTGTGCTTTTATTTTATTTTTACATTTATTAGGGTTACTCATATCTACCGTACTCATTCCTCTAGAGCAGTGGTTCTCAACCTCAGTCCTTAGGTACCCCCAACGGGCCATGTTTTGGGAACTTCCGTAAAAGATAAATAGCCCTTATCAATACCATGTTATTTATATTGATTTAAATCAGCTGTCCAAAGTAAAGGAAAACCTGAAAACATGGCCTGTTTGGGGTACTTGAGGACTGAGGTTGAGAACCATTGCTCTAGAGGGCTGGATAACTGGTATCTCTCTTTTTATAATTAGGGCTTTCAGATTCCGATAAGTTCCCCAGCAAAACTCCCACATACCATTTTAGAGATGCGGCCACCATGGTACCCTTCAAATGTTAAGAGCATGTGGCCTAGTATGGTTCAGGAGGGGGGGGGGGGTGCACACTCGAATTCTTTGATTTTCTAGTTAAGGTCCTAAATACATTTTGTAAGGGGCCTCAAGCTGTTTTTTTTTTTAAATATGTACTCTCTTTTTTTTTAAAACTGACATGAGCTCTGCGTTAAAGTTCATGGTATGCATTTCCCATAGACCCCATGTGGCAATAAATAAATAAAAATGGAAAATTACTGTTTGTGATTCCCCCTAAATGTCTGGTCCTTATTCAGACATGCAGCCTGGGTGACCAGAAAAGGGAGAGCAGCAAGCAGGTGCCACTCCTATCTCCTGACTCATACCAAGTCACATACTATCAACATTGTAAGGGTACCTTATAAAATAGGGGAAAGCTTCCCTCCCTTGCAAGGCACTTTGTCTATATGTTAAGGGGACAAGGGGCACATCACCACATCCTGTGCCCCAAATGGGATGTGGGGTTTTGCTGAGGGAATTAGCACTTCACAGACAAAACAATTAACATCATCCATAAAGATTCATGTTCATATAACATGAATTGTGAATGCAGTTTAATTTGTTTCTTTTTCCAGAGTAGGCTACAATTTTTTTTATCCTTTTACCTATGCCATGTAAAGGTTATCCATACATGGGAGTTGTGCAACACATAGAGCAACTCAGGAGCCCAGATAATTTTTGTCAGATTTGTTCTCTCCACCACTGATAATGTTAAGTTACACCAGCTAGTACATGTATTACTGAACCTATCCAGGAGAGGCTTCAGATTTAACTGAACATAGTTGTGAAAATCTCAAGAGACCGGCATCCAGGTATTTGAACATAGTAACTAGATTGATCTGTTGTGCTTCTCTTGGTAGCTGGGCCTGCAAGGGATCTACTGTAAATAGGACGGATTCGTCCCAGGTAATGCAGAAACCGGAGCATGTTCCAAATTGTTGCATCAGTTTCATTAGCCTCACCAAGGATCTATCAGTGTCACCCAGGAATAACAGAGCGTCATGGGCATAACAAGTAACCTTATCTTCCCTATGTCCCTGCTAGAACACTTCTATATCAGACATTTGTCTAATTGCCAAGGCCAGGGGTACAACTGCCAGGGCAAAAGGGAGGGGGGTAGAGGCAGACTTGCCTGGTCCCTCTGTGTAGGCTAAATAAGCCAGAGAGGACATTAATAATGCTTAGTCTAGCTGTAGGACTGTGATATAAAAGGTGGATCCCCTAAGCCTTCTTAAACATTGCAAAAAATAAAAAAATAATGGCCACACCTTGGAGAAGTACTTTTTTTAGAACGAGTTTAATTAGTGTCCTGTCATGTCAATTCAGCGTCAATCATGTTATTGATGTAGATCCCTGTCGGTCACTATGAACCGCTCCCATAATGCCCCATGATGTTACGCCACCTCATGACCATGATTTCCCATCACTACACCTCTTGCCCCTTGCCACCCCCAATTGACAGATCTTCAGCTGGGTTCTGTTTGTAAACAAATCTGCCAGCGATTATGGATAATATCATCAACCAAATATGGGCTTGACCATATTTGGTCAGTGACGTCACCAGTGATCTCCAGCTGGCCTGAAAACAGAAACAGTTTTTTTTGGTTGATGAACTAACCTAATTTGGCCAGTTTGCCAGCTTCCAAGAATAATTGGTAAAATAGAAATAGATTTACCAAATGGTCTGACATGTGTCAGATACAAAGGATGGGGGACACAAAAGATCAAAGCTGTCTTATGCAAAAAAACAAACCATTTTATGTTTTTCTTCATCTTCAAAATCTGTTTTAAGGTACACCCATTCTTGGGTTTATTAAATGTAACAAAGAAACAATATGCAGAGATAAAGTACCGTATTTATCGGCGTATAACACGCACCAGCGTATAACACGCACCCCAAGTTTAGGAGGGCATGTTAAGGAAAAAAAGTTTTAGGAGGGAAGTTTAGGGAAAAAAAACACTTACATTTAAGCGTCATTTGCAGCCTTGCCCAGTCTGATTTGCAGCTTGCCCAGTGTGATTTGCAGCTTGTCAGCGTCATTTGCAGCTTGCCCAGTGTGATTTGCAGCTTGTCAGCATCATTTGCAGCTTGCCCAGTGTGATATTCAGCTTGCCCAGTGTGATATTCAGCTTGCCCAGTGTGATATTCAGCTTGTCAGTGTCATTCTCAGCTGCTTGCCCACATTTAAATTTGGCGCCTTGAAAGACCGCGCCGCGAAAAAGCCCGAGCCGTCTGTTCGGCTCTGCTCGCAGTCCCGCCTCCCTGCTGTTTCCGAAGCGAGCGCAGGGAGGCGGGACTGTGAGCAGAGCCTGAAAAGCCAGAGCCGTCTGTTCGGCTCTGCTCGCAGTCCCGCCTCCCTGCTGTTTCCGAAGCGAGCGCAGGGAGGCGGGACTGCGAGCAGAGCCGAACAGACAGATCGGTCTTTTTCGGAGGCGCTCGTTTTTTGCCACTTTTTTGGGGGGGGATCGGCGTATAACACGCACCCACGACTTTCCCACGATTTTTAGGGGGAAAAAGTGCGTGTTATACGCCGATAAATACGGTAATATAACCATCAACCAGTATTATTTACTGTTAAGACTTCAGTAACTTTAAATCTGGTTCCAATGAGATACTAAATTGTGCACAAACGTTCAAACAGTGGGTACTGATGATGCTACAGTTGAAATAACTTGTTTTCCTTGCCAATCAGCTGATCCATGCTTTTACAGAAGTGCAATATTATTATTATTTTACAGGATTTATATAGCGCCTACAGTTTGCGCAGTGCTTTACAGCATGAGGGCAGACAGTACAGTCACAGTACAATTGTAAGCTCTAATGAGCAGGGCCCTCTGATTTCTCCTGTATTGAATTGTATTGTAACCGTACTTTCTGAGTTTTAGCATCCACTGGCTGCCCATGTGACTCTTCACAGAAAGTTTCAGTAGTTCATCAAATCTGATTGTATTTAGGATACAGTTGCTCATTGAAAGGAAGGCAAATTTTCTGGAACACCAGAAGACTGGGGACACTGTAAACATTTTTTTCTTATCCTGTCTGCAGCATCAGATAAGGAGCAGCAAAAAAAAACATCACTGCATAGTAAACTAAAATATTTTAGGAAGTGGAAATTTTGAAAACAAATATTTTACCTTGGAGCACACACATCGTCTCCAGGTAACAATTTGGACGCACCCATCTCAAGGTGCTAACCCCGGCTCACCACCGTTTGTAGCATAAGGAAGAAGAAGAAGAATTAGTTGCACACTTGAGTTCAATGGATGCTGCTGAAGTTTTCTTTATTGTCATGAGCCAGACAAACTTGCAAAGATTACAGTTGACACGTTTCACACGAAAAAATGGTGCTTGGTGCTTGTTCACAACATTTGAACTGCTCTCCGCACAGGCTACTTAAAGGCATATATCTAATTCGGATCAAACTTGAAACATCTGAGGCTAGAGAGCAGTCAATTGAGAAACATCACTGACAAATAAATATAAATTTAAAATCATTTCATAGTTACTAAATAGATACATACTAATATGACTTAAAAATAATCAAAGAAAAATGAATAAACAAATAAAGTATTAAAAACACCAGAAGAGAGAAAAAACATAAGTCAATATATAAAGAGACTGGCTGAGACATGAACCACAGAGATGGACTAATGAATGGGCATGGGTCGGGGGCATAGACTAAAATGCAATCTACACATACATATGGGAAAACACATCAAATGTCTGCCAACATAGAACTTATGTGAAGAAAAAGGACACATAAAACCCATAAACTGAAAGGAAGAGGAAATGCTGCCAATTGTAAAAAATACAAATATGTTATAGATGTTATAAAAATTATTATGAATGTTACACAGATGATAAACAGCAAGAATATTTCACAATGTCCATGGTGGAACCATACAACCAATGCAACCACACCTGGAAATGTAAGATCAAAACCATTGCAAAAAGAAAGTACCTCCCAAATTAGGATCGCCCTTTAGAGTAAGATATGAAAAGACTCACAAAACCCAAATGAATCATAATAATGTGTAATGTCCCACTCAAAGTTCATCCCAAATGGAATACGAGTTTTAAATTGAAAAATCCAAAAAACTTCCCTTTTACAGAGAAGTTTATACACATCACCCCCTCTCTTAGGTGTATGGAATTTTTCTATGATTTATACCCCAATATCTGAAGTGTGGCCTTCATGATACTGGTTAAAGTGTTTAGCAACATTTGTTGAAAAGTTTTTTTCAATGCTATAAAGATAACGACAAGAAGTTGTCAAAGGATCACTTATCCGGCACTTAAGGAAATAAACTATTATAGTAGAGAAGCAGCTGTTATAATATAAACAAACATTTGTAAAAAGGAAGCAATCAAAACTATAATTCTAATAACATTTTAAAACATATAGTCTGTCAAACTTCAGCATCTCTCAGGAGATCTGCACACATCCGTTCCTCATATAGAACAGGTAAATATCTGTGCACAATTGTCCTGATGTCATTAAATTCCTCACTGAAGGGTGTACTGATGGTTGGTCTCTTTTTGTTAAACTGTTTCATCTTACATCCACTATCACGATGGTTAGTCTGTTTTAGGAGTAATTTTTGCAAGTTTGTCTGGCTCATGACAATAAAGAAAATTTCAGCAGCATCCAATGGACTCAAGTGTGCAACTAATTCTTCTTCTTCCTAACAATTTACCCTAGGTCAAAGTCAAATGGTGTTTAGTTTGGTACTTTTAGGGATACAGAATTGAATCCTATCTGTGATGTGGTATGTAAACATCTGTTAAAACCATAATATGAATGTGTAACTACTGCAGCCAACACTTGTTTGTGATAAAGATATATTCCCTATCACTGTGCAAACATACAGGTGCTCATACAGGCATATGGAGCTCTATGCTGGTTGAGGTAAATAAATTCCAGGATATGCATAAATGTGTTTTCTAGCTTAGTGTTTTTTCTAACATAGGAGTTTACTAAAGAAATATCACATATTACTTTTTAGATGAATAACTAAGAAGCTTTCAGCTGAACGAAGGAGTCTTGTTTCTCGTTGAGACATTACACAGTGACATAAAATATTTGTCTACTAGTCAAGGAAATGGCCTGTCATCGTTGGCAGTGAATAAAAGTCACCGGGGAAAAGTCCACATTATTACGAACAAGACTGTCAGATAATTTATACAGTACTTGACATGCCCCTTTAACTACTTTAAAGTGCTCAAAGCTGGCAGTTTAGTGAAGCTGCATGTAGTTTATCTGTGTTTTAGTGTCTGAAAGACAATTATCATCATATAGGCTTGAAAATGTTGAAATAGACAAAAAACTGACCTGTTTTAGCAAATGCTAGTATTCATTTATTTTATTGTGTTGCAATTCTAATATTTAAAGTAAATGTAAACCTTTAATCTATTTTTCACTATGATTGGCATCATGTCAAAACTGTATTTATTTTACTTAAGAAAATATTTTTTGTGCATATGTTGCAAAGTTTGTTTTAACCTGAGATCCTGCCAGTAACAGCACTTCTTGTTTTAGGCTGACAGCACTAAACTACAAGGTGAATGGAAGAAACCAAGTGCCAAATTATCATTTAAAAGTTGATATAAACAAGTACAAAGGGAAGCTATTTATTTTCTTTTGTAAGAATAAAGGATTTACAGACTTTTAATTGATCATTCAGAGCTTGGTTTCTTCCATTCACCCAATCTCTTCAGGGAGGGTTGGTCCCGCTTCTGTGGGTCCATCCCTTCACTTTGTGTCTCCTGGGTGGCCGAGATTTATTCGACAAAAAACACAATCAGTTTACATTTGGGGAAAAGGCTCCAAGTACAGTACCTCTTGACTAGAGTATAAGCAGGGCTTTTTTTTCTCAAACAATAGGTGCAGAAACTCCCCTTTTTTCTGAGTCACCCCTTTTCCCTGCCCCTACCCACCTCCGAGCACCGTCCCTTGGTTCCATCCCCTACCCACCTCCCAGTACCATCCCTTTTAGACAATACAGAACCAAGTATCATTTTGTGGTGCTAAGTAATTTGTATGGAATTTGGTAATGATATCAAGAAAAGCAGTAAAATGGATCCCCTTCAGCCAGCAACAATAGATCCCCCTAACAACAATGCACCACCCACAACAACCCCCCCCCCCCAGTAACAATAGACTCCCAGCAGCATCCACAGATCTCTGCACAGCCAACAATAATAGACTCGCTGGCAGCCATTAACAATATACCCCTCCCCAACAGTAGATCTCCTTCAGCAACAATTGACCCCCCAGCAACATAAGACCCACCCCTAGCAACAATAGGTCCCCCACCAGCAACAATAGACATCCTCAGCAACAATAGATCCCCCTGAAAAAAAAAGATCCCCTCCAGCTAGAATAGATCCCCCAGCAGTGAGCATCAATACCTTGCAGCACACCCCAACACCCCTTGCCATTACATACAGTCAGTCCAGGAGGTGCCGGAACTGCATTCCCCCATGTTCCAGCTGAAAAAAAAGCCCTGGGTATAAGAGATGATTTTACTCTAATACTGCTTGTCCACCACTCCACCGCTTTTCCTTACCCAAGTAATGCAGATGACACAATTTGGAGTTTATTGGCCATAGCAACCTTTTATTAACAAATTGTATAAATGACATACAGTATAAACATTCAGTACAAAATGAATGAAGCCCCAAGGTCCTTGTAGACATCTCTACTTTAAATACCCTCTTAAACGAGGCCTCTATACGCAAAAACACAGACTTGGGGACAACACCAATATTTAAAGATACAAACGAAAGAGAATTATGGGAACCGTACCAAAGTCAGGTCCCTACCAATGTAAATTTTTGACCATATTAAAAGCATACATGGACCTTGTACCCCAACCAGCTTCTATGACAAATGCACACAAAAACTTAATCATCCCAATAGATTCCAATACATCCTTACTTAAATTAGAAAGGGAGGGTGGGAAGTTTTTCCAATGCAGGCTCTCTTCTAATTGAAGACCTCCCAAGATCCTCCTACTGACCATTCCCTGAAGTCTCACCTTCTCCTGCCAACCCACCAATCTTCTAACTACCCTTTGATTTGTTTACTTTAACCTACCCAAAAACACCTCCTTTGCCAAACCCCTTTTAACCCAGTCATGTCAGATCTGCACCCAAGCTTCCCCTTGTTCTGACTCCAAGCCCAACTATTTCTCTGACATCACTGGGTGGCCCTGTCCCTTAGTTATTTAAGAGCTGTCAGATGGTGGGAGCATTCGTCTAGACCAGAGTTTCTACACTGGGGGACATTTTTTTATTTTTTATTTTTTAATAAAGGACATGTCAAAAACTTGTGTTGTGTTTTTATTTGCTTTTTAAAATTTTTGGTGAATGAGTAAGAGTACCATGTATCCCCTACTCATTTACATAGCAGGGGGACAAGGACTGGGGGGGGGGGGGGCTTCCAGATTCCGATAAGCCCCCCACCCACAGACCCCCACAACCACCGGCCAGGGTTGTGGGGAAGAGGCCCATGTCCCCATCGACATTGAAGTGTCCCCCCTATGTTGAGGGCATGTGGCCTAGTATGGTTCAGGAGGGAGGGCACCCGGTCACCCCCTTTTCTGGCCTGTCAGCCTGCATGCTCGGATAAGGGTCTGGTATAGATTTTGGGGGGTACCCCATGCCATTTTTAAAACAATTTGGTGTGGGGGTTCCCCTCAAAATCCATACCAGAATTAAGGGTCTGATATGGATTTGGACGGCCCCATGCCATTTTTTTTTTTTTTTGGCATGGGGTTCCCCTTAAAATCCACACCAGACCCAAAGGGCCTGGTATGTATTGGGGAGGACCCCCCGCCCTTTTATCAAATTTTTTTTATTGCCGTCAATGTTTTTTTTTTACATTCAGCTGTCAGCGAGGAAACCTGCTGACATCTGATGACTCATCTGTTGTCAGGGACTCAGCTTCCGGCTTTCCGGCCCACTCCTTAACAACCAGCTCTTCACTGGTTGTTAGGGACGCCAATGTCCTCCGCTTCAAAACAAAAAAACTCTGGTAAACGCCAGTGTCCTTAGGAGATTTTAGTAGAGTTTAGGAGCTGTCAGCATTTTTTCTGCCAAAACGCTGCTGCTCCAGAACGCGCTGGCAGAGGGTTTTTTTCCTGCCATTAACCTATCCTGCCAAAAAACACTGATAAAAGCCTATGTTTGCATGATAACAAAGAATAACATACAGGGCAGTAAAAAAAAAAAAAGTCTAATGCCCAAAACAGCAGCTGTAAAAACTCCCAGTGTTCATGAGGCCTGATGCTGCGTACACACAGCCGGACTTTCCGGGAGAAAAAGTCAGACGGAATCTTTTCATCGGATATTCCGATCATGTGTGTGCCTTATCTGACTTTTTTTTTTGAAAATTCTGATGGACCTAGAAATAGAACATGTTTTAAATAATTCCAACGGAACCAATTCTTATCGGGAAAACCGCTCGTCTGTATGCTGTTCCGATGTACCAAAAACTACGCATGCTCTGAAGCAAGTACGAGACGGCAGCTATTGGCTACTGGCTATTTAACTTCCTTTTTCTAATCCCGTCGTATGTGTTGTACGTCACCTCGTTCTAGACGGTTCGACTTTGGTGTGATCGTGTGTAGGCAAGACAGTTTCAGTCGAACTCCGTCGGAAAAACCTTCAGAGTTTATTCCGACGGGAAAACCGGTCGTGTGTACGCGGGATAAGAAGTACCGTATGTGTTCCTTGTTAAGTGAAGTCTGCAGTACAAATAGTCCAAACATTATTTCTGCTTGTGACTAAATGTTGGTCATAAGTATTTAGTCTTTCAGCTTTCTTTCTTTTTTTTATAAGGAACTCATTTTTAGGTCATATAAATTAATCAATATTCAGCCATAGTAGAAAATGATATAGTAATATTTTGATGTTTAAGTCATACATCATTGCAGTTGGACATTGAGTCTAGTATTAATAAGAAGCTTCTGTTGTTTCTGATTCTTCCTAAGACTTCTCATACATTGTTAAAAGAAATGCATTGAAATCCTGAGAATATCTTGTAAAGCAAAAAAAGGAATTTTTACTATTCCTCTGACATAACGTTTACTGAACTAAGATGGCTAATAAGATGGGACCAGATGTTAAACAACAATGGAGCCTTTTTTGTCTTGCCATTAAAGCTTTGTAAGATATTTATTAATGTACTCATATAGAACCAACATATTCTGTAGTGTGTTACAGAATGCAATGAACTAATTAGATAAGCAATTGTTACTGAAAAGCATTACAGTCTATCACCCATGTTAAAGACATATATTTACACACACAGGCATGTATTGATATAATAGATGCAATTTGCCCTGATGAACTTTGAATTGAGTGCCATTAAACAGGAAAGGAAAGAATGCATGCTATTGAGGCACCATGTAGACACATACAATAATCATTTCCACAAACACACCAAACTACACTATATTACCAAAAGACCTCGACCAGATAGAACACCTTTGGGACGAATTAGAGCAGAGACTGCAAGCTAGGCCTTCTCGTCCAACATCAGTACCTGACTTCACAAATGCGCTTCTGGAAGAATGGTCAAACATTTCCATAGACACACTCCTAAACCTTGTGGACGGCCTTCCCAGAAGAGTTGAAGCTGTTATAGCCGCAAAGGGTAGGACAACTCAATATTGAACCCTACGGACTAAGACTGGAATGGCATTAAAGTTCATGTGCATGTAAAGGCAGGTGTCCTAATACTTTTGATAATGTAGTGTATGTCTGACTTTGGCACATTGGTATAACATGAAAAGCAGTGAATCACTTAACCCAAATTCCCTAAGAAACACATCAAACATCTCAGGTCCCAACAAAAACATTTGTTTATTTTTCACTCCCACATTTAACACAATGTTCTTCTATAAAAAAAATAAAAATAAGATAAAACCTAGGTGAACTTGTAATAACCCAACCTGCGCTGTTTTCTGAACTAAAGTCCTCTCTGCAAAGTGATGTATTAATACTTACTCCTTTTGCTGCCCATGATCTTCAGAATCTGACATTTCTAGGTATGTCAGATGCTTGGACCTCTCTGCTCGCTCTGGTTTCTTCCATTGACCCCTACCCCACCACTGGGTCCCATTGTGACGTAGGGGTTGGAGGAAGGAATCATAGTGCACAGTGGGAGACCAGTTATCCAATACTCTCCAATCCAATCCAATACACCTGGAATTGTGCCAGATGCTGAAGTCAGTGGAGCCCCTGCATAAAAAAAGTATAAGCAATGCACGTAGGGGGAAATGTAAGCAGTGACCCCTTACTTGGCAGAGAGGACTTAGATTTGAGTGATAGAGTCTCTTCAAATGGTAGGGATTCAAAAGCATACTAACAGGTTTTTTTCTTCAGTGACTGATGTGAATTGTTCTATGCACTTTGTAAAGTACTAGGTAATATGTCAATGCCATAAACAGCAAATATGTAAAATAAATAAATACGTTTTAGTATTAATACTGATCTGTAGATTTCAATTTGATCTGGAATATTTTAAAGATTAGACATGTAACTATAACACCCTGTGTTCCCCCTTACTATTTGTTTTAATTTCTCTGGACAGTTCTAGGGCAGCCTTTTTCAACCATGGTGCCCAGGCACCCTGGGTGCCTTTAGGTTTCTTCAGGGGTGCCTTCAGATTTCTTCAGGGGTGCCTTCAGGTTTCTTCAAGGGTGCCTTGGAAAAATGCCTGACAATTGCCCAAAAATTGGATGCAAGCCAGCAAGTGCATCCAGCCTTTTAGTAACACAAAGCCACAAGGCATCCTACAAACAATTATGTCATTGGTTGATAAGGAGGACATTGGGTGCCTTCACATCATCCTTGTTTGCCCTCTGCTGCCCCTCTCCGTCAGCACTGGGGTCATTCTAGCTGAGTGAGGGAGAGAACCTGAGGGACAAGAGAACCACTGCAATGCTAGTCAGTAACAGTGTGCAAAGGTGTGTTTGATTTGGAAGAATAAATCATGTTGGGTGCTCTACATGTGTGGTTTTACTTTAATTTTTTACATTTTAGAATGGGGTACCTGTGCAGGATTTTAAAGGGTGCCTTGACTGAATAAAGGTTGAGAAACATTGTTCTAGGGTATGTTTTTATATAGGAAACATATAATTTGTGTATGATTGTTCAGTGCAATTGCTGAATCCTAACGTTGAAAATGAACTGACTAGGGTCTGATATAAGTCTTTTCTATATCTCCCCTGATAGACTGTCCTTTACTAGCCTCAGGACCATTGTCCAAAGTAAATCTACACCCATTCCTGTCTCTGACCACTATGCATATGCCATTCTTTCTCTATTCTGTAAAATGTTCAGTCCATACCCATTCCCCTTTCAGCTGTGGTCTGATGTAGCTCCATTTTCTAAATTAGAGGGGCTTATGCTGTTTATGTTGCAGCCTTAATTATCAGACTGCCATTTTTGGTATACTTAATTGTCATTGTTCTATAGTCTCTGGACTATAAAGTTGTAAAGCTTAAATTTTTCAAATAACAAATATGTTATACTTAGCTGCGCTGTGCAATAGTATTGCACAGAGCGGCAGCCGAGCCTCATCCCCCACTGTACTCTAGGCTCTTCTCGATGCACCACCATAGGCAGCTGTTGCTACCTCTCTGTCCTGAGCGAGAGAGGAGAGAGACGCTAGAGATGAGCACAACACTGCATTGAGTGAGGACTCAGGTAAGTATTTGGTGGGGGGCGGAGGGGGGCATACAAACACTGGGACATTTTATTTTATCTTAATGCAGGAAATGAATTAAGGTAAAAAAAATCTCCTGCCTTTAAAAACACTTCAACAGCATCTTATCAAACTAATATCCACACTAACACACTAGGCATCTTAAAAACGTATTTGTGAGACCTAACTTAGGGTCCTGAGTCACTGATATCAGATTTTTTTTTTAACCAAAAAAATTAAGAACTACTGTATATTACAGCATAAAATGTAAGTGACATTTCTGTTATCTTACATTTATTGGAGAGCGTCTCTAACTTGACTAATAACCTAACTCCACTTGCATATTTCATTTTTATGAGAGGGTTGTGTGGTTTCTCTTTTTTTCCATATGTCAGCAAATGTGTAACACAGAAAGAGAATTCCTATGTAGACATGGATAAAATTTGCAGAATAGCAACAAATCCTAATGCCACGTATACACGATCATACCCTTTTAAGCCACACGTTTTTTGAACAGATTTCAGATCTTATCTGTATTTCAATGTCTTCAAACATGATGTATAACTGTTTATAAAGTAGTTTCAGACAGAAAGTGAAACCAACTAGTAAACTGCCAATGCTATCCTGCAAATAATGCAACTGTGTTTTAACTAGAAAGTCCAGTCAGTTTGCCTAAAGCCTGGTACACAAGGGGCGAATGCCAGGAGGCCTCGGCTGGTTCAAGAAAAAGCATCCAACATTCGGCCTGTGTGTATGTCACCTTCTCCGACAGAAGCTGGCCTTTTGGCCAGCTTCAGTTGGATGAGCATGCTGGAAAACCATCAGTCGACCGACTCCTGGTCAGTGTTCTCAGCCAATGGCGGAGATTGCTGATCAGAGGGGTCTTGCGGTGGGCGCTCCCCTGTCAAAACACAACAGCTCAGTAGGGGAGATTGCTATACTAACTTTGCATAGTTAGTACAGCAGCTCAGTGTGTACCAGGCTTAAGGCTCCATGCACACTAGCTTAACAAAACACTCCTAGAAGCAGCTTTTGAGAGTTGACAGCTCTTAGAAGCTCCTAAACGCTGCTAACCACTGCTAAGTACCGGTTTCCAGCATTTTTTCTTTTTATTTCAGGCGACCCGCTGGCATCCTTAACAACCAGTATATAGCTGGATGTTGAGAAGCAGACCGGCAAGCTGGCCGCTGCGTCCTTAAAAACAGATGACTCAACAGCTGTCTGCAGGATCCTCTGCTGACACCTGAATGTAAAAAAAAACAATTACCTGCAATAAAAATTTAGAAGAAAAAGCAGTATGGAGCTCCCCCAAACTATATATGGCTCTTCGGATCTGGTATGGGTTTTAAGTGGAACCCCACACCAAAAAAAAAAAAAGGCGTGGGAACCCCCCCCCCCCCCCAAAAAAATAAACCAAAACCTCAGACCTAGTATGGATTTTGAGGGGAACTCAACGCCAAAAGTTTTTCAAAAGATGGCGTGGGGGTCACCCTCAAAATCCATACCAGACCCTCATCCAAGCCTGTAGCCTGGCAGGCCCCTGTCCTCACCAACATGGGGACAAGGTGGTTTGGGCGGGAGGCCCCCAGCCCAAAGCACCTTCCTCATGTTGAGGGCATGTGGCCTGGTATGGTTCAGGAGGGATGGGGGCGCTTGCTCATCATCATTTTTATACAGCTTTTCCAGCATTTTTGTTTAGTTCCAAGTGTGCATGGAGCCTTAAAGCAGAACTTCACCCAAAAGAACCTTTTTCTTTACTTGTTTATCACTATCAGTGGGAACATGCCTCCAAAAGGAAGTCATTTCATCTGTCTCTGCTTAACCACCTCCCTACTGTTGTATGGTTGAAAAAAAAGATAAAGAGTTGAACATGTATTTCTAGAGTGCCATTTAAAAAAAGGACCCACGGGCGACCAGTGCGTTGTGAATGATGTTGATCTGAGCCATCATTGGATGGCTCAGATGACCAGCACAGTGTACAGAGCTGATCTGAGCGGTTGTGTACCTTGTGTAATGTATGATTCATCCACTGGGGGCTCAGTCATCTCCACTATCCCCTCAGCATATTGATGAGGTCTCAGCCACATCACCTGATACCTCCTCTTGTTCCTATTTAAACAGCTGCCGTCAATGACTCATTGTTCGTGCTAGGAACCTGTTACCAAGCCTAGTGCACCAGCCTCATGTTGCTGCTTACTTCTCCAAGTTTGGGCCGGAGAGAGCCCCACTTCATCCTCTTCGTTTGGGCTGGATAGAGCCCCACTTCCTCCTCTTCGTTTGGGTAGGACAGAGCCCCACTTCATCCTCTTTGTTTGGGCCGGATAGAGCCCCACTTCCTCCTCTTTGTTTGGGCTGGACAGAGCCCCACTTCATCCTCTTCGTTTGGGCCGGACAGAGCCCCCACTTACTACTCTTCATTTTGGGCCAATGAACGCTTCACCACCATCTCTCCAGCCCTACGGAGTGTCCCCTTCAGCATAATGTAACTCACTGCAAGTATACCTGATCTGCATAAACGTTGTACTTCTGAACTGCTAATGCCTTGCTGACCCTCCTGATACCTAAGTTATGGCTGTATATAAACTCTCTAAATAAACCCCAACTAATCCTTAAACATGTGGTATAGATTGGGGATTGCGCCAATCACACTATGACATTGGTGTCACCTGAATTATATTGGGTTGGTTCTGTTACTGCTGCTGTCAATTGCCGGTTCCTCAGGGGGTTCGGCTGGCACTAAGTTGTATCAGATGGACAAGGGAAATTAGTTAAATTATCATAAAATATACACTCCTGAAATTCCCAATCCTGGATAAAAATAAAATAAAATAAAATAAGCAATCTAAAGATTCTCAATCTTATAATGTCAAACACCATGTGCTTTTGTGTTAGTAAAGAATTTTTTTCGTGGAGGGAAAACTTGAAATCCCCCTTTCACCCCTAAATTGCTATAGGAGGAAAAAAGAAAAGAAAAAATACACACCCCTAATCCCACACTATTACAATTCTGTGGAAAAAATGCATAGATACGCATGTACCATTATTCTTATTTTTATTTTTATTTCTATTTTATATTTTTTTATTATATTTTTTTTATTTTTTCTATTTTTATTTATTTTTTGTATTTATTATTAATTTTTGTATTATTTTTTGTAATATTTTGTCTCTTTTTTATAATACACAATTTTTTGTGACAGTGATGGGCATTGATGGGCAGCACTGGTAAGCGGCACTGATTGCCAGCACTGACTGGCATCGCTAATGGGCACTGATTGGTACTTGTGGCAAGGCGTGAGCACTGATTGCTGCCACTGGTGGGCACTATATGCTGGCATTGGTGGCCACTGTTTTGTGACACTGTATTTTTTTATTGTAATCAGGGCACTGATGATCAGTGCCCTTATTACATCCCTAGATGTCCCCCTGTAAGGAGATGCCGCTGATCAGCTCTCCTCTCCTCACACTCTGTCAGTGTGAGGCGAGGAGAGCCGATTACCGGCACTTCCTTGTTTACATGTGACTGGCTGTGATTGGACACAGCCGATCACATGGTTAAAGAGCCGCAGACACGATTGCTGCGCTGCGCGCCCCCACTTATAACGTCGTCCCAGAATGAGAGCTGCACTGCCCCGCCATCATTTGATGGTGGGTGGGCAGCAAGCAGTTAAACACCAAAATTGAAAGGGGCACTCACCATAGGCCATTATCATAAGTGACAATCATTCCTGACCTCTGAAGTCTGAAAGCAGTTCTGCACATTACATAATCCTGAACCCTACAGTCTGACTGTTGCACAGTGTATGTTATGTAACCCCCAGATTTTTCAATTCAGACTGAAGCTCAAGTACAGTAAAATAAACTCCACTGGGAATGCTGTCCACAAGCTTTAGGAATGTGTCTATGGGAATGTTTGACCATTCTTCCAGAAACGCATTTGTGAGGTAAGGCACTTATGTTGGATGAGAAGGCCTGGTTTGCAGGCTCCGCTCTAATTCATCCCAAAGGGGGATGAATATGATTGGAGCACTGCCACTGTCCCTGATGTGGTTGCACAGATCTGGTAGTGGACGGAACCCCTGGGGTGTAGACTTGCAAGCACCTGACACCCCCAACACCGACCGAGGTGAGTCCCCATTACGACCAGCACAACTGAACATCCAGATTGATGTGCCTGGTCTTTGTATAGAGACGAGGAGCAAGGACAGCCAGAGTAATACTTTAGTGCACCGCACACCCCCCTCTACCGGATCCCTCAGTGTGCTCTCTCTCTCTCTCTTGCTCCCTCTCTCTCTCGCTCTCTCTCTCGCTCGCACGCGCGCTATTGCTCCCTTTCTCAAGCTCCCTCTCTTGCACTCTCTCTCTCATGCTCCCTCCCGACGATCGAGTCCGTGGGAAAACAAGAAAACAAGAAAACAAGAAAAACAAAAAATGAACAATTTCATATTGGAGACCAATTTAATAAGAGATGCAGGTTTAAATAGTGAGTAGATAGAAAGAAGAACCAGTAAAGCTGGGTAAACCACGAATAGATGTGGGAGAAATTTGTTGTGTAAAAATGTGATTCCAGATGACATCAATCTTTGAAGTTACAAAATGTGTTACAGGGCTATGTTGTGGCTGGTAATGTGTAAGAACAGTGAGATTTTAACAATCTATTGATGATTATGAAAAGCTCATATTTCACTATTTTCACTGTATTTACACAAATAATCTTTCCAAGCCTATTAATGAGTATGGATGGTCGAATGGTTCGGCCCGAGCATAAGTTCAGGCCAAACTTTCGTTGTTCGATCATTCGGCGGACAGCTGAACAAATGGGTCGTTCAACCGTTTGTTCGCCCTCCCCCCCTGAACCGACCACAATGCATTTCGGCGCTGAACAGTGCATTGCAAGTCCTGATTGGCTGAAGCAGTGAAAGCTTCAGCCAATCAGGGCATAGATCACTGTCAGAATTATGATTGGACACTGTCATCATGACTTTATCCAATCATGGCTCAATCCTGCCCCACAGTATAAAAGTATTCTTTCAATGACAGCCATTTTCAGTGTGATTTTGGCATGAAAATAGATAGAACAGGGCTCTATTCAGTGCTATTAGTTAGTGTTCTATACTGTGCTATTTTGCTTCAATTGTCAGTGTAGAATATTTGTTTAGTGTCAGTCTAGGGATAGTGTGAGTGTAGTGAGAAGGACTATCATTCAGCTTTGCATAGTGTGCAGCTAGAGTAGGGACAGCTCAGATAGTTTCACTGTAGTGTAGTGAGACTGTGTCATTCATACATACATTAGTGTAGAGTAGGGACAGCTCAGATAGTTTCAGTGTAGTGAGACCGTGTCAGTAATCTTTACATTAGTGTATAGCTAGAGTAGGGACAGTTCAGATAGCGTCAGTGTAGTGACGGTTGAACACCGTCCATTTGATTGTGTTACTGCCAGTTTAGCGCAATTTACTTCTGTGTGCGTTACTGCCAGTTTAACGCCATATAGTTTTGTGTGCGTTACTGCCAGTTTAACACCATTTACTTCTGTGTGCGTTACTGCCAGTTTAACGCCATTTACTTCTGTGTGCGTTACTGCCAGTTTAACGCCATATAGTTTTGCATGCGTTACTGCCAGTTTAACGCCATATAGTTCTGGGTGCATTACTGCCAGTTTAACGCCATTTACATATGTGTGAGTTACTGCCAGTTTAACACCATATATTTTTGCGTGCGTTACTGCCAGTTAAACACCATATAGTTCTGTGTGCGTTACTGCCAGTTTAACGGCATATAGTTCTGTGTGCGTTACTGCCAATTTAACGCCATTTACTTCTGTGTGCATTACTGCCAGTTTAACACCATATAGTTTTGTGTGCATTACTGCCAGTTTAATGCCATATAGTTTTGCGTGCGTTAGTGCCAGTGTAACACCATATAGTTCTGTGTGCGTTACTGCCAGTTTAACGCCATATAGTTCTGTGTGCGTTACTGCCAGTTTAACGCCATATAGTTCTGTGTGCGTTACTGCCAGTTTAATGCCATTTACTTCTGTGTGCATTACTGACAGTTTAATGCCATATAGTTTTGTGTGCGTTACTGCCAGTTTAAAGCCATATAGTATTGTGTGCGGTACTGCAAGTTTAAAGCCACATAGTTCTGTGTGGGTTACTGCCAGTTTAACGCCATATAGTTTTGTGTGCATTACTGCCAGTTTAATGCCTTATCGTTTGTGTGCATTACTGCCAGTTTAACGCCATTTACTTCTGTGTGCGTTGCTGCCAGTTTAGCGCCATATCGGTTTGTGTGCGTTACTGCCAGTTTTATGCCATTTACTTCTGTGTGTGTTACTTCTAGTTTAACGCCATATAGTTCTGCATGTGTTACTGCCATTTTAATGCCATATAGTATTGTGTGCGGTACTGCCAGTTTAAAGCCACATAGTTCTGTGTGGGTTACTGCCAGTTTAACGCCATATCGTTTTGTGTCCATTACTGCCAGTTTAATGCCTTATCGTTTTGTGTGCATTACTGCCAGTTTAACCCCATTTACTTCTGTGTGCGTTGCTGCCAGTTTAATGCAATATCGGTTTGTGTGCGTTACTGCCAGTTTAATGCCATTTACTTCTGTGTGCGTTACTTCTAGTTTAACGCCATTTAGTTCTGCGTGTGTTACTGACATTTTAAAGCCATATAGTTCTGTGCGAAACTGTACATTTGGTGCATTATATTGCAGTAAATTATAGTGTATCTGTGGAGTATGTCTGTGTAGTGTGAGTACTCAAATTAAAGTGCACCAAACACTTCTTTACATTGATTAAAGTGCATCTATATACAGATTTCAACTTCTTTACATTTGCTTATAAGCACCGCCCCCTCCCCCCGATAATGTCTGGGAGCACAACAAGGGGAGGCAGATGTTCCCTTGGCACTGTAAGGGGACCAGCAACAAATGTGTCCACAGGCAAAGGTGGACTGGGTGGTCAGTCCTCAGGCAGGGCATTATTTTCTCCTTTAGTGAGTTTGCCCGTGCTATCCAGCCACAGCATACAGAGGAGGTGGTGGACTGGCTTACTAAACCTTCCTCATCCTCTGTCACGCAAGCAGAGACAAGTGTGCAGTTCTCTACAGTTGCCAGAGTGGATAAATCTGCCTTCTTGTCCCCAACTATTCCTGCCATAGTCCCAACATCAGCCATTGAGGAGTCAGCTGAGTTATTTGACCACAGCGTCAGCCACTTGTCCCTTGATGATGCTTAGCCATTACTGGATTCAGATTTTGGTTCTGAGGTTTAAGATGACAGGAACATGAGCCTAGAGAGAGGGAGGAACACTGGGGAGGAACACTGGTAAACAAATTGCCATTCATATTCCCCAACCTGTAGCGTCTTGCCAAGTTGTCTCCGGTGGTAATGATGAAGATGGAAGAGATGGAGATGATGACCAGGTCACTGATGCGACTTGGGTGCCAGATAGAGCAGGGGAGGAAACTGAAGGTGAGGCGGCACAACACCAAGGAGGCCAAAATCAAGAAAGAGTAGAGAGCAGCCACCCTACTCCATCACATTCTGCAGCTGTTATCTCCCGGCCCACTCCCCAAAGCTCAGCTATCTAGACCTTTTTCAGCACATCTGCAGCACTGTTGCTATCTGCAAACTGTGTCTCAGGCACATCAAACGTGGCAAAAACACCAAGCATTTGTGTACCACATGCTTAACAAGGCACCTAACATCCAACCCCTCAGCCCGTTGGCAAGAGCACCTAAAAGCCACACAAAAGGGGCACAAATCTGTCCCTCCTCCTTACCCACTTCAGTCTGCCCCTGCGATACCAAGTCATTACGTCTCAGCAGCCTCCACTGACAGGGATGATGGTATAGCACAGGATGTTCCAGGTCCTAGAAGCACATCTGCCAGCAGCACCAGCTGTAGACTGTAGCCTTCAAATTTCTCTGCCCCATCTGCTGCAGAAAAAAAAATACAGTTCCTGCCACCCACATGCCCAGCGTCTTAATGCAAGCCTGTCAAAGCTGTTGGTTCTCCAACTTCTGCCTTTCAGCCTGGTGGATTCTGCCCTCTTCCGTGAATTCACACAATGTGCTGTACCACAATAGCAGGTTCCCAGTCACTATTACTTTTGACTTAAGGCCGTTCCATCTCGTTACCATCACGTGGAATGAAATGTTCTGGGATCGTTGGGCAAGGCAGTCAGCCATAAAATCCACCTTACTGCTGACACGTGGCCCAGCAAGCATGGGCAGGGACAATGTATTTCCTTCAAAGCACACTGGGTCATGTTGCTTGCAACTTGAAACTTGAAAGGATACAGGACAGGGATCAGTGCTGAAGCTTGTTGTGCCCCCACGTCTCCATACAGCTGGTGGTGATGATGCCTGTGAGCTCTACCCCTCCTCTTCCTCCGCCACCTTCATGCCTCCTCTGCAGAATTGTTCTATGAACATCAGGTACCCTCTAAGCATTCAAAGGGCTATTCCCAGAGTCAGGCTAAAAGGTACTATGCAGTGCTACAGCTGGTGTGTTTAGGGGACAGGAACTACACCGGAGCAGAGATTCTTGCAGCTCTGCAGTGACAGGCCCAGAGGTGGTTCACATAACGCCAGCTGGAGCCTGGAATGGTGGTGTCCGATAATATCTCAAACCTCCTGTCCGCCCTTAGACAGGGAAAGTTGACACATGTGCCATGCCTGGCACATGTCCTCAATTTAGTGGTGCAGCGTTTCCTAAGTACGTACCCAGGGATGCAAGATGTACTAAAGCAGGCCAGAAGAGTCTGTAGCCATTTCAGGCGGTCATACACAGCCAGTGCTCGGTTGGCTGAAATTCAGTGGGAATTCCACCTGCCCGTTAACCGCCTGATTTGTGACATGCCCACCAGGTGGAACTCAACTTTGGGAATGCTGCAGTGACAATAATTGCAACAGAGGGCGGTCAACGAGGAGGAGGATTCTGTCACTTTCATAGGCTACGAAAAGGAGGAAGAAATGCTTCAATCTATAAGCGATGGCTTTCCAACCCCAGGACCCTTGGGAGTAGTACGTGGCTGGGAGAAGGAAGTTCCAGATGCTGTCATCCTGATTGACCCCAAGGAGTCTGCTTCTCAAGCCTCGGCAAAATTTAAGGTGCATTGGCCACATCATGCTTCAAAGCCTGCAAAAGGACCCAAGAATACGTGGCATAAAGGAGAAGGATGATTACTGGTTGGCAACCCTCCTTGACCACCGTTATAAGGGGAAGGTCTCAGAACTCATCCCATCCCCACAGAGATTGCAGAAGATAAAATCTCTTAACCACTACAGCACCGAGCGATTTTACCCCCTTCCTTACCAGAGCACTTTTTTGCGATTCGGCACTGCGTCGCTTTAACTAACAATTGCACGGTCGTGCGACGTTGCACCCAAACAAAATTGATGTCCTTTTTTTCCCACAAATAGAGCTTTCTTTTGGTGGTATTTGATCACCTCTGCGGTTTTTTATTTTTTGCGCTATAAACAAAAGAAGAGCGACAATTTTGAAAAAAAAACACAATATTTTTTACTTTTTGCTATAATAAATATCCAATTTTTAAAAAAAAAAAAAATTTTTTTACTCAGTTTAGGCCGATATGTATTCTTCTACATAAAAAAAAATAATCGTATATAGATCGGTTTGTGCAAAAGTTATAGCGTCTACAAAATAGGGGATGGATTTATTGCATTTTTTTGTAGTAATGGCGGCGATCTGCAATTTTTTTTCCGTGACAGCGACATTGCGGCGGACACTTTGGACACTTTTGACACATTTTTGGGACCATTCACATTTACACAGCGATCGTTGCTATAAAATTGCAGTGATTACTGTGTAAATGTGACTGGCAGGGAAGGGGTTAACACTAGGGGCGCTGCAGGGGTTAATGTGTTCCCTAAGGTAGTGATTCTAACTGTGGGGGGAGGGGACTCACAAGGGGAGGAGACCGATTGGTGTTCCTCCGTACTGGGATCACATGATCGGTCTCCTCTCCACTGACAGGACGTGGAGCTGTGTGTTTACACACACAGCTCCACGGTCCCGCACGGTCCCGCTGTTTTCACGGGTAATCGTTGGTGCCCGGCGGACATCGCGGCCGCCGGGCACGCGCACCGGGTCCCGAGCGACGCCGCCGGCGTTGCGCGCGCCCCCTAGGCGGCCGGGAATGGGAGGACGTCATATGACGCCCACCCAGGATGGGAGATCCACTTTGTGGCCATCATATGACTATGGGCGGGATGCGAAGTGGTTAAAGGACACGTTAAAGAGGATTTTATTGAACGTTTTTTCCTGACTCCAGTAGCTTACAGTGTGGTGAAAAATGTAGTTTTGAGTCTTCTGTTCGTCAAGCTAGGAGCCTTGGAGAAGGCATCTGCCTAAGTGAGGCATTTCAGATTTTTTTTAGCCCCCGCCACCCAGGGCTGTCAGCTTCCACATTCCATCATCAGGGTCTGCATCACATGGTGGACGATTACGGGGCCAAAAACAGAGATGGAGAGCTTTTCAGATGACGATCCACTGACTAATGCGGCGTACACGCAGTCGGAATTTCCGATGAAAACAGTCTGATGGGAGCTTTTCATCGGATTTTACGACCGTGTGTATGCCCAACGGTCTTTTTTTGGCGGAATTTCCGACGGACTTTGGATTGAGAACCTGTTCTCTATTTTTCCGACAGAAAACCTTTCTATCAGATTTTCCGATCGTGTGTTGGCAATTCCGACACGCAAAATTCAGACGCATGCTCGGAAACAATTCGACGCATGCTCAGAAGCATTAAACTTCCCTTTTATAGTGCTCTCGAACGTGTTTTATGCCGCTGTGTTATTGACCGTCGGAATTTGGTGTGACGGCGTGTAGGCAAGACAGTTTGAGCGAATTCCGACGGTAAAACCATCAGAGCTTTTTCCGACGAGAATTCTGATCGTGTGTACGCAGCATTACTGGGTCATGAGAATAGGCCACTGGCCAGAACTTGGCCCAGTATGCTATTGAGTTGTTGGGCTGCCCTGCATCCAACGTGCTTTAAGAACGGGCATTCAGTGTTCCAAGAGGTTTCGGTACTGATCATAGAACGCGTCTGTCCACAGACTCCGTGGACCAGTTGACTTTTATAAAAAATAATCAGTCCTGGATTACCAGCTATGAAGTCCCTGATGCCGATGTCACTGATTAAGTCTTTTTGGAATGTGGAATCTCTGCAGGACTTCGAGGCTGCCTAGATTTGAGGGTGTTCAATCATTTCATCTGGAAGAATGTTTTTGGTATAGGTTTCATGGGCACAATTAACACCCAAAGACCAATTTTTTAGCAACTGTTTGACAGGTGCATACCATTGCAATTTTTTTACAGCAAGGCCAATTCTTGTTTTCATCAAGAGTACCTCCATAGAGTTATGGTGGGAAGGCACCACCAGCACCCAAATACCAATTTTTCAGCACCTGTTTGACGGGTTCATATCATTGCAATTTTTTAAAACAAGGCCAATTCTTGCTTTCTTTAAGATTACCTCTATAGGGTTACGGTGGGTAGGCGCTACCAACATCCAAAGACCAATTTTTAGGCACCTGTTACTTCTATGTAAAGTCAAAGTGGCACCAGAATGTATCCAAAAAATCTCTAATCCTATTCCCAGTGCACTACATTGTGGCCTCATCATACACACTGTAAAAATATATTCTAAATATATACTCGTGCTGATGGTGTGCAAAATATCATAAATTAAATGATCTAATAATAACCAATGCAGCTGTTATACACAAGGTGCTAATCACTTAAATAAATGCAAATATATACAATACAGCACTAGCAAATACCATATAAGTGAAAATAATGAACATGAAAGTCCATATAAAGTGACTGAAGTGCTCAGATCCAAAAGTGCAGAAAGTGAAAAGTGCTTCAGAAATTTTCAGGTGTACAACACCCCCTCCTGTGTCCCCACTCAACGGATCGCAACGATCCCCATCTTTTCAGTCTAGGGGTCACTTCAGGCTTAATAGTGATGGCCAGGAATGGCGGGTTTGGCATCAGATCATCAGATAAAACTTCCTTGTAAAGGTTCTCAGCCAGACAAACAGGTACCCAAAATGAAAAAGGAATGGACTAATAGTGAAGTACCGCTAAAAAAGGATTTATTGCACATGGAAATGGATACTTACAAAAAGTAAGATAAAATTAGGCATAAACATGGTGCTGTGAATTCAAAAACATTGTTCATGGCGTGCGTTCCACAAAACCGGAAGTGACGTCAATAAGAACCGGAAATTATATCTACGCATTTCATTTCAAAGACATGGTACAGATCTGCCACTTCACACGTAGACTAAGGGGACCCGCAGGCACTACATTTTAAGGAATTTAAAATTGTTATGCTTTCACTTTAAAAATCAAAAAATGACTGATCATTTAAAATTTATGTTTTTCACAAACTTTTTTTTAATTGATACATGTCCCCCAGGGCAGGACCCGGACCCCTATAACCATTGTATGCCCAATTACTTGCATATAAGCCTTAAAAATGGGCACTTTTGATTTTTGACGTTTCGTTTCGGGATAAGAAAAAGAGACAGTTTGAGTTTTTAGGGGAATCGAACATTTTAATTAAGGAAATGTATTTTGCAATCAAGAGGGTTAGAGGGGAAGCAATATAGGGTGGAAATAACAGAGTTTGCAAATTTGGGCTGGTCAATTACATTCCAGTTGCAGTAATTTACAGAGCAAGATGAGGAAAGTGTTAAAAATCATAAATTCATAAAATCATAAATAAAGCAAACATTTATGTCATGCATATTGACTTAATAAACAGTGCTTTACTATGATCAGCTATGCATTTTTATAAAGGGATTGCGGTATGGTTATAATAAGTACATCAAAGACTAAGGTACATATTTCATCTTCTTTTTATTGGCATGTGTATTTAATATGCACTATCATCTGTATTAATAATGGTTCACATGCTTCAAATGAATGTTCAACCTGTGTAAATTGCAGATCTATATCCAGGATATATGAAACCTCTACTTTCATTCTACTCCAGCCAGGACCACAGTTCAATATATATATATATATATATATACTGTAGATATAGATATATAGTTCATTCTTGATGTGTTACCCGCTCCTTAGTAATTAGTTGGCTGTCTGATATATGCTTTGTAGATTTTGAGTGGCTTACGTGAAACAATTGCTATGTAAATTGCCTGGACGGTAACAACAACAAATATGTAATGTTTTCAGGTGGATCTACAAACAGTTTAGACAACTAAATAACACTGACACTGACATGTCTTTAAAAACAGGAAGGCTCTGTGAAAACAGGAAAGTCTTACCCACCGCAGTAGTAGGGGTCACCATCTTCATTTGAGTACGTTGTCTCACAAACCAGTCCTCTGCTGCACTTTTACTGGCCCACTCTCCCTGGTGGCCACCGGATGAAATTACAGCAGGCATCTCCAACTGTTTAGCACCCCCTGCTGACACAACAGGAAAATCCTCGTTGCCAGGGGTGACTGCAAACATATTTGCACAGGAATCTGGGCCTGGAGATAACGACCTTTGCTCCTGGTAATTCTGAAATGCATACGCATCTTTAGGTGGATGCTTAGCTACATATGCCCTGTAGCTCCTCCTTTCCTTTGGCAATGGGAAACCGCACTCTCCCAGCAGAGCTTTGCTGATTCTCCCAAACTCTTTGATGCCTTGTGGCTTTCAACTTGCCACCACTCTCTGCAGGCAATACTTTTCTCATATGGTCTGCAGACTTGACATCACCGCCATTGCTATGGGCAACCACATACCTCTCCAACTTCCAGTCAGGCTGTCGGTCCATGATGGCTGCACACAATGCAACACAGTCAATTGAACTCCTGCGCAATGCAGTTTGCCTGGCTGCCACACACAGCTAGCAGCAGTTCCTGAAATGACTCACCACTGGCGCAGAGACCGGATTTCACCGTCTGTATGCCCGCATTCGAACACCACTTGTAACATGGGGGTGTTTAACTCAAGTGAAAAGATGCATTTTTTTAATGCAGTGAGTCTCATCAGACAGGCGTATAGAGTTAAGGGCATGGTAGCCCACGTTTATTGAAGAAAGAAAAAACACAAAAGTCCATCCAGAAGTCCCACGCAGGGGTTTAACTTCATTAAGCATTCATCAATGAAAAACATACCAAGCCACCTGGCTCTCTCTTGTCAGCAGTTCCTCTGCTTACTCTCAACAGAGTTGATTCCTTCCAGTCCCCTGGACTCACTGGCTTCCTTAGTCTTCCCGACTCTCAAGGCTGTCCCTCCTTTCCCAGTCTCTGGGCAAAGAATACCCCTTACACAGGGATGACCCCTCCACAGGTCTGTCTTCATACAGCAGCAGCAAGCTGCTCACACTCCACCATCCTCCACTCATTAGCCCCTCATTATATGGTCTGTGTGCAGCTGGGCACACACCTTGTTTGCCATCCTCAAGACCCGGACACAGTTGGAGATCCCATCCAGGACTAGCAAAACCTGGAGAAAACTGACAGAGCAGTTTTCTCCATTTAAATTCTATAGTCTGTAGATATGCAAACTCTGTATCTCCTGGTATATGCTTAGTAGATTTTCAGTTGCTTACGTTAAAAAGTTCCTTTAAAATTGCCTGGACAGTAACAACAACAAATATGTAATGTTTTCAGGTGGATCTACAAACAGTTTAGACAACTAAATAACACTGACACTGACATGGAGATAAGACAATAAGAAGATGGCACACTTAAAGCTATAATAACTTATTTTTTTTAACCCTGTAAGAAAATGGCATAATGTACTAGTATGTATCACATTATGAAATACTTACCTTAGAACAAAGCCCTCCAGTGGCGCACTGTCATAACTGAAGGTGTTTCCATCTTCACCCAGTCTTTCTTTTAGGTTCGGGTCCTCCGGCCTTCCTAATTGGCAGTGCCGCAATGACACCACTCCGCGGCACGGACCTCTGAAGGGACGGCACGGGTATAGGCTTACCTGTAGGTACAAGATCAAAAAAGGGTCTACTTCCACTTTAACTTGAGTGTACTACTTAATAATTATAGGACCCATAACGGTAAATTTTACTTAATTTGAGCAAATGAATACATATTTTCAAAGCATTTATGTTTTAGAATTTGTATTTTTAAACTGCCAATATAATATTCAGCATTTGACATTAAATAATGTGTGAGTGAAAAATGACCATCTACAGAAGACAACTGAAGAGGTGGAGAGCACAGGTGGAAAGCAGAAAGCACTTTTATAGATTGCTGGCTGTTAACATTGTAAAGTAAGGTTCCTTAAGTGATGTATGGTGTCTTTAGGAATCTGGTATATCTTAGTTTTCCTACTCCAAAGTCCAGGGTCATCTTTAATGCAGGGCAAAAGGGGCAGCTGCCCATGGGCAGTCATTGTTTTAGGGCACAAAGCAGCTGCCCTTAGAGCCCCATCGGTGCTGCAGAACGGCAGGTACACTGTACACACAGGGGACAGGCAGTGGCGCTTTTCCAGCGACCAGGGAGGGGCCGTGAGCTCCACTGATGCTCTGACCCCGCCTTATGGCACACAGTCCACATTGGCTATGCTACAGGCAGTGGTGCTTTCCCAGTGACCAAGGAGCGGGCAGGGCCGTGCACTCCACTGCTGCTTTGACCCCACCCAATGCCTGCAGAAAGTTCAGTTAGATTAGTCTGACATTATCTGTCCTCAGTAAAGCCATGCAGATTTGGGTCCAGCAAGCTGTGTGTTTTTAAGTGATCACTGATCCCTCTTTTTAGGAGTCATTCCATCAATTCAACCACAACAGATGTTTAACTCACTGTAGTTGCTAGCTTCTATCTTGCTACATGTGAATAGGTACAACTATACCTTAAAGTTCTCTTAGAAATCTGGGATGAATACCATCAGGAAGAATCCATTGCTTTATTAGGCCCCTTTCACACAGGCCATCCGATTGGGTCCGTGTGTCTGTTTTTCAAGTGGACCCGATCGGACCCTTCATTCTCATTTATGGGCAGTCAGATGTAAACAGACTTACTGTATGTACATCTACACCCAGCTACCTCCAATCCAATCCAAAAAAAATAGAAGACGGAACCGCTCCCCTCTGTCTGGCAGGATCAAATCAAAGTGCAGTTGGGTGGTAAGGATGGGCTTGGGCGTGTTCACAACCCCACATGCACGAGCCTGCCAAGAAGCTGACACTGCACAGCATTAATTAGAGGCAGTGAAACATTTCCAGATCCGTGGCTGCACAGATCGGGAAATGTCTCACTGCCTGTGATCAGCGCTGCGCAGTGTCAGCTTCCTGATGGGCTTGGGCACGTGGGGTTGTGAACACGCCCGAGCCCATCCTTATTGGGTGTAAACAGACAGCTGGTCCCTTTACATCCGACTGCCCATAGAGCAGAGTGGGCTGTGTCCATGTCTACTCTGCATAAGCTGACCGGACATGGACCTGTCACCCGGAAGCTCTGCTCAGCTCAGCGGGGAATGAGCGGACAGATCCTCTGCTGAACAAAATCAGATTCAGCCCGTGTAAGGGGCCTTAAGCTTTAACTGAGCCAGTTCCTCTTTATACCTGTTGTTCTAAAAATCTGGCTGGTGTGGGTCAAGACCTAGGTCAAAATGTTTAAATATTGTGCAATTGGGCACTACAGTACTTCAAAGGCTTTTCAGTTAAATAATTACACTCTAATGTTGATTCCTTGATTTAAAAACCACTATTGGTTCTGTTTAAAATGGGGTCTATCACAAGTGATTAAATACTGTGTATGTAGGCGCTACAATATTTAGGGGCTTTTTCCATGAATAAATTACATTCTAATGTAGATGTCTTGAATTTAAAATAGCTGTTGTGGGCCCTGTTCAAAATGGAGTCAAGTACAGTGATTAAATACTGTACACACAGGCAAATTAACAAGCCACCTGTGTGATAGGATTAGGCAGATGGCAGGTCCTTCTTTAGGGAGACATCAGAGGTCTATCAGACTAACAATGTCTGCCCTCCACTGCAGCCAGTTTTGGGTTCATCTATAGCCCAGGGCAAACATACCAAATATGCCCCACCCATGTGCCAGCAAAAATCCCCCCAAGGAAAAAAATAAATCCCCCCTCCACCCAGTACATATCTGCCCCCTTGCTAAAGTCCCCCCTGCCAGCACAAATCTTTGCCCCATCCCCCCTCCAAGCTCAAATGCTCTCTCTCTCCAAATTCCCCAAGCACAAATCCCCCCCACCTGCAAAAAAAACACCCCTCCTAGCACAAATCCTCTACCCCTCAAATGTCCCCTTGAGCACAAATCCCCTCCCCTCACTTCAAAGAACCCCTCCCAGCACAAATTCTTCCCCTAATCCCCCTTCTATCACAAATCCCCCCCAAATGTCCCCTCCTAGCACAAATACCCCCCATTCATCCCTACTAACACAAATTGCCCCTCCCCTAAAATAAATTCCCCTCTAGCAAAAATTATCTCCCCCCTCTACTATATGACCTCTTCTAGCACAAATCCCCCAAATCCCCCTCCTAGCACACATTTTCTTCCCCCATCTCCCTCCAACACAAATCACTATTCCTAGCACTTCCCCCCTAATTTCCACTCCTAGAACAATTCTTATCCTCTGCCACCCTCCACGTCCCCCCTCTCAACACCAATCCCCCCCAAAACCCATGCTGGATGCTCCCCCCCAACCTCACATGATACCACAGTGCCCAGGGCAGCCGCCCCTTCTGCCCATCCCTTGTCCCAGCTAACCAAGCACAGATTGGTTGGCCAACCTTTTTCCGCCATGTTCAGGACATGTGCCAGGAGGAGATGTATGGTTCAAGCACATGCTTGTTTGACCACATGTCTGTGGTCATGTGGGCCCTGCCGCTGACCATGTAGTCCAGTGATACAGAGATATTAGCAATGCATATGCTGGTGGAGGGCAGGCATGGGCTTTTGGGCAAAAAATGGATGCTGGGTACCTATCACTGTGGTGCAGCACAGGACATAAGCTTCTTTAAGGGGACTAACCACCAGTTGGAATGGGAGCAGCTGTTAAATCTGCAGTTTTGGCAAAATGGCATTGAGACACTGGGCATGGATGTAATCAGGGGACATTATTTTCTTCTGCTCCAACAGCTGCAGAAGAGACATCTGCCTACTCAAAGATGCTACTGAAATAGCAAAGAGCAGTTAGGAGACTTAAATGTATTTAATGATTTTTTTTGCATTGAAAACCTTTGGACTGCTAATAAAAGACCCTGCTATTGCAAAATCAATGGATACTTAGGATGCCCATTCACCAACAATTGCCAGATTCCACTCACCTTTTGTAATGTCCGTTCAATGTAACCTGTGATTCTCTTTTTTTTTATTCTTCATTTTGCAGTCAAGGAAATGAACAGGGCAGTGAACAAAAAACCACAAGAACAAACATTGCCTAAAATTTTAATAACACATCACATCTAATCTAGTACATAAACGGCTGCTAGGTCAACTATCAAAGGAACCATCGGCAACCACTGACATCAATGCAAATTGTAGGATCATACTTAAAAACACCCTGCACATTTCCAAAACAGTTTTATATTTTCCAAATTGAAAGATAGAAAAGATTGAGATATCGGTCCCTATGACCGTACCTGGATATTTAAAATACAGAAAAAAAACAAAAAAAGCAGAAAGAAAGAAAAAAATTGTGGTCATTTGACTCTAAACAATATTTAAAGTCTGACAGGCAACACCTGTCCATATATAATAGATAAACTTCAATATTGTATCCACAGCCTATTGCATTAGGACAGGGGTCTTCAAACTGTGGCCCTCCAGTTGTTCAGGAACTACAATTCCCATCATGCCTAGTCATGTCTGTGAATGTCAGAGTTTTACATGCCTCATGGGATGTGTAGTTCTGCAACAGCTGGATGGCCGTAGTTTGAGGATCCCTGCATTAGGGTGTGCACCCCAAAGCTCAAACACTCATGCCTTTCTTTGCAGCCTCAGCAGTGAATGAATTGGAAGTGCTCTATGCTAAGTGGCTTCCTGTTCATTCACAAACTGAAGCATAGTAAACACAGTCTAGTATGCTTCAGTTATGACTGAACACAGTGATTGGATGTGTTCACTGTGCTCATTTAGAAAATTAAGGGCCCGGTAAATTACATATTTACTAGCCCCTTCCCCCACTCTCCATTCTGAAGCATTCCCTGCAGCAGCCAGGGGGAGAGGAGGGAAGCCAGCAGCACTGCGGGTGGGGCAACAAAGGGAGGAGCATGGGCAGTAGGGGGAATCAGCACAGCACATAGTGATTAGGGTGTGCCCGGACACACCTGGCACATCCTCTGTGCACGCCTATGATTGTATCTATCCTCTATGCTAATATCTGTTCTATTTTTTGCTTTCTGCAAAAATAAATTTAAGACTACTGTTTACAAAGGCCAAAATATCAGTCAATACTGAATCATACATTCATCATTATTTCTTCTAGCTGAGACGATTGTTAGTGGGTTAATCATGACATACGATAACTTTAGCTTTTATTTAATGAAAAAAATAAGTATCAATGTCCCTTATGTCTTAAATTACAACAGTAACAACTTACTGTACTATAGAAACTGCTAAGCTACTGGATTATGACTAATGATGATTACACCTCAATGACAACAGAACTGTAAACACAGTCACTCCTTGACAATGAGCATGCATCCCAAAAAGCCATTTTTCCTTTACTCATGCTATGGCACAGTGACAAAACACCATGTCAGCTGTGTGATAGCTGGAACATTTTATTACCATTTGACAATATTACATCCAAGTAGAAACAGATGTAACAAAGCAGTCCATAAAATGCAATTAATACATATAAAATGGAATTTAACTACAACCAGTCTGGAGTCATAGCCACCCAGTGACGCTACCCTTTCCACAATATAAGCCTTGCCAATTTAACATTTCTCCATGACCCAGTTGTTTGAAATCTAGCAAATAAGACACATGAAAGTTTTTTTTTGTTTTTTTTTAACTGGCATGCACAATTCCCTTGCAATGAATAAAGTTGTGAAAACCAAACATTAAACGTGTATCAACATTTATGTAAATTAAATAATTCAGGGGTTACATATGAATCATCATTTTTATATTTTTATGAGAAAATAATGTAGTGAAGTGTCCATTTACTGACATGCTCACATACAGATGCAGGCCCCATTAGCTCAATTTCCCACAACTCCCTGGGTTCCTGGGCAATCCCAGTTGGTATATTATTCTCAGTTTCCCTCCCTCAAGTGTGCAGAAAAGCCATACCTGATCAGGCAGAGGTAGATTGACAAGTGATGTACAGCCAGCTGAGTGACTCTCCACTGTCAGAACTGGTGTGCAGGCAGCTGGGCCTAATAATATGCAGCTTCTTCAGAAGACCCAACTAATGTAGGGAGCCTCCCTGACTGCTACCAGAGTACTCCATGTCTAGTGCTTTTTGTTGTTGGTCGTTGGATCCCTTCAGCTGTTCACTTGTATTACCAGAACTGCCTTTGACTTCACTGAGATAGACTTATGAGTATACATATACGTAGCTTTGTTCTGTACTGTTTTACTGAAGTACTTATTCCTGTTGTTGTAGAGCAGGGGTCTCAAACTGGCGGCCCTCCAGCTGTTGCGGAACTACAAGTCCCATCATGCCTCTGCCTGAGCGAGTCATGCTTGTAACTGTCGGCTTGCAATGCCTCATGGGATTTGTAGTTCTGCAACAGCTGGAGGGCCGCCAGTTTGAGACCCCTGTTGTAGAGTATTATAGAGACCATGCTATGCAGCCAGTTGTTACTGACTTGAGTCACTGAGACATTGCTGTAAAGAGTCCATGTTTTTCCAGCTTTCCTATTTAGTCTCTGTAGTGTATGAATGTACATGGAATGCATACATAACCATCCCAAACTTGTTCTGCATTATTCTGCCATGTAGCATGCTCATGTTATGTTTTGTATTATTGCTAACTTTACACCTCTTTAGTAAACTTCAGGTTGCAATTAAGCCTGGTACACGCTAACATTTTTTGGGTTGAACGAAGAAAAACTGACAGCTTCAGTCGGAGCCGATGTACTAACGATACAATGTTAGTACAGTGATCTATCTCCCCTACTGAGCTGTTGTATTCTGGCAGGGATTCGACCCCCCCCCCCGCTAGAACCCTCCAGTCAGCACGGATCAGGAATCTAACGGCCGCCTTCTGTTGGACCGACTGACATACACACGGGCCGAATGTCGGCTGGTTTTCATTGAACCGGCCAATCTCACCCGACATTCGGCCCGTGTGTACTAGGCATTACACCCTGTCTAATGATCTGGCTGATTACAAACTCTGTTACAATATTTGCTGTCTGTACAAATCCATCGTTTTATATTGGCAACACAAAAATACTGTTGCATATATAACTGTAAAAACAACCTCTGAATTTTTTGTCTTATTTAGGTGGCTCCTGGAGGATTGCAACTAAACTACTTTTGTGTCTATTCCTGAATACCATGTGACTTTATTAGTAAGATTTCCTAATATTCCATATAGAACATTTTTGAGTAGACCATGGGGTTGATTTACTAAAACTCAGAATCTGGTGCAGCTGGTGCATGGTAGCCAATCAGCTTCTAACTTTAGCTTGTTCAATCAGGTTTTACAAAAACCTGCAAGCTGATTGGTTTCTGTGCAGAGCTGCACTGTATCTTGTACTCTCCAGTTTTAGTAAATCAACCCCATTTTTTTTTAATCAATAAAATAATCCTTTATGAAAGCAAAGTAATGTGTGTTACAATAGCATACAGTACAACTCAAGAAGGCTTAAATGACCATACTCAAGATCATCATCACATATTATTAACAGATGGGGAAAAATGAAATATCAGGCAAAGTAACAAGGTGCTATTTATGAGCACAGATGTCGTTTTGAAGCTATTATAGCAAGGTTCAATATGCAGGGGTGGATTTACTTTTTACCCTGATAGGCCTAATATCATCTACACCTTTCCCTTCAAAAACGCTCTCAATTATTTCCCAGTGCATCTTGTTAACACAGGAGTATGCTTTAAGGCAGGCAATAGATGGTTTGAATTTATATCCTGCAACCACGGGTTGCAGGAAAGAAATTCACACAATTCCTCCATCAACATAGACAGTGCTTCCAGGATAATCCCTCCTGCTGAGACATTGTATTCTCCTGACAGAGGGGCGGAGGAAGCCGTCTCCACCAGGCAGGCTGGTTGTACCCAAGTTGATCAATCAATAAACTTGGTACAATTTGCCTGCTCATACACAGTTCGAACCATCTATGGCCGAGATTTGAACTGTCTATGGCCAATCCACTCAATGGATTACCCATTCCCTAGAGGCTGAAAACATCACTGAAACAATATCAAAAGAAAATTGCATCATAATATGGACTTGTTCATTTAAGCAAAGACATTCTTATTATACTATAGTGATATTTATTTTTACAGGGTTTGGGAGAGAGAAGGGTAGGATGATTACAATACAATGCTGTCATATACATACTGGGGTGTCACAATAGTCGTTAGCACAAGGCTTTTTTTCAGTTCTGCCACTTCTGCCACTGGCCCTGTGCTTTCCGCTGACTACTGTCACTTCTAAATACAGAAGCCTGGGTGTACAGGAAGGAGGGGTTGCTAATGGCATCACTAGTGCTGGACATCCAGGTATTGCCCTGCGGTGATTTCCGGCACCCACAGCATCTCTCCCTGCCGAGACGCCAACTACCATCTGTCACACACACATTACATCTGTAATAGCTGGGAAAGAGAATTTACACAAGATGGGGGGATGAGGGTGCATTTGCTTGAGTTGGGATGTAAATTCTGTCAAAGATGGTGATTGGGGGAGGCATGAGAACTCTATACTGGGGGAGGAGGGAGATTTGGGGGGGAAAAGAGGAGTTATTTTTGGTTTAAAGTAGCCAGTGAGATATGCAGTCCTGAACACTGCACTTTGTACATAGCACACTCCTGAACTGTGCACTCTGTATGTAGCACACTCATGAACACTGCGCTTTGTACATAGCACACTCCTGAACTGTGCACTTTGTACATAGCACACTCCTGAACTGTGCACTTTGTACATAGCACACTCCTGAACTGTGCACTTTGTACATAGCACACTCCTGAACTGTGCACTTTGTACATAGCACACTCCTGAACACTGCACTTTGTACATAGCACACTCCTGAACACTGCACTTTGTACATAGCACTCTCCTGAACTCTCCTGAACTCTGCACTCTGTATGTAGCACATTCCTGAACTGTGCACTCTGTATATAGCACACTCCTGAACCATGCACTCTGTAGAAAGTGTACTCCTGAACTCTGCAATGTGTAAGTAGTTAATGCACCTCTAGGCTTCCCCACTCTTAGTGCAGTGTGGTCACACTCACCATTTGCTGCGGAGTGCTCTCCCACACCTCAATGGAAAAAATTGGGGGGTGTAGTTGAGTTACCGCACCTATATTGTCTGAGAAGAAAAGCCTTGTGTGTGTTATGCATGTATTAGAGGTTTGAGAGGCACATTCTAATGCAATTGACTGTGCACACATTTGGGTGTCACAATAAAGTCAAACCAAAAATTTTCATCCTCATCATAATAATTGTTGTGTTGTATGTAAGTAATTAACAGGCACAAGTAAAATATGTGCAAAGGATTTTGCTTTTGGAAATATTCTGGAAGCATATGAACTCCTCTTCCCACTGGGAAATGTCACCCTTTCCATTTGCCCTGGTTACCATTTTCACTGAAAAAGGAAGGGGAAATTAAAAAAAAAATTTGTTATCACTGAAGTAAAAGATGAGAAATTATCCAATAAAGACAAATGTTCTGATCGCAGCTGTCTAAGATTGGAATTTTTTTAACTTCAGGGAGATTTCCTTTTATTTCCTAAGGTCCCTAAGACATAAAGTGAAGGGAAATCTCCTCTTCAGGCACCAACAGCAAAAACTAACCTAAGTCAGAACACCAACCTATCGTTTTTATTTTACTTGAAGAGGAGGTCCAGCCCCCCTCCCCTCCACGAAAAATTAAAAGTCAGCAGCTACAAATACTGCAGCTGCCCGCAATGTCGGCACCCCAGCCGATCTTCGGATCGGCTGTTGGGTGCAGGTGCCGCCATTCCTGGTAAGCAGGTTCCCTACTCTGCGCTTTCTAATTGGCCTGGCGGCGGAGGAAGGAAGAGGGGGGCCAAACTTCTGAGAGACGGGCCGTGGCCCAGTCTCCCGGAAGTGGGGAATGGTACCTGTCAAAAAACAGTAGATGGAGAAGAGGAAGTTCCACTTTTAAGTGGAACTCCGTTTTAAGTCCCACTCCAGTACGAAATACAACGTGACAGGTAGACATTGTTAACTACAGCCACGTGGAAATATATGTACACATTTACACATATCAAAAACAGGTGAATAGTCACCAATATCATCTCCCAACCAATTGTCATGCCAAAGCCAGGCTATCCCAACACTGCCACATATATACGGTACCATAAATAGATAAAAGTCAAAATGAGAAAATGTGTTATGTGAACACTACCTGTCCAGTATTCTAATCTAATAACCACATGCATACAAGCATACAGGTGGATGGGGAAATGCATGTATGTGCAAAACCACATTTTCAATTTGAGATATCCAATCAAAGATCTCAAAACATTGCTAAGCAGCTTCTAAATCTTACTGTGGAAACAAAAAACACTTAATAAATAACTTTAAAGAGGTAACAGCAGAAAATGCGATGCAAATTCAGCCATACTATCTGTATGGCTGAATTTGCATCGCACAGAGATCGCATATGATTTGAACTGCAGTGCGGTGCGAATCATATGCGATCTCCCGCACCGCAGCAGTGTGAACCCAGCCTTAAAGAGGTAACAGCAGAAAAAGAAATGTAGCAAGCAGGTGAAAAAGGTTAATAGGTTAATAGGTTTTTGTTGACCATGAAAACTGAGGGCCACACAGATGTCACTCCTACTTTTACACTGAGCTTGTCAAAACTCTTGAAAATACAATAACCCGATCCAAAGTGTGGATTCTACCAGAGGGGTTCTCTTTGTCTAAACTCACTATTTTCTCTCTGAGTACATCTAGAACATCACTGGTAGATACGGACGCATCTTGATTGGGGATAGGGATTTATGTCAAGAGGTTAGAAAGCCTCCGTTACCTATGTAAAAACATAGTAAAAATGTACATGATCTTAAAGCAGATCCCAAGGAGAAATATAATAATACCAAATGTATAATTTTGACAGAAAGGGCTGCTACAGGTGTTACACTTAAAATTGATGTAAATCCTTACTGAACCTCATGTAGGTAGAAAAATACTGTGTATCTTGGAGAATTGGGGATTTGCGGAGGAAGGGTTTTTTACCTTTTTTCATCATTTGTTACATCTGAATACTGCAGATGTCCTGCAGCCTCTTTACAGCCTGTCTCTTTTGGCAGAACTATGCCATCCCATAACACAAAGTGCCCAAACAAGTATTTCCACCTGCTATTTTCATGAAAACTAGTGATAAAAATAAAATGTTAATATGGTACTGCCCAGGTCATGTACTAGAGCAGGGCCCTCCAGCTGTTGCAGAACTACACATCCTATGCATGAGGCATTGTAAAACTCTGACATTCACAGACATGACTAGGCATGATGGGAATTGTAGTTCCTGATCAACTGTAGGGCCATAATTTGGAGACCCTTGTACTAGAGGAAGGGGGTGTTTTTGCCAGCTGGTATGGAAGCAGTTAAAATGCCAAGCTGGTATACAATTGCTAGGTGTTACTCCAGCAAAAACCTGGCATGGAAAGGTTGTTACTGGAGATGGTTGGGTGGGTACTGGCAAGTGCTGTTAAAGTGGATGTAAACACTCGTCTTTTTTCACCTTAATGCATTCTATGACAGTGACTGGCCCCCCAGCCCCACCCCCGTTTTACTCACCTAAGCCCTTCGTTCCCTCGGCGGAGACGTGCTGTACTGTCTGCCCGGGGTTCTTGGCTCTTGATTGGATAGATTGATAGTAGAGCAGCCATTGGCTCCCGCTGCTGTCAATCAAATCCAATGATGCGGGCGCCGTGTCCTACATTCTGCATCTTTGGACGCAAATTCTGGACTCAGGAGGTAACCCCCTGGGAGATAACTTCTCCTACGGGTTTATACGATGCAGAGAGGAGCTAATAGTGGCGCCGGGGGACCCCAGAAGAGGATATCGGGGCCACTCTGTGCAAAACGAACTGCACAGTGGAGGTAAGTATGACATGTTTGTTATTTAAAAAAAAAAAAAACGAGCCTTTACAATCACTTTAAGGGTTTACTCTAGGGAAGGGTGGACAAGCTAAGGCTTCAGTAACGTATGCTTTGTTTTGGTTGCTGTCTGTCCTTACCCCCATGATCCTGCAGAAGGACCTCTATGATCCAGAAAAAGGCCAAATTAAAAAGAGTCTATGAATACGTTAATGTGGCTGCCCAGCCCAGGAACTAGAAGAAGGGGGCTTTTTTCACCAGTTCCTTACTATATATTGTGTCAGGGCCAGGTATGACCACCTAAAGTTGCCAAAAAACTCTAAACCACTACCCCACCGGGTTGTCAACATTTGACTGGCAAGGTATATTCGGGATTCTTCCCAGATAAAAGGCAGATAGCATGTTAGTGCCCTTTTCACTCACAACCTTACCTAGATGAAAACAGCATTGGGTAAGCCAGGACCTGCACAGCTGCCAGCAGCTCAGGCCCAGTGTGACCATTAGGCATGCTGAAACAATTTAATTTCTGTCTGGCCCCAACAGTAATTTATGACAATATGCATACAGGGGGAGACCAAATGCGCAAACCACCAAGGGGGGGGGGGGGGGGGGGATCAATATAAAAGTCTACGTAAAAACAGAAATGCCGCAGCCACCATTAAAGTGTTCCCACACCAATAGTAAATGAAAAAGTAAAAAATGTGGCGCTTGCAAGATAAATGAACAATACCAAAAATCACAGTTACAATGCACTACAATTAAATTAAGTGGAATAGAATAAATATATATATAAATATATAAAAATTGAGTGCTTAATACAATTATTTAAAATTCTTGCTAAAAATGATTCGTAAATTTTCTGAGAAAAATGTGGCGCTTTCATCCAGGCCCAGAAACCAATCCTAAGGGGGAGGAAACTCCAAAGAATGGTTCCACAGAAGCGTCTACTTAATAATATCAATATTCCAGTATATATAGCAACAGTGTATCGGACCGTGCTATATCAATATATATGAGATAATTCAAATAAATCAATCCAAAATGAGGAAATAGCATAAATTGGTGAAGTAGATAAATAAAATAAACATGAATAAATAATGAAGTGTATAAATATAGGTGGTGAAAACGCACAACACGATGCGTGAATTAATAAAGAATGGATATATAAATTAATTAATTTTCTGAATGGTACACAAATAACTATGTGCTAAATAAATGTGCAAAATGCCAAAAAAAAATGCAATAATTGCAAAAATTAATAGATAGGTGCAAAAAAAAGGGGGTAAATCCAATTAATGAAAAAATGCAAAAATAGTAAAGATGTGCAAACAGGCATGTGAAAGAAAGACAAACACAACCATCTAAAAATGAAAAAAAACTAATTATGACTGTGTTAATAAATGAATGTCCAGTGTGTTCAAAATTAATATACTACAATAAAGTGTCCAGTGCCATCAGGATTGCCATTAATAATAGAGCTCCCATACACGATACAATCGGCAGCTCCTGTGTAATGGTTCCTCCTACTCAGAGTGTACTCTTTGTGTGGTGGTGATAATCTCTTCCATGCAAGAAAGTGCCGATAAAAATATTTTCCCCAGCCTCTTACCTTCAGGCAAGAGGATAACCGCCTTTCAGTAACAAGAAGAAAAGGAGACAAATCACTTCCTTATGGTTTCTCCAGATACGTGTCCTTACTGCCCTCTTAGATTCTCTCCATAGGTCCCGCAGACATAGGGGCAGAAAGAGGGAGACATTCCATTGTGCAGATTTCAAAAAATAAATTTTATTTAAGGATAAAATAAACTTACAGTTGATAATTACAAACACAGGCAGCGGTATTAACAAAGCCCGACCCCGGCCGAGATCGTGCTTAGGTCACCTGACTCTGACTCCTCACGCGTATCGCCACGCCCACGTGGCTTTCTCAAAGGATTTCCTTGAGGACCCCTTCACCAGGCATGTGGACTTTTTACAAACCCAGCCCCTACTATATACGTTAAATGACTGTTTATAATTTATACATGGTAAAAAAAAGAGAGGTTGCCAAATCTGAGGAATATACAGTACACAGTTATTGGAATATTAGTATCTCTGTTTATTAATCACGTCCTATGATTAGGGTAGAGAAGGAGGATCAGCTTATGGATGATGATGGGATGGGCCTATATGATTTCGTACCATTACAACTGGTGACTCAATGAAATGTGTATGCCGGTGGGCTACAATGATATATGTTTCTTAAATGGCCCAACTTTTTAGTTTTACCTAGAATTGTTGAATTGAAGTTTTTCCCTATCTTTCTGATAGGATAGGAAGTGATGGCAAATCTCCCCAGTGGGAAAACAGACAAAAAAAAATGTTCTTCCGTAAAATGGGGTAGGGTTAGGACCTCTGTCAAGTTATTATTACTGTCTGTAAATTCCTGTTCTGTGACAACTTCTCACCTTATTTTTATGACTGGATTCAAGTCTTTCCAAAATATAGAAAAACATTTTGGCTGTTTTTGGACTTTAAAGCTGGGCATACTCCATCCACTACCGGACATTGTATTCTGATACAATGCTGTTAGAATACTCTGATCAACGAAAAGTTTTTGAGCGAGTTCGTTTGACAAAGAATGGATCTGATGATCAACTTCTGGTGAACAGGGATGGCTACACACAGATCAAAATCCATCTGGTCCCTTCTGAAACTTCAAATTTCAATCTGTCTATGCCCATTGTAAGTCTTAACAGCTCTCTAAAGCTTATGCCACATTGCAAACAGCAACACCAGCCATCATAGCAAATAGGGGGAAAACTATGGACATGACACTGGCTATTTTCTTTTCATCTGCCTCATATGAGAATTAACTGTAATGCCCCGTACACACGAGCGGATTTTCTATCGGAAAAATCTTTGATTTTTTTTCCGACGGAATTCCGCTCAAGCTTGGCTTGCATACACACGGTCACACAAAAGTTTGTTGAACTTTCGACCATCAAGAACGCAGTGACGTACAACACTACAACGAGCAGAGAAAATGAAGTTCAATGCTTCTGAGCATGCGTCAAATTGTTTCCGAGCATGTGTAGGAATTTTGCGCATTGGAATTGCTACAGACAATCGGAATTTCCGATCGGAACTTTTTCCGACCGAAAAATTGAGAACATGCTCTCAATCTTTTGCTGGCTGGAATTCGGCCAACAAAAGTCCGATGGAGCATACACACGGTCGCATTTTCTGACCAAAAGCTCTCATCTGTCTTTTGCTGGCCGAATTTCCGATCGTGTGTATAATAGTTTTGTTATTTCTGAGAAAGTTTCTATAAATATTTCTAACATTGTCTACTGCAAAAAATAAATAAAAAATCCTTTCTTTACAGATGTATTTAACCTTTTTGTCATATTTATTCTCTGAATGCATACCTCTCCCAAACTGAGTATTATATCCCTGTGCTTGGATCTTGGCACTTGATCAGATTATGCCTGTGGGCAGGGATCTGTCTCTCCATTTTCAATTCCTAATATATCACTGCTTATGTCAGTGCTGTCAGAGAAGAAGCCCCTGGCCCATGTCTTTACTGTAACATATTGTAAACTTCTGTAGATGGTATTCAGTAAATTGATAGCAGCAAGTTACTGTCACCTCAGGCCCTGTTTGCCAGGTAATTATTCTTTATTTTATCACTATAAATAAGTCAAGAGTGGAGGCAAGTTAAGGTATAAGCAAAACCATATACAAACATCGCAAATATTGTGTATACATGGGAGGCATGTGTATTCCTACTTACATTTGTGTGTATTTTTCCAGATCTGTGCAGTAACCCAGTGTGAAACTTTTTCATTGTACAGAAGCTTCCTATAATAAAGACCGGTCACTTCTGCTCTCTCTCTTTGTGCAGGGTGGCTGGTCTTGTCTCCGTCCTCTCCTGTAGTTTTCTGCAGACAACCTTTCGTAGGTGGAACCAACTGAATCTCTCTCACAACTCTGCTATCTGCACATCTATGCACATCTATGCACATCTATGTACAAGACAACAATGACGTTACTGCTACTTTTACGGTAATTTTAGGGTAATAATTAGGTTTGGTGCACACAAAATAGTTTATTTTGTGGCTACTGTAAAATATATACTAAAATTAGAGTTTTAGTGCCTGGGGTTCAACTTTAAGTAGTTATAAACCTGGAGAAGTACCGTCATATTGCAAGCCTCTTTGTGTCAATTCCATTTCAAAACAAGTATTACCTTTCATCAGTTTCAGTGCTGTAACCAGAATAATGAGACATTAGTGGCTAAAGATCAAACTAAAATGTAATTAAAATAATTTTTCATCATTTTCAAAACTGTTTTGTCCAAAGCACCTGCTGGCTCCTCAGAACGCATTATCATTAAAGTTCTTCACAGCTGCTAACATAGAGCCATGTAAAATGAAATGATTTAAGCGGACATTCTAAAAAGTACTTTCTTATTATTTATTATTATTAAATACTTTCTTATTATTTATTATTATTGAACATTTTTTGAATGCTTGTTTTTACTTACAGAACATGCATGGGGGTTCATATATATTTTATATTCACAGTATTTTATTGACCAGCACACTTTTTATAATTGTATTTTTATTACAGTTTTAACAATAAAGAACATTAAAAAATATAATCACACTTATACATTCTAAACTGATGCAGTGGGAAGAGCTGTTTATGATATCTACAACTTTGTATTATTATTTTATAATTACTAGTATACATATTTCAATCGATCACACAGCATTGACATACAAATGCACTGAAACTGAAATGAATAGGGAGAAATTAAGTTTTGATTAAAAACATAACCTAGGGGGTGTGGTTCAGAGATGGCCGAGTGAGGAGATACATCAGTGGAGCCTCAGGCTACCCCCAGCTAAGCTACTGCCCGTAAACCACCTATCTTGCGTTTGAACGCGGCATGACAACTCATAGAAGATATAGGACCAGGTCAGCTACAAGAGGGAACAGACCCACTACATCCCAGAGCGAGATAAGAAGATACCTCTGGGATCCACAGCACTCATTGCTGGGACCTAGTGATATAGTATCACGTAGATCCAGTACGGACAGCTCCATACCTTTACCCCTGCTTCTGAACTGCAGCACTCGATATCAGAGGTAGTCGCCACAGCTCAGGGTAGACTCAGCGTGGACGGCGGAGCGGGGCTGCCAGTCTCTCCTCCTGCCCCAAACCAGCGGTCTTTGCAGTCGGGAAACACTGCGGCGGCACTGGGGGGACTCAACACAGACGACAAACTCACTCCACTCCCAGCTGAGCCGGCTATCTCCTCCCTCTCCCCTGATCAGCAACGCATTCTGCCGGGAACAACCGCGGCAGCCCCGAGTGGATCCAGAACGGACGGAGCCGTTCCTTCTCCAGCAGTGCCCCTTACCTGCTCCTCTACTCTGGAGCAGCAACTTCAGTCACTGGGAATCCTCGCAGTAGCCCCAAGCGGATTCAGTTCAGGTGAGGGAGCCACTGCGTTTTCTGTAGTGCTCTGATCAGCAGCAATTACTTCCGGGAAGCATTACGGTGGCTTCAAGCAGACTTTGTACAGACGACGGTGCCGCTTTGTCCCTAGCTGGACCTCTTATTGTTCCCTCTGCTTCTGATCAGTCCTCCGGGAGCTCAGTGGGGGGGGGTAATGGCGGGCCCTTTGCATAACCAAAATTGCATGGATGATGACCTGAGATCTCTGTTACAAGCTCTCCCTACGAGGGCTGATATTGAAGCTATGATTCTATGTATAGAGGAAGCCCATAGCAGGGATATTCAGGAGGTAAGGGCAGAAATACAATCTCTCTCGGGCCGGGTAGAATCAGGGGAAGTCTCGATGTCCTCTCTGGAGACTAGAGTGCTAGCCCTGGAACAATCCCAGTCCTCACAGGCTGATAAAACAAGCAACAAACAGCTTCATTTGGAGGAACTGGAAGATCGCAGTCATCGCAACAATTTGCGCCTGCGGGGGGTCTATAGGAATAGAGGACTTGGCAGGGACATTTTTCATAAAGTGCTGGGGACCACACCAGGATCCTTGGAGTTAGATAGGGTCCAAAAACCACTGTGCCTAGGTCCCTGGACCCAGATAGACCTTGAGACGTTCTCTGCAGGGTACACTGCTATCAGCAGAAGGAACTTATTCTTAGCAGAGCATGGGAACATGGAGACGCAGAATTAGATGGGATGGTGGGGAGGATCCAACCAGATATTTCAAGAGCAACGTTGCAAAGGCGAACTATACTATGACCAATTTTAGATCTAGCCAGAAGCCATGATTGTACTTATAGATGGAGATACCCATTAGCGGTTACTTTTCATAAGGCTCAGTCGTCTTTTGCCCTATGCTCCCCGGCTGACCTTCCAACTTTCTACACTTTTTTGGGCGCAGAACCAGTGCAGGTGCACAACTGGCTTCAGATTATCCCTAGATCGATGGCCGGGCCGGGTCCTGTTACCACACAGAATAACCAGACGGTTCGTGCACAGAGGCCTAGAAGGGGGTCCCGAGCACTATCTACAAAAGGGTCATGTGAGGCTTGACTAATTTTTAAAAATGGACAAATTTCACCATATCTACTAGACTCTAGTTGAACAATGGTTATCCTCCCTGCCCTGTCCCCACCCCCCTTTTTTTTCTTCTCCCTCTCTCTCCTCATTTTTTTATTTTTTCAGATTGTCCAATTATGGAGAATAATGCTTGCTTTGAGGCAGTATGCCCAAAAGGGGAGGAAAAGGGGGAAAGAAGAGGAAGAATTAAATAAAAAAAAATTTTTTTTTTGGTGATCTCAGATCATGGACCCTGAATTAGGAGGCAAATAAATGACTAATGGATCCCCTCCCTTTTTTCTGTTCTTCCTCTCCCCCTCCCCCTTGGATATGAATGTAGGCGGGCCCTCTTCAGATATAATTAATAGGAATTTATGTATGTGCTCTACTATGAGGGATAAATAGTTAGTAGCAAAATATAAAAGATGAAATATATTTTGGAGTCTCTCTCTTATGGAGAGTATGAACCTATGGGGGGGTTAGAGGTATTAAACAAATTGGGAGATATGGAAATTGGAAAATAGCTATTGTTATTGGTGATGCATTGATACCCTCCAGTGAATATGGTCTGTGTGTTGTGTTTCTTTGGGTGACACCTCACACAGACACAACATATTATTATTATATTATATGGGGGGGGGGGGGGGGGGTGGGGTTTTTTTTTTTTTTTCTATGTGATTTTTATGATTGGTAATCACAATACCCACTTGGTTTGGTATGAATATGCTTAACCAAGTGGGGAGTGTGTTTTTCACTTATATAAGTGATATTTGAGTTCACTTATTCATAAGGGGTGAAATATATAGAGAGCTGGTTAATGTATAGATATTTAAGGAATCTACAATCCAGTCATAGGATTGGTAGATATCACCAATCACATTTGTTAACACATGGAGTATTCTCGCTTTGGTAATTGGGAGTCTCAATTACAGACCTTATTAGTTGGGAGTTGGGATTTGGAATTGCTCTAAGTTTGTGGAATATTTTTTTCTTGTCACATACACAAGGTTGAATTTTATTAGTCAAACACACTGGGTGACATATATGCTTCTATATGAAGGGGAAGGGAGGGTACCAGTACAAGATGCATCCTTGATCCCTATATTTTAGCTGTATCCAAATGTAAATACCTGTGCTACATTACTATTATATATATAGGACTGATAATAGGAATATGAACCCCAGGGCTTGGATGAGATTGGTAGCCCAGACAGCTACCCCGGGTTTTGCAGACTAGTCTACATCCCGAGGAATATATACTAGGAGGGAGGGGAGTAGATGGGATAATAATTCTCCAATCCCTTAAGGGGTAACCCTCAGAATAGTGGAGGAGGGCTGAGGTGGGGGAATGGACTGGAGGGGGTGGGATGATAGGGTGGGGTGATGGGGGGACTAGGGGTAACCGACTAATATACGGAGCTTCCCTGAGGGGGTGGCTTGCTTTAAATTGGGTACGTTAGTATGGGGGAATTTGGACCATTACCTTATATCTTTGCATAAATGCATGTTATTTGATAATAATAGCCAATGTTCAACATAAATAGAATTATAATTTAAAAGGGTAGTGGTGGGCTGGGGGGTGCCGAGGAGCCCCCTTTCGGTGCTGACTACACCCCCACGTAGGTTAGCTCTCCTTTCCAGTCTGGAACTGGAGAGCGCAATAGCAACGTTTTGCTGTTCTATTAGAACTCTTTCCCACTAAAGTGGGCTGTCTCCCCCTTTTTTTTTTGTATTTCCTTTCCTTCCTCTTCCTAGGACATGGAGGTGGTGAACGTGCTCTCATTGAATGTAAAGGGACTTAATATTCACAAAAAAATATGTATGCTTATGGAAGACCTGCATCGCAGGAAGTCAGATATCGTTTTTATCCAGGAGACGCATTTTAAAGATGGTAAGTTGCCAGTTTTGAAAAGTAGATTTTTTCCAGTAGTGTACCACTCTACTAATGAGCTCACTAAAACATGTGTTGTGTCTATAACTATCTCATCTAAGGTACCTTGGACCTGTACGGACGTAAAACTAGATCCGAGGCGACAATATATTTTTCTAATTGGCGGTATTGAAGTAACCTTAGCTAGTATATATGCACCCAATTCTCATCAAGAGACGTACATTATCCAAACACTAGATTTATTGATTGAATTTGCCAGGCGTCAACTTATACTTGGAGGAGATTTTAATACTGCGTTAATACCATCGGAAGATACCTCCTCGGGTCGCTCTTTGATATCCCCTAGTTCTCGGAAACGAATTGCTTGAGCTTTGTATAAAACACAGTTGAAAGATGCATGGCGTCTTCTTCACCCTGCTGAAAGGGATTACACTTTTTACTCTTTACCACATAAACAATACTCTAGAATTGATTACTTTTGAATCGCTCATTCACAACTGCAAGCGGTCCGAGAGGTTTCGATTGGCCATATTACATGGTCAGATCATGCGCCGGTCTTGCTATCTTATGCATTAACTGATTATATTACTTCTAGAACGAGAACTTGGAGATTACGGTAAATGAAAGTTTATTACAAGATGAGGAAGTATTAAAAGAGGTGACAAGTGAATTGGACTTTTTCTTTCAAACTAACGATACACCTGACAGCAATATGGGTATGGTTTGGGAGGCACACAAGGCATTAATCTGGGGGGTACTTATCAAACATGGGTCTCGTATTAGGAAACAGCCTTCCATGCAGTTGACTTCCTTGTTAAATTAATTAAATCTAGTGGAAGCGCGACATAAACATGCCCAAACACCCTTATTAGAGACTGAATTATTAATTTTTCATAAAAAAGATGCAGATCTAATGTTATTCAAAGCAAAAGCACAAATACAGATCTGCCGGAGAATATCCTATGAGTCTGGCAATAAATGTGGTAAGGTATTGGCCAGGACCTTGAGAGAGCAGGTTTTGGGGAACTATATACCACATATAATATCGCCAAATGGACAAAAATGTTCCCTCCCTAAGGATATCGTGAGGGAGTTTCAAAGGTATTATTCAGCTTTATACAATCTCCAGAAAGATTCCCCTCCCTTGACTCAGACAGAAGAATGCCTAAATTAACATTGGAGGTAAGTAAATTATTAGATGAGCCCTTCACATTGGAGGAGGTTGAAAAAAGCGATTGGATATATCAAATTAGGAAAGGCTCCAGGTCCAGATGGTTTTACCATCGCTTACTATAAGTCTTTACTAGCATCTCTTGGCAAATTTATGCTGAAGTTTTTTAATGGCCTGGGACCTGATATGACACTCCCTCACGATACACTTATGGCATATATAGCAGTAATACATAAGGAGGGAAAAGTCTCCACTGCATGTGGTAGCTATAGGCCAATTTCATTGCTTAACCACTTCAGCCCCGGACCAATTGTCAGCTTAAGGACCAGAGGTCTTTTTTCAATTTCGCACTGCACTACTTTAACTGGTAATTGCGCGGTCATGCAATTTTGTAACCAAACGAAATTTGCGTCCTTTTCTTCCCACAAATAGAGCTTTCTTTTGATGGTATTTGATTGCCTCTGTGATTTTTATTTTTTGCGATATAAACGGAAAAAGAGCGAAAATTTTGAAAAAAAAAGAGATTTTCTACTTTTTGTTATAAGAAAAATCTAATAAACTCAATTTTAGTCAAACATTTGGGCCAAAATGTATTCAGCCACATGTCTTTAGTAAAAAAAAATGCCAATAAGCGTATATTTATTGGTTTGCGCAAAAGTTATAGCGTCTACAAACTAGAGTACATTTTCTGGAATTTACACCGCTTTTAATTTATGACTGCCTATTTCATTTCTTGAGGTGCTAAAATGGCAGAGAAGTACAAACCCCCCCCAAATGACCCCATTTTGGAAAGTAGACACCCCAAGCTATTTGCTGAGAGGCATGTTGAGCCCATTGAATATTTTTTTTTTTAGTCCCAAGTGATTGAATAAAGACAAAAATAAAAAATAATATTTTTTTTTCAAAAAGTTGTCACTAAATGATATATTGCTCACACATGCCATAGTTATATGTGGAATTGCACCCCAAAATAAATTTTGCTGCTTCTCCTGAGTATGGGGATACCACATGTGTGGGACTTTTTGGGAGCCTAGCCGCGTACGGGGCCCCGAAACCCAAGCACCGCCTTCAGGATTTCTAAGGGTGCAAATTTTTGATTTCACTCCTCACTACCTATCACAGTTTCGAAGGCCATAAAATGCCAAAATAGCACAAAACCCCCCCAAATGACCATTTTGGAAAGTAGACACCCCAAGCTATTTGTTGAGAGGCATGGTGAGTATTTTACAGCTCTCATTTGTTTTTGAAAATGAAGAAAGTAAAGAAAAAACTATTTTTTTTTTCTTTTTTCAATTTTCAAAACTTTGTGACAAAAAGCGAGATCTGCAAAATACTCACCATACCTCTCAGCAAATAGCTTGGGGTGTCTACTTTCCAAAATGGGGTCATTTTGGGGGGTTTTTTTTGCCATCTGGGCATTCCATGGCCTCCGAAACTGTGATTGGCAGTGAGAAGTGAAATAAAAAAATTACACCCTTAGAAAGCCTGAAGGCGGTGCTTGGTTTTTGGGGTTCCGTACGCAGCTAGGCTCCCAAAAAGTCCCACACATGTGGTATCCCCGTACTCAGGAGAAGCAACAGAATGTATTTTGGGGTGTATTTCCACATATGCCCATGACATGTTTGAGCAATATATCATTTAGTGACAACTTTTTGTAAAAAAAAATATATATATATTTTTTTTTCATTATTCAATCTCTTGGGACAAAAAAAAAAAATATTTAATGGGCTCAACATTGCTCTCAGCAAATAGCTTGGGGTGTCTACTTTCCAAAATGGGGTCATTGGGGGGGGGGGGTTTGAACTGTCCTGGCATTTTATGCACAACATTTAGAAGCCTATGTCACACGTCACCCACTCTTCTAACCACTTGAAGACAAAGCCCTTTCTGACACTTTTTGTTTACATGAAAACATATTTTTTTTTTGCAAGAAAATTACGTTGAACCCCCAAACACTATATATATTGTTAAAGCAAAGGCCCTACAGATTAAAATGGTGGGTGTTGCATTTTTTTTTTTTCCACACAGTATTTGCGCAGCGATTTTTCAAACGCATTTTTTGTGGAAAAAAAATACACTTTTTTTTATTTTAATGCACTAAAACACACTATATTGCTCAAATTTTTGATGAAATAAAAAATATGATCTTAGGCCGAGTACATGGATACCAAACACCACATGCTTTAAAATTGCGCACAAACACGCAGTGGCGACAAACTACATACATTTTTAAATGCCTTTAAAAGCCTTTACATGATACCACATTAGATTCACGGAGGAGGTCTACTGCTAAAATTACTGCCCTTGATCTGACCTTCGCGGTGATACCTCACATGCATGGTGCAATTGCTGTTTACATATGACGCCAGACCAACGCTTGTGTACGCCTTTGCGCAAGAGAAGGGGGGGCAGGGGTGCTTTTTTTTTTTTTTTTTTTCATTTTTTTTTTTTCATTTATTTAGCTTTTTTATTTTATTTTTAAACTGTTCCTTCCATTTTTTTCTTTGTTATGATTTTTATTGTTATCTCAGGGAATGTAAATATCCCCTATGATAGCAATAGGCAGTGACAGGTACTCTTTTTTTGAAAAAATTGGGGTCTATTAGACCCTAGATCTTTCCTCTGCCCTCAAAGCATCTGACCACACCAAGATTGGTGTGATAAAATGCTTTCCCAATTTCCCAATGGCGCGGTTTATATCCGGGAGGGGGGACATTCCCTCCCACTGCTTGTAAAAGCAGTCTAGAGGCTAATTACCCGCTAGAATTGCTTTTACATGAAAGCCGATCACTGGCTGAAAAGAATTATACCAAGATGATACCTAAACCTGCAGGCATCATTCTGGTATAACCATTCAAAGTCCAGCAACATACTGGACATATATTGTAATCTTTTTTTTTTTTCATGCAGCCTCTTGGCTGAACGGAAAAAAGAGATTGATTGGTGGGTATGCCCACCATTAGAATACCTCCCTTCATCCACCCACTTCTAATGATGGGCATACATGCACCATTTATATATGCCGATGCATGGGGGCATCCTTCCGCAAAAGTTATGCCGTGTACATACGGTCGGAATTTCGACTTTATGTACGTGGCATTAGGAGCCAATCGCTCCTCCCCCCCCCTGCTGCCCCCATGCTTCGGCACATATGCTGTTTTTTTTAACTGTGGTGGTGAAATCACCTCCTACAGCGTTGGAGCCGCGGCTTTATGTATCGTGGGAGCAAACGCTGTTGCTGTCAAGATAAATAAATCCGCGCTGCAACTGAATGGCGCACCTGAAAACAAAAAAAAATGCTTAACACTAAAACACAGTAAACAAAATTACATACCTGAAAAGCAAGCATGATAAAACATAATAAAACATTGCAGAATAGAATGGAGTAAAAAAAGAGCAACAATAGAGAGAGAATAGAGAGAGAGAGAGAACAATAAAACGACAACTATTTTTTTTTTTTTTTTATTTTTTTGAGATTCACAGGTAAAAAAGCTCCTGACTGTTAGCGACTGAATCAAAACGCTACCACAAAAAAAATGTTAGCGATCGCAGGGATCAGGCCTGACTCTGCGAACGCTGCAGTTATGTGTGCTTAGTGTTTTGTAAGTGACAGTGATCGATCGATACTGCACTTTGGGTGGGCTGGGCTGGGCGGAGGGGAAAAACGCAGGTGCTAGCAGGTATCTGGGCTGATCCCGCTAACAATGCGTTTTTTTGGAACCCTAAACTGCTGGGACGCTAGTATAGATCTGATCAGATCAGATATTGATCTGTTCAGATACTGTGCCACTAAGGGAGGTGTATGCTTTGCGCGTGGGTGTTTGCGGTACTGGCACTAACCTGGGGCGACGCAGACCTTATTTGACCCTAAAACCTAATTGATATCACCCGCCGGGCGATCAGGGGGTTAAACCGTTATTGGGTAATAAATGGCGGGTGCCCTGACAGTATAAAAAACAAGAGAGAAAAAGTTATTGGAGAGAGTCTGGTCTCCAGCCAGAATTCTCCAAAGGGGGGGAGCTGTCGGACTGTCGCGGTACATAGAATGTGGTTACGAATGTTCATAGACCAAAACTAAATAAAATATAACAATTTATTATAGTTCTTCACACATTGATGTGTGTGGAACTATAATAAATTGTTATATTTTATTTAGTTTTGGTCTATAAACATTCGTAACCACATTCTATGTACCGCAACAGTCCGACAGCTCCCCCCCTTTGGAGAATTCTGGCTGGAGACCAGACTCTCTCCAATAACTTTTTCTCTCATATTATACGGATGATGGTACACATTTTATTTGTTCTTTCTTTGTTTAAACCTGAAAGTTAGGCCACAACTTTTTCAGTATAAAAAACAAGCTAACTAACCAGCGTCACCCGTAACAGTAATACAAAAAAAACTGGCTACCTAGCGGCACCAGTGACACTAATGCAGCGATCAGAAAAACAATCGCTTAGTGACACTGGCAAAAGGGGGTGAAAGGGTTAACTAGGGGCAATCAGGGGGTTAAACCTGTATTAGGTAATATATGGGGGTACCTGACGCTATATAAAAACCTGACGGGGAACCTAAATAACGAAATAACTAACTGGCTAACCAGCGTCACCAGTGACACTTATACGGTGATCACTGGTGAAAGGGTTAACTCTAGGGGCAATCAGGGGGTTAAAACCTTTAGGTTGTAATATGGGGGTACCTGACCTATAAACCTATTTATGAACCTATATAAACATGGCGGTTAAAATAAAAAGAAATGGTTACCTAGCGACACTAATGCAGCGATCAGAAAAACTATTGCTTAGTGACACTGGCAAAAGGGGGTGAAGGGGTTAACTAGGGGCAATCAGGGGGTTAAACCTTTATTAGGGGGGGTAGGGGGCTACCTTGGACCTAAAACTAACTGCCCTGATAGTTATTACAGTCACACTGACACTAAATGCAGTGATCAGTAAATAAATGATCACTGCAATTAGTGACACTGTGACTGGGGGGGCAGGGGGTGATCTGGGGGGTGATCAGGGGGTGACAGGGGGGTGGAATATGTGCCTATGTGTACTGGTGTCAGTGTACTGTTTGTGCACTAACCTTTACACGTTCTCTCCTCGGCGTTCCGGTCACATAGACCGGCGCACCGAGCGTGACATCACTTCCGCCTTCCTGTCTATACAATAGACAGGAAGGGGAAGCTTTTCATTCGCCAGGAGCGATCGCGAGGGGGTGGCCAGAAACCACTGGCCGTCCCCTCGTCCCGGATCGCTCCTGAAGCGATGCCGACCGTCCCCGCCGGTGGAGGGGGTTCCGATCGGACACCCCACCCGCCGGAAGAATGTCACGTACATGTACGTGATTTTGCCTGTACGTGCCATTCTGCCGACGTATGTGTACATGGGGCGGTCGGCAAGTGGTTAATAACGATCTCAAAATTTTTACGAAAATGATAGCCACTAGAATTCAAGAGTACATTCCAACTTTGATCCATTTGGATCAGGTTGGATTTGTGCTTACCCATGAGTCTAGGGATAACACAAATAAAGTGTTAAACCTTTTGCATGTGGTAAATAGGAACCAAATCCCCTGTCTATTTTTAGGAACTGACACGGAGAAGGCTTTCGATAGGGTTGATTGGCAATTTATGACGGCTGTTTTGAGATACGTGGGGATTGGGGATGTCATGATCGCCCGTATATGCACATTGTATTCGGAACCCTCAGCTCGAGTTAGAGCTAATGGGGTGCTATCGGAGCCCTTCATTATTAAGAAGGGCATGAGACAAGGCTGTCCCCTATCACCACTTCTATTTGCTTTGTCACTGGAGCCTTTTCTATGTGTGGTCCAGTTAAACCCGGATATAGGGGGAGTGACGATAGGGGACACCCAACAGAAGGTATCAGCATATGCGGACGACATGATGTTTTCACTTACAAATCCCATAATTTCCCTACCGATGCTTCTCCGTGAATTTTAATAAATACGGTACCTTGTCAAATTTGAAGATTAATTTTAATAAATCGGAGGCTATGGGAGTGGGTATAAGAAGTTCTGAGCTTGTAAAATTCCAGAGTAGTTTTAAATTTAAGTGGACAACAACAGCTTTGAGATATCTAGGGACATGCATACTTCCCAAAATATCTCAAATATTTGACTTAAATTTCCCACCTTTGTTAAAAGATACAAGGGTATTACTTAACAAATGGCATACATGATTACATTCGTGGTTTGGGAGGTGCGACTTCATTAAGATGTGCATTCTTCACAAATTCTTGTACCTTCTTCAGGCATTACCGATTTACATTCCCTCTAAATAACTTGATCAGGTGGCAACAATGTTCTCTGATTTTATCTGGGCCCATAAACGACCGAGAATAGACAACTCTTACTTTCAAAAACCCACGGTTGCTTGGCGGTACCCGATATACGGAGATATCAACAGGCGATACATTTAACGAGGCTTATTGATTGGAATCGTCATCAAACAACTGAATTATGGCCAATATTGGAACAAGCTCAGAGTAACATTTTACTCACCAGGGCACCATGGTGTCACTCGTTAATGTCAAATTACATAAAAATCACCCGCTGGTGGGGTTGACTGTGCAGATATGTGAGTCACTCTTTACAAAATACTCTCTCACGTCAACTCATTCCTTACTGTATCCAATCCTGGGGAACCCTGCATTTCCTCCAGGAATTCAAGATCCAGTTCTCTACTCAATAGGGCAAAATGGTCACTTTCAGGTATCTCATTTTCTGTTTAATAATAAGTGGCCGTCCATGTCAGAACTTATGGATATAATGGGAATCTTTGGATTAAATTGTTACAGAGCCTTTCAATTGACCCATTTCTTACGATCTTTGCCTTCCCCGGACAGCTTTAGTCAAAATTTTACTAGGTATGAGACCTATTGCTCAGATGAGGGGGTACCGCCACATGCCTTATCGGCTGTATATCAGTTAATGATTACGCCATCGGATGAATATCAGCTGCCATGCCTTAAAGCATGGGAGACAGATTTTAAAGTGGTCACCAGATGGTATCAAACCCCTGTAAAATTGCAAAAAATATTTCCCTCCTTGTCGGATCAGTGCTGGAGATGGATAGGGGAACAATTGTTCATGTATTCTAGTCCAGCCCAAAATTAGAACATTTTTGGAAGACGATCCAACAAATAGCTAAAAATTTTACAGAATACTTAATTCCAAATGATCCGGCTCTCTTTTTTGCTTCATGCATCTAATATATCAAGTAAAATCTATAAAAAATCAATCCTCTGCAATCTTTTCAATGCTGCCAAGGCATGTATCCCTCTATGCTGGAAATCTACACAAGCACCATCTATTGGTATGTGGTTCAAAAAAGTAGAGGCAATTAAGAAAATGGAGGATTTAATCCTCACAAAACGCTACCAAAAGGAACAATACATTAAGACATGGACACCCTGGAACATATATATTTTTTCCAATGAGGGATGGACCCTGTTTGAAAGTGATATGGCAGACTAAATAAATGTAATCTAAAGGGGACCATTTAGAAGAATGATTGGGGAGACAAATGGATTTTTTACGATTGAGTAGCATTTTGATGGGAGCGCGTCCGCCACCTTTTTTTTTTTTTTTATTTTTTTTTTTTTCTCTCTCTATTTCTTTATAAATATCCACAAGAGGCACAGTAAGCAATACACTTTTCTTCCCCTAGTTTTTATACATAATGTTCTGTAATATAATTTCTATGAAAAAAAACATTTGCAAGCTTTGTTCAAGAGAGAACATGATGTAACAAGATAGTCTATATTTGTCTGACACGTAATAGCTCACCTTTCTTAAGAGTTATAATTGCCCACTAGCCTCTGCTATTTATGTGATTGTGCAAGTAGTATTTATATATATATATATATATATATATATATATATATATATATATATATTATATATTTATATATTTACCAAAGAAAAAATGTATTCTAAAAAAGCAGAACAATAAGGGTCCTGGGTCCTAATACAAATACTGTATAACAAGTGCGCTAACAAAACACAACAAAATATAAATGCTGACAATTATAAAACATAAGTACTCAAGTCATAATGGATAAACTTGCAACAATATTATAAGTGAAAATAAATAAATAAATAAATAAACTAAAAAAATATATATATATATATATTTATATTTATATATATACAGGTGTGCTCATGAGTTTACACACCCTGGCAGAATTTATGATTTCTTGGCTATTTTTCTGAGAATATGAATGATAACACAAAAACGTTTCTTTCACTCATGGTTAGTGTTTATTGTGTTTACTCTTTTTAAATCATAATCACAACAGAAACTACCCAAATGACCCTGACCAAAAATTTACATACCCTGGGGATTTTGGCCTAATAACATGCACACAAGTTGACACAAAGGGGTTTGAATGGCTATTAAAGGTAATCATCCTCACCTGTGATCTGTTTACTTGTAATTAGTGTGTGTGTATAAAAGGTCAATGAGTGCCACAAACTATCCCACTTACAATAAGCCAAACAGCACAGAGACAAGCCTCAAACCTTATGGCACAAAGTCATTTGGAGTGATGAGACCAAAATTGAGCTTTGGCCACAACCATAAACACTACATTTGGAGAGAAGTCAACAAGGCCTATGATGAAAGGTACACCATTCCTACTGTGAAACGCGGAGGTGGATTTCTGATGTTTTGGGGATGTGTGAGCTACAAAGGCACAGGAAATTTGGTCAAAATTGATGGCAAAATGAATGCAGTATGTTATCAAAAAATACTGGAGGAACATTTGCATTCATCAGCAAGGAAGCTGCACATGGGACGTATTTGGAGATTCCAACATAACAATGATCCAAAACACAAGGCCAAGTCAACCTGTCATTGGCTACAGCAGAATAAAGTGAAGGTTCTGGAATGGCCATCTCAGTCTCCTGACCTCAATATCATTGAGCCACTCTGGGGAGATCTCAAGCGTGCAGTTCATGCAAGACAGCCCAGGAATTTACAGGAACTGGAGGCTTTTTGCCAAGAGGAATGGGCAGCTTTACCATCTGAGAAGATAAAGAGCTTCATCCACAAATACCATAAAAGACTTCAAGCTGTCATTGATGTTAAAGTGGGCAATACATGGTATTACAAATTGGAGTATGCAAACTTTTGATCAGGGTCATTTGGGTAGTTTCTATTGTTATTATGATTTAAAAAGAGTAAACACAGTTGATTGATAATAAATGGCTTCAGAAATCATAGATTATGTATGCATGTAAACTTATGAGCACAACTATATATATATATATATATATATATATATATATATATATATATATAGTATATTGTAACATAACAAATGATAGGATATTCTGTCCAGTTCCTAGCCCTAGATCTGTAAAATGTCATTATTTTTATTTGCATGTTGCATATCAAAATCACATAAAGAGTTACATGTTTAGGCATGCTAAGTGCATACCAATATGTATTCATATAATTTAACTGCCCTTTGCTCAAGGGGACTGTACATAGATCTAGATTAAATTACAAAACTCTTGGGCATGTTTGAGGTAGGAAGGTGATAAAACCTTAAAAGCAAAAAAAAGCATGTTTGTATTTGTGAAATTGTTGTATTTTTTCCCATATATGTATATATTTATTCACTTATATCTTCCTTTATTATAATTGATAATTTTACTGTTGTTCAGCTTTGTTATTTTTTTTCAATTGTACTGTTTATCTGCAAGATCTGTACATAAGCATACTGACAGCTTGAACCTTTCTAACCTGACAGTAACTGCCAGTCATGCAGAATAAAGTTCAGAACAGCCTCAGGAGATAAGGAGATAAGCCATGTATTCGGGGAAATCTGAAACCACTTTCTTATGTTTAGCAATGCCAATATGACAGCAAAAAATATGTGAATATATAAGAATTACAGGATCATATTTTGTAATAAATAAAAGCTTAAGATGTTTGGTATTATTGAAAATATGGTATATTTAAATTAAAAATACGTATATGGGAAGTATATTCCCACACACCAAAAAATATGTGAATTTCATAATATGTTTCAATTTCAATATCATGAATCAAGTCCCATATTAAAAATAACAATAATGAAAAGATTTCATCATGTTCATAACCGAGGGCTGTACACACCTATGCAAATTGTTCACTTATGTATGTAGTGAGGTCCACTTCCCAGGAGTACTTTTGCACACTTCTTTCATTCCCCATCCATGCTATTCAGCTACAAAAAAAAAGGTGAATATAGGTTGCTGGGATCTTGGCTTTAAAGTGAATCTACTTGTATGCCCTATAGGGTAATATAGAATATATCTATTTATAGATATACATATATTTATAATTACTTCTTCTTGGTTACTAAAGCTAGGTTGCCAGAAATCATATCATGCTTGGTTGGGACCAATAGTGGATAGAATTTCAGATTTCCGACATACTGTAAATATGTGAAAAAGAGAGAGACAGTCCAGTAGATAAAGTATTGGCTCTGTGAACCACACAACCAAGATCTGTATGCAGCATAGACATTTTCAAGTGTAGCACTTGGGTATGGTGGTTTTTAAAGGATAACAATAATATTAGTGTCGTTATCATCTAAACCTACTGCAACTAATTATCATATTTTAATTTTCTAACAACCTTAAACTGAATAAATGTAAATTCTAATTAATTACTTAGGTTTACTTACAGTATTTTCAACTACTTGCTCTACCTTTATTTATGTGCAGTGCAAATGTTTTAGAAATATCTATGAAAACAGTATATGACTAGACATATGAGTCTGGCATTACACTCTATGACATACTAGGGTTGATTTACTAAAGGTAAATAGGCTGTTGAGTAGAAAAAAATCAGATGGAGTGAGAGTAGTCATGAACTGCATTTAAATTCCCCTATGGGTGGGCAGAGAGAAAGTCCAGCTGTCATGATTCTTGTTGCTAGTAAGTTTACCATCTCGGATCTCCATCATTTGTACCTCTGTGTCCTCATTGTGGCTATTTCGGGATAGATGAGAGTTGCCTCCTGAAGTCATTGTGATTCTTCTATCAAGGGGTTGACCAACAGATTCAGCCTACCATGAAATAATGGATACCTATAACCACATTGGAGACTATAACAAAAACATGATCAGACATAACACTTTTTAGGCATTTATGGTCTATTTTTTAATGGTCTATTTTTTTTTAAACAATTGTTATTTTTTTTATTTTTGGGGGTACTTCAAGGTCTCTGAAAACATAAAAAAGAGCAAGAACTGTGGTAAAACAGCTTCATGGAAAATGTATCTTCTGGACTTTTGGGTCTTACAAGCTGTATGGGTAGTGTTGGGCGAATGGTTGGCTGTTGGCCAGTTCAGCGAACACCCAAGTTGGCAGGGCGTTTGACCATTTGGCTGAAGCAATGAAGGCTTTGCCCATACAGGGCACAGAACACTGGCAGAGCCATAACTGGAGAAAGTCACAATGACTTATGCCAATCATGGCTCATTGCTAACAGACCCACCCCACGCTATAAAAGGTTCCTTCTCAGAGGAGCCATTTGCAGTGTTACAGTATCGCACAAAAGTGAGTACACCCCTCACATTTTTGTAAATATTTTAGTATATCTTTTCATGTGACAACACTGAAGAAATGACACTTTGCTACAATGTAAAGTAGTGAGTGTACAGCTTGTATAGCAGTGTACATTTTTTGTCCCCTCAAAATAACTCAACACACAGCAATTAATGTCTAAACCACTGGCATCAAAAGTGAGTACACCCCTAAGTGAAAATGTCCAAATTGGGCCCAAAGTGTCATTATTTTGTGTGCCCACCATTATTTTCCAGCACTGCCTTAACCCTCTTGGGCATGGAGTTCACCAGAGCTTCACAGGTTGCCACTGGAGTCTTCTTCCACTCCATGACAACATTACAAGGCTGGTGGATGTTAGAGACCTTGCTCTCATTCACCTTCTGTTTGAGGATGCCCCACAGATGCTCAATGGGGTTTAGGTCTGGAGACATGCTTGGCCAGTCCATCACCTTTACCCTCAGCTTCTTTAGCAAGGCAGTGGTCATCTTGGAGGTAGGGGTAGTTATCATGATGGAATACTGCCCTATGGCCCAGTCAACAAAAGGGAGGGGATCATGCTCTGTTTCAGTATGTCACAGTACATGTTGGCATTCATGGTTCCCTCAATGAACTGTAGCTCCCCAGTGTGGGCAGCACTCATGTAGCCCCAGACCATGACACTCCCACCCCCATGCTTGATTGTAGCTAAGACACACTTGTCTTTGTACTCCTCACCTGGTTGCTGCCACACATGGTTGACACCATCTGAACCAAATAAGTTTATCTTGGTCTCATCAGACCACAGGACATGGTTCAAGTTTGTGGGCCTTCTTGTGCATCATCTTTAGAAGAGGCTTCCTTCTGGGAAGACAGCCATGTATCCCAATTTGATGCAGTGTGCAGCGTATGGCCTTAGCACTGGTAGGCTGACCCCCCACCCCTTCAACCTCTGCAGCAATGCTGGCATCACTCATACGTCTATTTCCCAAAGACAAACTCTGGATATGACGCTGAGCACATGCACGCAACCTCTTTGGTCGACCATGGCGAGGCCTGTTCTGAGTTGAACCTGTCCTGTTAAACTGTATGGTCTTGGCCACCGTGCTGCAGCTCAGTTTCAGGGTCTTGGCAATCTTCTTATAGACTAGGTCATCTTTATTTAGAGCAACAATTCCTTTTTTCAGATCCTCAGAGAGTTCTTTGCCATGAGGTGACATTTTGAACTTCCAGTGACCAGTATGAGAGAGTGAGAGCAATAACTCCAAATTTAACACATCTGAGACCTTGTAACACTAACGAGTCACATAACACCTGGGAGGGAAAATGGCTAATTGGGCCCAATTTGGACATTTTCACTTAGGGGTGTACTCAGTTTTGTTGCTAGCGGTTCAGACAATAATGGTTGAGGGGAGTTATTTTGAGGGGACAGCAAATTTTCACTGTTATACAAGAAGTGTAATTTCTTCAGTGTTGTCACATGAAAAGATATAGTAAAATATTTACAAAAATGTGAGGGGTGTACTCACTTTTGTGAGATAATGTATATTGGAGTGATGAATAGAACAGGGATCTGTTCATTGCTACAAGCGAGTTAGTGTGCTATAGTGTGCTATTATGATTCTATTGCGCGTATAGAGTGTCAGTGTAGTGTGAATATAGTGATAGTGCTTTGTCAGTGTAGTACAGGGATATGCAATTAGCGGACCTCCAGCTGTTGAAGAACTACAAGTCCCAGTATGCATAGCAAGTCTCTGACAGCCACAAGCATGACATCCAGAGGCAGAGGCATGATGGGACTTGTAGTTTTGCATCAGCTGGAGGTCCGCTAATTGCATATCCCTGGTGTAGTGCATCCGTGCGGTTTTACTGCAGTATATTGAAATGTGTCAGTGTACTGCGTCTGTGCAGTTTTACTGCAGTATATTGAAGTGTGTCAGTGTACTGCATCGGTGCAGTTTTACTGCAGTATATTGAAGTGTGTCAGTGTAGTGCGTTCATGCTGTTTTACTGCAGTATATTGAAGTGTGTCAGTGTAGTGCATCCGTGCAGTTTTACTGCAGTATATTGAAGTGTATCAGTGTAGTGCATTTGTGCAGTTTTACTGCAGTATATTGAAGTGTTTCAGTGTACTGCGTCAGTGCAGTTTTACTGCAGTATATTGAAGTGTGTCAATGTAGTGTGTCCATGCAGTTTTACTGCAGTATATTGTAGTGCGTCAGTGCAGTTTTACTGCAGTATATTGTAGTGCATCAGTGAAGTTTTACTGCAGTATATTGTAGTGTGTCAGTGCAGCTTTGCTGTAATATATTGAAGTGCATCAGTGAAGTTTTACTGCAGTATATTGTAATGTGTCAGTGCAGTTTTACTGCAGTATATTGCAATGCATCAGTGCAGTTTTACTGCAGTATATTGAAGTGCGTTACTGCAGTTTTACTGCAGTATATTTAAGTGCATCAGTGGAGTTTTACTGCAGTATATTGTAGTGCATAAGTGCAGTTTTACTGCAGTATATTATAGTGCATCAGTGCAGTCTTACTGAGGTATATTCAAGTGACATTTCTGTCAGCGCCAGTTAAAGTGCACCAACAGCACTTTCCATTGATTAAAGTGCATCCAATTACACATTTCCCCCGTCTCTATTACATTTCTGTAAAATGACATGGTCCGTCCTCAAGTAGGGCACCATTTTCTTTGTTTAGTGATGTTGCCTGTGCTATCCAGCCACAGCATGCAGAGAAGGTGGTGAACTGGCTTACTAAACCACCCTCATCCTCTATCACCCAAGCAGAGACTAGGGTGCAATCTACTGCAGCTGCCAGAGCGGCTTATTCTGCCTCCTTGTCCACAGCTACTCCTGCCATAGCCCCAGTATCATGCATGGAGGAGTCAACTGAGTCATTTGAACACAGCATCATCCACTTGCTCCTTGACGATGCACAAACATTACTTGATTCTGATGTTGGTTCTGACTGTGAGGTGGAGGAAGGTAGAAACATGACCACAACAAGGCAGGATGTCCTCCAGAGGCAGCCATCATGGAAGAGTAGAGAGCAGCCACCCTATTCAATCAGATTGTGGAGCTGTTATCTCCTGGCCCACTTCCCACAGCTCAGCTGTCTGGGCCTTTTTTTAGCACATGTGCAGCTGATCGCACTGTTGTAATTTGCAACCTTTGTCTCAAGCAGATCAAGCGTGGCAAAAAAACTGCCATTTTGGTACCACATGCTTGACAAAGCATTTAATCTCCCACCACACAGTTCCTTGTAACACGTATGCCAGCAGCACATCACCAGCTGTAGAGTATAGCAGGAACATTTCTCTGCCCCAGCTGCTGCATCAAAACAAAAGTACAATCACTGCCACCCTCATGCTCAGCATCTAAATTCCAGCTTGTTCAAGATGCTGGCTTTAAAATTCCTGCCTTTTTGTCTGATGGGTTCTGCCCCTTCCGTGAATTTGCAGAATGTGCTGTACCTCAATGGCAGGTTCCCAGTCACTATTTCTTTGCACGTTAAGCCATTCCAGCTCTGTACCATCATGTGGAATAAAATGTTGTAGCAAGGCAGTCAGCCGCAAGGTCCACCTTACTGCTGACTCATGGTTCAGCTAGCATGGTCAGGGACAATATATTTTGTTCACATCACACTGGGTAACTCTGCTTGCAACTAGGAAGGATGCAGGACAGGGTTCAGTGCTGGAGCCTGTTTTTTCACCACATCTCCATACAGCTGGTGGTGATGATGCAAGAATCAGCTCCACCCCCACCTCCTCCTTTTCCTCCATACCTTCCTCTGCTGTATTGTCCTTTGAACCACCAGTACCCCCTAAGCATTCAAGGGGCTATTCAATGAGTTAGTCTAAAAGATGCAATGCAGTGCTTCAGCTGGCTCAGGACAGCTCAGCTTTTCCCCCCACACCAATGGCTGCTGATAAAGGATGTATGCACTGTACTGTCACATGCTCTGAGGAAACTCGTGTCTCGAGTGAAATGCGTTAGTATGACGCCATCATACTCTGTGAAGTGAGGGCACAGACTGTCTGCCAAAGACATTCTCCTACCTGACATCCCCAGATGTACGTAGGTGTGCGGAAGTGATTCCCGGTGCTAGCAGGAGCCACGTCGTGAGACGCCAGTGGCATAAGCTGAGCAGTGAGCAGATTAGTTTCCCATATCGTGAGGCCATAGACTTCTACTCTGATTGGATGGTCTGGCGGTTTGACAGCTTGATGGTTTGAAATGAACTGGGAATGTGGAGAGTGGTGAGCTGTATCCATATCAACTACACCCGGCTGGGAATTGATTACTTACACACACACTCACCTTCCCTATAGACATCCACTAGTCTTTCCACCAGCCCTGGTGGTCTTCACACTATGGGCCTAGACTGTCTATTTGTGAGAACCCAGGCTGCTCCACCTGCTAAACCCCTGCTTTTATTTCAATCACAAGGATCCTCCGCCACCTCTCAATTGAGAATTAATTTATGTATATTATTCCCTACATTGGGGAGTGTCCACTATATGGACCACACTCCTTTATCCCTCATTGAAACTATCCGTGGAGCTGTCATTTGTCTTCTGTGGAGTATCACACTGAAATCATATTGAGCAGCCAGCTCTGCTAGTTTTGTGACACTTCCTTTCATTAGAGCCAGCCCTCATTGATCTAGTGGTCCATAAATGATGTGTAGAGTGAATGTCTATGGTAGCTACCTGTGCCTTCAAACAATGTTGTCTATTTTAAATTGAATGTGGTGGAGGTCATACTTTTTACTTTTACCAGTGTTTATGTGGCATTGCACAATAAAGATATACATTTCCTTTCCCTCTTTTTTCTATATGCTGCTCTTGAATTCAGAGGAACACACCTCATTATAATTACATTTGAGGTGCCGGTATCTATTGCTTGGGAATTGCTATTTATATTTTCCTTCCTCCCATCAATCATTTACTTAGGTGTAGCCTTAGTGACAATTTTATCTCTGTTATTTATAATGTACTGTTACCATTTGAGCAGGCAACAAGGATGGTGAGCCGAGACAATGTGTTAGGTACCTGAGTGGTGAGCCTGACTTCGCTGGGAGAGGGCCTCTCTTACGGCTCTGGTTCAGGGCCCACTGGAGTGGAGACAGTGGTCCCGTGAGCACAGCGGGGTAGGAGTGCCTGGAATGGATGCTGTGGGAGACGTAGCTGATCAGTAGCGATCTCCTGGATGTTGAAGCAGCAGAGACTGGCAGGTAGCGGAGCAGGGTCCGGATGTAGGGTGACCCCGAGATGGCGTCAGCAACTCTGGAAGTATGCAGCATGCGGGGAGCAGGCAGAGGGGTCGTCAGGCAGGCCGGGTCTGGATACACTTGGCAGGCAGGTAGGTGGGCACAGGCAATGGAGAGGTCAGACAGGCAGGAGATCAGCGTTCAGGTATCAGTCCAAAGCAGAGTCAACAGGCCGGAATCAGGAGTGGAGAAGGCAGCAGAGTCAAGTGGAAGCCGGATCAGGTAAACAGGAGTACACAACAGAGGCAGGTTAAACAAGGGGCAAACTGCAGACGAACAGCACTTGATATGTGCAGCTGTCATTCTTTTAAAGGCCAACTGGCGCCAAACAGCGCTAACGCGTCACGTGTGCGCCCGCGACGCACGTGCCCGCGCTCGCTGCGCACGCGCGCGCGCCTGAGGAGTACGACGGCGCGTACCCTCGTTTCGACGCCCGGACGAATCAGCGGCGCGTGTGCGCATGCGCGCGCGCCGATTCGACCGTACGTCGCAAGTGGAGCCCTGACATTGCCCCCCCACAAGGGGCAACCTCCGGGTGCCCAGTTGGTCATCCTTCTCAGGGTGTGAAATGAAAAAAGCACGAATTAGTCTTCCAGCATGTATATTGTCCTCAGGTTCCCAAGAATTGCTTTCTGGGCCGAAGCCCTTCCATTTGATTAGAAACTGTCTTTGCCCTTGTCGCCTTCTACAGTCTAGAACAACTTCTACCTCGTACTCCTCGTTTCCATCCACTAGGACAGGTTCAGGAGGCCCGGACTCCCTATTGGGGAAGGGATCGGGTACCGAGGGTTTCAATAGAGAGACATGAAACACAGGATGTATCTTCATGGTGTCTGGCAGGGACAGTTCATAGGACACCTCATTAATCCTCCTCTTTACAGGAAAAGGGCCCAGGAACTTGGGTGCCAACTTCTTAGAGGGACAGGTTAACTTTAAATTAGAAGAGGAAAGCCATACCTGATCCCCGATTTGCAGATTCAACTCTCCCCTCCTCTTTTGGTCAAAGGCTCTCTTACTGTCCGCCTGGGCCTTGGTTATGGCTTCCTGGAGGATTTGGTTGTTGCGGCTTAGGAAGGTCACTGCGTCCTGGACCGCTGGAACTGAGGACTCTGTAAGAAAATCTGGTAGAAATGTTAAATGGAACCCATAATTGGCGAAAAACGGGGACTGTCCCGTGGTCGAGTGGCTGGCGTTGTTGTACGCGAATTCTGCTAAGGGCAGCAGAGAAACCCAATCATCTTGCACAAATGAAGTGAAACACCTAATATATTGTTCGAGGGTCTGGTTTGTGCGCTCAGTCTGCCCATTAGTTTGAGGGTGGTAAGCTGAGGATAGGGCCAGCTCAATCTTTAGACTATCACACAGTGCCCTCCAAAACCGCGAGGTGAACTGGACTCCCCTGTCCGAGACTATATTCTTGGGTACCCCGTGTAACCTAACGATCTCTCGGATGAAAACACGGGCCGTCTCTGCTGCAGATGGGGTTCCCCTTAGGGGTAGGAAGTGGGCCATCTTTGAAAGTCGGTCAACGACTACAAAGATGGCCGTGTGATCTTCAGAGGGGGGCAGCTCGACTATAAAGTCCATCGTTATCATACGCCAGGGTCGATCAGGTGCAGGTAGAGGCTTGAGTAGGCCCCAGGCCCGGCCCCTAGTAGTCTTGCTTCGGGAGCACACTGGGCATGAACTGACATACTTGGAGCAGAATTCCTTCAGACCAGGCCACCAGAAGGTGCGCTGCACCAAGTCAAGAGTCTTTCGGGCCCCAAAGTGTCCTGCTAGTGGGTGATCGTGGAGGAGGGCCAATACTTTAACCCGGATGGGTTCGGGAACAAACACCTGGCTGTCCTTCCAGAGAAGCCCCTCTCTACGATTTAGTGAAAGTCCTGGGGGAAGGAGCGGGTTCAGGGAGGCCTCCCTGATCTGGGACAGTAAATCCGGCTGTAGTAGAAGGAAGTTGCTTGCAGGGAGGATGGTATCAGGAGGTGTGGAGTCTTTAGGGCAGTCGAACATGCGTGAAAGCGCATCTGGCTTTACATTTTTAGATCCAGGCCGGTAGGTAATGTGGAAGCTGAAACGTGAAAAGAAGAGGGCCCAGCGGGCTTGTCGTGGTTTTAGACGTTTTGCCGTCCTTAAGTACTCAAGATTCTTGTGGTCCGTGTAAATTAGTACAGGGTGGACTGCTCCCTCCAGCAAGTACCTCCATTCCTCCAGCGCTGATTTTATGGCTAGCAGTTCTCGGTCACCTACATCGTAGTTCCTTTCTGCGGGTGAAAGTTTCCGGGAAAAGAAGCCCACAGGGTGCATTAGGTCCTTATTGCCCTGGCGTTGGGAGACCACGGCCCCCACTGCTACCTCAGAGGCATCCACTTCCAGGATGTATGGGAGAGATGGGTCAGGGTGACTGAGGATGGGAGCGGATGTGAATCGCTCCTTGAGTTTCACAAACGCCTCCTGGGCCTCTGGACCCCAATGAAACCGTACATTCTGCCTTGTTAGCTGTGTGATTGGTGAGATGATGGCCGAGAACCCCTTGATGAACTTTCTGTAAAAATTAGCAAATCCGACAAAACGCTGCACACCCTTCTTGTCAGAGGGTGGCGGCCAGTCCAGCACAGCCGTTACCTTCTGCGGGTCCATCTCGATGCCTGCTGGGGAGATCTGAAGACCCAAGAATTGGATGCTCTGCTGCTCGAAGGTGCACTTCTCTGCTTTCGCGTACAATCCGTGCTGACGAAGACGGAGTAAGACTCGGCCCACATGCCCCCGATGCTGCTCAAGCGTTCTGGAGAAGATTAGGATGTCATCCAAGTATACAATGACAAAAATGTCCAGGAAGTCCCTGAAGACCTCATTTATGAGGTGCTGGAAAGTAGCCGGGGCATTACAAAGGCCGAAGGGCATAACTAAGTATTCGTAATGCCCAAAACGGGTACGAAATGCAGTCTTCCATTCATCACCTGATCGGATGCGAACCAGGTTATAGGCCCCTCTTAAGTCCAGTTTGGAGAATATGGTGGCCGCTCTTAGTTTTTGAAACAGTTCCGGTATTAAGGGTAAGGGATAGCGATTTTTAATTGTAACTTTATTTAGCTCCCGGTAGTCCACACAGGGTCGGAGTGACTGGTCTTTCTTGGTTACAAAGAATATGCCGGCCCCTGCGGGTGAGGTGGAGTGACGTATAAACCCCTTCTTTAGGTTCTCCGAAATGTAGGCCTTCAGGGCCTCTTGTTCCTTCTCGGAAAGGGGGAAGATACGCCCGAACGGAATCTCGGCCCCCGGCAAAAGTTCTATGGGACAATCATAGGTGCGGTGTGGGGGTAGGGTGTCCGCTCCCCGTTTACTAAAGACGTCTAAGAATTCATGGTATGGTTCCGGTACCGCTTGGATCAGGTCAGTATCAGAGTCCAGACAAAGAAGCGTAGCGGGTTGTACCGGAGCTTCGTGTAAGCAATGTTCCAGGCAGTAGGGGGACTGGAACTTGACCTCCCCTGTGGACCAGCAGATGGTCGGATCGTGTGCCTGCAACCAGGGGATGCCCAGGATCACTGGGAACAGGGGGGACGAGATTACGTCCAAGGTTAACAGTTCCTGGTGGTGGAGAGAAGAGATAGTGAACAGAGGTTGGGTCTCCTGGACAACTTGGCCCGATTTAATGCGGGAACCGTCAGCCAGGAAGACGGATAGTCCGCGGGCCTTCCTCTGAAGAGGAATGTCGTGCCGGCTGGCAAAGGTGGTATCGATGAAACAGCTGCAGGCTCCTGAATCAAGGATGGCGTTGGTGCGAATCGTCCTTCCCAGGAACTGAAAAGACAGGGGTAGAGAGATGTGGGTGGCATGGACTGGTAAGTGAGCAGAGTTGATTGACACAGACGAAAGGCACTTACGCAGCTTGCTCGGGCAACTGTTCACAAAGTGTCCGGGCCCACCACAGTACAGGCACAAATTTAGTTGACGGCGTCGGGCACGTTCCTCCAGAGACAGAGTGGGTCGCATGAGACCAAGCTGCATCGGCTCGCCGGCATCGGGAAGAGGATGGGCAGGGGCCATTGGCTGAGCGGGCATGTAACGGCCAGCCGGTAATGGAGCCCTTGCGGTCATCCAAGCCGGACGGTGGACTTGAGCGGATCTCTCGACTCTGCGTTCCCGGAGCCGACGGTCAATTTGTATGCTCAAAGTTATCAGGCCCTCCAAAGTGTCTGGGGTGCCCACTCGGGCAAGTTCATCCTTTAGGCCTTCGGAGAGGCCCATGCGGAACTGATGCCTTAAAGCCGAGTCATTCCACTCGGTGTCTGCGCTCCATCGTCTAAAGTCTGTCACATAGTCCTCGGCCGTTCTGCGGCCTTGCTGGAGCGCAGATAGAGCAGACTCGGCTGTGGTGGTTAGCTGGGGGTCCTCGTAGAGTTGCGCCATGGCTTCCAGGAAAGACGACAGGGACTGCGTCAGCATGCTATTTCCCTCCAGCAGGCGATGAGCCCAAATCTGAGGTTCGCCCTGCAGCAGGGAGATTACGAACCCCACTTTGGTGGCCTCTAGGGAGAAGGTTCTGGGTTGAAGAGCAAAGTATAACTGGCAGGCATTGCGGAAGACACGGAATTTGGAACGATCTCCGGAGAAGCGATCAGGAACAGGTACTCTGGGTTCAGGAGGCAGCATCACCACCGCAGGAGGAGTAGCAGGTGTTGCAGAAGGTTGCGGAGATGTAGGAGCCGCAACATTGGGGTCAGCAAGTTGCTGCACTCGACCTTCCAGTCTGGTATACCCTTCTTGCAGGGATTGCACCGCCTGAGTGAGGGCTGCCAGGTGTGAGCAGAACTCCTTCATGGCAGAGGCTTCTCCCGCAGGCTCAGTCATGGCTGTTCGTACTGTTAGGTACCTGAGTGGTGAGCCTGACTTCGCTGGGAGAGGGCCTCTCTTACGGCTCTGGTTCAGGGCCCACTGGAGTGGAGACAGTGGTCCCGTGAGCACAGCGGGGTAGGAGTGCCTGGAATGGATGCTGTGGGAGACGTAGCTGATCAGTAGCGATCTCCTGGATGTTGAAGCAGCAGAGACTGGCAGGTAGCGGAGCAGGGTCCGGATGTAGGGTGACCCCGAGATGGCGTCAGCAACTCTGGAAGTATGCAGCATGCGGGGAGCAGGCAGAGGGGTCGTCAGGCAGGCCGGGTCTGGATACACTTGGCAGGCAGGTAGGTGGGCACAGGCAATGGAGAGGTCAGACAGGCAGGAGATCAGCGTTCAGGTATCAGTCCAAAGCAGAGTCAACAGGCCGGAATCAGGAGTGGAGAAGGCAGCAGAGTCAAGTGGAAGCCGGATCAGGTAAACAGGAGTACACAACAGAGGCAGGTTAAACAAGGGGCAAACTGCAGACGAACAGCACTTGATATGTGCAGCTGTCATTCTTTTAAAGGCCAACTGGCGCCAAACAGCGCTAACGCGTCACGTGTGCGCCCGCGACGCACGTGCCCGCGCTCGCTGCGCACGCGCGCGCGCCTGAGGAGTACGACGGCGCGTACCCTCGTTTCGACGCCCGGACGAATCAGCGGCGCGTGTGCGCATGCGCGCGCGCCGATTCGACCGTACGTCGCAAGTGGAGCCCTGACACAATGCATGCATCAGTGACACAATCCCACTTGTGTTCCTGCTGGAGAAACCTCTGTGTGGCATGATGGACAGGGCACTAGAGGCAGAGCAATGGAAGGAAGAGGTGGTCTTCCGTTCCTCTCAAAGGCCGCTTTATGCCGACACCATTCTTGCAACGCCACAAAACACACAAGAGGAGAGGGAGGAGGAGGAGGAGGATTATGGCAGTTTTGGAGGCAATGAAGCAGAGGAAGACATACGTCAAACCTTAAGAGATGGTTTTCCATTCCCAGAACCCTTGGGTGTAGCACGTGGCTGGGAGGAGGCAGTTCCAGATACTGTAATCCTCAGTGACCACGGGGACTCTGCTTCTCATGCCTCTGCAAACTTGCGGTGCATGGGCTCCCTTATTCTTCAAAGCCTGCAAAATGACCTGAGAATTTGTGGCATCAAGGAGAAGGATCATTATTGGTTGGCAACCCTCCTTGACCACAGTTACAAGGGGAAAGTCTCAGAACTGATCCTGTCCCAACAGAGGGAGCAAAATATGAAATATCTTGAGGATACCTTAAAGAGGAGTTTATGTAACATGTTTCCAGACTCTGGTAGGTTACAGTCTGATGGAAAAGCTAGTTTTAAGGGTTCTGTTTGTCAAAGGAAGAGCAGGTAGAGAAGGGGGCTGCCTCAGTGCTGCATTTAAAAAAAAAAACATTTTGGTCCTCAGCGCCAAGGGCTGTCAGCTTCCACATGCCATCATCAGCGTCTCATCATATGGTGTGAGATAATCTAGGACCGAAAACAGGCATGGAGAACTTTCCAGTCGACGATCCACTGGGTTGCTGGATCATGAGAATAGACCACTGGCCAGAACTTGCCTGGTATGCAATTGGGCTGCTGGACTGCCCTGCATCCAGCGTGCTTTCCAAACAGGCATTCAGTGCTGCTGGAGGTTTTGTGACAGATGAAAGAGCGTGTCTCTCCACAGACTCCGTTGACTGGCTGACATTTATCAAAATTAATCATTCCTGGATTAGCAGCAGCTATCAAGCCCCTGATATCGATGTTGCCGATTACGTTTTTTTGGGATGTGTAATCTCTGCAAGACTGTCTAGGCTGCCTAGCTTTGTGGGTGTTGATTTTATCTGGTATAGGTTTCAAGGGCACAATTAACATCAAAGGACCAATTTTTCCACACCTATTTGACAGGTGCATATAGTTTACATTTTTTACAGCAAGGCCAATTCTTGCTTTCATCAAGAGTACCTCTATAGGGTTATGGTGTGAATGCACCACCAACACTCAAAGACCGATTTTTCCACAACTGTTTGACTGGGGAATATCATTCAAATTTTTTAGAGCAAGGCCAATTCTTGCTTTCATCAACAGTACCTCTATAGGGTTACGGTGTGAAGGCACTACCAGCACGAAAGCCCAATTTTTCTACACCTGTTACTTATATCCAAAGTCTGCGAAACAGGCACCAGAATTTATCCATAAAATCTCTAATCTTGTTCCGAGTGCACTAAATTGTGGCCCCATCAGACAAACTGGCTCCCCAAGCCGTTTACAAAATAAAGAAAGCTTGCAGGGAAAATGTCAATTTTTTTTTCTTGATAAATGTCATTTTTGCTGCAGACGGTTCTATACATGGTACAGATGTGCCACTTTACAGACAGACTAAGGGGACCACCCAGACACTATATTTAAAGGATTTTTTAATTTTTATTGTATCACTTTAAGGTTTATTAAATTATTGCTCATTTAAAAATTATCTTTTTAAAAACTTTTTTTTACATTGATACATGTCTTCCAGGGCAGTACCCAGACCCCCATACCCTTTGTATGCCCAATATATAGCATATGCAGGTCCCAAAGACTTTAATGGGGTTCGTTGTTCAGGTCCAAACTTTTGCAATGTTTGAAAGTTCTGATGTGTCTTGAACCAGGGGGTGTTTGGCCCAGCTATATGTATGGGCAATGAATAATGACATTAATAAAGTATAGGGTACCTTTGCACACATCAGAATTGGTTTATTATGTTGTTAGGCGTATCTGTAAGATTGAATAACAAAAAATAAAAATTCAAATACTGCCACTGTAAAAAAAAAAAAAAGCACTTTGTGATATTACAATATACATGGACGACAACTAAAAAATACTTATTGTCGGTGCTATATTAAATTGCAAATAAAGAAAAAATAATATAGCTTATACAATTGCAACACAAGTCATATTGTAATTGAATGTTATTAAAAATTACCTTTCCTTTTCAATCTGCAGCTCTGTAATTTTCTGAAAATGCAATGTAATTTGGCTACCTGGATGTATTCTGTACACAGAATGTGTACAGAACATCCCCCAGAAACATAATTTCCTGCTTGTGTGATTGGCTCACTAATTTTCTCAGAAGTCTGCCCTAAGATACAGATTTCAGGCATCCCCTGCAACAAAAATGTCATTTTTGGTGAGATACTCCCAATAGAAAATCACGTCTAAAGGGATGCAGGCCCAGTAGCTTTCCTCATTAGTGCCCTGCAGGTGCTTCAGCTGGTTGATAATTAGAAAACCACTCTCAATAGATTCACTTTCCCACATGGACTCAGACAAACACAGGGGGACTTCTTCAGAATAACAAAAGGTAGGAATCTGCAACAACGTTTGTTAAAATCCTTGCAATGTACATACATGACCCAGGGGGAAATGTTTTTTTTTTTTCAACAAAAGTGGAGTTACACTTTAAGTCATTGTGCTGCACTGATAGTCACTTTTAAAGTTTGTGTCATCGGGTAACAATAAAATGAGAAATAGCTGAATGGTTTCTGAATAATAAAGAGTCTTTTTATGTCTCTGTACATGTCCTGCACCCCCTATAGTTCCCTTGCTAAACTGAGACACAAATTTTCTAAGGCAGCCAGAATGTTTTGCAATTTTTATAGCTTAAGGATTTGTGCTGGCCCCTTACCCTGCTGCCCTAAACACTGGCCCACAAATGCCATTATGGTAAATTATAGTGCTACTTATTCCTTTTATTGCCTTTCCATAGATGCTAAAGTACTTTCGAAAACAAAATATGTATGCGTATTTTGACACCAAGTTTTAAACCCAAAATTTGCATGATATCCCAAAATTCTAATACAGATCACATAATGGTTAGATTAGTATCTGGGAAATAAATAAGACTTCTAAAAAAAATGCTTGCTACCAAAAGAATTTGTGTGGTAATACACAAAGCAGTAGTTAAATGGTATTGAAACTCAAGAGCAAAAAAGCAATATATTGCAAGCTCTTAAATGTGGTGGCTGCAGTACTTTGTTCTAGAATTTTTTACTTGGTAATCTTGCCAGTATCACACTTCTAGGGTGACAATGCTTACTCATTATTATAGGGTTTTTCATTATAGGGATCGTGCCACCTTCACCATTGCAGCAAATTCCTATTTGCCTAGCAGTGGCTTCAGTAGCCCCCCTGCAAGCTACTACTGCATAGATTCATATCCTACAAAGATTGCTTTTACTTGCACTAACTATAATGAGTAATGTTAAGTAGATTGATATCAACCTGGCATTATTCTTTTACTTTCGGCAGATGATGTTTTCAGCAGTGTGGTATGAGGAGAAGCTGCTGGGAAACGTGATAACGTAATTAAATACGCTATTGCTGTCATTGTGTAACATTGTGTAACTTGAAAATTGTTTCAAGGGTTACTTGCACACAAAAGTTGAGAAATGCCGCACTCCAAAATAAATTTCAATGCCTTTTATTTGTGAAACAAAATCACACAAATGTGGGTCACAGCAAAGCAAAAATCCCTAACGCGTTTCACACTACCAGGAGTAGTGTGGTAGCTATGAGTAAGCACTCCTGGTAGTGTGAAACGCGTTAGACGTTTTTTGATTGCTGTGACCCACATTTGTGTGATTTTGTTTCACAAATAAAAGGCATTGGAATTTAATTTGGAGTGCGGCCGTCCAGAGTATTTCAATCTATCGTCATTAGTATGTGCCGTGCCTGCACCTGGGTCTCTCTATCTTAGGAGAAGCTGCAAACCTCAGTTGTTTGGATCATCCTGGAGCGGTGGTTCCCCTACCTAAATGCTGCATTGTACTGTATCTATGGAGAAGAAGCACACTGGGGCAGAAAGTATGTTGGGACTTAAGAACATCTCCTACTCTCTTTATCTCCCTAACATTGGGGGTAGAGTTTCTGTAGTATACAATGGAAAACAGGACAAGGATGATAACATTTGTTACAGCCACAACTGATAGGACAGTGTAACTAAATGCTTCTAATGGCATATTTAAAAAAGAGAAGCTAATCTTTAGGATTTATATACACGTTTATTACCATTTGCAGAACAAGGAAGGCCCTTAAAATGTAGACATGTAGGCTCTATGTAGATGGTACAAAGTGCACTCTTCTCCTAAAATATAAAGGAAAATATTGGGGGAGAAGTGAAAAATAGAACAAACATACAATATAAGCTTTCAGATGTTCAACAAAAAAAGAATAGTGTGATTGATGCAATTTATACTGGTGTTGCCCTGACATATAGACAATAGATTTGGTGAACATTGTATAATAGCATCCCAGAAATATATTTAAATTATAATGAAGTGTTGGGGGAAAAAATCTGTAATTACAGACTTCATCTACATTGCCACCTAGTGGTTAAATATGCTCTCAAAACATAACCTCAGATTATACTGGCTCTCTATGAGAACTACATAATTATCTGAATTGCAGTTTAGGATGGGGACAGATAAATAAAAAAATAATTACTCTAAACAATTATGGAAAATTATACTTCTTAATATTAGGTTTTCAACCATCAAAATGTTCTAAGTAAGTGTTCAGGTTTTTTGAAAAGACAATATTGGGAATACAGCTCACAGAGGGACACTAAAGAAAGTACTGTAGCATTTTACAGTGTAATTAATATTTGAGTATTTGCTAAGAGGACACATAAATCCAGCTAAACACAGTCAAGGCTAGGAATACATGACACCTCTGGTCATAAGATTTTTACTCAACATACCATATGTTTCAGCTGCAAAACAATGTGTAGAATATAACATAGTGTAAGCCTTATATAGGTTATAAAGTTTAATACACTAATAGTTGTTTAACATTTAGGTCACACATCTCCACAGATAGATCTTCAAAATGATTGACTCATTTAAAGTGAAGTCATGTACATATCCATACAGATTCTAAATTCCAAGGGTGTTATTCTCATCAAACTTTATTGGACTTAGATGTCTGGTCCTGGCCTGGAGGTAAAGACAAAATTCATATTGCAAATGTCCAGGTGTTGTCTACAGGTTAGCCTAAAGCTCTAAGAAAAAAAAAGACATGTTTCTAGACTAAGCGAGAGGAATATGATTTAAAGACCTAATATTTCACAAACACATTTCTCCTGTCAAATAACGTTACTGAATTCTCCTTGTTAGACACATTGTGCAGGCAGATGGTAAATGGCTGGTCTCTTTTTTTACCAGCTGTTGCTAGGGGCACTGTTAAAAAACATTTACAACATGCTTAAGAGGTCTTAAGAGACTGCTAAAATTGTGAAAACTAGTAGTATACAGACACACACCATGAATGCTTCCCCACATGATTTCCCAATGTGCATGTTACAAGTGGGTGAGTTCACCAGGCAAAGTCAGTATTTACAAAAGCTCTAAAAGCCCTTTCTGAACATCAGGCAGAATATGGCTATAAATGTTCAGGCCTCCTTAGTTTTAATTTACTAAGTGCAAAGTATGGTCTCATACAAGATCAAAAATGTAAAGCCATGTATGTATACTTAGCACTGGCTGGTGGCCCCTTAAGGAGCTGCAAAGTCCAAGGCATCATCACTGCCATGATACTGGAATTCCACCCTTTCCTCTGTTGCCTTAAATTGACAGTCTCCAAGAAGAGGGGAGCGATGAGCACTGTGATTGGCCACAACTGCAGCTGGGAATTTAACTCCCACCCACCAGACCTGGCTGGTGGTGCAAAGCCAAGAGAGATATAAAAGGGGCAATGATTTAAGCAGCAAAGAGCCTGGGAGAAGTGAACCCTCATGGAGATCTGTCTCGAGAACAAAGAGCAGAGCAGCACTGTGCTGTGATAAGGGGAGGGTAGATTCCCAGAGACATGAGCTAGGAAAGAGAGAGAACATACAGGATCACAAGCTAGGAGGCAGGGAGAATGCCAGATGAGGGTGGCGGAGACCTGTGTGAACCACTAGGAGTGAAGGGACCTGACTGTGGAGAGAATATGACACAGTAAAGGCCTACTCCTCATCTGCCATTATCCAGCTAAGACATTGCAGCCTACTTCTCATCCGCCTCCATTCAGCCTGAAAAAAAAAAAAACCTTTAGAGAGCACACAGCATCCAAGTATATACTGTATGTGAGATGTTGAATTAGTCCACCTTTTTACGTTTTGAAATTTCCCTACACTTGCTGGTAGAGCTTTATTTAAAGGGTAAAACACCATTCTTTTACTACTTGTTATTAGGACACTCTGCAAAGATACCCTTTACCTGTGATTTACAAATAACTTCATTCCAGTCATAGTATATTGGGATTTTTTTGGTGCCAAAACACAAACTTTTGTTTAAAAAAAAAAAATTTTTTTTATGTTATATTCATTAAAATCATATTTAAAGGTACATTCCCTATATATACAGCAAAACATTACAGTTTGGTTGCTTCTTCTGCATAGGCTACACTGTTGTTTCCTATCCTAGTCCTACATATTTCACCAATGGCTTCTTCTGGAGGAGTGTTGCCAAAATTCTTTCAATAAGCCAAGTGTATAGCAATCAATAATGTTCCTTGCTTCTAATTAATATGGTTAATAGACATGTTCACACTGAAATATTTTGTTTCGGAATTTCGTTTTCGTCCGAAAAATACATTTATTTAGTTACTCCCAAAATTCATTTTTATTTATTTTGTTTCGTTAAAAAAAATGCATTCGTCTGAAAATCCGAAGTAATTAAGGTTGAATCTGTCATTAAAGGCTTATGGTGTCTGTCGAATGTTCTAAGAAGATTTGACAGAGAAGCTAAACTGTACGACGCCGCAATCGTACATTTCCGGTCCAATGTTCCGCCTACAAGCTATAGTAGGATTCTAATGTTGTATGACACTAGTAATAATTATATTTAATAATTATTATTACTAGTCAACCAACATTAGAATTCTTCTATAGCCTATGGGCAGAGCATTTGACCATAAATGTCCACTCGCGCGACTGCTTCGTCGAATCTTCATGTCGAATCTTTTCTCTCTATGTCGAATAATCTTGGACTAATAGAGTTAGGTTAGGCACATGCAACCTTTTTGTTATTGTCTCCATAATGTTGAATCTTTTCTCTCTATGTCAAATCTTTTCTCTCTATGTAGAATAATCTTGGACTAATAGAGCTAAGGTTAGGCATATTCGACCACAGGTTCGATGGACACAGACCGCTATTGTCAGCGTCATGTCGAATCTCCTATCTATATCGAACTGTTGTCACAACGAAAACAAAAATAAAACATTTGTTTATGTCGGATCTTTTGTTTTTCAGATTCTGCACGTTTGTTATCATTTGTTAAAACAATAATGAAAATATTCGAAATTCGGACGAAAATGCATTCGGACAAAAATGAATGTACATGTATAATGGTTAGTATTGGCTTTCTGTCTTTAAGATCCAAAGTGACACTAATGCCGCGTACACACTAGCGGACTTTCCCGCGGGAATGTCTGCCGGACTGAAGTCCGCCGGACAATCCCTCCGTGTGTGGGCGCCGGCGGACTTTTTGGCACCAAAAGTCCGGCGGACTAGGTTTTAAGTTTTGTTTTAAAATTGTCCGCTGAACTTGGCAGTCCGGCGGACAATCCCGCCGTTAGTATGCTAGTCCGCCGGACTTTTGGAAATGAACGGACTTGCCGATCATCGGAAAGTCCGTTCATTTAGCACGTGACTTCAGGTAGACGGGGCTAGCGAAGGCAGTGAATGCCGCCGCGCTAGCCCCATCACCTGGCATGGATTTAAAGGGAATCCCCACACCGAAAAAAATGGCGTGGGGGTCCCCCCGAAATCCATCTCAGACCCTTATCCGAACGTGCAGCCCGGCCGGCCAGGAAAGGGGTGGGGACGAGCGAGCGCCCCCCCTCCTCCTGAGCCATACCAGGCCGCGTGCCCTCAACATGGGGGGTGCCCTGGGGAAAGGGGGGCCGTGCGGCCCCCCACCCCAAAGCACCTTGTCCCCATGTTGATGAGGACAAGGGCCTCTTCCCGACAACCCTGGCCGTTGGTTGTCAGGGTCTGCGGGCGGGGGGCTTATCGGAATCCGGGAGCCTCCTTTAATAAGGGGGCCCCCAGATCCCGGCCCCCCACCCTATGTGAATGAGTATGGGGTACGATGTACCCCTACCCATTCACCTAAGGTGTAAAGTGTAAATAAAAAAAACACACAATTTTTTTTTAAATATTTTATTGCACTGCTCCGGGGTTCTTCTTCCATCTTGGGGGTCTTCTCGCCAGACTCCTCCGCTCATTTACCTAGCTCTTTTACCAAGCAAAGGGGCCCAGCTACCTTCTTCGTCGTCGCCGCAGTCGTCTGAGGGTCTCGATCCGCCTTCGGGGGTCTTTCAGGGTCTCCTCTGTTCTTGCCGCTGTCGTCGCTTTCTGCGCCGCCTTCTTCTTCCTCTTCTTCTTCTTCTTCTGATGTTGACTCGTCGCTCTCTCTGGCCGGAATGGCAGAGCCGCGCTGGGTTGTGACTTATATAGGGACAAGGGGACAGGGTCACATGCTCATGTCACATGGTGACCCCGCCCCCTATGATGTCACAGTCCCAGCATCCTCCGGGACTGTGACATCATAGGGGGGTGGGGTCACCATGTGACATGAGCATGTGACCCTGTCCCCTTGTCCCTATATAAGTCCCAGCACAGCGTGGCTCTGCCATTCCGGCCAGAGATAGCGACGAGTCAACATCGGAAGAAGAAGAAGAGGAAGAAGGCGGTGGCGGCGCAGAAAGCGACGACAGCAGCAAGAACAGAAGAGACCCCGGCATGGGGATTCCCTTTAAATCCATACCAGGTGACGGGGCTAGCGCGACGGCATTCACTGCCTTCGCTATCCCCGTCTACCTGCAGTTACGTTCTAAATGAACGGACTGCTCCGTGTGTGGGCAAGTCCGTTCATTTTCAAAAGTCCCACAGACTTTTTCCCGCGGATTGTCCACCGGAGAAGTCCGGGCGTGAGTGGGCAAGTCACACGCTCGGAAAGTCCGGCGAAGCCCCGCTGGAAAGTCCGGCGGTTTGTCTGCCAGACTAGGTCCGGCGGACAAAGTCCGATCGTGTGTACGCGGTATTAGACAACCATAGTAGGGGTGGTATAGTCCTGATATTGCTGTATGTTAAAAACAATTATCCATATGGCAAATAGGGATGAGCCGGACACCCCTGGGTTCGGTTTGCACCAGAACCCGCAAACGGACCTAAAGTCCGTGTAAATTTAAGAACCCTATTAGTTACAATGGACATGAACATTCAAAATCAAAAGTGCTAATTTTAAAGGCTAATATGCATGTTATTGTCATACAAAGTGTTTGGGGACCTGGGTCCTGCCCCAGGGGACATATATTGATGCAAAAAATGTTTTTTAAAAACGTCTGTTTTTTCGGGAGCAGTGATTTTAATAATGCTTAAAGTGAAACAATAAAAGTATAATATTCCTTTAAATTTCGTACCTGGGGGGTGTCTATAGTATGCCTGTGAAGGGGCGCATGTTTTCCGAGCTTAGAACTGTCCCTGCACAAAGTGTAATTTTTGCAGGAAAAAAAGCTATTTAAAATCACTCGCGGCTAATGAATTGTCGGCTCCCATAACACAGAGAACAGTCATTCATTAAAAGTCATTGATAAAAAAAAAGTCATTGATAAAAATAAAAAAAATTAAAAAAAATAAAAAGCACGCAACCTGGCAGGCCGCAGGAAAAGAGGGGGGACGAGAGTGGCCCCCTCCCTCCTGAACCGTACCAGGCCACATGCCCTCAACATTGGGAGGGTGCTTTGGGTCCCCCCCAAAGCACCTTGTCCCCATGTTGATGAGGACAAGGGACTCGTCCCCACAACCCTGGCCATTGGTTGTGGAGGTCTGCGGGCAGGGGGCTTATCAGAATCTGGAAGCCCCCTTTAACAAGTGGACCCCCAGATCCCGCCCCCCCCTGTGTGAAATAGTAAGGGGGTACCCCTACCACTTTACCAAAAAAGTGTCAAAAATGTTAAAAATGACAGGAGACAGTCTTTGACAATTCCTTTATTAAAATCTTCTTTCTTCTGGTCTTCCTTCTTCCTTTCTTCATCCTTCGGTTTCTTCATCTTCTTCTTCCGGCATTTTCTTCCATCTTCTTCTTCCATCATCTTCTTCCTCCGATCCACTTCTTCTTGCTCTGGTCTTCTCGTCCGGCATCTTCTTCCATGGCGTGGGTGTCTCTTCTGGGCCGCTCCGCGCAATGGGAGGCTCCCGGTGTGTGAGGCTTCGCTGCGTCTAACAGGTCTTTTACTGTTACTTTTGACTGTTCTCTGCGTTACGGGAGCCGTCAATTCATTAGCCGCGAGTGATTTTAAATAGCTTTTTTTCCTGCAAAAATGACACTTTGTGCAGGGACAGTTCTAAGCACAGGAAACATGCGCCCCTTCACAGGCATGCTATAGACACCCCCCAGATGTGATAATGAAATGCTGTACTAACAGCAGGCACACACTAATCCCCAGAATCATAGCAGATAATGTCAGCAGTCAGCAGCACATAACACTGACACTGGAACACAATATACGAGGCCGCCGGGGCGGCGGCCTTTTATAATGTGGGGCGTGTACTAAACCCCTGAGCTATAATTGGCCACAGGTATCCTGCCTGTGGCCAATTATTGCTCTCCTTGCCGCTGGCTCTATGATTGGCCAAGCATGAGGGTCACAGTGCATGCTTGGCCAATCATCAGCCAGCAATTCACTGCGACTGGCGCAGTGCATTGCGGGTCGCTCGCATCACACGAATTTGATGCGAGCGGCCCAAATAGTTCGAACACCGGGCCCATCCCTAATGGCAAACAAGAGAAAATAAGGGGACGCCAAGCTTGCCCTTAACGTAGCTCTCCATGGAGGGGTTATTTTGCAAGCAGCATTTAGCAAGCGTGGGCAGTCATAATGGCGTCTCCATGGCTCCAACCCACAATACTATATAGGAAAGAATCAGAATAGGGCAGCATGATAATCCGACAACTTCCTACATTAACAATAGCAATATTTAAATTTTCAAATTACAATAAGATTCACAAAAATATATTTACTTCCAGATGACAAAAAAATTATTTTTAAATGTCATCTAATTATAGGTTTCCCAGTTTATTTTCTTTTTATCTAGTTATCTTGGTTTAACTTTAAATGAATTACATGAAGGGCTTATAGCTTAAAGACTCATTCAGTCCAGGGTATTTTGTAGCATTCAAAGAATAGATCCATCTGGTTTCCCTCTATAAGAGATATTTGTCCACATTTTCTCCTCTTTCTTGCCTTGGAATGTGTTCCAAGGCAAAGAATTTGATTACTTTTGTGTCAACGTTATGGTAAAGACCTACTGTATATGATGGCTAATTGGAGTCTGTATTTTTGACTTTGTTATTAGAGATACATGGTCCCTAATTCTTTGGAAGTATAACTGTTTTGTGTTTCCTATATAAAAACAGCCACATTGACATTTCATTAAATATACGACTGCCGGGGTCTGGCAAGTGACTCTATTGCCGCGTACACACGTGCGGACTTTTGCCGGCGGACCTAGTCCAGCGGACAATCCCGCGGGACTTTCCAGCTAGGTCCGCTGGACTTTCCGAGCGTGTGGACTTGCCCACACACGCACGGACTTCTCCAGCGGATAATCCGCCGGCCAAAAGTCTGCAGGACTTTTGAAAATGAACGGACTTGCCCACACACGGAGCAGTCCGTTCATTTCGAACATAACTTCAGGTTACGTAGCTAGCGTAGGCAGTAAATGCCGCCGCGCTAGCTCCGCAAGCTGACATGGATTTAAAGGGAATCCCCACGCCGAAAAAACGGCGTGGGGGTTCCCCCCAAATCCAAGTCAGACCCTCATCCGAGCACGCAGCCTGGCAGGCCAGGAAAGGGGTGGGGACGAACGAGCGCCCCCCCCCTCCTGAGCCGTACCAGGCCGCGTGCCCTCAACATAGGGGGAGCCCTGGGGAAAGGGGGGCCGTGCGCCCCCCCCACCCCAAAGCACCTTGTCCCCATGTTGATGAGGACAAGGGCCTCTTCCCGACAACCCTGGCCGTTGGTTGTCGGGGTCTGCGGGCGGGGGCTTATCGGAATCTGGGAGCCCTCTTTAATAAGGGGGCCCCCAGATACCGGCCCCCCACCCTATGTGAATGAGTATGGGGTACGATGTACCCCTACCCATTCACCTAAGGTGTAAAATGTAAAGTACAAAAACACACACACTTTTGAAAAAATATTTTATTGCACTGCTCCGGGGGTCTTCTTCCGTCTTGGGGGTCTTCTCGCCGGACTCCTCCGCTCTCTTCTGCTCTTTTACCTAGCTCTTTCACGAGCGGGGGAGTCCGGCTACCTTCTTCGTCGTCGCCACCGTCGTCTGGGGGTCTCGATCCGCCTTCGGGGGTCTTCCGGGGGTCTCTTCTGTTCTTGCGGCGGTCGTCGTCTTCCGCGCCGCCGGCGCCGCCTTCTTCTTCTTGTCCTTCTTGTTCTTCTTCTTCTTCCGATGTTGACCCATCGCTGTCTCTGCCCGGAATGCCTGTGCCGCTCTGCGCTGGGACTTATATAGGGGCATGGGGACAGGGTCACATGTTCATGTCACATGGTGACCCCGCCCCCTTGCGATGTCACAGTCCCAGCATCCTCCGGGACTGTGACAACACAAGGGGGCGGGGTCACCATGTGACATGTGCATGTGACCCTGTCCCCATGCCCCTATATAAGTCCAAGCGCAGCGCGGCACAAGCATTCCGGGCAGAGAGAGCGTCGGGTCAACATCGGAAGAAGAAGAACAAGAAGAAGGACACGAAGAAGAAGAAGGCGCCGGCGGCGCGGAAGACGACGACCGCCGCAAGAACAGAAGAGACCCCCGGAAGACCCCCGAAGGCGGATCGAGACCCCCAGACGATGGCGGCGACGACGAAGAAGGTAGCCGGACTCCTCCGTTCGTGAAAGAGCTAGGTAAAAGAGCAGAAGAGAGCGGAGGAGTCCGGCGAGAAGACCCCCAAAACGGAAGAAGACCCCGGAGCAGTGCAATAAAATATTTTTTCAAAAGTGTGTGTGTTTTTGTACTTTACATTTTACACCTTAGGTGAATGGGTAGGGGTACATCGTACCCCATACTCATTCACATAGGGTGGGGGGCCGGGATCTGGGGGCCCCCTTATTAAAGGGGGTTCCCAGATTCCGATAAGCCCCCGCCCGCAGACCCCGACAACCAACGGCCAGGGTTGTGGGAAGAGGCCCTTGTCCTCATCAACATGGGGACAAGGTGCTTTGGGGTGGGGGGGCCGCACGGCCCCCCTTTCCCCAGGGCATCCCCCATGTTGAGGGCACGCGTCCTGGTACGGCTCAGGAGGGGGGGAGCGCTCGTTCGTCCCCACCCCTTTCCTGGCCTGCCAGGCTGCGTGCTCGGATGAGGGTCTGACATGGATTTGGGGGGAACCCCCACGCCGTTTTTTCGGCGTGGGGAGTCCCTTTAAATCCATGCCAGGTCACGGAGCTAGCGCGGCGGCAGTAACTGCCTACGCTAGCTACGTAACCTGAAGTCACGTGCTAAATGAACGGACTTGCCGATGAGCGGCAAGTCCGTTCATTTCAAAAGTCCCGCGGACTTGCCCACTAACGGCGGGATTGTCCGCCGGACTGCCAAGTCCAGCGGATAATTTTAAAACCAAACTTAAAACTTTGGTCCGCCGGACTTTGGCGCCAAAAAGTCCGCCGGCGCCCACACACGAGGGGATTATCCGCTGGACTTCAGTCCAGAGGATAATCCCGCGGGATTGTCCCTTCGTGTGTACGCGGCCTATGATGTATCATCCAGGTTTGGCCACTAGGGAGAATTATCTCACTGCCATGGAGGATATATGGACAAAAATTACATCAGGGGAAAGTTCCAGGAATACAGTTCAAAGATTTTAGGGAAGCAGTATAATGGCTATGGACTAGCATATTTTTCAAAGATTTGTACCTTTTGAAAGTAATTTCCGGAAATAATTTTTATATATTTCTCGATGGTTGGATCTGCTGTCAAGAAGGGCCAATATTGTTTGAAAATACTTCTCATGCGGTTATGATACTTTGAAAATGTAATAATTATACGTATCAGTTGTACTTTTGGGCTTATCTCGTTTCTCAAATATTAAGGGATTCCTATCCAAGGCTTTCACTTTATTGTATGTTTTTTTAAAGGAGCTACGGCTATATCCCCTTTTCATCATTCTTTTTTGTAAATTGTCAGCCTCTCCCGGAAAATCAGTATATCCACTGTAATTTCTTCATAGCTAAAGATATTGGCTGTATGGTATACTTGATATCAGAGAGCATGGGTGTGAACTTGATACATGCAGGATTGTGTTAACCGCAGTAAGTTTTCTATAGAGTTCTATGCCCAAAGTACCACCCTGAGCTATAAAAATGTCCACATCTAGAAAGGTGATTTTATGCTGGTTGCAATTCATCATAAATTTTAGATTAAACACATTTTTGCTCAACATTTCTGTAAATACATCTAATTTCTCTCGGGATCTGCTCCAAACCATCAAGACATCATCCAAATAGCAATGGAAGTTATCACATGACTTAAGATATGTAAAGTATCCTCCTGAAAGAATAAATCATGCCTCCCCTCCAGGTACTGGTTTGCATATGAAGGAGCACATTGTATCCCCATAACTGCACCCTGTACCTGGAGGTAGTGGGAGCGTTTGAAAGTAAATACATTCCGAGTCAATATAAACTTCAGGAGGTCTAGTATGAATTGATTGTATTTCATACATGACGGAACCCTCTCTAATAGATGGTTCTGTATAATCTCCAAACCTTTGTCATGGAGGAATAAATTATAAAGACATTCCATGTCAATGGCAACAAGCCACGCATTTTCAGGAATTTGTAAGCCATCTATGATTCTTAATACATCGATAGTATCCTTTACAAATGAAAAAGAAGCTTTAACATGGTGGCTTAGGTATTCATCTACCATTTTACTCGCATTTTCCATCAGACTACCACAGCCCGCAACTATAGGCCTCCCTGGAGGGGCATATAGGCTCTTATGCACTTTTGACAGTGCATAAAATGTTGGAGTCTTTGGCTCTTTAACCACTTCAGCCCCGTAAAATTTGGCTGCTGAATGACCGGGCCATTTTTTTGCGATTCGGCACTGCGTCGCTTTAACTGACAATTGTGCGGTCGTGCGACACTGTACCCAAACAAAATTGACGTTCTTTTTTTCCCACAAATAGAGCTTTCTTTTGGTGGTATTTGATCGGCTCTGCATTTTTTTTGCGCTATAAACAAAAAAAGAGCGATTTTTTGAAAAAAATGCAATATTTTGTGCTCTTTGCTATAATAAATATCCCCATTTTTTTAAAAAAAAGCAAATTTTTTTCTCAGTTTAGGCCGATATGTATCCTTCTACATATTTACATACATTTATATACAAAATCGCAATAAGCGTATATTGTTCGGTTTGCGCAAAAGTTATAGCATCTACAAAATAGGGGATATATTTATAGCATTTTTATTATTATTAATTTTTAACTAGTAATGGCGGCGATCTACGATTTTTATCGTGACTGTGACATTATGGCGGACACATCGGACAATTTTCACACAAAATGTCACTGACAGTGAAGGGGTTAAAACTAGTGGGCGATCAAGGGGTTAACTGTGTTCCCCGGGAGGTGATTCTAACTGAAGGGAGAGGGGACTGACTAGAGGAAGTGATGGATTGTGGTTCCTAGCTAATAGGAACACACGATCTGTCACTGCTCTCAGAACAAAACACAGATTTGTGTGTTTACACACACACACTTCCGTGTTCTGTCCCTCGTGCTAGCGATCGCTCGCAGCCAGCGGTCATCGCCACCATCGCCATGAGCATTGGCGCCTCCACCTCCGGCGGCCCGCACGCGCCTGCTATCTCGATTCCAACGGTTCACGGGATTGTGTCGACCTGCCGCAGTATAATGACGGCGGCTGGTCAGCAAGCAGTTAACATTCAAGAATTGGTAAGTATCATTATTGATTAATCCTGCTTCGTATGCCCTATAGTCTCCTATATTTCAAAGTGTAATTGTCTATATAAAAATATATAAAAAATAAAATAAAAATCAAATGAAAATATATAGGTATTTTAAACTGAATAAAAACCCATAATGATGATAAATATTAAATCACAATAATAATAATAAATGAATATACAGATGCAAAAATTCCAAAATTCCAAATGTGAGACTGTAGAAATACAATAATTGGAAAGTGCAAATGCTGTGAAGCAACTAAGGGTAAACTATACAAAATCCAAAAACCAATAGTGTTATGAAATGAAATAAACAAATAAGTCCACTTTGTGACAAAAAGTGTTGATAGATGAATAAATCTTAAAGTTACTTATCTTAAAGTGCATATATAAATCTTGCTGGTCAAAATGTTGATTTTTTGGACCGTCACTAGTGTGTATGGATTCAATAGGACCTACACCCCATGAATCATTAAGGCTTGTCGGTGGTCAAACACCAATGATCGAAACACCTCAGCGGATATGGACGATCGAACAATTGGATAAGTGTCAATCCCACTCTTCTCACAATAGCCACAGTCAACAAGGGTGTATATCGTGGTGTGGACTCATGTATAAATGACCAAAAAGGAATAAAAAGCGCACATAGTGTGAGGTTTTGTAATTGTCTATATAGATTTTCTGGATAGGTCTATACTAGAGTTGAGCGGACACCTGGATGTTCGGGTTCGGCAGGTTCGGCCGAACTTCAGAAAAAAGTTCGGGTTCGGGACCGAACTTGACCCGAACTTGACCCCGAACACCGAACCCCATTGAAGTCAATGGGGACCCGAACGGCTATAATAAAGTGTCGGCTCCCGTCCCCCTTAATACAGAGAACAGTCATTGAAGTCATTTATTTTTAAATAGTTAGTCATAAAAAGTGTTTGAGGACCTGGGTCCTGCCCCAGGGGACATGTATCAATGCAAAAAAAACTTTTAAAAACGGAAGTTTTTTCGGGAGCAGTGATTTTAATAATGATTAAAGTGAAACAATAAAAGTGTAATATTCCTTTAAATTTCGTACCTGGGGGGTGTCTATAGTGTGCATGTAAAGGGGCGCATGTTTCCAGTGCTTAGAACTGTCTCTGCAAAAAGTGTCATTTTTGCAGAAAAGAAAGCTATTTAAAATCACTTGCGGCTAATGTGTATTGTCGGCTCCCGTAATACAGAGAACAGTCATTCATTAAAAAAAAGTCATTGATAAAAAAAAAAAAAAAAAAAAAAAAAAAGCGTAGGGGTCCCCCCAAATTCAATAACCAGGCCCTTCAGGTCTGGGATGGATATAAAGGGGGACCCCAGCCAAAAAAAAAATGGCGTAGGGTCCCCCTCAAAATCCATACCAGACCCTTGAGGTCTGGGATGGATTTTAAGAGGAAACCCAGCCAAAAAAAATGGCGTGGGGTCCCCCTCAAAATCCATACCAGACCCTTATCCGAGCACGCAACCTGGCAGGCCGCAGGAAAAGAGGGGGGGACGAGAAAGCCCCCCCCTCCCGCCTGAACCGTACCAGGCCACATGCCCTCAACATTGGGAGGATGCTTTGGGGGTCTAAGACCCACAAAGCACCTTGTCCCCATGTTGATGAGGACAAGGGCCTCATCCCCACAACCGTGCCCGGTGGTTGTGGGGGTCTGCAGGCGGGGGGCTTATCGGAATCTGGAAGCCCTCTTTAACAAGGGGACCCCCAGATCCCGCCCCCCCCTGTGTGAAATGGTAAGGGAGTACAAAAGTACCCCTACCATTTCACCAAAAAAGTGTCAAAAATGGTAAAAATGACAGGAGACGGTCTTTGACAATTCCTTTATTAAAATCTTCTTTCTTCTGGTCTTCCTTTCTTCATCTTCTCCTTCCGGCATCTTCTTCTTCCATCTTCTTCTTCCTCCGATCTGCTTCTTCTTGGCCTTCTCGTCCAGCATCGGTGTCTCTTCTGGGCCGCTCCGCGCAATGGGAGGCTCCCGCTGGGTGAGGCTTCTCTTCGGTATCTTCTTCCACGGCGTCGGTCTCTGAGGCTTCTCTCCGGTATCTTCTTCCAGGGCGTCGGTCTCTTCTTGGGCCACTCCTCGCAATAGGAGGCTCCCGGTGTGTGAGGCTTCGCTTGGGCTGACAGTTCTTTTATAACGGAGGGCGGGGCCACCTGGTAACCCCGCCCCCCTCTGACGCATGGGGATGTCATGGGGACTTCCCTATGGCTTTCCCCACGTCACGTCACAAAGAAGATACCGAAGAGAAGCCTCATCCAGCGGGAGCCTCCCATTGCGCGGAGCGGCCCAGAAGTGACACCGATGCCGGACGAGAAGGCCAAGAAGAAGCGGATCGGAGGAAGAAGAAGATGGAAGAAGAAGATGCCGGAAGGAGAAGATGAAGAAAGGAAGACCAGAAGAAAGAAGAAAGAAGAAAGAAGATTTTAATAGTCAAATTGTCAAAGACCGTCTCCTGTCATTTTTACCATTTTTGACACTTTTTTGGTGAAATGGTAGGGGTACTCTTGTACCCCCTTACCATTTCACACAGGGGGGGGAGGCCGGGATCTGGGGGTCCCCTTGTTAAAGGGGGCTTCCAGATTCCGATAAGCCCCCCGCCCGCAGACCCCCACAACCACCGGGCACGGTTGTGGGGATGAGGCCCTTGTCCTCATCAACATGGGGACAAGGTGCTTTGGGGGTCTTAGACCACCAAAGCATCCTCCCAATGTGGAGGGCATGTGGCCTGGTACGGTTCAGGCGGAGGGGGGGGCGCTCTCGTCCCCCCCTCTTTTCCTGCGGCCTGCCAGGTTGCGTGCTCGGATAAGGGTCTGGTATGGATTTTGAGGGGGTCCCCACGCCATTTTTTTTTGGCTGGGTTTCCCCTTAAAAGCCCTCCCAGACCTCAAGGGTCTGGTATGGATTTTGAGGGGGACCCTACGCCATTTTTTTTTTTTGGCTGGGGTCCCCCTTAATATCCATCCCAGACCTGAAGGGCCTGGTTATTGAATTTGGGGGGACCCCTACGCTTTTTATTTTTTTTATTTTTTATTTTTTATCAATTACTTTTTTTTTATGAATGCCTTTCAATGAATGACTGTTCTCTGTATTACGGGAGCCGACAATACACTTTAGCCGCGAGTGATTTTAAATAGTTTTCTTTTTTCTTTTTTTTTTTGTCATTTTTGCAGAGACAGTTCTAAGCACTGGAAACATGCACCCCTTTACATGCATACTATAGACACCCCCCAGGTACGAAATTTAAAGAAATATTACACTTTTATTGTTTCAATTTAATCATTATTAAAATCACTGCTCCCAAAAAAACGGCCGTTTTTAAAAGTTTTTTGTGCATTGATACATGTCCCCTGGGGCAGGACCCAGGTCCCCAAACACTTTTTATGACTAACTTTTTAAAAATAAATGACTTCAATGACTGTTATCTGTATTAAAAGCACTCGCGGCTATATGAATATCAATTCATATAGCCGCGAGTGCTTTTAAAAGACATTTTAAAAAGCAACATTAAATCCCCGAACACCGGACCCGAACCCGAACATACAGTCAATTTTTCGGGTTCGGGTCCGGGACCCGAACACCCTAAAGTCCGGTACGGACCCGAACTTTACAGTTCGGGTTCGCTCAACCCTAGTCTATACCACTCTTTATTTTCCAATATGTGAAGGCACATATTTTCTTAATCTACATCATTCATGATCACTAAGTTCCCTCCTTTATCTGCCGGTTTTATTATTATTTTGGGTAGCTCCACCCCCGAAGGAGCCGCTTGGTAAATTTGGGTTCTCTGATCTCCATCTCAACCCCAAGAATGACCTCAGCCCCTCTGTCACACCTGGTTAAATTAAATTACTGCAAACACCTTTAAAGACACATGTGGAAAATAATGTTATCCTTGGTGTGGATTATCACCAAAAACAGACACACACCTGGTAGTGATCAACAAATTGAATATATTATCATGGTTTAAAGCATATGGAAGCTTACAACACTGTTAAACCTTTATGCAAAGAATTAACACATTCGAAAAGATAACCTTTAATACTTAGCAACTGTCAATTTAGAAAAGGGCAGTAATCTATATGCCCTTAACACAGGCGCTGAGAGGGAGGGGAGAAGACTTGTTAACTTCTCAGCTCCTTCTGGGCCGCAAACACCTTTGAGAGGCAAACACACAACAAAAGGAAAAGGGTTACACAGTAAGCACAGTTCTGTAATGTTGCAGATCCTGAGTAGAAGAATATCAGTGTCTTCTGCTAGCAAAAGGTGGGGCCCTTGTTTTAAAATAGTAGGTTTAAACAAGCTTGCATGGAGCAGTAATCCTCTAGAATGTTCAGTTAGGTAGAGATTTAAAAGGGCAAACTACTAGAGATGACAGCTCCAAACAAGCATCCCGTGACACTAAAAAGGGAAATTGGTGTCTGCATGCAGTGTCAGTATGGTGTCAAGAAGGATGTTGGATTTGCACCCTCGCACCAATCCTCTGTGCGATCACACTGTCATGGACATACGGCTTCTAGACCTGCAGCAGGGCTTAGGTGCATCCCGGCCAACAGGCTCCCAGCAGCAAACAGACGTGCGCCAATGTGCATACGCGTGCACCGATCGCGGAGATCATGCACGCGCACACAGTAACGCTTTAAAAGGGGCTCCCACTGTTCAGCTCTTGCTGTCTAATCTGCAGCTTTTCCTGTGACCTGCTCCAGAATCTGCACCTGATCTCATATTGACCCGGCTTCCTGACCTCGCTTTTGTCTCCACTCCTGACCTCTGGCTTTCATTGACCTTGCTTCGTTTACCTGCCTACCTGATCTGCCGTTGCCAAAACCAGCCTGGACTCTGACCATCCCTTGCCTGCCGATTCTGCCTGAACTGATCCACTGTGTATGACCCAGCTTGTCTGACCTTGCTCCTGCCTGCTGTGCGCACCTGCATGCGCCTGTGGCTCCTTTGTGCACCAGTACCAAGCTGACCTGCATCCAGCTTACCAGCCATGCGCACCTGCTTGCGCTTGTTGCTCCTTGGTGCACCTGCATCCAGCTGACCTGCATCCAGCTCACCTGACCTGCATCTTCAGCACCCCAGCCGGTTCCAGTGCCTCCCAGTGGTCATCATCTCCAGCTCCAGAGAACTCTTCAGGCATTCATACCTCACTGTGCTCCTACGATCACTGTTCCCAACTCCAGTGATCCAGGAACCAGGGCTGTATGAGAGATCTCCCTCTGCACGTCAGGCTCATCCACGAGGTACATGTCACACACAATGATAATACCAGGCACTGGTTCAGGCTCCTGATGCTCCTAGCGATGTTGTAAGGCACTGGATCCCCTTCTGAGGGCCGATCAAGGTTACTGGTAGCAAAACTCACAAGGTGAAGAGGCCTTGGCCGTACCGATACCTGGATGGATATCATGATCCCTGAAATGGCATGGGTCGTCTCCACTGAGCTGGGTCACCAATCAGGGTTCCGGAGCTTAACGGTGGCGGAACGTGTGGGTGACACCGATCCTGGCTCCCCTCTATCTTCTTGCAGCGCTCTCCCGGTCGTCTCAGGAAAAATGCATCTCTCTCTTTCTCTCCGGTGGAGTTCCACCACACAGTCTGGTCACCTCACCACTCTTTCTCTCCAGGCAGTCTCTGGTAAGGCATGGCTTTCTCTCTCTATAATAAGTCACACACTCTCTGGTGTCAGTGTGTGTCTCTCTCTCCTTTAGACTGATGCTGGTACCTCAGCCTGTTCTCCTCAGACAGCTCTCACGCCTTTATAATAAGTCACACTCTCTGGTGTCAGTGTGTGTCTCTCTCTCCCCTCAGCTCCAAAAATCCCTCTCACAGTGTTTTTCTCTCACTCTTCTCACACGTACTTCCCTCTCCTCATTTACCTCAGCACTTCCTGAAACTCCCCTTTTTCCCAGTATGCTGTTTTCTGGAAAGACAAGTCAGCATCTCTCTGTCTCCATCTTATGGCCAAAAGCATTACAACATGCCTGCTAAATACTCCCCCACCAAAGAACCTTTGGTCCCCAAAGGAAGGACAGAGTCTATCAATATATAATGTCCACAACAAAGTAAGTAAGAAAACAAGTAATTGACATACGTATGAACCTGGCAAGGGAACCTCCCACCATTTGTCATAAGAGGTGCGGTCGTCCTGCCCACAAGCCACCGATATTTGGATGGCCCACCTAGATGTGCCAGGGGGTGAGTTGGAGTTACCCTCCACTATACCCGTAGTGGGAAGGATCGGCAGGCTGTGAATTCTCTGAGATGTGAGGATCGCTTCTTCAAAACTTTTGCCTAAAGTATCGTATGTTAGCCTTTTTGGTGGGCAAAATTTTCGCTTTCCTCTCTGGGCTCAGGCGTTTCAGGTATAGTAGCCTCTTCCTCTGATGCTGCAGAAGGTTGAGGAGCTTCTATGTCCTCTACAGTTGGGGATCTCGGAAAGTCTCCTTGGCTTGCCAAGGGTAGTCTCTGTGGGATGAACTCCGGAGCCTCAGGCCTGAGGGTTCCCACATCTGCTTCTCTGGGAGGAAGGGGAGTGCCAGTCTCTGCCAGCATAGACTGCCACAGCCAATCCATGCCAATTTCTTTCATCCTCACTGTCTTCTGCATCCATGTTTGGTTGCAAGGATTGGGACCTGGTTACTGGAGGTGTTTACTGAGAGATGGTTTGAGTAGGCTCTTGATTTGGTTGATGAGGTAAACGAACTGCTTCTGATAAAGATAGCAGATAAGCAGTACATCGCAGGACAGACCAAGCACCTTGAGGCGATTCAGTTTGCATTTTCAGCGCTATAAAAATCATTCATTCATTCATTCATTCAGATGATTCCGGTGCCAGGTCTTTAGTGGGCCTGTGCTTCCTTCTGGGAGAATCTGGTATACTGGCAGTCCTGGCAACTGCTTGCAGATAATGTAGGGCCGATCAGCCAGTTTGTGTTTCCCAGGGAAGCCCAAGTTCCTCCGTAATGCTCTATCACCCGGCTGCAAATCATGTACTCTCACCTTTAGGTCAAAGCTTTGCTTGTTTTGCTGGCCCCCGGATGTCTGAGGCAGCCTGGGCTTTCTCATATGGTGTCTTCAGACTCTTCCTCAGGCAGTCCACATATGCTCTGTTTGACCAACGAGGTATGCTCTAAAGAGGTGCCAAAAGTCTACTGACAGTCGAGTTATCCTACCGAAAATCAGCCTATATGGTGGATAGCCCCTGGCATTGTTTTAAGTGCCATTATAGGCGTGTACAATAGCTGCAATGTGCCTACTCCAATGCTGTTTCTTTACAGCCGTAAGAGTCCCAAGCATATCCAGGAGGGTGCGATTAAAGCGTTCTGGCTGGGGATCTCCTTGGGGTGGTAGGGGGTGGTTCTTGACTTCTGAATACCTAACAGGACTAACAGTCTTTTAATAAGTCTACTCTCAAAGTCTCTCCTCTGGTCAGAGTGAATATGGTGAGGTAGGCTGTAGTGGACAAAGAACTTCTCTACCAGAATTTTGCCCACCGTAGATGCTTGCTGGTCCTTAGTTGGGAATAACTAGGCTTACCCGGAGAAGTGGTCGGTCACCACCAGAACATTTCCCTGTCCACTCAAGTCAGTCTCCAAACACAGAAAATCAATTCACACCAATTCCAGTGGTCCTTGACTTTGAAGATGGCCCATTGGGGTAGCTCTGTGGGGTAAAGTCTTCCTCTGTATACACTGTATGCAGGAGTGACAAAATCCCTCAACTTCAGCCCTCATACAGGGCCAATAGAATCGGTCTCGCACCAGTTTAAATGCCCTCTCAGGCCCTAAGTGGCCATGATTGTCATGCAAGGCAGTCAGCATGGTCTCACTATGCATTCTCGGCAAGAATAGCTGCCACTTATCTTCAGGATCATCTGAGGGGCCCCTTCGGTGTAACACTCCATTGTGTGACTGCAGTCGATCCCATTCCTTGTGTACTAGCCATGCTCCTGTTGGAGAGTCTGTTAGCAGTAGATTTGGGTGTTGTCCCTTCAGGGATTTCAATATTAAACTACAGAGGGGATCTGCTATCTGGTCCTTTCTTAAGTCCCTATCTGAAAGCTTAGGTAGGCCATTATCCCTGACTTGGCTCAAATCACAGTAGTATTTGGAAATACCTGCCACTAAGACTCAGTTGTTCCTTTGGCCTGATATTCCACTCCCTGACACAAGACTTGTATCCCTTCTGGAGTCAGTTGAGTCCACTCTTCAGAGGAAATGCCAAAGTCATAGGGTCTCCTCAACAGGGCATCAGCATCCCTGTTCCCAATTCCTGGGTGGTATTTTAGGCTGAAGCGGAACCCTGATAGGGCGGCCAACCACCTGTGCCTGGTGGCATCCAGTTTTGCTGTGGTGAGTATGTACATGAGTGGGTTGTTGTCAGTTTTTGACCACGAAGTCTGCACCATACAAGTAGTCTTTCAACTTGTCCACCACTGCCCACTTCAGAGCCAAGAATTCCAACTTGTGAGTAGGGTAGTTTTTTTCAGCAGGTGCAAGACTTTGGCTCACATAAGCAACAGGCTGCAGGTGTCCATTGTGCTCCTGATACAATATCCCGTCCAGCCCATCTCGACTGGCATTAAAATGCCGCTCATACGGCTTGGCTGTATTGGCATAGGCCAGAACAGGAGCAGTTGTTAGACTCCACTTCAGCTGCCGAAAGGCTTGCTTACACGGGTCAGTCCACTTGACTCCCAAGGCTTCCTGGGCCTTCATGTTGTTTGACTGTCTCCCTTAGGTCTGGGTCATCATTCTCATCCTCGTTCTTCAGTAATTTATTAAGGGGGCGGGCTATTCTGGCTAATCCCTCAACTAATCTCCTGTAGTATGAGCAAAATCCCAGGTATGACCTAAGCTCAGTTACATTGGTAGGCGTTGGCCAAGAGGTGACAGCTTCCAGCTTCTGGGGGTCAGTAGCTATTCCTTCAGCAGAGACAACATGGCCGAGGTAATTAACTGAATGCTGGTAAAACTGACATTTTTCCAGGGACAGCTTGAATCCCTCGTCATGGGGTCTCCTCAGAACCTTCTCCAGACGCTCATGTTCTTCAAGCATTTTGCCGAAGACGATGATATCGTTCAGATACACCAACACTTCCATTAGGTTCATGTCACCTACTGTCTTCTCCATCAGTCTCTGGAACGTTGCTGGAGCACCGGACAGACCTTGAGGCATCCTATCAAACTCGAAGAACCCTACTGGGGTGATAAAAGCAGTTTTTTCCCTGTCCTCAGGGTGCATGGGAATTTGATAGTACCCACTCTTCAGGTCCAACACGCTGAAGAGTGGGTACTACTCTTTAGGTCCAGCACGGCAAAGGCCCCTAATAGGCTCTGCAGGGCATCTTCTATCCTTGGAGTGGTGTACTGATCATGGATGGTCCTCCTGTTGAGCGTCTGATAATCGATGCACAGCCTCAGGTACCCGTTTTTCTTCCGCACCACCACTATGGGGGAGGCATAAGGGCTCCTAGACTCCCTGATCTCTTCAATTCTGCCAGCTGCTCACATAAATCTTCTAGGTCCCCCAAAGGGATCTGTCTGACTCTTTCCCTGAATGGCTTGTCTTCCTGAAGGCGAATCTGGTGCTGGGCACTTTTCGCACACCCCACATCGAACTCATCTTTCGAGAACATGTTCTGCCTTCTTAGGAGCTGGGCTTTGACCTTTTCTTTCCACTCAGGTGATAGTGTGGTGTTTTGTGGGTAAAACTTTTCTATGGAGATTCCGTCCTTCTCTGCCTTCCCAAAATCAGATGGTGAGACTGGGGTGGCTGGATTTACTTCTTCTAACAGCATTCGGGCTCGCCATTTCAATGGCGAGGCCGTAACATTCCAGATGCTGACAGGGATCTTCCCACGACTCAGTTGCAGAGCCCTAATTGATATGACTTCTGGGATTACCTCCACTCCCGTGTCCTCTCTCTGGCATTCAGCTTCAAGGACAACAAAGGGGCCTGGTTGTTCCCAATTGAGATGGACTGAAGCCTCTCTCCAGGTTGTAGTATCTTCTCACTTCTGTCCAATTGCCAAATCTTCCCCACTCCTTCAGCTGGGGCTCTCTGTTCTTCGACTAGGTGCTGATACACATTTCTCAGCATAGGGTGTATGCCTTTGGTTGGGGTGTCAGACTTCAATACAAGAGGAGTGAGCAGCCTTTTGACAAGGTCAGTGTTTGTTCCTATTATCAGAGAACCTTTGTTGGCTCCTAATGGGTGAGGGCATACAATGGCTAAGGTATCAACTTGCCGGTAAGTATCCATCATATGGGAAATTTGGGATTCCAATACCCCATATCTCCAGTTCCTCCAATTTCTGCAGGGGTAAGTGTTTGAGGTGCCGGTCGTAAAAGTCTCTATATAGTAGGGTAACTTGTGCCCCCATGTCCAGAAGGGTCTTTGTATAGATGCCTTCTACATGAATTTACACTATGGGAGAAGGTCCCACTAGTTTGTCAGGGAATCTACCCGAAGTAGAGTAGTTAGTTTGTCCTGTCATCTGTATTCGCGCCCCCTTCTTGATGGGCTTCGGGTTTTGTTGGCATCTCTGTTGGGCTCCAGAGGGATGGTATGCACCGGCTCTCCCCGACTGGGCACTTGAGGTTGATGGGAGCAGATTGTCTGGTCGTTCAGAAACAGCCGTGAGGGCCCTCTGTGACAGTTTAGGCTTCCGTTGTGGCTTCCCTGGGTCTTTGCCTTTTGAGCCAACTGCTGTAGGTGGGCACCCATTTGGCTTCTTCACCAGGGCCCTCTGAGGTTTCCTGCTGGCTACTCGGAACCAGCTCACATGTTTTAGCGGACTTGTACAATTGTGTCGGTAATGACCCACTCCTCTGCAATTAAGACAGACTACTTGACTCATAGGCTTCTCTGCAGAAATTATTGTAGGGTTCAAAGTTGGCTTGGGCTCTGAGATATTCTTGTTAGCTGGTGGGTAGGGATGGGCCAAACAGACCCCTGTTCGGTTCGCACCAGAACCTTTCGAACACCGCAAAAGTTCATACCCGAATAACGAATCCCATTAAAGTCAATGGGACCGGAACGTCACAAATCAAAAGTGCCCATTTGAAAGGCTTATATGCAAGTAATTGAGCTTACAATGGTTATAGGGGTCCGGGTCCTGCCCTGGGGGACATGTATCATTAAGAATAAAGTTTGTGAAAAACGTCATTTTTAAATGAGCAGTGATTTTTCGATTTTTAAAGTGAAAGCCTAAAAATGAAAAATTCCTTCCAATATAGTGCCTGGGGTGTCCCCTTAGTCTACCTGTAAAGTGGCAAATCTGTACCATGTCTAGAATCTGCTGCAGCAATAATTGCATTTACAAAGCCAAAAGAAATTACATTTTCCCTGCAAGCTGCCTTTACTTTGCTCAGCAACAGCTGGGGGGGGGGGGGGGGGGCAGTGTTTATGATGAGGCCACAATGGCACTGGGAACAAGATTAGAGATTTTATGGCTACATTCTGGTGTCATTTTGACTTTGTATAGAAGTAACGGGTGTATAAAAATTGATCTTTGGGTGTTGGTGGCACCTTCCCACTATAACCCTATAGAGGTAATCTTGATAAAAGCAAGAATTGGCCTTGCTGTAAAAAATTGCAATGATATGCACCTGTCAAACAGGTCTATGACGGCCTACGATACTACCGACGTAATTTCCTGCCTCCATGGAACGCACGCTTATCCAGCGGCGATCGCGGAAGTTACACTCTGAAAAGTTTGCTTTTTCTTGCACCTTGTAAGTAGCGCCAAGCGCGCAGTTTGTATCCTCACCCCACAGTACTTCACCATCCAGTGTTTTTTCTCTTTTGGGTAAAATCTATATGGATTTTAGAGCTTATACCAGTAGAAGTTTATCTGGGGCCATTTGGATGTCCTTCAGCATACCTGTCTGCTTCAATAGCTGCGCTTGTATCCTGTGTCCTTTGGATCCCATTTAGCACGCTTGCTTGTCCTAACAGCTGCTATTTTCTGCTTTGGTGAGTTCAGCCTAAGAAGGGGACTTTATTATTGTTTGTAACCTTATTTAAAAAAAAAAAAAATTCTGCTGGACTTTTTATCATATATCACAGGATTATGTTGGACACTAATTAGATTTTTCTAATTTATGTTATCATTGATTCACATCCGTTGGGCAATTTTGTAATGAGAGTTATAGTTTTTGCTGCGGTCCTAGGTCTTTGTTACATGTGTTCAGTTATATTAGCACATTTATTATTATCTATTATTTTTATTGATATCACTATTTGTGAGTGCTGTTCTCTTTTGGTATACACATTTTGAAAGTTTTAGCACTTTTTTCACAGCAGCTGCAATTAATTATTCATTTTTTATTTTTATTTTTCACTCAACACTAGTTTTATATTATATATTTTATTTTATTTTGCTCCAGCGCCAGTTCTCTATCCTTTCATAATTCATGTTCATGGGCACAGTAATCGGTTGTAGGAAGCATTGTTCGTTCCCCCACTTATAAGATGTTTTTGACAGATACAGGTTAACTACATATGTTCAGGCCTATTTGTATTAAAATAAGTTTTTTATCTAGATGGGTTTGTAACTAGAATGAAATGCAAACTTAATTCAGTGTAAGGAGAGGACACTCAGCAGCTGTTTACACATCTGGACGCAGGAGCACTAGTGTGAGACACCAGAACAAACTTTTTAGAGTGTCCCACACAGGTGCTACAGTGGATACTAAGGGTCTCTACATGTGTGATACTTTAACAAAAAAGGGAAGTATTCCAGCTTTAGAAAGGAAATAAAATGTTCTTCAGCCTGGAACTCTGCCAAAACAGACAATTGTACGACACTTCCAAGCAATGTTTTATATTCATATTTCTGCCCTCAAATATCTGTGTGCTAAGTATATCAATTTTTTATTCTAATAGGGGAGAAAAGACTCGGGACATCTGAGGACACCAGGGACCCCCCACCTCCTAAAGAAGGGAAAATCCCAAAACCACAAGCAGAGGATGTGGAGGGAGACGTTTATGAAGTTGGCAAAATTGTCACCACAACAGGTGAGTGTCTGAGACCACAACTTCAGGTAATAGATGGATACCTGCATATTTAAAATACATGGTGTGTTTTTTACTTTTAGGTGATGTGAATGTTGTGGAAGAAGAATCTCATTTCACAAGTGAAAGTGCCCAGATCCTCATCGGGGAGAGAATGGAGTGCAATCGTGATTTAGAAAATATAAAGGAAAACATCAATGATGTTTAACAAAAAATGAAGAACATCATTGATGTTTTAGACAGAATATAAAACACATAAAAATGTTACCGTTTTCTCGTGTATTTTTGCTTTTAAAAAAAAGATTACATTTTTTTTAAAAGCCAAATTTTGAAGATGCACACAGTGTGTCAACATGTGTTATCTGCCATCACGGGATATCAATGTACACGTTTTGTGGGTGAAACCCCTTCCTCCCAACTCAATTAGGTGAGAGGAAGGGGTTCCACCCCCAAAACACGTCCATTGATCCCCCATGATGGGAGATAGCACATGTTGACATTAGGCATGGGATCAGGAGGGAAATTCCCAGTTTGAATCCCAATTTGTGTGCATCTTCGAAATTTGGCTTTTACAGGGGTGACATCACCCCATCTGATGAAGGCAATATCAACACAGTTTGGACATACTAATGTCTGATATTGCAAAAAAAAGGAGAACATATCGCCCTGGGACTTTATATGAGGTGGGCACCACTAAGCCAATAAAAGTAACAGGAGTAAATACAGTATATATTTTTTTTATTCAGTAAAAGTATTACATGCATTGTTGTCATCAGAGAAAGCCACTTTATACAAAGTACATATAACTGGGTAGAGTAAAATTGGTAAAAATTGTAATAGTGGTATATTTGTGTATGAACAATTACATAGCATACAAACATCAGGTGTACCCGACATGTTTCGCGAGTCTTTGCTCGCTCTTCAGGGGTAGATGTGTATGAATTGAACCTAAGGTGAAAGGATATAGTTTTGGTATATGGCATGATACTGGTATTTAAAGGCAGAGGGTAAGAGGGGCCTAATAAGTAGAGGCCCCATACTTACCACTACACATAGCCGAGCCAACGGGTGTGAAGCCTCCAGACAGCGGCAGCAGGTGTCTCGCCAGGGAGCTGAGGAGGCGGAGCCAGAAGAAACCCCACACATGGCAGGTTGGAGGGAAAGCATCTCATGGATTGAAGTTGTGTATCCCTATTGGTCTTATTGTGTCCAAGGTAAATATTGACTGTAAACATAAAGGTGTATGTCAGATAGTCTGGAGTAGTAGATAAAGTACAAGAGTAATAACATGGACAAATCTGTATGTAAATATAAGACTAAAGCCATGAATGGCATGGACAATGGACTATGGGGAGATGTGATAAAGAGACGCCAAAGACAGGCATGAGTGGAAGTAAAAAAGGTGAGCAAAAAAAAAAAAAAGATAAGAAAGAAATAAATTCTAATATAGGAAAAAGCCTGTGTGATCAAAGACAGGCTGGAGGTGAGCACTTGAAGAGAACCATGTGGAAAAAAACAATTGAGTATACCTGAGTGAGATAAGTGTATAATTGCATGGGTGGTAGGTTTCAGCAAGAGGCATCTACAAGCATGTGTGTTCAGTGAAAGAAGAGCTGCAAATGAATCCATGCAGTGCTAAACCTCCAAGTTATATCCAGGAAGGGCACAGGAGGCTCCGCCCCCAACATCATGTGTGGATGACAGGAAGGTGCACAAGCACTTCTATAGGTCATCCAGATGGTGCAATTCGTACAGCCGTAACAACGCCGCAAAATCGCAAACATTGAACGGCTGACGCATACACATGGCGCCGATGTGTAGGTGGCCCCACCGGCACGAAGGAGCAGGCGGGAACAGCAGGGGACAAGAAATCCCCCTTTGTACTCATCGCAGCTCCCAAAGCGAAACAAGCAAAGCCGCCAACAGCAAGAAGCAACACATCAGATGGGTAGGGATATGAGCCCCAGATTGAATGGTGTATTAACTAGTACACTCTAATGACATAAATTTCAAGTATAGTACATGTATTGGCAGAGGTAACAGCAGACCAGTTTAGGGCTGTATGGGTGTCTTCTACCCAAATTCAATATAATAACAATTAGGTAAGGTCTGGTGTCACCAGTAACACATCTCCATCCCTGTAATATGCAAAAAAAAGGAGAAAATATCGCCCTGGGACTTTATATGAGGTGGGCACCACTAAGCCAATAAAAGTAACAGGAGTACATACAGTATATATTTTTTTTATTCAGTAAAAGTATTACATGCATTGTTGTCATCAGAGAAAGACACTTTATACAAAGTACATATAGCTGGGTAGAGTAAAATTGGTAAAAATAGTAATAATGGTACATTTGTGTATGAACAATTACATAGCATACAAACATCAGGTGTACCCGACATGTTTCGCGAGTCCTCGCTCGCTCTTCAGGGGTAGATGTGTATGAATTGTACCTAAGGTGAAAGGATATAGTTTTGGTATATGGCATGATACTGGTATTTAAAGGCAGAGGGTAAGAGGGGCCTAATAAGTAGAGGCCCCATACTTACCACTACACATAGCCGAGCCAACGGGTGTGAAGCCTCCAGACAGCGGCAGCAGGTGTCTCGCCAGGTAAAGTGATAAAGAGACGCCAAAGACTTTTGATCACACAGGCTGTATACATTTGTATTCTGCTGAAGAGAATATAATGCCTGCTTTTGTGCTCTCGATAAGTTTTGGGGTGCGGAGTTCACTTGAAGGCTGAGCACTCCACTCCATTAAAGCCAGTGGGCCCCATCACAACAGATTCTGTTCCAGATTTACTCAATGGTTAGTCTGGGTCTAAAGATTGTAGACAGGCCCACAGTAGATAGCTGCATCCCTCCTTCCGCATATACGGGATATTTAGTTACATTGATTGTTGTTGATTGCTATTTGCAGTAACGATATCTACTTTCCTGGTGTATTTCAGGCAAGGCCTTTTTACTGTCTGTAAACACCAGCATACTTTCTGAAATGTTTGCACTATTAGGTAGTTGTTAGTGAAAAGAGAAAATGCAACAGTCACATTAAAGCAGGGCTTTTTTCCCAGAGAATAAGTGCAGGTACTCCCCTGTTACTAGTCACCCCTTGTCTCCACCCCCTACGCAGCTCCCAGTACTGTCCCTTGGTTCCACCCCCTACCCATCTCCCAGTACCACCCCTTTTAGAGAACCAAGTATCATTTTGTGGTGTTAAGTAATTTGTATGGAATTTGTTAATGATAACAAGAAAGACAGTAAAATAGATCCCCTGCAAACAGCAAAAATAAATCTCCCCTATCAACAATAGCCCCCTTCAGCAACAATAGATCTCACCCAGAAACAAAAAATCACCCAGCAAAAATAGGTCCCTCAACAATATACCCCCAGCACCAACAGATCCTCCCCTTCAGCAACAATGGACCTCCCAACATGAATAAATCTGCTAGCAGCCAACATCAGCAAACCCCTCCCTCAACAGTAGATCCCTCCCAGCAACATTAGACCCCCTGCAACAATAGATCTCCCCTGTAGCCAATAGATTCCCCAGCAGTCAGCATCAATAGACCCTCCAGCACACCCCACCACCCCTTGCCAGTACAAGCATTCAGTGCTGGAGGTGCCGGAACTGCGTACCCACGCACTCCTGCTGAAAAAAAAAGGCCTATATGTTTGCCTTACCTTGTAATGAAGGGCTCATATGTTTTGGCTGCAGTTTGTAGTGTGACTGATCAATTCACCTATATCCATGTATTTATTCACCTAGCTTGTCCCTATTCGCTACAGGGACAGGCAACTTTTTGCTCCAGGTCACACAGTATTCAGTCAATCCCTCACCATTTCTTTTTGTTGCATCACAGATGTGGGAGTGCTCTCTTTCTTTTGCAGCTCTGCCTGCTTGTGGCTGTGTCAGATCGAATTACTGTTCAGCTCTCGCCTGCAGAACACTAGACCAAGAGACCCAGGGATTGTTGAGTATGTAGTTTCTAATAAGTGTCAGTTATTAGACTAAAAATGGATGTCATGCATTAACCTGTGCAGTGGCATGTCGTATGCCTCATATTTGAACACAAACAGAAACAGCTGAAAAAGGATTGTGAAGATTTACTCTACTATAAGCTGTGCATGCAGGACAACAAATGGTACCATGAAACTACATGATCAATGTACATCTTATGCAGGTGGAAAACACAAGGTGCAGATAGGAAGGTTTATATTGCCTTTAAGGTAAACCTTAAGACTGGCCATACCAGTGGGCTGAAAAAAAAAAAAACTGAACAGATTCCTCATTTTCAAAAACAAGGTAGATGAAGGACTCCTCTGCTGTAAGATTACACTGATCATCACTGGAGCTGATTGATTCAGTGGTGTCAGCAGGAACATTTTCCAACAAGCCAGTTTGAAAGAAGTGGACCATTAGATAGCCAAAGATGGGTCAAAATGCCTCTGGTTCCTGCTAAACCGATGCGTGACAGGGTGAGAGCAAATAAACAAAATTGGCCAAATGCACCCTCCCAACTCAGCAGAGCGTGCTGTGTTTGGACAAAGCATGCAGGTCGGGTGTATGCTTTGGCCAATCATCATACAGCAATGCACTGCGATCTCGGAGTGCATTATGGGGCATTCCATGTGTTTAACGAACACCCGATGTTCTAGTTGAACTTATGTTCAACTCGAACCACTGGCTCTTTCCTACTCACAAGGATGGAAGCAGTATGCAAAGTATCTTACTGGTCCTGAGGCAATAGGAAGTGTTGCTCTTTCTCCTTATGCTGTGTTAGGCTATTACATGACGCAGTGTATACTCCAGCCTCACAGTGGCTCACCAGTGTGGCTACCTCTGGCCTGACACAAACTGCCATGGGGGCAGCAACCTCTCAGCCTGATTGTCCCTAAAGAGCCCCCAGAGTCTATGGCCCAGTATGGCTCATGGCATACCAGCGGCAAACAGTGTGGTAGCATTTTACATGTAACATTGCATAGGCTCTGGGGTACTTGGGGGACAGGAGTTTCTAAGGAGTGACCACCTTAGGCCTTCCAGGAGAAAGGGGGAGAGGTCACTGTCACTAACCACTTCAAAATGGCTTTACGTATATATGCGTTGCAACTTTGAAGTGGTTTATCGTATTTTCTTTTTCAGCCAGCAGCTGGCTTTTCCATGAGAACATTCTGAGTGGATCATGTGCTGCTGGAATGCTTTCAGAAGCGACAGGAGGGGACATTGACCCCCCCTTCCCCGTTGCTCATCTGTGTTTCTCTGGCTTACGGCTCCAACCGAGCACGAGGAACGATTTGAATCTATATTATTGCCACTCTAATGTGCCATGTTAAAATACAAAAAAAATATAAAAAAATATATATAATACCTATCTAGTGTCAATTATAGTGATCCTGTTAGGATACGTTGGGCTCCACTATGTGAAAAATAATTAGATTGCTAAAGGCACACCATTGCCTAATAGCTCAAAAGTGCTAATGTAGTGTTGTGCTTAACCACTTCAATACAGGGCTTTTAAACACCCTTCCTTACCAGAGCACTTTTTGCGATTCGGCACTGCATCGCTTTAACTAACAATTGCCCGGTCGTGCGACGTTACACCCAAACAAAATTGACGTCCTTTTTTTCCCACAAATAGAGCTTTCTTTTGGTGGTATTTGATCACCCCTGCGGTTTTTATTTTTTGCGCTATGAACAAAAGAAGAGCGACAATTTTGAAAAAAAACATATCCAAATCCAATATCCCATTTTTTTTTTAAAAAAATATATTTTTCCTCAGTTTAGGCCGATACGTTTTCTTCTACATATTTTTGGTAAAAAAAATCGCAATAAGCGTATATTGATCGGTTTGCGCAAAAGTTATAGCGTCTACAAAATAGGGGATAGATTTATTGAATTTTTTTTTTTTTTTTACTAGTAATGGCAGGGATCTGCGATTTTTTTTTTCGTGACTGCGACATTGCGGCGGACACTTCGGACACTTTTGACACATTTTTGGAACCATTCACATTTACACAGCGATCGTTGCTATAAAATTGCACTGATTACTGTGTAAATGTGACTGGCAGGGAAGGGGTTAACACTAGAGGGCGCTGGAGGGGTTAATGTGTTCCCTAATAGATGTGATTCTAACTGTAGGGGGAGGGGACTTAAGGGGAGGAGACCGATCATGTGTTCCTCCGTACTGGGATCACATGATCAGTCTCCTCTGCACTGACAGGACGTGGAGCTGTGTGTTTACACACACAGCTCCACGTTCCCGCCCGGTCCCGTTGTTTTAACGGGCAATCGCGGGTGCCTGGCGGACATCGCCGGGCACTCGCACCGGGTCCCGAGCGATGCCGCGGGCGCGCGCGCGCCCCCCAGGCGGCCGGGAATCCGAGGACGTCATATGACGCCCACCCAGGATGGTAGATCCACCTTGTGGGCGTCATATGACAGCGGGCGGTATTGAAGCGGTTAAGGTGCGACACCGTAATAATTAACTATACAGTTGTAAGTGCTCCCGCATAAGATAACCAATCCTTAAGATAAATTAACATAACAATTAACGTCAATATAACAACCGCTGCGATTTTAACACTAGATGGCTCCACAAGCCTTGAAGTCCCAAGTGATCAGACTCCTCCTTAAAAGAGTCTAATGTGCACAACTCATCAGAAATAAAATTAAAACATATGTACACAGAAAAAAAGTTCATAAATCAATTCTTTAGGTAGTTGAATGTTGAATTCACTCTTATCCTAGGAAGTGTGAGTCCCTTCACCACATTGAATTATTCCTTCACCCAAAAGTGATAAAACAGATTATAGCTGGCCGCTTACCAGATGTTGTTGATTGCATTACTTAAAAAACAATCAAATGCACTTGTTACAGGACCTGTTCTCAGATACACCAAAACTTTTTAGACAGCTCTTCCTCCTCACAGATCAGTTCAGGTCAAAAATGGATACACGTGTAGGATCAGAGAAAAACACCTCATAGTGTAATCTTGCTTTTATTTATAAAATTGAATAAGAACAGCATTAGCCAAATGGCCACTTACATTTCCCGGTGCCCGCCCGGCACTGGGGCTGCTCGCCTTTACAGTCAGTGATGTGGTTTAGAGTATCTCTCCCTTGGTAGATTCCCGCTGTGGATCGGCGTGCGTTCCACCTGCTACTGCCGACAACCAGACAGACCGGAAATTCAGGGATGTTTGCGCTTGGTTAGTGATCAGGTACCGCCTCCGACGCACGTTTCGTGATGTCACGCCACCCTGAAGACGTGACATCACAAAACGTGCGTCGGAGGCGGTACCTGATCACTAACCAAGCGCAAACATCCCTGAATTTCCGGTCTGTCTGGTTGTCGGCAGTAGCAGGTGGAACGCACACCGATCCACAGCGGGAATCTACCAAGGGAGAGATACTCTAAACCACATCACTGACTGTAAAGGCGAGCAGCCCCAGTGCCAGGCGGGCACCGGGAAATGTAAGTGGCCATTTGGGTAATGCTGTTCTTATTCAATTTTATAAATAAAAGCAAGATTACACTATGAGGTGTTTTTCTCTGATCCCACACATGTATCCATTTTTGACCTGAACTGATCTGTGAGGAGGAAGAGCTGTCTAAAAAGTTTTGGTGTATCTGAGAACAGGCTAGGTCCTGTAACAAGTGCATTTGATTGTTTTTTAAGTAAAGCAATCAACAACATCTGGTAAGCGGCCAGCTATAATCTGTTTTATCACTTTTGGGTGAAGGAAGAATTCAATGTGGTGAAGGGACTCACACTTCCTAGGATAAGAGTGAATTCAACATTCAACTACCTAAAGAATTGATTTATGAACTTTTTTTCTGTGTACATATGTTTTAATTTTATTTCTGATGAGTTGTGCACATTAGACTCTTTTAAGGAGGAGTCTGATCACTTGGGACTTCAAGGCTTGTGGAGCCATCTAGTGTTAAAATCGCAGCGGTTGTTATATTGACGTTAATTGTTATGTTAATTTATCTTAAGGATTGGTTATCTTATGCGGGAGCACTTACAACTGTATAGTTAATTATTACGGTGTCGCACCTTAAGCACAACACTACATTAGCACTTTTGAGCTATTAGGCAATGGTGTGCCTTTAGCAATCTAATTCATTTTCACATAGTGGAGCCCAACGTATCCTAACAGGATCACTATAATTGACACTAGATAGGTATTATATATTTTTTTTTATATTTTTTTTGTATTTTAACATGGCACATTAGAGTGGCAATAATATAGATTCAAACTCACACGGTTTCCCTAACAGGGACACCTACACCAAAATATAGGCACTTACCACTCACTTGAGAGATCAACGAAAACCAGAAATTCATCATTATTCAATTATATTTAGTTATATATTTTTTAGATATAGTAGCGCCCCGTTTTGCCAAACCACACCATCAATTAAATCCAAGGATTTTTTAAGGGAGCAGCTTAATTAATTAAAATTTTATCAAACTAATTAAGTTTTCAAGCGTAAGCACACACTGTTGCAATTATCAATCTACCTTTTAATTGTATAGTATTTTCCAGGCGCGGGGTTGAGACAACCAAATTGCAGTTGCCTACTTTCACACGAGGAACGATTTGCAGGTGTGGCCAGCTGGTCCCAGAGGCGATCAAATTGTAGATAGTCTTTGCTCACCTCTATGGCCCTGGAGGACCGGAGCGATGCCATGATGTCACTTCCGGTTCAGGGTGGAAGTAAACAATTTTTTTAAAGCATCTTTTGCTTTTAAAGTTAAAGGAGAGATTTGAGGTCTTTTTGTCCCCAAAGAGGACCTGCCATCCCTATTTCTATTGTAAGGTAAGTATACTGTACCTTCCTTGTAATAGAAATAAAAGGGACAGTATAAAATGTGTAAAATAAATAAGAAAATGTTTTTTTAAAGTGCCCTATCCCTCTGTACTTAAGTGCAGAAGGGAATGCATACGCAAGTCATGTATGCATATGTAAATGGTATTCGCACCACACGTGAAGTATCGCCAGAAACGTTAGAGTGACAGCAATAATTCTAGCGATAGACTCTGGAACTTTAAACAGTTAGATTGTAAAAATGTTTAGGCTCCATGCACACTAGCATTTTTTTAAGCTCTTAGAAGCTGTTATTAGCATTTGTTTTGCTCCTAGAAGCTAAATCCTAGAAGTGTTATCCTATGTGTCCATGCACACTACTTTAAGCTATTAAAATTTTTTGAACTTTAGCATCTAGGAGCAGAAAAAAAATATTTTGGTAGAGTTTTTTGGAGTGTTTTTCCAGCAGAAAAATAATGGTAAATGCTCTTAAATGCTCCTAAGTTTAACTAAATATTCCTAACTGCTTTTAAATGCTACTAAAATGCTACCAACAGCTTTCTTTTTTTTGTTTTTTGTACTGCAAAAACGCTAATTAAATGCTAACGCATTGTCCAGTGTTTCCCAATGCATGCTTGAAGAACCACCCCTTTTACACATTTCACTTAATGGGCAGGATCATAGAGGAACCTCTATGAATAATGTTTTGCCTGTGAAGACATTACTAGTATATAGCTTCTCCTTGAGATTTTAACTTATTGTGAAGAAAATATTGTTTATTGGATGGTCTAAGCTTTGTATTTTATATTCTCTATATCTCTCTATCTTTGTGGATTTCTATAGGAGAATATAACAGTTTAAATCATTGGGGATCATTGTTATCATCTATTCTATTGCTCAGATATATGACAGGACCCATCACACAGTGTTTTTAAAGTGTTATAATGGTTTAATAAAATGTGTTTATGCTGAAGCACAGTTTATTGTTTACAGTACCTAGAATTGAGGTGCTTAATAGTAAATGTATTTTATGTGGTTATGATTGTAAATTGAGTGATTCCGCCCTCTAGTGGCTAATAATCAATATATTTACTACAATAACAAAAATATGGAAGAGCAAGTATAAAAATTGCTTTACTTAAATGGCTTTTACTGCAATAATAACTTATGTGTAAATATGTGTTTACTGAAAATGTACTCTACTTTCCTTTAAAGGCCAATGTTTGAATGTCAGACATTTTTTGTATTTGTTTTAAGTAGTGTACAGAACATTTAGAACTGCTGAGCTGTAATTTATGTCTATAACTCAAATAGGGTCAAAGTCACTCACATTTTTTTATCACTGTTGCCTAGTAACAAGAAAAGGGTCACTAGGAAAAGATTCCACAGACACCAATAAATACAATGCACAAGCATCTAAGCATATTTGCGCATTATGGCCGATTAATCATTAATTTTTCCTTCTCCACTTTATTTACACAGCACAGATGGGTCTGAACAGCATTCCCTTTCACTCACACTTGTTTACCAAGGGTATTTAAAGGAATGTGGGATAAGCCTAGAGTGGCTGTGCAGTTGGAAAGAGATTGAAAGAAAACTACATTTTCTACTCCGTTTTAAGTCATCTGTGCCATCTAGTGGTCATAATGTGTTTTTTTTTGGGGGGGGAGTTATTCAGGTAATTAGAAAAATACTGCATTGTGGCCACTAGACGGAGCTGACTATCATAGATGATAATTATATTAAAATCAATAGAGAAATTATCCGTGGTGCCTGTGACAAGGTTTAAGACATCTGAATGGCTTATTTTCTAGACCCTCTAGACTCGGGCATCCTCAGCTTTCAAACGGTGTGAAATCCACTTGTGAAGGATGTAGCACTTACAGTAGGCAGTCTATAGCTGTTCTTTTGTCTAGGATTATGCTACATCCATTCCATAGTATTATGAGGCTGCCATGTTCAAGACACTGTCCCTTATTAACAATAACCATTCATTTAGAAACAGGAGTGGGTGGGGTATGCCCTCAATAATATCAAATCTTGACACCTGTGATATTGGAAGAACAGAAGGTGCATAGACACCGTCACATATTGGTATGTTCTCTACTGCTTCTAGTCAGGAATTATATGCTATAGGTAACTGTTATCTCTACCCATAGCTTTTTCATGTTAGGCCATGCTCATTAATCTCTTTGATACATACAAATTTGAAGTTTTATATTTATGTCCACTGTAACAGAAGCAGCTAGCTTTCCCTACAACAGTTGCTGTAACCTCCAGCTGCACCGGGCAGACAGTAAGTTCTGGAGAGGATGGTGAATCCCTAAAGCAGCTTCCAGTTTGCATATCCATGACCTTTTCTAGGTAGGCAGATATGTGTCGGTGGTGGAGCATTGGCCTCAGAGAAGATAAAATTTAGGAGTCAGAATCAAACTTTTAGAGGTAGCTCTTGTTGACCTGGGTATCCCAGGGGGTCCCTGGAGTATTCTGTAGAATATTAAAATAATGATAGCATGTTATTGTAGTGAAATATTATTTTATACTGGATTGATTCAAGCTTTTTGGCGCTCCCATCCTTTCAATATTTTCTCAGACATCATACTTAGCGAAGAAGTTGAGTATAATATTACACCAACTGTATTAACATGGGGTAAAGCACTGATCACACAAAGCAAATTCCTTCAGTAACTCTAATGGGTCAGTATGTTCACCACAAGTAACTCATGCCTGGAAAAGCTGTCTATCCTCTCTTATTCTCAAAATAGAAAAAAAAGTTTCCTTGTATGTCAGAATAACCACAGTATGTATGAGGTTATAAGACTTTCCTTTAGAGCTTAAAGTTACATTTGTGGCTTTGAAATTGTCTGTAAAGCATTGTTTTGTGTACTGGTAATTCTTAAACCTTACATTTATAGAAAAAAAGCATGTCTGAAGATCAAAAAGACTGGGAAAAATGCCCTATATATCATGAAATAACACAAATCATCTGTCATTATGATCTCATGGGCTTTGTGGTAAAAAGAGATAACTTTTGTATAGCTTTGCTATTTTGCTTTTCAGAGCAATCCCCTAATATGATGTTAATACTTAAATAATAGGAGGTTTTGTTTTATTTCCAGTTTTATGCTATTATTCCCTTTGCCACAGTACAGCAGAAAGAAAAGAACAGAAAGGATAGATAGTCCACCCACATACAGCAAAAAATTCACATGAGTATTTAGGTGAATGCTCCTGGCTCACCAAGCAAGAGCATTCCAATCATCAAATGAGTAACATTTTGAATATAATCTTTAGTGAAAGCCTGACTTCAACTGGATAGAGGTACCAAGAGATCCACAAGCACCACAGAACACATTGTATTTTATGCTAAAACTGGAATTTTCTTGATGGAGGTTCCTTACAGTGCACAAGGTGGTGAGAATTGGAATTTTTTTAAGACAATTTAGGCTAGGAACCCACTACTGGTGCCAGCCGCAGATGCAATATATATATATATATATATATATATATATATATACTGTAGGTAATTGAAACCACAATTTATGTAATGCCCCAATCATCCAGGTGGTACTGTGCCCTGATTTTACAGTACCTTACACAGCAGATCATGAATATAGCAAGGCAACATTTAATGCTGGCTGTAGTTTATAGTCTTTATACTTGTTTTCATTCAGTGGAACATAACACATGGAGCAGAATGCAACCTCCATACTTTTAACTACAGCCAAAATCAAATGCAAGTATTTTTTTATTTTTTTTATTAATGTCAAAAAGAATAAATTCTTTATTGAAAAGTTGTTACAAGATAAATGTAGGAAAGAAAAATACAAAACCATATGAAATATGACACAATGTTTTATTAAGCCTCAGTTTACACTACGAACTGAGAATGAATTACACAGGAACCGCACCACATTCCTGTGCAATTCACATGTGATTCAGTGTGGTGTGACTTAGTGGTATTGCCCACTGTTGTACCACTGTAAAATGTACCACAATCTCTTGTGATGTTTGCCTCCTGTAATTCCCAGAACTGGCAAATAATGGGTTGATATTGTGGGCCAATCAGGCTGTGCTGCATGGCAAATGTGCTGTTGAGAGGAATAGGTGGTGTGGTAACCTAATCATTGATATAATGTTCATGAATTGTCCCTTTGATGGAGGTGGCTCCTAGGCCAGACTTTACAGCTCAGTTGTGATTAGTCTTTAAAAAGGTCTCAGGGAATGCAAGGCTTGGTTGTTCTGTCAGGCAGGGGTGCATAGATCACAAGACAGCATACTCATAATCACAAATCATTTGTCAGGAAAGGGAGCATAGATAGGTACTGTGTATTAAGCTGCTTTTCTTCCATTCATCTTCATTAAACATGCACAAGAACACAAAAGAAACATTTACAGGCTCCAGAAACTCATTACAGACATTGACTACAGACTTACGTACTTTGGTAAATTAGTAGCTTAGCATACTAAAGAACCCCAAGCACCCACAAGGACTAGGCATTTGCTTTACAGTTGTGAGTTTGGGCCATCCCTCTTGTGACACTGTATAATGCAGGGCATATTTGTACAAGCTCTCTGTCCTTCAGCATAAGAGTACTAACATATATGCCTGGTGTGATAGCCAGTGAACAGGGGGAATACTACACACACCTGAAAAAATGAATCAACGTACACAGGGCATATTTAGTATGCCCTATCCTTCTGCTCTGCTGCCACTTTCCCCTAACACTTTACCAGCAAATGTATACCTGTCAATATAGCAGCTGAAATTGCTGCTGCTGTCAAAATGTGGACCATCGAGCATAGTGTTTATAAACACTGTTCAGATGCAAGATCTGATTTGTTTCAAAGTGGTTAGTTTTGATCTGCTTGTGATTTCAGTTAAAGCAACCTGGCAAGTAAAAATAAATAAATAAGTATCTAGATATTAAAATTTGAGAATGGTTTTATTAAAAGGCCATTATTAATGGCTGCAGCTACATACTGTTTATACAACATGCCCAGTGGGTACACCTGGTAGTGTAGAAAATTGTTTATTTGGGCCAGCTTGGCCCAAACAAACCAGGTAAAGTGAAAGTAAAGCTGGAGATCATATTTAAAATGTTGTTGCTTTGATTTATCTTCACTGCAAGACCTGTGAGATTCGCTATAGTTTTTGCTGGGGATTTGCTGTGTAGACATTGTGGATGCATGCACAGGTGGGAGCGCTATATTGTGACAATAAACACAGACAGCATGATTGTGAGAAGATTGGGCTTGCACTAGAAAGCCACCACCATCTTGCAAAGCAAAGATATTGAGGAAAAATATTATACTTGGGACTGCATGTGCAAAAAAAAAGGTATTATGCTACTTTAAAGCTGAAACAAATATTGTTTAAATACAAAAGGCATGCATAGTCTTACTTGAATCTTGGTGTCCTTTGTGTATTTCTTCAATTTCTGTGCAGTAAAATCTAGTATTAATTAACTCAGGAGTAACTTGCAGGAGTTTTTTTGTTGTGAACACAGTTCCCTGCTGCTTTCTCACCTTGTGCGGCATGACCCTGTAGTTTTTCTGCAGATAGATTGTAATGGGAGGATCTGTTGGGGCTGATCCACAGGCACTGTGCAGAACAGTGAGGATGTCACTGCTGCTTTCACAAGGTAATTACTATGTTTGCAAGGACATTTGATGTACACAAAGCAGATTTATATTCAATTGTGTCTTTTGAGGAATGTAATTAAATGTAAGTTTTTATGACCAGAGTTTAGAAAGTCAAAAAGATAGAAATAATCTCACATGGTACTAATTGTACTATCTTGTACAACCATTGGCACAATACAAGTCTAAATGGTACGAGTGTGAATGTATTTGCAAATTTGTAACAGTAGACCTTTCTTTGATTTCTATGGGCATAGAATGCCGTGTTCTGCTCTCACAACCCTGACTCTGGGCCTGCAGTCACTAAGGGGGTGCTTTCACTTACCTGCATTGTGTTTGAATGATGTGCAAAGCTCGAGCACTTCCTTGTAGCATCCTTGTGCCTGTCCCTAAGTGCCTTTTGCACCTTCTAATTAGCCATTGAGCCAGGCTGGTATTAGATTACAGTAGTAAGCCAATAGGAGGATGTGCATAGTGCAGCAGGAAAGCATTGCTCTACCCTGATGTGTTGGAGCTTTGCCCATCTGAACAGCCCAGTATTTAGGTGTATCAGCAGGAACTTGACTATAGATGAGGGTTGTCTTCTCTAGACCAAAACTTCTTACAATCAAGTTGGTGGGCATATATCTTTTTAAATTGTACTAAAGGAAGCCTGGAGTGAAAAAAAAGCCTAAACCTCTAATGCCAACACATATCAAGCACCTCCACGTGTCTGCTTATCAGGGCAGTTCCTTATCAGGCCAGAGGTTCACTGGTATGCAAATATTTACCCAGCTTCCTACTTTATAGCCTGGCTCTACTTTCTTTGAAAAGGTGATATAAATCAGGACCAGGCTTTCTATTAAAGAAGTAGAATTTGCATGCCCTAGATTTCAGGCTCCAAAAGTGCGGAGTAATACAACTGGCCAGTTGGGCAGTTACTTGGAGCATCCTTCCTTTTGGTGCTGCAGGGGATGTGTTAAAAACAATTTGTATATATTGATATTGAAAAATGCAATTTTTGTATTAATTAAATTAATCCCTGAAATGTTCACAGCACATTCTGATGGCTTTGAATTTGGTGCTGCTCAGGCCTTTACGGTACACCAAAGATATGCCCTTGGAAATCCACTCGAAGTACTGTGTTTCATAAAAAAAAGAAGAAGAAAAGCTTAACGTACTTTAGCTTCCCCAAAGCCAACTTTAGAGCTGCTTGCTTAGACAAATAAATTATCTAAATAGGTGCTCATCAGCCTAAAGCCATGCAGCAAAATACATAAAATAAATGCATAAATAACTAAATGGAGTGAATAAATGATACTACGAATAATTTCTTGTTAACCAGCTTCCAGACTGGCCATCAACAACTGAAAAATATTTATTTTCACAGTTGTGCTTTGAAAAGCAGCTAGCGCTTACATTCATTAGTTAAAAATTTTTTATGTCACAGACGTTGGGGGTCATTGGCCAATATTAAAGGAAGAAAGAATCACCAGAAATGCTGGCCAGTGTCAAGCTTGAACCTGGAGCAGGCTGGAAAAAATGAAAATCTGGTGTTATATCATAATGTACTCCGAGGCAATATTTCACTTTTCACAAAAGTAAATTTTAAAGATTATTTTAAGTGAAAGCTGTTACTTTATTTTTTTTATTTTATTTATGTGTTAAAATAAGCATCATTTAAATAGGTACTGTAACCAAATACACATTCAAAACAAAATGTAAAATCTTTTTATGCTTAATTAAAAATGATGTTTAATATTCACATTAAGAAACAGGACTGAAAACATTAAAAGCAGATCAATTAGGTTAAAACAGTCACTGTTACATGTTGGAATGAAAAATTACATTTAAAGTGTTATTTGTTATAGAAATTATAAGCTTTATAGCATATTTTTAAATTGACAGCTTTTTTATTATAATTTACAATTTTAATATCACAGAAAAAGGGGTAATTATGCAAAATGTACAGAATTTACAATAACCAAAATTCAGGAAGCACCGTTACTACTGGTATATTTATTGCATGATTTGACAACACAACTAAAGAAGTTAAAGTTAGCATTGCTATTTCTTGTGCTAACTCATCTATCAGTACCTGTGCATAGAGGTTGTTATAAGCACTCATGCCAAAAATTTCTAGTATTGGCTAGTTTTTTTTGGCTATGCTGCCAGGCAATAGAAAACTATTTTTTTTCCACCATTTTAGAAAAAGGGGATGATGTCGTTGTATCTACACAGGCCTCACAGATGTCAGACTTCTAAAGGTAAAGCTGAGTTTTGCACAAAGTTTTCACAGCTGCTATTTAGGAATTGCTGTAGCAGGAGAGATTGTGCAATAAAGAGCTTATAACAGCCACTAAGCACAGATACTGTTGGATGGGGTCTAAAGCCTAGTACACACGGGCCAAATGTCGGCTGGTTCAATGGAAACAGGCTGACATTTGGCCCGTGTGTATGGCAGCCGGGCTGATAGCAGCCAGCCATGCAGCCGGCTTCTTTCGAAGGGTCATGACCAAAAAAAGGTCTGCCAACCGGCTCACGATCAGCTGACCAGGGTGTTCTGGTGGGGGGGCCACCCCCCTGTCAGAACACAATAGCACAGCAGGGGAGATTGCTGTACTAACATTGGATTTTTAGTACAGCAGCTCCGATCTGAGCTACCCGCTGGGTTAAACTAAAAAAACTAGTAGTGTGTACAAGGCTTAAGGATAAATTAGGGTCACATTGAATAAGGCCTACTAAAAGCTGTCCTTTCATGAGATTTTTGGCTAGAAAAACAAATAAGTGTAGGATAAATACATTTTTGCAATAGCAGAATCTTTTTCTTTTGTTCTTCTAATTGAAATGTAGGTTTAATAGCATTTAAGTACGACTAGGGATAAAAGAGAACATTAAAAAAAAAAACAATTCAATATGCACAGTCTATGGTGCTTACTGAATTTTGAACAATGTGTGTGTTATTTATGGTTATCCTTGCACGTAGTTATAGTTTTAGGAAAAAAAACATTGTGACTATTAAAGTCATGCTACTCATTAGTATTAAGGGTTAGTATGCATACCCTGTATCCTTATAGGAAGATGTTTAAAACACTCCTATTTTTTGCATTTGGTCAGCAGTGCCTAAGCTGAGTTCTTTCAGTTATTTATTAGATCAGTTTTTTTTTCTGCAACACCATGCAAAAGAGGCAACATAATCTGAAAATAATAAAAAGTAAATGCAGTTGATAAATGAATATCTTTGGTGCAACAAGAACATTATAAAAAAAAAGGTTTTATTGCATTTATTGCTCAAATAGACCAGTCCTTACAACAGGTTACTTTTGATACTTGCATATCATGCTTCAAGAAAATGTATAACTTTTCATTTTGTAAACTGGAACCCATTTCTGACCCAGTGGATGCCCATGCATTCCTAAAAGGCTTTTTCTGTTCAGCTGCATGATTTTTTTTTGTTTACCCCTTGGCATCTGGTATCCAACTGTCCTCTGCTAGTTTGGACATCTAGCTGATAACTGAAGAATGCTATTTTAAGATTGAAAGGGGATTTGGCTTTTCACGGGCACAATAGTCGGGGAGATTTGAAAAGTAAACATGTCACATTGAAGTCTACAGTTAAGCTATTTGCCATACAGCAAAAAATCAAGGTATCTGTCCATAATTTTAATTGGCTTTAAAGCTTTTCCTTTTTAGCACTTGGAATGCCAAACCCAGGAATGTGCGTTTTGCTAATGACAGGTTTAGCTCTGCATCAGCAAATAGAGGTATTCCACAATTTGAATTTAGGCTGCAAACTGGGATTAGCATATAGCAAGCCCATGGATTTGAAAGTGCCTGGAATATTCAAGAGCAACTCTGAAAAAGTGAAAGTAAGTAAAGTTATGTTGGATTTCATGTTGTCGGACAAATACTATAACTGCCATTTATGCATATGTTAGAGTAACAGAATCACGTTAAATGCTGTATATGGGAAAAAGTATCATATGAACTGGTATAATTACAGAGGATATAATGCCTTTATCCCAACTACTAAAGTTGATAAGTGCCCAGATTTTAGGCAATAGAGACTTCAAGATCAGGGATTAGATAAGTTAATGTGTAGTCTCAGATGGATATAACATTTTGCTAGTCATCATCACACGGGAACAAAATGCATTAAAGCAAAAGGCATTAAAAATCGAAATGCAAATATAAAAGTTAATTCTAATACAACAATGTAATATTCCTGGAATAGCATATCTAATGTGGCTGATGTTAGGTCCACACATACATTTAAAGCTGAACACCAGGCAGATATTAAAAACACATGCGCAAATGTAATTGAGTATTTAAAAAATAAATCATTTAATATATATTAAATGCAACTGTTAAATATACCTTAATTAGACTTGATAACCGCCTTTTGCACTATACTTTACAGCAGCACTCGGACTGGGAAGGGAGGGGCAGTGTTTGAGGCCAATGAGGAGTCCTCCTTCATATGTGTGAATATGGAATATATTGACAGCAGGGGAGAGCAGGAAGGTGACCTCATCCGTCTGTTGCTGCTCTTTCACTGTTCAGTCACAGAATGAGGGCAGGTAGGTGACCTATGTTTTGCTTAACTGAAGCAAAGACAGGACAAGTCACCAGCCTAGCAGTGTGAGCCTGTACAAGTCTTTTGGCAGGTAATACCACTCGCATATTTGGATTTCAGTTGCCTATTTAGGTGTTTGCCTGGAGTTCAGCTTTAATGACATTTTGTCATTTTGCCTCTGTTAATGTTACAAATATGTGAACTATACCACTCTCCTCTTATCTTGTTACTGGACTCCAATACCTGAGAACACTTGTGTTTTTGACATCACATGATTGTATTTAACAGAAAAGAGGAGTCCAAAGGCTTAATTCATACACACTACATTTTTTACTAAAATAAAAAAACATACAGAATCTGTGTGTTACAGCCCATACATACATTTGGGAACTATGCTTCATGTAATAGTAGTATTAGTAGTAGTACTATATGACTTATGTAACAAACTACAATTCAGCATGTTTGAGTTGATGTTTTCCCAATGACAGCCCAGTGGAGAGCTACATCAGTTCTTTACACCAGCTGACATCTTTGAGAAATAATCCCATTAATTTATAATCACACACAATTCTGTAAGATTAATATTTATATCTCTATCTATTGCATTTTAAATGTTTTGCAAAATGTAACATAGATGTGCAGCATGGTTATAAAATGTGGCGCTAGAAAAATGTAAAATATTTTCACTGGACCAGTTTGTAAAGATAATGAAAAAATGCCAGCACTTTAAAAAATCAAACCAAATACATTTACTGTACCTTACAAGATAGTATTTATGAATTATTTTTACATTACATAAGAGGGTTTCTTTCCCCATCAAGGGGTTTTTAATTTTTTTTTTCATATTTTCATCATATGCTTTAGGTTAGTTAAAAATTCCCTTTATATAGAATGATCTTTTACCTTTGCCTCAAATCTTTACAGTTGGACCATATGAATTTAATCTGACACAAAAGAGTAAGGATTTATGTTTGTTGTATATTTTAATGGCTTTCATTAACCTGAATGAGTGAATGAACAAAAGAAGGAATCATCAGCTTGAGAACCACTGCATAAGCACATTTTTTTCATTTTACACCTCAATATCTGAAGCTAAGCGGAGGCAGTTGTGAACCTCATTGGGGATTTCAGATCGGGTAATGTTGTTTCCATCCAAGCGCAGGTGTCTGATCCTGGAGTAGTCCAGTGGGCCGATGACTTTACAAAAGCTGGCTACGGTTAGTTCTGTAATGAGGAAAGGAAAAGTATTAAAATGTATAGTGCTGCTGTTATGTGATGTAATATTATCATGTTAATTTCCATTCTAATTTAACTAATTGTACTGGTTACCAAAGCATCAAAGCAAAATAAATAAATCTAAATTCTACTGACATTTTAGCGTACTTTACATATATAGCCCCTTCTATATATTTAGCCCCCTTGCAAAGACTCTGAAGTCTTTGGGTCTGACAGATTTCCAGAATTCCATGTAGACAAAACTCACAGGGCAGTGTTCTGTCTCTCCTTACCACAAAACAAAGACAGAAAATGAATTAAAAATACATGCTTGTCAATTTACACTGGAAGAAACCTACCGCACCAACCTTAGCCTCTTTGAAGGCCTTGGTCAATGCCTCGGTTCTGCAGTGCCGGCTATGCACACCCTCCACCAGCATTTAGATTTGACCCTGTCTACACTTGCTTTCCTATGCTGATACTAGATAATAGTTCTGGTGCACATCATTTGTACAACACAGATCTTTCAACATTGACTGAATAGATTAAGACAGTGATCATAAGTACAACAGTTACAATAAATAATACTAAGTATTTAATATAGTGTTTGGTACCTTATTAGCATTGATACATTATGTAATCATTTCACTTTGTTTATGATTTTTTGTTTTATTTCTCATGCTTTAGGCTCAGTTCACACTGATGCGACATAGGATATTACATATTTTTAGCACCTTGTTGGTGCACTGTTTGTACCTTTCGTATGAATAGCTCAATAAAAGAATTTAAAAAAAGAAAAAAATATATAAAAATATATTATAATTATTGCCTGTTGATGTCTCTGAATACCCAATCAATGGGAATAAGTCAATAAAGCATTAACAAAACCTTTTTTTTTTGTTACAAAAGCCATGCAACAGTTTTCTTGCTATTTCTGATGCGTGCAACAAATTCAGATCTCACTTTTTACATTTTGGCACTACTGTGACAAATTCATCAAGAAATAGCACTATATTAATAAAAGTGGAGATAAATAAGACCTCTTCTATGTTGTTGTAAATTCTGTTGCATGTTTTACAGCCACACACCCTGGAATTCATAGACAGTGTCATAGAGGTTTATTAGAAATCTTTCTCCCATCTGTGCAACAAACAGCGCAACTTGCAACACAATAATGTAACTGTTGGTAAGGCATATATGAATATGTTGCAGAATTGTGTCTATGACACAATATTTACATGTCTGGTACTGATTAGGCCAAAATGTAAGAGGCCTTATTTACCTATACTTTTCAATTCACTGATATAGCAGAGTGTGTCACAGCCTCAATGCCATAATGTAAAAGTGTTGTGCATAAATACTACCTGCATTTGTTGCACATGTTGGAAACCACACGAAAACTGTTGCATGGCTTTCATGAATTTGCTGCAAAACTTTCTAAAATGACCATAACACCAGAAAAATGTCACAAACACTTTACTGAATCATTCCCACAGAGCATGTGCCTTTGAAAAATATTCAGAAACACAAAAGCATGCTGGCACCAAAATCCAAACAGCGTAAAATTAAAGTGGTTGTAAGCCTCAGACATGCAATCTGAACAAAGCACACATTTTTATAGTGTTTACTTGCCTCTCTCCAAAACACTAGGACTTATTTCTCTCCGCTGTCTAGTTCCTCTGTTATCAGCATGAGTCACTTCTGACAGGTTTCCCTGACACCAAGAGCTAAAAAGGTGACAGTGGAGGGATCTCCAGCACACAGCTTGTGATTGACCACCACAGCTCTGTTCCCTGGTGCTGTATGATGAGGGTGAGTTCCTTCCCTCTTATCGGCTCTCAAAGCTCTTGTACAGTGTGTAACCGTAGCTCCTTCCCCCTCCCTGCTTTGTGAGTTTGTGAAAAATCCTTTTCATCTCTGCATTTTACAAGGATGTACAGGACATATGGCATCAAATAAACAGGTACAACTTACAGTGCCTTGAAAAAGTATTCCTAACTCTTGAAATTTTCCACATTTTGTCATGTTACAACCAAAAACGTAAATGTATTTTATTGGGATTTTATGTGATAGACCAACACAAAGTGGCACATAATTGTTAAGTGGAAGGAAAATTATAAATGGCTTTCAATTTTTTTTACAAATAAATATCTGAAAAGTGTGACGTGCATTTGTATTCAGCCCCCTTTACTCTGATACCCCTAACTAAAATCTAGTGGAACCAATTGCCTTCAGAAGTGACCTAATTCGGAAATAGAGTCCACCTTTGTGTATTTTAATCTCAGTATAAATACAGCTGTTCTGTGATGCCTGCAGAGGTTTGTTAGAGAACCTTAGTGAACAAACAGCATCATGAAGGCCAAGAAACACACCAGACAGGTCAGGGATAAGGTTGTGGAGAAGTTTAAAGCAGTGTTAGGTTATAAAAAAATATTCCAAGCTTTGAACATCTCACGGAGCACTGTTCAATCCATTATCCGAAAACAGAAAGAATATGGCACAACTGCAAACCTACCAAGACATGGTCATCTACCTAAAATGACAGACCAGGCAAGGAAAGCATTAATCAAAGAAGCAGCCAAGAGGCCCATGGGAACTCTGGAGGAGCTGCAGAGATCCACAGCTCAGGTGGGAGAATCTGTCCACAGGACAAATTTTAGTCATGCACTCCACAAATCTGGCCTTTATGGAAGAGTGGCAAGAAGAAAGCCATTTTTGAAAGAAAGCCCATTTGCAGTTTGCGAGAAGCCATTTGGGAGACACGGCAAACATGTGGAAGAAGGTGCTCTGGTCAGATGAGACCAAAATGTAACTCTTTGGCCTAAAAGCAAAACGCTATGTGTCGCAGAAAACTAACACTGCACATCACCCTGAACACACCATCTCCACCGTGAAATATAGTGGTAGCAGCACAAGCATGTTGTGGGGATGCTTTTCTTCAGCAGGGACAGGGAAGCTGGTCAGAATTGATGGGAAGATGCATGGAGCCAAATACAGTACAGGGCAATCTTAGAAGAAAACCTGTTTGAGTCTGCAAAAGACTTGAAACTAGGGGCGGAGGTTCACTTTCCAGCAGGACAATGACCCTAAACATACAGCTAGAGCTACAATGGAATGGTTTAGATCAAAGCATAATTATGTCTTAGAATGGCCCAGTCAAAGTCCAGACCTAAATCCAATTGAGAATCTATGGCAAGACTTGAAAATTGCTGTTCACAGATGCTCTCCATCCAATCTGACAGAGCTTGAGCTATTTTGCAAAGAAGAATGAGCAAAAATGTAACTCTCTAGATGTGCAAAGCTGGTAGAGACATCCGCAAAAAAACTCACAGCTGTAATTGCAGCGAAAGGTGGTTCTACAAAATATTGACTCAAGGGGGCTAAATACAAATGCACTCCACACTTTTAAGATATTTATTTGTAAAACGTTTTAAACCATGTATCATTTTCCTTCCACTTCACAATTATGTGCCACTTTGTGTTGGTCTATCACATAAAATCCCAATAAAATACATTTACGTTGTTGGTTATAACATGACAAAATGTGGAAAATTTCAAGGGGTGGGAATACTTTTTTTTTAAAGCTCATAAAAACCCTAATTTCAGCTGGAAGATGCTAAAATGTATGGTGAACTCTAAAGGCAAAATCTCTGCCTTGAGTTCTGAAGTTAACTAACGTGTTGCAGCCATAACAAGGGGATTCCATATCTTCTAGATTGAATTCGTAACAATCAAGACAACTCAACCTCACATATAACTGAAATCTACCAGACTAACCTTTCAAATATGTTGATTAAAAGCTTTAAATTTAAAACTTTCTCATTATTATTATTCTTGAATATGCTATAATAAACTTAGGTTTATTTGATGTAACTTCCAAATATTTGATTGTAGATATCCAAGTCAAGATTAAAGTGGACCTCAACTCAAAAAAGTTAAGAGTTGCTATCTTTAGGGAGCATCTAGAAATGTTAAAGTGTTTGTTACCGCAAGATTTCATATTTCTGATATATGCTTGATGTACCATGTACTTGTATGAGAAAGTATCCTGTTCTCTTTGTATTGCTTCCTTTGTGTGAAAGCCCTGGTGTTCCTGCCAGTCCCTCTGCTTTCCTATTAGAAACTGACCACACTAAGTAGGAGAAGACAGCATGGTCAGTTCTCTAGCTATGCTGGGAAATCAGTGTGCTCTCCTCCAATGACCGGAATTGACTACACCCCCCCTTCCCCAGCACAGCCATTTACTGCTCAGTGTACTGCTGCTTCTCCACCCCCCAGCTCTTTTGCAGATAAGAACAGAGGAAAGAGAGGGAATGTGATTACTTATAAAAAATAAAAAAAAAAAAGTCTATACACAAATGTTTTGCCTTTCATTTAAATTTTAAACTGAATGGGTTATTTTACAAGGTGATCATTTACAATCACTATAATTGTGCCTAAGCAGTACACTGCCTAAGCATGGAGGAAACACAGTCCACCTGATATGTGTGGTGCCTAGATACACCATTGCATACAGATTCATAGCTGTATATCTGAAGTGAGCATTTAAAGCATCGCTGTCTCTGACTGCTTTTTTCTGGTGATTCAGAGGAAGATTTGGTGATGTCACCACTCTGCTGTTCACTGTTCTCCTTGCTGGGGGTTCTGATATGAGAAAGCAAAACCCTGCTTCTGCCAAGATGGCTGCCTCCACAAAGCGATGAGTCAATAACCAGAAAAGATTAGCTACAAGGAAACTACAGGCAACATTAGTGACTAATTCTTTGTCCTCTGCCTGCCTTTTTTGGGATCAGTTTCCAGAGTTTAGTTTCTTTTTAGTACCCAGGTGCCCCCTTCCCTCCACAGACTAACAGTTATACCATCCTGCACAATATTACTAACTAGTGATTATCACAATTTGTGAGCATATATAGTTACAATTTAAGCATAGTTCCCAACTGTCCCTGATTTCAAGGGACTTTCCCTGATTTGGTGCATTGTACCTATTTCCCTCTCATCTGTCCCTCATTTTGGTCTGATCTATAGAGTTGTATATACAATGCACTATTTATCTTTCAAAAAGTGTTTCCCAGTGCTAAACCTGTCATCCACATTCAAAATTGCTGCATTTGTAAATTTTAAAAGCCAATATAAAGAATAGTAGTGGTAAAAAAAGCACTTGTGTGTTTAGTTAACCTTTTTCTTGGTTAATTCTCTTATAAGGGGGTGTGGTAGGAGGCGTGTCCTATGACTACATATGTTTGCTAGTAGGTGTTCCTCATTCCCATCTCAAAATGTTGGGAGGTATGATTTACGTAGTATAGGGAAAACAACAGAAAGCATATTATCAGCTTTAGGTACAGTACGTTTCTATTGTGGGGAGTAGGAAATGGTTATTAATAGCAGTGATTTGGAATTGCAGCTTTTACTTTTGTTTTTACATAATTGGGACCTAAATAAGTACTACATGTCTTGCCACATAGCCAAATCCTTGTTTGAAATGGGCCTGTTGTGACTGATAAAGCACTTGCTGCTGCTGTTTAGTCTAAATTTTTTGTTTAATTCACAGTGATGTGTGTCTGTGAGGAAGTCTCCACATTAGTAGAGATTCAAACTATCAATGAACAAGTCTTCCTAGACCCTGCCCCCTGATCACACTGTTAATTTAATCTATTATTTAGAGGTAAGAGTGACTGGGATATACCTCTGATGAGTCCTACTTTGCTCCATAGAGGCTTACAGAACAGAATATGCCTAGGCACTGTCATATGCAGAAGTGATCTCCTGCTTGGCAATCTATGTGCTAAAGGTACTCTTTTTACAAATTGCTCTGTCTTATTACACTGTGCTAATGAATGATTTGTACACCTTAGATTTTAAGGGATTGCGTTATCAAAGACATATACTGTAGACTGTTCACTTTGCAAAATAATTTTCTCCAATGCTTAGTGAATTTGGTGAAATATCACTTTGCAAAGAACATCCAATCATGTGCGAGGAAAAAGCAGCATTTGTTTGTGTTGCTTGCACATGGTTACATGATAGATGTCAACAGAGCTTCAGCTCATTCACTAAAGGTGGCCATACATGGTCCAGTTTTCTTTGTTTAGACAGCAGGATGAACAAAATAAACCCAGAGCCAATTTCCCCATTGAGTGAATTTGGTTGAAGAGTTGATTGGTAGATTGACTTCTGTTCAACTGCAGTGGCCACAAATTTGTCTGGTCACTGCTGAACTGGTTGAATTTCAATCCACCTATGGCTACCATAAGCTCTGGAAAAAATCCCCATCACAAGTGCAACTTCCCTTGCAAACTTAACAGTGTTTTTGTCCTTAGCAAATGAAGCCCTAAGTAGAGGTCTACTTTAGTTGGCAGTAAGTAGTTTGTGAAACATTTTTTTCCCTTTTGGACAGGCTTTTTTATTGCAAAAATAATGCAAATAACACTACGACTGTCAAACTTTTATCTATTACCTAATACATCATGTAAGTACTTTCCTACAAGAAAAAAGCCACATCATTCACCCACTAAAGACCATGTCTTTGTTCCCAAAATTCCTTATATTGTAGCACTGGTTCTCAAAACCGTAAAAGCTGAACTCCTTGCAAATATAAAAGACAAAGATCAATAGAGCTACACATTTATTTATACATGCTTAAAAGGATTTTTCAATGATTTTTAACTAGTCTAAGTACTCATGTTTTCTAAGTCTATACTAACTACACGTATAGAAGCATTCAGCCTTGGAAGCCTATCAGGTGTGCTACATACAAATGTGCCGAGAAGGAACATGGCGATAGAAAAGAGACATGTTAGCAGAGTGCTGGCCTTGTAAGTCTGCTGCTGCTCTTTCACTGTCCATTCAGAAAGCTGAGGGTTGTAGGTTTTGACACCAAAGTGGTATCTTACTGTTCTGTGTGACAAGGCTGTGTAGATCCCATAACTGCACAGTTGCATGCAGTTAAATAAAGTTAGGTATATGTATCTTTTAGATGATGTTTAATAATGATAATAGTTCTGGTGCACATCATTTGTACAACACAGAGCTTTCAACATCACCTGAAGAAATTAGGACAGTGATCAGAGCAACAACTGTTACAATAATTAATATTAAGTATTTAATACAGTGTTTGGTACCTTATTAGCATTGATACAGTATATAATCATTGCAGGAGTGAGCCTGATTTGGCACTTTCCAGCTTTAGTAAATAATCCCCATTGTGTACTTAAAAGTGGGGTATGCCTGTACATGTATATATAATGTGTGTGTGTTTATACATGTATATATAATGTAGGGGGACTCGCTATTTTATTAACATTAACCACACCGTCTGTCAGTGTACTGAGCGTGATAAATTATCACTGCTTAATAAACTGACAACTCAGTGTTTTGGTGAATTTTTGGTGCTGTAATCTCGGAAAGTCTCACGAGATTCCAGTATCAGGGGCTGTTCTCCAGTGTTTGAAGCGTTTGTAGATCGCGTCACTCCTCCAAAGGTGAAGCGATCTACAAAGCTTCATAAACAGACACACAGAGGAGAAAGATCTCCTCCGTGAATGCTGGAGAATCAAGCATTGAATATATTTCACTGCTTCATAAACGGACACCTGTATGTTATACCATTGCAGTGAAAAGGAGTTTCACATCATCAACTGTCAGTATGTATGAAATGGCTTTTGACATTTTAAATGTGTCAAAGGGAGGAATGCAAGAGTGAGACTGACATAAATGAAACACTCTTGATGATTTATAAATGAATGTGTATTGGATTGGACCCAGAGGTGAAATTACAGGCTGCAAGACTTTTGTTCAAGCAATGAAGCATTTTTGTTAGCAATGTCATTGTAAAGGGACATAATTGCAAAATCGTTTTACTGCCATTAATGGAATATTAGAATAACTCCACCAGCAAGAAAAAAAGACACGTCATATTGAATGTTCACCAGGAGAAAAAGAGGGATACAGACAGCAATGAAAACCTAATAGTAATCCTAGTCCTCCCCTACAATACCCAAAACAAAAAAAGTTTGACTTCAAGTAATACAACATGCTGAAACAGGTACAATAAGCAACTCTCTCCTAGTCCTCTTATTATCCTATTACACCCTCTACCTAGGTAGGTGTAGAGGTAGATTTTTGGAGAGTACAGGTAAATTTGGGCTTGTGACTCACAGATAGCATCACTTTCAGTTACCTCCCTCTGGCTTCTAGAGGATTCTAGAAGAGAGGAGGGGAAGAGAGGTGGAGCTGTCTGAGGTATCTCAGGGAGCCCTGACCAATCCCCATTTAGGATTGGCAGGGGGAGGCCTCATTGATATACCAAAGGTCAGCCCAGCTGGGGAGGAGTTGTCAGGTGGAAGAACTGAGGATGGAGTGCTAGGCTGCTAGGGCCTACGAGGGCCCCTCCCAGTCTGGGGGTGACCTTGGGCCTGATATTCGGGTGCAGGAAGGTTCCCTTCAAGAATACATGAAGGATCTGGACAAGAGGTACAGAGAGGAGTCAGAGAGGACAGCAGGAGCTAGTACTGCTGGTCAGGCCTTCAGGAGGGAATGACCGGTGTGTGTGGCCAGGAGGGACAGCGAATGACAGGCACAGTTGAGAGGACTGGGGAGGCACGCCTGAGAGGAAGTGTGCAGTCTGGGCTGGGTGCAGAGCCAGCAGTAAGGACTGTGATGTCATGGCAGTGGAGTCAGGTATCTTCAGCCAGGATGGCTGGCAGGGCCTGAAGAGAGCTTACTGGAAGCAGTAGTCCACCATAGGACAGCTAGCACTAAAAGGCTTCCTATTTCTATTTTTTGCTACATTAGGCAGTTGCTGATGCCTGACTGAGTCAGAGTTGGGCCTAACCATGTGCTAGCTGTGCCTGGAGTAGAGTGTTGTGCTGGAGAGAGAGAGAGAGTAACAGTTTGCAAGCAAGAGATGTGCTGGAGGAGACTGGAGTAAGCCAAGTGTATATAGTTTTCCCAACTGATTGATATACAATCAACCAATTTATTGTCCTGCTTGGCATCCCATATATTCCTATCCCTATCCAAGTTCAAATCCCTCAATAAAAATACAAAACAATCACATGGACTGCTCATTGTTTCAAAAGTGACTGGGAAGTGAATGCCGGGCTGGGCAGGGTGACAGGTGGGCCACATCACTCAGCAGCCCCTACGGGGGTACCGCTGCATTAACAAAAAAGGTATATTGCTGTAATTCATAGTAACCAAACAAAAATTAATTGTAAGGATTATGCAGCAGTACACAGAAATTAAATTCAGTATGCCTAGCATGACTAGGCTTGAGTCAGAATGAGCTATGTCAGTTATTGTCTTTTTATACATCTCCAACATTAAACATTTTGGCACCATATGTGAACATCCAGTTTGGGCTATTGGTGTAAAGGTGACTACCTACTAAATTGGAAATGCCTATCTTCACATCTTTAAAATGTTTTTTGTGTTGACATGGCTATGTATGCTGTGTGAAGGAAAGTAGAAATAGCTGAGGTTGTAGCTAAGATGAGGCAGGCTGTCCTCTGTCTGAGCCAGCATCGTAATATTTATAACATTAAATACATTTAGGAACAGTTGATAAGAAACATAGTATTCTAAACCTTTGGTTATTTTGCAGAATCAACCTCCTCACTTCTGGCACGTTTATATGGTCTGAACCTTTTTTTTTAATTTGAACTTGAACTACTCTGCTTACAGAAAGCAACACCAAAATTATCTTACATCCTTCTATCAGGAGAAGAAAAACATTACTGCCATTTTTAACTGACAATTTAAGCTATTAGGGCACTTTCACACTGGGACGTTGGGGCACCGTCGTTTTAGCAGTCCTTTTCGGACGCTAGCGGGGTGCTTTTAACCCCTGCTAGCGGCCGAAAAAGGGTTAAAAGTGCGCGCAAAGCGTTGCTGCCGAAGTGCTTTGCAGGCACTTCGGCGGCGCTGCCAAATGATTTCAATGGGCAGGGGCGCTTTAGGAATGGTGTATACATTGCTCCCAAAATGCCCCCAAAGATGCTGCTTGCAGGACTTTTTTTAACGCAAGCGCACCGTTCCAGTGTGAAAGCCCTCGGGCTTTCATACTGGAGTGACAGGAGAGACGCTTTACAGGCACTTTGCTGGCGCTATTGTTAGCGCTATAGCGCCTGTAAAGTGCCTCAGTATGAAAGTGGCCTTAATGTTACTGCAATTTGAAACATAAAAAATAGTCGACCAGTAAAAAATGAATTCAGGGTATCCATAAATCTTCATGTTCATAAATATATAATACAATTGTATTACAAATGCATTTTACCTTCTTTGATTTCCATTGATTTTACTATATAAATATTCTGTATCTGTTTTCATGTCTAAAACATAACTACATATATATTTATCAACTCACTCTGGATTTTGTTGACTTGCAGGTAGAGGTTTTCCAGGCCTTCATTTACTGCTGGAATGGTTGAAAGTGAATTAAATGAAAGGTCCAGCTCAAGAAGGGTTGAGATATTGAAAGCATTTCCAGGTACACCTGCATCTTTGAGCTGATTGTTAGACAGGCGAAGATATTGCAGCCCCTTGAAACCTTGGAAATATTCATCAGGAATATTGCTGATTTTATTATTGTCAAAATAAAGCATGCTTAGGCTTGGTGGAAGTCCCATAGGTACCTTTGTGAGCTCATTATAGCTTAGATCAAGGTACACAAGTGATTTTAAGCCTTTAAATGCACCAGAAATTGAATCTTCTTTCAGTTTGTTGTGTTGCAGATGTACAACAGTAAGATTCTCTAAACCCTCTAAAATGTTAGGGGTAATCTTTGCGAGCTTGTTGTTGGTTACACGCAGGTCATCCATGGTCTTTGGTAGTGGCCCCACAAGTTCAGTGAGATTGTTGAAGCTCATATAAAGTTTCTGTAGCTCCTTCAGTTTAGAGAATGCATTTTTCTTAATATTTGCATTGGTCAGGTGATTGTGGTCTAGAATCAGCCATTTCAGATCGGTCACATTTTGAAATGCATCATTATCTATGCCCTCAATCATATTGTTCTGGAGGTACAAATAATGAATGCCAGAAGGGACCATAGGAATTTTCTTTAATTTAAGATTGTCACAATACATTGCTGATGGGTAGTTTGCCGGACAATTACATTCTGGGGCACAGTTAGCAGTAGAAGGTCCCTGAGCTAAGTTTGAATAGTAATCATCTGGTGAACCATAATCATAACCATAATATTGCGACAGTACACTGCCCATTAGAAGCAGCCCTAATATAGGAATGAATTGTAGGTGCATTGTTGCTATTTATGCTGCACCTGAGGAAAATAAAAGAAACATATATTTTAATTAGTAAACACTAAAATTTGCATATGTATGTTTATTAGGCAATTGTTTCAGGCAAAATGGGACACATATGAGAATATGAGGGGGAAAAATGAATATATATATATATATGTGTGTGTGTGTGTACAGGTGCATCTCACAAAATTAGAATATCATCAAAAAGTTAATTTATTTCAGTAATTAAATTCAAAAAGTGAAACTCATATATTTTATATAGATGTGTTACACACAGAGTGATATATTTAAAGCCTTTCTTTCTTTTAATTTTGATGATTATGGCTTACAGCTAGTGAAAACCCTAAATTCATTATTTTAGAAAATTAGAATATTACATAAGATCAATAAAAAAAAGGTCTTTTCACTGAAATGTATGTCCATGTACAGTATAGCATGTACTCAATACTTGGTCAGGCTCCTTTTGCATGAATTACTGCATCTATGAGGCGATCAGTCTGTGGCACTGCTGAAGTATTATGGAAGCCCAGGTTGCTTTGATAGCGTCTTTCAGCGTGTCTGCATTCTTGAGTCTGGTGTATCTCATCTTACTCTTGACAATACCCCACAGATTCTCTATGGGGTCTAGGTCAGGCAAGTTTGCTGGCCAATCAAGCACAGTGATACCATGATCATTATACCAGGTCCTGATGGAAAATGTAATTAGCATCTCCACAAAGCTAGTCAGCAGGGGAAGCATGAAGTGCTAGAGAATTTAATGATAAAGGGCTACGCTGACTTTGGACTATATAAAACTCAGTGGACCAACACCAGCAGATAACATGGCTCCCTAATTCATCACAGACTGTGGAATATTTAGCATTTCATTTGGAAATCAAAGTCCCAGAGTCTGGAGGAAGAGTTGAGAGGCACAGAATCCAAGTTACATTAGGTCCAGTGTGAAGTTTCCACAGTCAGCCATGTCATCTGCTGGTATTGATCCACTGTGTTTTATCAAGTCCAAAGTCAGCACAGCCCTCTAGCAGGAAATTCTAGAGCACGTCATGCTTCCCCCTGCTGATCAGCTTTATGGAGATGCTGATTTAATTTTCCAGCAGGACTTGGCATCTGCCCACGCTGCCAAAAGTACCAATACCTGGTTTAATGATTATGGTATCACTTTGCTTGATTGGCCAGCAAACTCACCTGACCTCAACCCCATAGAGACTCTGTGGGGTATTGTAAAGAGGAAGATGAGAGACACCAGACCCAACAATGCAGATGAGCTGAAGGCCACTATCACAGCAACCTTGGCTTCCATAACACCTCAGCAGTGCCACAGGCTGATGCCTCCATGCCATGCCCTATTGATGCAGTAATTCATGCAAATCTAGCCGACCAAGTATTGAGTGCATACTATACTGTACATGGACATACATTTCAGTAAGCCAACATTTCTGTATTAAAAATCCTTTTTTTATTGGTCTTATGTAACATTCTAATTTTCTGAGAGACTGAATTTCGAGTTTTCACTAGCTGTAAGCCATGATCACCAAATTTAAAAGAAAGAAATGCTTGAAATATATCACTCCATGTTTAAAGTGTTACTAAACCCAGTAATAGGAAAAAAGTTTATCTGCCCCCCACAGTGCCCACAGCTTATAAATCTTCTTTTTATATTAAAATATTGCCACTATATACCTTTTTGGCTGATCTGTATATCACGGTCAGTGATAAACTGCACAGTTTCTCCAGTGCTGAGAGTTCAGGTAGGAGGAGATTTCCACTTCAGCCTGAATACACGCCCACATGTGTGATGCCAATATCATGTGACCTGACTAGCTCTGAGAACAAGTGATTATTCTCTCCAGCATAAAAGACACAACTGAGCCTGTGCAGGTTGGCTACTCTGCCTGTGTTAGCTGGCTTTCCCCAGATAGACAGTGCAGGGGGGAAGGATCTGTGCATACAGGATAAAACAACCTTTTTACTTAATGCAGAGGATTAACCCCTTAAGTTCCACAGTGAGTATAACAGGCATGCTATGCTGCATATATAGACTCATTTTACTGTTGTGGGTTTAGTAACACTTTAACGCATCTATATAAAATATATGAGTTTCACTTTTTGAATTGAATTACTGAAACAAGTAAACTTTTTGATGATATTCAAATTTTATCAGAAGCACCTGTATATATATATATATATATATATATATATATATACAGGTCCTTCTCAAAAAATTAGCATATTGTGATAAAGTTCATTATTTTCTGTAATGTACTGATAAACATTAGACTTTCATATATTTTAGATTCATTACACACAACTGAAGTAGTTCAAGCCTTTTCTTGTTTTAATATTGATGATTTTGGCATACAGCTCATGAAAACCCAAAATTCCTATCTCAAAAAATTAGCATATTTCATCCGACCAATAAAAGAAAAGTGTTTTTAATACAAAAAAAGTCAACCTTCAAATAATTATGTTCAGTTATGCACTCAATACTTGGTCGGGAATCCTTTTGCAGAAATGACTGCTTCAATGCGGCGTGGCATGGAGGCAATCAGCCTGTGGCACTGCTGAGGTGTTATGGAGGCCCAGGATGCTTCCATAGCGGCCTTAAGCTCATCCAGAGTGTTGGGTCTTGCGTCTCTCAACTTTCTCTTCCCAATATCCCACATATTCTCTATGGGGTTCAGGTCAGGAGAGTTGGCAGGCCAATTGAGCACAGTAATACCATGGTCAGTAAACCATTTACCAGTGGTTTTGGCACTGTGAGCAGGTGCCAGGTCGTTTTTCAGCAGATGGAAGCATGAAGTGCTCCAAAATCTCCTGATAGCTAGCTGCATTGACCCTGCCCTTGATAAAACACAGTGGACCAACACCAGCAGCTGACATGGCACCCCAGACCATCACTGACTGTGGGTACTTGACACTGGACTTCAGGCATTTTGGCATTTCCCTCTCCCCAGTCTTCCTCCAGACTCTGGCACCTTGATTTCCGAATGACATGCAAAAATTGCTTTCATCCGAAAAAAGTACTTTGGACCACTGAGCAACAGTCCAGTGCTGCTTCTCTGTAGCCCAGGTCAGGCGCTTCTGCCGCTGTTTCTGGTTCAAAAGTGGCTTGACCTGGGGAATGCGGCACCTGTAGCCCATTTCCTGCACACGCCTGTTCATGGTGGCTCTGGATGTTTCTACTCCAGACTCAGTCCACTGCTTCCGCAGGTCCTCCAAGGTCTGGAATCGGTCCTTCTCCACAATCTTCCTCAGGGTCCGGTCACCTCTTCTCGTTGTGCAGCGTTTTCTGCCACACTTTTTCCTTCCCACAGACTTCCCACTGAGGTGCCTTGATACAGCACTCTGGGAACAGCCTATTCGTTCAGAAATTTCTTTCTGTGTCTTACCCTCTTGCTTGAGGGTGTCAATGATGGTCTTCTGGACAGCAGTCAGGTCGGCAGTCTTACCCATGATTGCGGTTTTGAGTAATGAACCAGGCTGGGAGTTTTTAAAAGCCTCAGGAATCTTTTGCAGGTGTTTAGAGTTAATTAGTTGATTCAGATGATTAGGTTAATAGCTCGTTTAGAGAACCTTTTCATGATATGCTAATTTTTTGAGATAGGAATTTGGGGTTTTCATGAGCTGTATGCCAAAATCATCAATATTAAAACAAGAAAAGGCTTGAACTACTTCAGTTGTGTGTAATGAATCTAAAATATATGAAAGTCTAATGTTTATCAGTACATTACAGAAAATAATGAACTTTATCACAATATGCTAATTTTTTGAGAAGGACCTGTATATGCCATTTGTTAATGGTCACTCTTTTTATTTTGCAGCTTAAGAATCACGTTGTAGTCTAATATGTAAAAAAAACAAGAACCTTTTAATCAGAGATTATGTAAGGATGATGTGTTTCATTTTAGTAACATCTGAATTACATACACTAAAGAATATCTAAACCCAAAAGCAAAAATGTATTATATTGCAAATTATCAATCCGGAAATGTTGTGGCTGAATTTGTTTTCTCTTTTTAGGCTTTATTAAATCTTTTTCTCACCTAGTGATCCAGCCAGTCAGTCTGTTATTCTTCAACTTCCTTTAACAGACCAAGCTGTCCAGCACAGCATGATTGGCAGGTAGAGGGATTAAACATATCATTATTGAAAAAGGACAAAAAAGCTGTTGCTGTAACTGCTGAAAAATAGGTGTTAGCTGTAATTTGTTAGTCAAGTTCATCTATATTTTTATTTAACACTACCCTCTCCATAGGTTGACAGTATCGTTGTTGCTTCTCCACAGAGTGCAGCTACCCTGTCCCACACAGGAAGTTTGTTAGTAGCAGGATCACTAAGTAAATCGAAAAAAGGCGTAATAAAATTAAGAAAAAAATAACTCAACCAACACATTTTAAGAATCGGTAAGCTGCAATATATTACATTTATGTCCCCAATCAGGAGTGTGCATCTACAGTTTAACATTGTTGCAATGAAACATAACTCTAACCAGGGTGGATTAAATTATGAATTCAGTTGTAAATAAGCAAAAAATGGGTAATTAAAAGGTAGGGGCCAGTCCATTTGAATGGATGTAGAGAGATACTCTGCCTTCTCATACTAGTATTCACTGCTTTCAAATTAACACTTCTTTTCCCCTCTTCTCCACTCCAAACCTGTACATATCACCCTCACTTCTACAGTCTCCCTACTACTGTTCTCGTCACCTCCTGCTAATACTACTTAACCCACCTGCTGACCAAAACACCAGGACAAGGAATTATGTGCTCTCATACCCATCCCACACCCATCTTACTTTCCTCACCCTCCTTCTTCTCCTAACCTCTGGTGATATCTCCCCTAAACCTGGCCCTCCAGTATCTCCCCCCACACCCAGCACCACCCTTCCTTTAGCATTAGCCACAATCTACTCTGTCTAATCTTGACTGAGTGCACTTTCAGTGTACTTTCAAGTGCACTTGCAGTGCAAAGTGGATTTTCCTTTAGTAAATAACCCCCATAGCCGCGTACTGAAGCGATTGTGGCGTAAAACCAAATCCCAGCAAGTATTCACCCTATATAAACCTGTCTTCTTAAAATACAATTCCTCCCTCCATGCTATCAAACAGGCCTATTTGTCACGCTCATTAATACTCTGTCCTCTAGTCCTTGTTGTCTCTTCTCTACTTTTAACTTGTACTTCTACTTTCTCCACCACCATCTCAACCCAGTAACTCGCTCACTGCTCACAAGATTGCCAATCACTTCAAAAAGAAGATTGTTGCAATTTGTGGGGGCATCTCCACTGCACAGACATCTATCCCACTTAACATACCCTGTACAAAACAATGCTCAACACTTTCCTCTTTTGACCTTGCTACCACCGAAGAGGTCGCTAAAGTTTTCTCAGAAGCCTACCTTACCACCTGTCCCCTGGATCCTGTTCCCTTACAACTACTACGGTCACCCTCTTCTTCTATCCTATGCTCCCTCACTCACATCTTCAATCTCTCCCTCTCTACTGGCACCTTCCTCTACCCTCTAAAACATGCACTGACTACCCCCATACGTAACCACTTGAGATCTGCGCTATAGCGCACTCTGACCACTGTGTCAGGGCTCAGCAGCCCTGATATATCGTAGTCAGTGTGCAGAGGGGAGGGGAAAACTGGCAGGATCAGCCAGGTATGTCAGGTGATACAGGGGGTGGAAATACACAGCACAAGCACTGTGCTGTTATTCATGCTTTAAGGGAAAAAGGTCAATTTTGTTGGGGTTAACAAACGATTTATGACCCATCTCCTTGCTCACGTTTACATCAAAACATTTAGAATGCTTAGTCTACAATCGTCTGAGCTCCTACCTAACTGATAACCTTTTTGATCCCTTACAGTCCTTACAGTCCTGCTTTCACTTACTATAATCATCTGAAACTTCCCTACTGAAATTCACTAATGATCTACTATCTGCTAAAACCAATAGCCACTACTACATACTCATACTTCTAGACTTCTCTGTAGCCTTTGATACTGTTGACCATTCCTCAAAAATCTCCACTCTCTTGGCCTTCAAGACTCTGCTCTCTCCTGGCTCTCCTCCTGCCTATCACAGCACTCCTGAAGTGTTAACTATAACTCTGTTTCCTCATTTCCACTTCTTCTGTCCTTGGGCCCATCCTCTCCTCCATTTACACCTCCTCCCTTGGTCAATTGATAAACTCACATGGCTTCCATCTCTATGCTGATGACACACACATCTATCTCTCTACTCCTTACCTCACTCCTTCAGTCTCCTCTTGCATTTTTAACCTGTTAAATGAATTATCAGCATGGATGTCACACCACTTCCTCAAACTTAATCTTTCTAAAACGGAGCTCATAATTTTTCCTCTGGCATCCCTCCCCTGACTTCCCCATCAAGATCAATAATAAAACCATCAGTCCCTCCCCTCATGCCAGGTTGCTAGGTGTAATCTTGGACTCTGACCATTCCTTTCAGCCCCAAATCCAATCGCTGTCCAAATCTTGCAGACTTCACCTCCATAACATGTCCAAAAATACGCCCCTTTTTAACCATTGAAATCACTAAGCAACTTATTCCCTCCCTCGTTATCTCTCGCCTTGACTATTGTAACTCTCTCCTTATTGGCATACCTCTCCACAAGCTATCCCCTCTTCAGTCTATCATGAATGCTGCTGCAAGACTCATCCACCTTACCAACCATTCTTTGTCCGACACCCCTCTCTGCCAGTCGCTCCACTGGCTTCCCATTGCCCAACATATAAAATTAAAAACTTTACAATAACATACAAAGCCTTTTACAACTCTGCCCCGAGCTACATCACCAATCTTGTCTCCAAATATCACCCAAACCAACTTCTCCACTCCTCCCAAGACCTCCTGCTCTCTAGCTCCCTTGTCTCCTCCTCCCATGCTCATCTCCAGGACTTCTACAGAGCCTTTCCCATCCTCTGGAACTCCCTACTCAAATCTGTCCAGTTATTTCCTACTCTCTCCACTTTTAGGCATTCTCTGTAAACTCATCTCTTCACTGAGGCCTCTCCTGCCTCATCCCTCACAGTTACTACCTCTTGTTTCACCAGCTCCTCCCTATTATATTTTAAGCTCGCAAGAGCAGGGCCCTTCTAATCCTCTTGTATTGAATTGTATTGTTGCTGTATCATCTACCTTTATATTGTAAAGCACTGCACAAACTGTTGGCGCTATATAAATCCTGTATTATATTAATAATAATAATTTAAGGGTTGTAATGAACTGAGCTCAACAGTCTTGCTCAAGACCACAGTGATCATGGAATGGTTGGTTTGTCATACCCCTCTCCAACACTCTAGGATTATCTGTAAAATATTTATAATCTTTTTAGATGACACATGGATCATTTAGCAGTTAGCTACTGTGCAGAAACAAACTCAAATGTCCCCGAAGGGCAAAAGCATGATTAAAACAAAGCAAAAAATCTGGTAATAAAGTTCATAGTCCCAATAAAAAAAATAGAAAAAATAAATACATACAGTAACAGTGGATAAGAGTGTCTTGTGCTGGTGAAAAATTCAAAAATTTAAATAAAAAAATCCCACGTTGATTTATTCCCTCTTGAAAAACGTGATCACAGCATACGTGGCTTATCCGTGCTCCTATTGTGACTGCACTCACCAGAGATAATTACCCCTCCAGGGGTAGAAGGCATTCACAGTTTTTGCCACTGTGTAGCACTCTGGAAATTTTACCCAATCCTTAGATCTCCTGTTTAGTAGTTCCCTTGCAGGTCATATAAAAGAGAGAAGAATCCCAATAGTGTAATATTGTATGGAAAAGGTTTTTATTATAAAAATATGTGGAATGTACTCACATTTGCCAAAAAGTTTAAAAGCATGTACTGCTGACAACTGGAAATGACACAGGTACGTCCGTTATCCCAGCTCCGAGCTGGGATAATGGATGTACCTGTGTCATTTTAGGTCCTGTTATTTATCCTGTTATTTATTTCAAACAGGCACAGAAAACAGTTATTGGGTTCCTATTAGAAGCATACACAACTTCTTTCATACTGAGAACTATAGTTGAGATAATTTTTTCCAGGTTCAAGAATTACCCCAAATTGAGCTTATGTTCAGTAGGTGGAGTTTTGCAAACTTTAAGTGAACTCTCCCATGCTGCTATGAACAGCTTCCAGTGGTTTTCTATCAGTGAAAAATGGTTGTGTCATCAGACACAGCCCCATAGAAAAAGTTTCTGATGTACACATAGTTCCCTGCGTTAAACTGCATCTGGTTATTCACTGTTCCTGGACCGCCAAAGATCAGCGATGCTGCTTGGAGTCATTACCACTATGGGGTACAGTGATTTTTTTTTTTCTTCAGCATCATCTTCAGTGCAGCTACGATCTATTGCAATATTGCATTGAATAGATTTAGATCTTTCACTACTGCTATTTAGGCATCTTGACACATTTCCAGTATATAAGTTCACTGTAAATATCCATACAGTAATGAACATTATTTTTGTTACATAATCACCCGCAGGCGCTTTCTAAGTAACCAATACTGCTAGCGGTCATTAATTCCTATTATGATTTCTTCCACGTTTTAACTTCTCATTCTGACATACTGATGGACATACACAGTCGCAGCAAGTGAGAGGCAAGGTCAATTTTAGGACCTGTTAGCTAAGGTCAAAAGAAGAGATGGAATTTAAGTTGCAAGTGAAAAAAAGATCCATGAACATATATAAAGTACAGTAAAAAATTGTATTTTGGCAGTGCCTCAGTCAACTTTGGACATGCCACCTCCAAGGCACAACATTTTACTGATAAGTAAGAAAAGCAACAGAAAAAAATGCTCAATGGCTACTGGGCAACTAATGGGCTCCAATTGCACATTACTGTTTCCCCCCCAAAAAAATTAATTCTAAAAATAAAAAGCATTCACTTTAGCCTGCAGGGAAAATATATTTACTCAAAATAAACTGGTATGAAAATCGCTCGCCCTCCTACTATTCCACACCACCACTGCGCACAAAGAAAAATTAATTAAACACCTATGTGTATAAAAATAAACTAAGCAGCTACTTAAATAGATAAATAATGTAAAGTGATTTTAAATGAATAAAAACAGTAGCGCTAATAATCACAGTGTCTGTGAATAAACTAAATATTTAACCTGTGTAAACAATACTGAAAAATATGTATAAACAGTGCTAAAAAAAACAACAACACAATTAATCACCTATATACATAAAGTGAAAAATTAAAATGAAGTGTGATTATATGTTTTTGCAGGTGTCCAAAAAAGGGAAACAAATCCAAACAAAAGTCCATAAACTGTTACTTGTAGTGATAATGTTTCAAAAAGTGACAGAAAAGTGAATGAAAAATCCTGAAGCAAATAAAGTTTTGAAGTGTCTTTAAACAAAATTCTTGAAGTGACTTGAAAAGAATATCTTCCACCACACCACCTGTGTTCAGTGCTACCGCACCCTAAGGAATCGCACTCACCAGCAGTATATGCCTTGCACTCTCATGCTCGGCCAACTCGCTTAATAGCTCCACATGGGTCACAGATGGATCCAGACAGAATGTTAGATAATTGCACTCCACATATAAGGAAAAAAGAGATGCTTCCAATAGTGAAGTAGAGTAAACCATTTATTACAACAGCACACAAAATTCCTCAACCATTGTACTCACATCCTTCATATAAAAATAAGGCACTTCAGCATAACTTTTCAACAGGAAACAAGGACCCAGCAGTGGTGACCCGATATATTATGGTCTCGGCGGACCCGGCGTTAATACCAATATGTCTCACCCTCCACGCTGTCTCCTTTCTCTTTCACTTCACACGGCACAGCACACCCAGTAACTGGAACGTTGAATGTTAAATGCTCCTCACAGTTGCCATGTAACCATACCCAGACATGTTTCACCGAAGTGGCTTAACCCCAATGATTAAGCCACTTCGGTGAAACATGTCTGGGTATGGTTACATGGCAACTGTGAGGAGCATTTAACATTCAACGTTCCAGTTACTGGGTGTGCTGTGCCGTGTGAAGTGAAAGAGAAAGGAGACAGCGTGGAGGGTGAGACATATTGGTATTAACGCCGGGTCCGCCGAGACCATAATATATCGGGTCACCACTGCTGGGTCCTTGTTTCCTGTTGAAAAGTTATGCTGAAGTGCCTTATTTTTATATGAAGGATGTGAGTACAATGGTTGAGGAATTTTGTGTGCTGTTGTAATAAATGGTTTACTCTACTTCACTATTGGAAGCATCTCTTTTTTCCTTATATGTGGAGTGCAATTATCTAACATTCTGTCTGGATCCATCTGTGACCCATGTGGAGCTATTAAGCGAGTTGGCCGAGCATGAGAGTGCAAGGCATATACTGCTGGTGAGTGCGATTCCTTAGGGTGCGGTAGCACTGAACACAGGTGGTGTGGTGGAAGATATTCTTTTCAAGTCACTTCAAGAATTTTGTTTAAAGACACTTCAAAACTTTATTTGCTTCAGGATTTTTCATTCACTTTTCTGTCACTTTTTGAAACATTATCACTACAAGTAACAGTTTATGGACTTTTGTTTGGATTTGTTTCCCTTTTTTGGACACCTGCAAAAACATATAATCACACTTCATTTTAATTTTTCACTTTATGTATATAGGTGATTAATTGTGTTGTTGTTTTTTTTAGCACTGTTTATACATATTTTTCAGTATTGTTTACACAGGTTAAATATTTAGTTTATTCACAGACACTGTGATTATTAGCGCTACTGTTTTTATTCATTTAAAATCACTTTACAAAATATATTTACTGTATATGAATGTGTTGAAGTCAAGTGTGAATATGTGATAATGTGAATAATTATGCATAATTGACTACTACTAAAATACAAAAACTCTAACAAGTAAAGTACAGTTACTGTACAGTTGATTGTAGATACCTAGCTCTTCCTAGTAGTAAAGTGTTTGATTTAAAATTGGGCAGTATTGACAAAATATATTACACAGCGTTTGCAACACATTATTTTACTAAAATTGAAAAATACTTTGTGCTGCTGGAAAAGAAATAATAATAATTTTATAACTTTTCGTTTTTTCCCCTGAAAATTGTTCTGTAACAAAGTAACACATCTGTTGAGACAAAAATCATTAAATGTACCCTTCTTGAAAATTAGTGAGCTCCTCTGTTTTGTCTAAATGAATTAAATATCTTGAGGTATAGCCGCACCCTGTTTTTTTTTTTTTTTTAAGAAAATTACTTCTCCTCTGGTTACTGACCTCTCTGCCAAGTTGGTAGTGCCCAACATTTGGATGCTTTACAGGTAATGTGGTTGTCAAAAAAACTCTAAAAATATATATTTCTCTTTTTGCCCTCTCTGTCTGGTCCACAGGGCTGATAGTCCTCCATATTTTAAGGACCATATTAAAAAAATGTAATAAATTCATTATAATTTGCCACACTGCTTTGCTATACATACTTGTTCCTAATTGTGTAATCTTAACATCTTTCTATTGGTGTGTTAGGGTGAGGATAAGCATGGAACCTCAAAAGAGGAGAATATTTCTAGAATATCCTACTAAAAAAACTCCCTATGATCTCTCATAATTGGAAAATTTGTGAGTTGAAGACAACCCTTCTCCACTTTTGGATGGAATGGGCAAAAGCGCAGAATGGGAGAATTGTTAAGATTTGGTTTTCAGAAATTTTCACCTCTAATGGTGAGCTATATGGTTATATGACACTATGGGGTTGATTTAGTAAAGGCACAAAGACTATGCACTTTACAAAGTGCAGTTGCACTCTGCAAAAGCAGTTGTTCCAGGAGCTTAGTAAATGGGCTTTCACCAGCCAATCATGTTCAAGCAAAATGCCCTTTTTTTTCCATGCACGTGATTGGGTATTCTTTGCAAATTAAGCTTTACCTCATTTAATAAGCTCTGAAGCAACTGCACCTGCACTTCTATTTTGCACAAGTTACTGCCTGAACATAGACAGTTCTAATTATTAGTTCACTGACCATCACACCTAATTCCTATTTAGTAAGGCAGTGCACAATATAATGAATATGTGCAAAGGTAAGTAACTCAAAGAAATCCATCAAAACTTAGCATACTAAGTATCAGGGGCGTTGCTAGGTCTACAAAAGATCTGGGGCTGGAGCCCATAGCAGCAAAGTAAAGAATCAGGGTCCCCAGAGAGCCCCTCACTTACATTAGGGTCCCCAGAGAGCCCCTCTTACATCAGGGTCCCCAGAGAGCCTCTCCCTTGCATCAGGGTCCCCAGATTGTCCCCCACTTACATTAGGGTCCCTCAGAGAGCCTCCACCTTGCATCAGGGTCCCAGAGAGCCTCCCCCTTGAACCAGGGTCCCCAGATAGCCCCCCACTTACATCAGGTTCACCAGAGAGCCTCCCCTCCCCTTGGGGACCCTTGCAGAGACTCGGGGCTATGGGCCCCAGATTCGGGGCTTTAGCCCCAAAAGCCACCCCCTAGCGACTCCAGTGCTAAGTAGTACTATTCAATGTCCAGTGACAGCTGCAAAAGCAACATCTTTGGAAGAAAGGCCATGTTCTAATACATAGTATAGACTCCAGGTAAACTACTTGTATTGCAACAACCAAAATTATCAAATGTCCATATTTGGGCATCATATTGTAAAGTGGACGTTAGGTATGCTCAATTTGGAAAACAAAAATTTTTTGGAATGATTTTGGCAGATACAAATATCATACTGGTGACCCCACAATAGGGATAAAATTTTTTTGCAAAGGGAGTTTAACAAGACTCGTGGCCACTCATTAAAATTAGAAGAAACGAGGTTTAACTTTAAACTACGTAGAGGGTTCTTTACTGTAAGAGCGGCAAGGATGTGAAATTCCCTTCCACAGGCATTAATCTCAGCGGGGGAATTGATAGTTTAAAGAAACTATTAGATAAGCACCTGAACGACCACAACATACAGGGATATACAATGTAATACTGACATATAATCACACACATAGGTTGGACTTGATGGACTTGTGTCTTTTTTCAACCTCACCTACTATGTAACTATGTAATTTACCTTTTTGTCCCAAGGTCTGTCCAAAGCACAAAGGGTTCTTTATTGTACAAGTGATTAAGCTAAAACATACTGTACGGTATAAGATGTTCATACCAAATATAACAATGGTATTAAAAAGAAACTGTTTTACATGTAGATTAACTGTATGTTTTTTTAAATGGACACCTAAAAGTGATTTTTCAGTTATACCTGAAATCTGCTGGTCCAGGGGAACTTGATAACTTCCTATATCTCTTGCGGATTCCATCAGTGAGATCTCCCTGCCATATCTCCTGATACAATTTCTGCTCATGTAGAGGTTTATTCACTCCACTTTGTCACAATTTGATAATAATTAATGAATAAAATGCATTGAGTAAAACAAGGCCCATCATAGTGACTGCAGAAGGTGTACAGACTTGAGAATCTAAAAGCAGAGGTCTAAGCTCTTTCTTTGGTTTACTAACCCTTATAATAGTTTTCCTGATGAGAATTAAAACAGTAACTTGACTTTTAAAGGCCTTCAACGTTTGTTCCATACAAGGTACTGCAGTGAATTGCACTTGGCGTGTGTGTGTGTTTGTGTGTGTGGATTGGGGGGTGGTATCTTTTAATTAAAATCTTAATCTTAAAATAAAATCTGAATCTAAAAATATCTACTTGATACAAAAAAGCAAAGGAAAAGACAAATTATCTAGACCAGGTATCCTCAAACTACGGCCCTCCAGCTGAGGCATTGTAAAACTCTGACATTCACAGACATGACTAGGCATGATGGGAATTGTAGTCCTGAACAACTGGAGGGCCGTAGTTTGAAGACCCCGGATCTAGACTGTGAACACATCAATCTACAAAGTGTTGATATGCAACTAGCTTAACTGGCCATTAGATTGATGACATGATTTCAGATAGTGAAGCGAGAGGTCTGTACATGCACCTATCTATTGGCAAAACATGTAATTGCATAGTTCAAAAGGAAACCGTTTGTCACACCAACAGATAAAATTATTATTAATTTTGCTGTTTTATTCACCAAAGGTTCTCTTTATACTGTAAACTCTAACAAGAAAGATGTCACATGTTACTCTTAAACACAAATATGCTGTGCACTTTGCCAAGAGCAGTTGCATCAGAGCTTAGTAAATGAGCAGAAGCTCTGCTGACTTTCCTTAAAATTTTTCTTGCACGATTGGATATTCTTTGCAAAGTGAAGCTTTACCTCATTTACTAAGCTCTGGAGCAACTGACTGCACTTGCAGAGTGCAACTGCACTTTGCAAAGTGCACAGTCTATTTGCCTTTAGTAAATCAACCCCTTTGTATTTACCAACAACAAACATTGGGAATCATGTTTTTTTTTCTAAAAAAAAAACGAAATCTTATATGACACATTCGCCAAAACAAAGCTTTCAGAAGCAAAGCTCTATTTTTTCAATTAGTATGGCAAATAAAACAGCTAAGATCTTATTGTGGAAATACTGTTGATTTAAGGTCCATTTTATATACAGGAAAGCATTGTATAGGTTGAAAAACCCTGTATAAAATATAAAAAATAAGTTGCTGAATGATGTGTCACGTAGCAAATTGAAAGCAGCTGTAGTCTAAGACATCCCCTTTTGTGGGTGTAGTCCTTGGAGATTTTCGAGGGTTGGTACTCCAAAAAGAAGAATCCTTTTGCAGGTGACTTGCTGTCTTGAAAATAATGGGGAGCATCAACTTTTGTGACACACTAGCCAAGTTTACTCAAAATTGTATTAAGTTAATTTCTAAAGTATCTGTGTATTTAATGCATGGCCAATAAATGTTCTACTTGTATATTCCTTTGTCTGAATTTTCTACTTTAGTCTAGAAGTTGCATCATAAAATGTTTGTTGTTCAGTTGTATAACTCATCAATTGAATTAATAAATACTCAAAGCTAAGATTGATTTAAGAGTAAGCCAATAAGTGATTCACCTACATACAGGGCACATATATGTGTGTTCCACAAAAATCTCAATAAACATTACTTTTTCACATTTAAAAAAATATTGCATAAAAAAAATATGTGTATAATCAAATTTAAATTAGGGCATATAACATTTTGAAAGCCAGGATTCAAAAGTGCTTTTTTCAATTTATCACTGATATGGAATTTAACTCTTCAAATAAAACTAGTCCTAAACTGTGTGTTTTAATTTCTAAAGGCTCAGAATAACAAATTAACCACATGCAGAAAACAAGGTGTTGGCATGTTTTTCTATTATCTGCAATAAAATGCACATTATATTTGCACATTCTTTCTGCAACAAATGTAATAATACAAGTATATATAACCTCTAAAATATAATAAAAATGTATCTGCTCAATGATCTTTAAAAAAATAAAATAAAAAAATCAGTGGATGGAAAATTAAGAAAACATATCTTAAAGAATTCTATTTTAAGTATTTGGTTGTCTTTATAGCAGGGTCTTTAATCCTGCAGTTTCTTTTATGCACAGACTTTTTAAATGCTTGCTGTACTGGAATGAACATCCACAGTTATGTGTATCAAACTCATTTTTTTCCAAAGTCTGCTAATAGAAAGGAAACATTACTAAAAAAAAAATAGAATGTTCATTAAAAAAGTAATGGTAGTAAAACTAAACCATAGTGTGCTCACTGTCTCTAAAATTGCTATCAAAACATTTAGTATAAATGAAAAAAAAAAAAATTACAAAATCAGAATGAATTCCTTAAGAACTGGCAGAGATTTACAAAAAAATAAAAAATATTGTTATCATTACAATGCAAATGTAAACATGATCCTCAATGTTGCTTACCTCTGTTTGATGCTGCTCTCTTTAATTCCCTACGCAGATTAAAAGAGAGACTGAATCAAATATCATGTGCTGTAAACAGTGTCAGGAGAGAACTGCCTGCCAGGACCACTGTAATACAGAACAGCAAAAAGAAAAGGAGAGAAGAAAAAAAAAAAAAAAAAACTAGTCACATAGCTCTTATGTCATCATGGTGAGTTTGTGGTGTGGCATGCAAAATTATTACTCTGAGTAAGTGCAGGTGGAAGGCTATCAAAGTACAGCCCATCTGTTGCACGTTTCAAACAAAGAAACAAACAGAGTTAAAAAAAAAAGAGACTTCTGAGAGTTTTATAAAGTATATAGTAATCTACTATCCAAAGGATTGCAAAGGAATGAAAGACAGGGAACAAAGATAGATACTATCTGTTTTCTCTGTAAAATACATTAAAGAAACCAGGCATTTGCAGCAGTCCTTGACTCAGTCTAGCAATACACTCCGCTAAGAAACTTTGACGTATTTTAGATCCTTTTTTTTTGCATTTTTTGGTAAAGCATAATCCAGTGCAAACATGCTATAAACTGAAATATTATATTGTTGACATAATGGGTTCCTTATGTATGAAAGGTACATTAGTGTAGCCTTCATGTGCTCTGTGTCATTATCACTTTCTGGTTTCCTACAGTTCTCTTCTAATGGAAATCTTTTGTGTCTCCAATTTTATCTTTGGAAGGTGCCATTGCCTGACTCGTGAGCCATGTAGTAGTTGAAGGGCAGTGACGTCACTTGCAGTGATGCGGAGTAGTTTCAGTTTTACTGCCCTAGAACTGCCGCGGAGTCAGAGGATATTATCTTCCATCAGATTCATTTGAGACCACTTTTTGTGACAGATTCTTTCAGAATGACAAATGAGGGTAGGATTGGTTCCATTTTTTAATGAGCTTGTCATTTTAGGAAACATATAGGGAAGAGTCAGTATTAATGCTAAGGAATGAGTCAAAGCAAAATAATGTGTAGTTAGCCATAGCTCCCAACTGTCGTCGATTTCAAGGGACTATCCCTGATTTGGAGCAATGTCCCTCTGTCCCTCTTTCTTCCTCATTTGTCCCTCATTTTGGTCTGAGCTATATAGTTGTATATAAAATGCACTTTTTATCTTTCAAAAAGTATTTCCCAGTCCTAAACCTTTCATCCAAATTCTAAATTGCTGTATTTGTAAATGTTAAAAAAAGCCTTTTCTTTTGGTTAATTCTTCTTTAAGGGGGTGTGACAGGGGGGCGTGTCCTATACATACATTTGCTAGTAGGTGTCCCTCATTCCCATCTCAAAATGACATAAGGACCTACTCAAACTAAAGCTACTGTTACCTAATTTGACAAATTGCACGATATAATCACTGATTATTATAACAAACATTAAATCCATACTTACTTTATGCTATTGAATTGCAGGGTGATGTCATAGCTTTGAAAAGCTGAACTAATAGAACATTCATTACAAATGAGTAGCATAATTTAGTAGATTTATGCATTATGGTCAAATGTTTACACACACACTAAGGCCCCTTTCATACTTGCACAACCCGAAAGTCACACAACTTTGACGCATGACTTTGACGTGACTTGAACCAATGCCTGTGCAAGCATCTATGGACCTCAAGTCACATCAAAGACGGACCAAAGTAGTGCAGGGACTACTGTGAAGTCACTGCGACTTGAACTCGCACAGATATGAACGGTACTCATTGGAAATCATGGGGTACGACTTTTCATGTGAGTTTGCAGTCCCAAGACGCAGGACAAGTCGCACAAGTGTGAAAGGGGTTTTGCGTTATACAGTCTTTCCAAAATAATTTTTTATACCAGTGTTGATTTTTGATTACTCAGGTTTTGATCTCATGAATTCTTATATAGCTATGTATTCATGTTGCAACAGAAAGTCACTACATCTCTCCGGGGCTTTTTTTCAGCAGGAATGCAGGGGAAAAGCAGTTCCGGCACTTCCAGCACTGAATGCATGTAATGGTAAGGGATGCTAGATGATCTATTGTGCTGGCTGCTAGGAGATCTATTTAACTGGTGCGGCTCTGTTTTTGCTTGGGGGTCTATTGTTGTAAGTGGGCGTCTTATATTGCTGAGGGCTAAATTGTTGCTGGGAGGGATCTACTGTTGAGGGAGAGGTATATTGTTGCTTGCTGCTGGAAGATCTGTTGTTGTTCCTAGGGGTCTATTGTTGCTGGGTGGATCTGTTGTTGCTGAGGTGGTATTTTGTAACAGAGGGGCCATTGTTACTGGGGAGGTATAAGTTGTGTAAGGGGTCTATTTTTTCTGAGGGATCTGTTATTGCTGGGGTAATCTAATGTGACTGGGATGGGGTCTATTGTTGCTGGCTTAAGGGGATCTATTTTATTGCTTTTTTTGTTCATCGTCAACAAATTGCATACAAATTACTTAACAACTCAAAATAATACTTGGTTCTGTATTCCCTAAAAGCGGTGATACTAGGAGGTGGGTAGGGGGTGGAACCATGGGATGGTAGTCAGAGGTGGGGGGCGAAAACACAGGGTAACTTAAAAAGGGGAGTTCCTGCACCTATTATCTGAGAAAAAAACCTGCATCTCTCCTATGGTGGAGATAACAGTGTAGGGCTTTTTTCCAGCACACTTGGTGTATTTGTATACAATTTGTAGAATTATTTATCCAATGCATGCGTGTTGTGTGCAAATGGGCAATTCTAGGCTAAATCAAATGTTATTTTTTTTTCTCCCAAGTTGAATGTTTTTCATTCATACAGAATAAAGTGAATCTGGAAAATACGACCTTATGGCAGCAAGATGGAGGTGATGATTATAGTAAATTAGTATTTATATTTATATTATCATCAGCTCCATCTAGTGGCCTATTGCAGTATTTTCCGAAATCACTCTGTTCTGTATTAACGAAGAACATTTGAACTAAAGAGTAAAAAGCAAGGCAACATTTTTTCTGCCCCCAATCACACAGAACAAATGTACATGCAGTTTCACATAACAAATACTGTACCTTTTATTTTATAAATACATCCCTTAGTTTACACCAAAAGAAGGAGTCAATATGCAGGGCTAAAACTTTTTTTTATAGTCAAAGACTGCCTGGAAAAAGGAATACGTGAAAGGAGATTATTTGTTTCTCCACTGTATTAGTGCCAGATAATATGAAGCAGACATTCTGAAATAGGTATGCTGTTGTAAAAATACCTTAAATGTGTACTTACAGACACCAAACACACTTAACACACATTTATGATTAATTGCTTACAGCACTTGTGAATCTATAATTGCTAAATAAATATTGTTTATAGCTGTTTAAAATTATTTGCACGTTCTATATTTTTTTTTACTATACAATACATGTGCCTTCACTTAACATGTTGCATCTTCCAAATGTCTGACTTTAATAAGTTTTTGTACTGATTGCTGTTCTTTCCATGGAAACTTGTCAAGAATGTGTGGCTACACTTTGATTTTAAGCTGATTTCCATTGCAGATAATGCTCCTGACCGCTAAGCTCTGTATTAGGTCAAAGTACTAGACAGCATCAAGGGAAGATGAAGTGTGAGATTCACTACTAAGAGAAATGATGGCCTCCAGCAAAGCTTAAAGCCTACAAGCATACAAGTTAACCAAATAAAATAACTGTGAGTTAAAAGTGATCAACACATGATTGTGTAGCATCAAACCCCTTAAATGACATTGTTTTGTTGATGATAATGATATGTTATGGTGGGAAGAGTTCTTTTGGATATAAGCTATAGTTGAATTTGAAATAGATTTTAAAGCATTATTTTTTTTTCCCAGAATGAAGACGACTTCTTGTTTTGATACTGGAGGCATAATAGTTAAAGAGACAGATGATTTGTACAACTAAAACATGCAATTGCATGCTACAAGGAATTGCACTAGAAGCTTTCTGGGGCAAGCTGACATTATGTACAAGCTGATACTTGTATGGCAATTCTCATACCTGACATTACTTTATCACTCAGTACAAAAGTAAGTGTTGCTTTTCGGTCCATTACATATTTAGCAACAACTGCAATAGCAAATTGCAACATAGATAAATATCTGATAACTCCCCTTCTATTATACAACCAATTCTGGCATATTGATTCCCTAGGTATACGAGTATCTATAGTGTTTTATAGTGTGTTTAAAGCCAATTTGCTTTATGTTTCCAACTGCCAGATTCAAGTAAAATATCACTAAAGAGCATAGCAGCATCATAACAAAATGAGTATACAAGAGTTCTACCTATATGTCTGGATGTTACTAAAAAAAATTAAGCAGGGCTGTCTTTAGGGTAAAAAAAATACTATTGACATTAGAAATTGTGGTTTGTATAAAGAATAAGCATGGTCAGATGTGAAGTAGTCTTTATTTACTTTGGATATAGTAAAAAAAAAAAAAGGCTAACCCAAACCCTATCCATTTGTTTTTGCTGTCTGTGTCCCACAGAGAGTATTTCCCTTCACGTCCTCCCCAAAGTTTCTCATATTACTGTAGATAGTTGTCACTGAAACCTTGCTCCCATTGAATGATTAACCTTCACCTTCTGTTTCTGTGGAGATTCAAAAATTATAGATTTCTCACGAGAGGGTGAATCTCTTTAACAAGGACACAGGCAACAACAAGATTTTAACAGAGGACCTACAGTAACCCTTCCTCCACCAGCTGCATTGAAATGCTTACATATACTATCGTAATACATAAAATATATAGTACTGTGCAAAAGTTTGCAAAGAATGTTTTCAGAAATAGAAGTGTTAATAGTTTATTTTTATCACTTAACAAAATAGAAAGTAAATGTACAGAAAAGAGATCCAAATCAAATCAATATTTGGCGTGACAACCCTTTGCTTTCAAAACAATATCAATTCTTTAATTCTTCTTGGTACACTTGCACACAGTTTTTGAAGGAACTTGGAAAGAAGATTGTTCCAAACATCTTGGGGAACTAACCACAGGTCTTCTGTGGATGTAGGCTGCCTTAAATCCTGCTGTCTATTCATGTAATCCCAGACAGACTCAATGAAGATCAGGGCTCTGTGTGAGCCAAACCATCATTTCCAGGACTCCTTGCTCTTTTTTATGTTGAAGATAGTTCTTAATGACTTTGGCTGCATGTTTGGGGTTGTTCTCCTGCTGCAGAATACATTTGGGGCCAATCACACACCTCCTTGATGGTATGGCATGAGGGATAAGTATCTGCTTGTATTTCTCAGCATTGATGACACCATTGATTCTAACCAATCTCCATCACTATTTGTAGAAATGCAGCTCCAAACTTGTAAGGAACCTCCGTCGTGCTTCACTGTTTTCTGCAGACACTGATAATTGTACCGCTCTCCAGCCCTTCACGAGTCACTGATCCCACCAAATCTCTAAATCTATTTGCAGAAATACAGCCCCAAACTTGAAAGGAACCTCCACCATGCTTCACTGTTGCCTGTAGACACTCATTAATGTACAGTGAAAACAAAAGTAGGAGATGAGGGACTTTTTAGGTGCAAAGACAGATCATTTATACCAAACGTTCTTCCGCTTGCCAACCGGCTCACGCCGATATACATCAGCAGAAGGGCACATACAACCTGTACGTTGCCTTTTAAAAGGGCGGTTTGTGGGCACATGCCCGCCGCGACCTCTGTGAGTGTGATCACGGGTCCCGTAGACTCCGTGGATGTCCGTGGGGATACTCGCGATCGTCTCACGGAGAGGAAGCACGGGCAAATGCTGATGTAAACAAGCGGTGATCAGTGTTGTGTCACACATAGCCCCCCCCACAGATAGAATCACTCCCTAGGACCCACTTAAGCCCTACAGCGCCACCTAGTGGTTAACCCCTTCACTGCCAGTCACATTTACACAGTAATCAATGCATTTTTAATTGCACTGATCACTGTATAAATGTGAATGGTCCCAAAATCACGCCAAAAGTGTCCGATCTGTCCGCCATAATGTCCCAGTCACGATAAAAATCGCTGATCGCCGCCATTACTAGTAAAAAAAAAAATTATTAATAAAAATGCCATAAAACTATCCCCTATTTTGTAGATGCTATAACTTTTGTGCAAACCAATCAATAAATGCTTTCAATCAATATGTCACAGGGAGAAAACATTCATAAGGAATATAATTACCATAAACATTAGCAGCGCTTGATAAACCCCCCTTTAAGGGGGGTTAATCAAGCGCTGCTAATGTCTATGGTAATTATATTCCTTATGAATATTTTCTCCCTGTGACATATTGATTGAATGTGGATATTTTTAATAGCTGCTGACATATACAAGAATTGTTTTCCGTAAGGCGCTGAGGGAGTGTTTTTTGGACTTAGTTTGATTATTGCTCTTTGATTTAAATCAATAAACGCTTATTGCGATTTTTTCTACCAAAAATATGTAGAAGAATACGTATCGGCCTAAACTGAGGAAAAAAATATGTTTTTATATTTTTTGGGGATATTTATTTTAGCAAAAAGTAAAAAATAATGCTTTTTTTTCAAAATTGTTGCTATTTTTTGTTTATAGCGCAAGAAATTAAAACCGCAGAGGTGATCAAATACCACCAAAAGAAAGCTCTAATTTAAAAAAGGATGTCAATTTTGTTTGGGAGCCTTGTCGCACAACCGCGCAATTGTCAGTTAAAGCGACGCAGTGCTGAATCGCAAAAAGTGCTCTGGTCTTTGGGCAGCCAAATGGTCCGGGGCTTAAGTGGTTAAAACAGCAATATTTATGTGGTTACAGAAAATAGATTAAAAACATTAAATTGGGGTGGAGAAACTTGACTGGCCTGCACAGAGTTCTGACCTCAACCCAATAGAACACCTTTGGGATGAATTACTGCGGAGACTGAGAGACAGGCCTTCTTGTCCAAAATCTGTGCCTGACCTTGCAAATGTGCTTCTGGAAAAATGGTCAAACATTCCCATAGACACACTCCTAAACCTTATGTACAGCGTTTCCAGAAGAGTTGAAGCTGTTTTAGCTGCAAAGGGTGGACCAACTGAATTTCGAACCCTATGTAAGACTGGGTGCCATTAAAGTTCATGCGTGGCCTGCTTAACCCCTTTCCAGATTTCTAAGTTTCACACAACACATAGTCCTCTATGCTCTATGTGCTCAGCTGCCTGGCACTTTTTTCATTTATTAAGGGGTCTTGGCAACAAACAGTGTGGTTCCCTCATGACACCATGTGATCCTCCATTCAATAAAACACTAAACAGTGCATACTTTGGGATACTTTCTGATCCTGAAGTAGATAAATTCATGACTACATTTCTCAATGAAATCCTATTCTATGCAAAGAAATTGATAGCCAGGGGCTGGATGCAGGCTGTTCATTCCAACGTTCCAGGCCTGGCTTGCCGGGGTCAATGCTTCCCTGCCCTACAAAAATTGTATTTATCTTCATAGAGGGTGTCCCCCCAAGTACAATAAAATATAGAACTGCTGGCTACAACAAGCCAGGACTAGCGTATAATCACCCTTTTCATTTACCCTGACCCGAACTCACTGTGTTGCGCCAGCCTAAAGCCCCATACACACGGTCGGATTTTCGCATGGATTCTGTCCGATCGGACAATGTTGTCGAAAAATCCGACCGTGTGTATGCACCATCGGACAGTGTACGTCGGATTGTCCGACGGACAAAGTCCTATCTCCTGCTGGATAGATTTTTGGACAACAAGGTCCGATCACACCAAATCCGATCGTGTGTATGGTAGTCCGACGGACAAAGTGCTACGCATGCTCAGATCACATTAGAATACCAAAGCTATTGGCTACTAGCCTCTACGTAGTCCCGTCGTAGGCAACAAACGTCACCACGTTCAGAATGATCGGATTTTCCGACAACTTTGTCCGTGTGTACGCAAAACCAACATCGGACAAAGTACGACGGACATGATCCGACGGACCTGGTCCTCGGATAATCCGCACGTGTGTATGGGGCTTAACTTGTTCTTCCTAAACTAACTCTCCTTATAATGCCTTTTTAAATACTTAGAAGTTGTAATTATCATATCACATTTATTTATGGAACATGTACTATAATTTAACGATGCCTCCTCATCTGAGGCCTATTCACCTGCATAAGTCTACATGTATTCCTGCCATGACCTTTATTTGTGCATACATGCAGCCACGGTTATGTGCTTATCTTCTCCACTTAAGTAATAATTAAGTCACAGACTGTTTTTCTTCCATACTTGTACTTTCTTAATTATGCTGTACATTCTGTGCTGTTAATTATTTCAATAAAAAAATCACCTTCCTAATGAAAAAAAATAAGAATTAAGCTTAGTGAAGTTAAGAAACAAGTATTACAATGCAATGTGGTGCATCGTGCCAATGCATGTTAACAAAAGTCAACATTGGGATTTACCTATGCTCAACACACACATTGTAGTGTAAATGGACCCATATATATATATATATATATATATATATATATATATATATATATATATATATATATAGTAATAAATGGAGGAGGAATAAATGATTAACAACAAAAGCCACACATGTGAAAAAATATACAATACAGGGCACTTTCGCCCCCTTCCTTCCCAGACCAATTTTCAGCTTTCAGCACTCTCGCACTTTCAATGACAATTGCGCGGTCATGCAATGCTGTACCCAAATTACATTTTTATCATTTTGTTCATTTTGTTTGCACAAATAGAGCTTTAGTTTGGTGGTATTTATTCACGACTCCATTTTTAATTTTTTGCGATATAAGCGAAAAAATAGAGGACATTTTGAAAAAAAACAATATTTTCTCCTTTATTTTTTAAACGAAATTCAATAAAATCAAATTTTGTCATAAATTTAAGCCAAAATGTATTCTGCTACATGTTTTTAGTAAACAAAAATTCTGTTAAGTGTATAATAATTGGTTCGCGTGATCACAGACATATGTACGCAAATGATCATGTACAGATGTGTGCAGGTGATCACGGACATATGTGTGCAGATAATCATTGGCACATGTTATTTTACTGGGACATATGTGGGGGACATGTGTTTTTATTATTCGGGGACATGTGTTTTTTTTTGGGGACATGTGTTTTTATTATTTGGGGACATGTGTGTTTTGGGGACATGTATGTTTTGGGGACATGTGTGGGGCCATGTGTGTTTACTGTGTTGGTGACACTAGACTGGTGATCAGTGAGTAAAAAGCTGTAAAAAAACAGCTAATACTCACTAATCACCAGCCGGCTGCAGCGATCCGCTCTCCTCTCCTCAGCGACGACTTCCGTGTGAGGAGAGGAGAGCCGATTGCCTAGCAACCGGCTGTTTGCTTACATCACATGGCGGCTGTGATTGGACACGGCCGTCATGTGATCAGGAGGGCCAATCACAGAGCCCTCCTGCCGATCCGAGATGCGCCGTGTCCGGGTGACACGAGCGCATCCGGATCGTGCCGCCGCGTGGGCACACGCGCGATCCCCCTGCTTCTGATGGACGTTCAGGAACGTCCGATCAGAAGTAGACGGCTCCCACCCGGCCGTATATATATAGTGGCCGGGTGGGAAGTAGTTAAAACCTGAGGTCATTGGTCCGAGACTTAGTACTTAGTAGGAAAGCCAAAGTACATAGTAGAAACAATGAAATTATCTTGTTTAACTCAGCCCTGGCTGAACCGAATCCTACATGCTGAGTTGGGAACAGGATCTTGAGATTGAATGGGACTTGAACACATGGCACTCCTGCTTCTCTAGTAGGGATGAGCCGAACACCCCCGGGTTCGGTTCGCACCAGAACCTGCGAATGGACCGAAAGTTTGCGCGAACGTTAGACCCCTATTAGTTACAATGGACGCGAACGTTTGAAATCTAAAGTTCTAATTATAATGACCAATATGCATGTTATTGTAATAAAAAAGGTTTGGGGACCCGGGTTCTGCCCCAGGGGACATGTATCAATGCAAAAATAAGTTTTAAAAACTGACATTTTTTCTGGAGCAGTCATTTTAATGATGCATAAAGTGAAAAAAAAAAGTGAAATATTACTTTAAATATGGTTCCCGGGGGGTGTCTAAAGTATGCCTGTGAAGTGGCATGTGTTTCCCATGTTTAGAACTGTCCCTGCACAAATTTACATTTGTAAAGGAAAAAACCCATTTAAAAATGCTTGCGGCTTTAATGTCATGTCTTGTCCTGGCAATATGCACAAAGGGTAGTTATAGGTGCAGGTTTATACTGTGCTGTGCTGGACTCACACAGCACACACTAACTCCTGCAGATGGCTGTATTTATAGAGAACAGCACAAAGGGTAGATACAGGTGCAGGTTTATACTGTGCTGTGCTGGACACACACAGCACACACTAACTCCTGCAGATGGCTGTATTTATAGAGAACAACACCACTGAACAACACCACTAAAGGGTAGATACATGTGTATACTGCACTGGAGGCACAGAACACACACTAAGTCCTGCAAATGCCTGGTAATAAAGATTCAAGAACAACTGTCCCTGCCTATCAATGTTCTTTCCCTGCACTTTCCTCACACGCAAATGCCTGAGAAGAACACACTATTCCTGCCTATCAATGCTCTTTCCCTGCACTTTCCCCACAGGCAAATGACTGATAAGAAGTTCACACTGTCCCTTTCTATCAATCCTCTTTCCCTGCACTTTCCCCACACGGAAATGAATGATAAGAAGTTTACACTGTCCCTGCCTATCAATCCTCTTTCCCTGAACGCCGGAAAACACTACACAAGGCCGCAGGCGCGTCGGCCTTATATAGTGTGGGGCGTGTACTAAACCCCCTGAGCTATAATTATTGCTCTCCTCGCTGCTGGCGCTATGATTGGCCAAGCATGCGGGGTCACAGTGCATGCTTGACCAATCATCAGCCAGCAATGCACTGCGACTGGCGCAGTGCATTGTGGGCCGTTCGTATCACACGAATTTGATTCTGGACTCGACAAACGGATGAACGGCCGATGTTCAATTCAAACATGGGTTTGAATCGAACACCGGGCCCATCCCTATTCTCTAGATCATTTAAGGGGATTCATAATATCTCCCTGATCGAAGCTAATCTTAAAGTTATGTCTCGCTGGTAACTTGTCTCTACACGCCTCGCTAAATTTTACCTGCAGTCTTCCCCCCTCTGCTTCAGAGGATGTGGACACCTGGGCACTCTATTCCATACCCTTTGGCAGTGCCCTAGAATAGGGGGCTACTGGAACAAAATCTTTAATCTAATCCGCAAAACCACTGAGGTGGCCGTGAACCAAGGTCCATCTATTGCTCCTCTTAATCAAAGCATTCCCAGAATCTCCAAATATCCCCAAGCCCTAATCTTCTATATACTCTTGGGGGCCAAACTAACAATCACACAAGCCTGGAAATCTCCCTCGGTTTCTTTTCATTTGGCCACACAAAAAATATCTTGGATGTCCCAGGAAAAGATCTCCAGTATCATCCTTGACATTTCAGAGAAATTTGAGCTGATATGGGAACCCTGGGCTCGATATGTCGGAATAACTCTATAACCCAAGCAGGGAGTAGCCTAAACTTGCCCCCCCCCCAGGCACCTGCACCATTAGCTCTCTGTGTTCCATGTGGGTTCTTATCTACCCCTCTACCCCTTCTAATGCTCTTCACCCCTATCTGAACGGCTTTCCTTTTTTCCACCTGACCTCACTTCTTCTCTTGTACTAGCCAGACCAAATAGCCTTTACAGGCTAATGATCCGATTTCATAAATACAGCTTTTGGTTCCCAGTCAAGGACCATGATCTTTGGGGCTTGTGGGTTCTGTCCTCAGGGTCTAGAGGTTATGAGGTTAGTCCCTCGGGACTGGATCAACAAGACCAAGATATTTCTAGTGCAGCTCCTACCCATGCTACATCGGTGGGCGAGTGCAAGTTCCACCTAGGGGCGATTTTTTGTTTCTGCTGTTTTTGCTCGGATGCTACCGTTACCAGTGTTATGTTCTTATAGTTTACTGATTATCCTTGAGCACCAGGCGGAATTTTTCTAGTTTCATTATCCAGTTTCCCTTGATGTTAACAAGCAAGGACCCTTCAAGCTGTCCAACCTTATTATAGAGTAACACTTGATCTGATCGATATTTTATAACCCATTATGAGTCTACCTTGTAGAGGCTATTCATTCTAATTCCTGTTAATGTTAGTCACCATCATATTTCTGTAGCAGATAACTACTAAAGGAAAAAATAAATACTTAATCATTTTTATATAACTATATAAATGTGTGCAATGCGCTTAAGACTGTGTATTTAAATTGTGTCGCTACTTGTATCAAATACTAAAAACCAGAAAAAGTGAAAATATAAAAATATATAATCATTTTTGCTGTTGCTGGAAATGAAGACACACCTTGGAGGATTTGTGTAAGTTTTTTCCAAAGGTCTTGTTTTTCAAAACAAAAAGTTCTTTTTCCTTCTCATATTATTCTTGAAACACCTTAGCACATTTCCGTGTCACCCAACACTGACTTCTCTTAAAAAAACAAAAAGAAATAGTTAAGTACATTTTTCTTGAGCAACTCTTGGTAGTTTTCTTAGCATTACTAGTTTTTCCAAAATTGCTTCCCATTCCGTTCCACACATGTTATTCTACTTTGACAAAAAAAAAAAAATCCTTCCTCTTGCTTCATCCCATTCAAGTACAAATGCAGTGTCCCAAAGCAGACTTCTCTACAACTAGTAAAATAAAAATATGGAAAAAGTAATAAAGAATAACTATTCTACCTTTTTTTCTGGGAAAAATTGTTGTCCACATTCTTGAATGGTATTATTATTATTTTCAAAAGGTTTTATATTGCAGAATGTAGAGTATTGCACTTGGATCCAGTGAAAAACTATTACTACCAAAAAAAAAGACTATTATTGTAACACATATGTGTCTTGTTTGGGGAATAAGTGCAGCCTATTTGTTTCTGCTTGGTGGTTGAAAAAAAAAACATTTATTTTTTTTATTTTTCTTGAGTTATCTTAGGCAATCAGATATTCTCATTTAGGATATTATTATTATTATACAGGATTTATATAGCGCCAACAGTTTGCACAGTGCTTTACAATGTAGAGGAGGGGCAGGACAATTACAAAACAGTTCAATACAGGTGGGACAGGAGGGCCCTGCTTGTGGAGCTTACAATCTAAAGGGAGAGGGAGGTGGTACAAAAGGTAATAGCTGCAGGGGATGATCTGATGGAGGTGGCTTGGGTACAGTTCATAGGTGGATGTGGGTTGGGCTTCCCAGAATAAATGAGTTTTCAAGGATTGCCTAAAGGCAGACAGGGTAGGGGCTGACTGGACATACTGGGGCAGGGAGTTCCAGAGGATGGGAGAGGCTCTAAAGAAGTCCTGGAGATGAGCATGGGAGGAGGTAACACGGGAGCTAGATAGCAGGAGGTCTTGGGAGGAGCCGAGAGGACGATTTGGGTGATATCTGCAGATGGAGGTTGTTGATGTAGTTGGGGGTGATGTTGTTGATGGTCTTTTAGTTGTTGTGGTTAGTATTTTGAATTTTATACAGTGGGGTAGGGGAAGCCAGTAAAGGGATTGGCAGAGAGGAGCAGCAGTCAGGAATCGGTTAGTAAGGCGTATGAGCCTAGCAGCAGCAATCATAATAGACTGAAGAGGGATAGCTGGTGTAAGGGTAGGTCATGAGGAGAGAGTTGCAGGAGTCAAAGAGTGAAAAAGTTGTTTTGTGGTGTCGTTAGTCAGGAAGGGGCGAATTCTGGAAATGTTGCAGAGGTTAAAAAGAAAATTATAAACTATTTTAAAAATGCTTTCTTTATTTTGAATTCATTATTTGAAATTTAAACTATTGTTTAAACTGATGTGAAACTGTTGAGGGATAACTCCATCTACTAATGATAAGAAGTTCACACTGTCCCTGCCTATCAATCCTCTTTCCCTGCACTTTCCCCACACGGAAATGAATGATAAGAAGTTTACACTGTCCCTGCCTATCAATCCTCTTTCCCTGAACCCCAGAACACACTACACAAGGCCGCAGGCACGTCGGCCTTATATAGTGTGGGGCGTGTACTAAACCCCCTGAGCTATAATTGGCCACAGGCATCCTGCCCATCAAATGCTGCCATTGTGCCATCAAATGCAGCCACTGTGCCATGAAATGCAGCCACTGTGCCCATCAAATGCTGCCACTCTGCCATCAAATGCAGCCACTGTGCCCATCAAATTGTGTCACTGTGCCATCAAATGGTACCACTGTGCCCATCTAATGCAGCCACTTTGCCCATCAAATGCTGCCACTGTGCCCATCAAATGCTGCTATTGTGCCCATAGAATTCTGCCACTGTGCCCATCGATTGCTGTCACTGTGCCATCGAAATGCCAGCACTGTGACCCCCCTGTCTTGCTCGCCATCTGCCCGGCAACTTACCCTGTCTCGGGGGGCAGGGGGTGGCTGGAGAGAGGGGGCAGCGCCTGTGCGCCCTTATGGACGCACCGTCACTGGCCCTTACCATACTACCATCGTATTATCGTATTCACCAAGGCCAATTTGATCAGATCCCATTTCACCTCTAATTTTTGGATCATAGAATGAAAACTGCATTCCCTGGAGGAGACTCATGAAGACACAGGAAAGCCCTGTGGAGATAGTGTCCCAGGTGGGTTTGAAACCCCTGATCATTGAGCATTGTAAGGCAATATTGTTAACGACTGTCTATGCTGGACAATATAAATATACTGTGAATTATTAAACATGTGAAAGATAAAGAGATTGCTATATATATAATCCTTAGTAAAAGAAAAGAGACAGTTTCCACAATCAAAGCCATTATGTAGATTTGTTCATCCATTCAATATAGAGATAGATCCACTGAGCATCCACTCTAGAATAAGAACACATGGTTTACAATACATAGCAATTACATTGCAGGTAAAATTGGATTATTGGATTCAGAAAGGACAGACTGGAAATCATGTAGTTACTATTTAAGAATCCTAATTGCAATGTCAGTCAGATATAGATGCCAATCAAGTGATTGAAAAACACAGATTGGACAAGAAGTAAATATTCAAGGTGTATGTTAAAGGGAAGTGTAGGTGTTGATATGCTGGTCCTGTGGTACAGTTATCTGTGGAAATTGACTTATGTTCCAATACAATTTCAATTGCAAGTTTGACAGCTCTTTATTGACTCTTTCCAAACCCAATGTGATAAAGAGTGAACTAATTGAGTTCATAACAGAGATAACTTCCAGAATACTGAAAATGCAATATTTAGTTCCAGGACCTGGCAATCTATTTGCATAGTTTGTGTACTAAAAGTTGTATGCCAATATATCTTGTTGGTTTGTTCCAGATCATTGATAAAAGTCTCCAGATTACTGAAATTCTAGAAAATATCAGTATTAACGGAAGACATTGCTATTATATTTAAAATCCAGTTCCCCAGTAAGAATAATTAAGTTGTGTTTTTGTTGAAAAAAAATTATGTTTTCTTGGCTAAACTACCTGACTGGGTAAAAGAACTGGGAATCTGCATTCCATGTCAGAATGCTAAGCATGCTATGTGCTGATTGAGGAAATAATATACTTTGTTTAGTCGTGTTAACGTTAGTCAGATCAGTACTTCACTCTATGGAACCAAAAAATAGAATTGTGGATACAGAAGTGGAAATGTTGGTGTTTTCTTCTTAAAAATGTAGTGAGTGAGTGAGTAGTGACAGCAGTATTCCAGGTGGCCATCTTAGGTTGGTGAGTACACAATTTAGTTGTCTCTATAGTCAATGTAGGATCTTGTGAAACCTCTTGGTAAGGTTAATCTAGACATAGAGCCAGGACACCCCTTGGTCTCCTTCTTCAGATAAAATAACCATGCCTTAATTGAACTAGAGAACCAAATATTTTTTATTTCCCATATTGCTGTATGTTTTAAGGGAAGTTGCAGTGGTACTATGTTGGTGGAAACAGTAAAACCTGTGGAAAAAGTATTGGAAGGGTGATCAGAATACACCTAGACAAACAAGTTTATCTAATAAAAGGTAAAAAATAATCATGGTATGGTGATAGTGGAATATGCAATGGGGTTGATTTACTAAAGGCAAACAGACTATACATTCCTTGAAATTTTCCTCAGAGCCTAATGAATGAGGTGAAACTCCGCTGACTTCCATCATACAATCATGTGCAAACAAAAACACATTTTTTTACCTTGAACATTATTAGGTAATCTTTGCAAAGTGAAATTCCAACACATTCACTAAGCTCTGGGAAAAACTCCCTTGTAGAGGGCAACTTTCCTTGCAAAGTGAACAGCTGGTTTGCCCTTAGTATATCAACCCCAATGACAGGACAGATAATACTTGGGAAATGCCTTGTGGTGGTGAAAATGACAAAGAATCTAAAATATAGTGATAGTTATGATGGAGGGACCTCATCAGAATAGAAAATAGAAAATATCCCCAATGGGAACATTGACAGAAATAAAACACCATCCTGATGAGTCTGTTCCCCCTATTTCTTGCCCTGGCGTCACAGCAGCAAAAAGTCACAAAAAATCTCAGTTGAGTCACAGATGACAATAAAAATGCAGCATATATTATAGCCCTTAACCACTGTTCAAAGTTTAAAAACTTTTGTCTGAAGTCAGGCTTTAACCACTTCCCGACCGCCCCCTGTATATATACGTCAGCAGAATGGCACGTACAGGCAGAAGCACGTACCTGTACGTGCCATTCTTCAGGCGGTTGGGGGGTCCGATCGGACCCCCCTCCGCCGGCGGGGACGGTCGGGATGGCTTCAGAAGCGATGCGGGACGAGGTAACGGCCAGTCGTTTCTGGCCACCCCCTCCCGATCGCTCTGGCCAATGGGATTCGTCCGCTTCCTTCCCCTTCCTGTGTAATTGTAAACACAGGCAAGGGGAAGTGATGTCACGCTCCTCGTGTCGGTCTTTCTGACCGGGACGCGGAGCTGTGAAGACATCAGGTTAGTGCACCAACACTACACTGACACCAGGCACACATAGGCACATATTTCACCCCCCTGTCACCCCCTGATCACCCCCCAGATCACCCCCTGCCCCCCCTGTCACAGTGTCACTGATTGCAGTGATCATTTATTTACTGATCACTGCATTTAGTGTCAGTGTGACTGCAATAACTGTCAGGGCAGTTAGTTTTAGGCCCCTTTAGGTCCAAGGTAGCCCCCTACCCCCCCCCAATAAAGGTTTAAACCCCTTGATTGCCCCCTAGGTAACCCTTTCACCCCCTTTTGCCAGTGTCACTAAGCGATCGTTTTTTTTGATCGCTCTATTAGTGTCACTGGTGCCGCTAGGTAGCCAGTTTTTTTTTTAGGTAACCGCCAGGTTTATATAGGATTATAAATAGGTTTATAGGTCAGGTACCCCCATATTACAACCTAAATAAAGGTTTTAACCCCTTGATTGCCCCTAGAGTTAACTCTTTCACCAGTGATCACAGTATAAGTGTCACTGGTGACGCTGGTTAGCCAGTTAGTTATTTAGTTATTTAGGTTCCCCGTCAGGTTTTTATATATCGTCAGGTACCCCCATATATTACCTAATAAAGGTTTTAACCCCCTGATTGCCCCTAGTTAACCCTTTCACCAGTGATCACCGTATAACTGTTACGGGTGACGCTGGTTAGTTAGCTTATTTTTTTATACTGTCAGGGCACCCGCCATTTATTACCCAACTATCGGTTTAACCCCCTGATCGCCCGGCGGGTGATATCAATTAGGTGTTAGGGTCAAATAAGGTCTGCGTCGCCCCAGGTTAGTGCCAGTACCGCAAACACCCACGCGCAAAGCATACACCTCCCTTAGTGGTATAGTATCTGAACAGATCAATATCTGATCTGATCAGATCTATACTAGCGTCCCAGCAGTTTAGGGTTCCAAAAAACGCATTGTTAGCGGGATCAGCCCAGATACCTGCTAGCACCTGCGTTTTCCCCCTCCGCCCAGCCCAGCCCAGCCCACCCAAGTGCAGTATCGATCGATCACTGTCACTTCCAAAACACTAAGCACACATAACTGCAGCGTTCGCAGAGTCAGGCCTGATCCCTGCGATCGCTAACAGTTTTTTTGGTAGCGTTTTGATTCATTCGCCAGCAGCCTAGGAGCTTTTTTTCCTGTGAATCTCACTAGTGTACTACTAAATTTAGAGCCCAAAATGGCAAATCGCAAGTACACTAGTGAACAGGCCTACTTGTTTCTGAGTATGTCAGATAGTGAAGAGGAGGTCACTCATCTGTCAGAATCAGGCTCAGAATACGATCCAGTAGACGACAGTGGCTCCATGACAGATAGCTCTGACGACGAAGGTGAGGTCCCTGCTAAGGTCAGGCGTACCCGATCCCGATCTTCTGATGTTGTTGAGGTGCAGGAACCGCAGGTCTCTCGTATGGAGCAGAGAAGTACTAGCGCCGCTATTCCTTCTGGTGAACTGGCAAGCACCAGCGGCCTAGTACACCCTGGACGTAGTCAAACCAGCACTGCAGTAACACTTGGTGACGTGGCGAGTCCCATAAGTGCAGTTCAAGCTGGCGAGGTGGCAAGCACAAGTAGTGTCCCGCTGCCACCAAGAAGAAGACAAAGGCAGGCCCGTCGATCACATAGTGTCCTTCCTGCAGAATTCGCCAATCCTGATTGGGTGCCCACCACTTCTGCAGAACCCGTACTTCCCCCATTCACTGGCCAACCCGGTATTCAGGTGGAAACAGCTGATTTTAAGCCATCCGATTTTTATTCGCTGTTTTTCACGGAAGATCTCTATAGATCTATTGTGGACCAAAGTAATATATACGCTGGTCAACACATCGCCGCTAATCCCCAAGTGCCTTCCCTTGCCAGAGATTGGAAACCAATTACGGTTTCCGAATTTAAGACCTTTCTGGGCCTTTCCCTCAACATGGGCTTACACAAATTCCCGACGCTGAGGTCTTATTGGTCCACCTCACCGCACCACCATATGCCCGTGTTCTCTGCCTCCATGTCCAGGGCACGATACGAGATGATTTTGCGCTTCATGCACTTCAGTGACAATGAACTTTGTCGTCCTCGTGGAGACCCTGAATTTGATCGGCTCTACAAAATTCGGCCCCTCATAAACCACTTCAACCAATGTTTTGCAGCCTTGTTTACGCCCAATCAAGTTGTCTGCGTTGACGAGTCCCTGATTAAGTTTTCTGGCCGCTTGTCTTTCAAACAGTTCCTTCCCAGCAAGCGTGCCAGATACGGGGTCAAGCTCTACAAGCTCTGTGACAGGGCAACAGGCTATACGTGGAGCTTTACGGTTTATGAGGGAAAAGATAGTCACGTAGAGCCGGAGAACTGTCCAGATTACATAGGGAGCGCTGGCAAGATAGTGTGGAACTTGGTGTCACCCTTATTCGGAAAGGGGTACCACTTGTACGTGGACAATTATTACACGAGCGTGCCACTGTTTAGTCACTTGTTTGATCATCAGATTGGAGCATGTGGCACCGTGCGACCTAATCGCCGGGGCTTTCCCCAGCGGCTTGTAGATTCCCGTCTTAGGCTGGGGGAGAGAGCCTGCTTGAAGTGTAATAACTTGCTCGCTGTGAAGTGGAGGGATAATAGGAATGTTTTCGTTCTTACCTCCCTTCATGCAGACACGACAGTCCAAATTCGTACGGCGGCTGGTGTTGTGACGAAACCCCTCTGTATCCACGAATACAACCTTAATATGGGGGGGGTGGACCTCAACGACCAGTTGTTGGCGCCGTACCTAGTTGTCCGTAAGGCTAGACGCTGGTACAAAAAAGTGTCTATTTATTTATTCCAATTGGCTTTGCTGAATGCTCATGTGCTATACGGAGCTTCAGGCGGGACGTTACCCTTCCTTGAATTCCAGGGAGCGGTTGTCATGGAACTCCTGTATCCAGGCGATTCCACACCTCACCATCCCCTACCAAATGCAGTAAGCCGGCTGCATGAGAGGCATTATCCTCATGTCCTCCAGAGTACCCCTACCCAACGAGCCCCCCAAAGAAGATGTCGTGTCTGTACCAAGCGCGGATTTAGGCGTGACACCCGTTATTATTGTCCACGCTGTCCTGACAATCCTGGTCTCTGCGTTGGTGAATGCTTTGAACGCTACCACGAACTAGTGAGGTTTTAGCGTAGGGTACAGCATTTCACAGGCTAGGATACACTTTCACAGGGTCTCAAGAATGCCATCGCATTTTGAGACCCGACCGTTGCAGTTAAAATTATAGTTACAGGGTCTCAAGAATGCCATCGCATTTTGAGACCCGACCGTTACAGTTAAAATTATAGTTATAGTTTAAAAAAAAAGTGTAAAAAATAAAAATAAAAAAAAAAAGTAAAAAAAAAAAAAAACCCCAAAAAAAATATAAAATAAAAAACCAAAAATAGTTGTCGTTTTATTGTTCTCTCTCTATTGTTGCTCTTTTTTACTCTATTCTATTCTGCAATGTTTTATTATGTTTTATCATGCTTGCTTTTCAGGTATGTTTTATTGTTAACCATTTTTTTGTTTTCAGGTGCGCCATTCAGTTGCAGCGTGGATTTATTTATCTTGACAGCAACAGCGTTTGCTCCCACGATACATAAAGCCGCGACTCCAACACTGTAGGAGGTGATTTCACCACCACAGTTAAAAAAAAAGAGCATATATGCCGAAGCATGGGGGCAGCAGAGGGCGGAGGAGCGATTTTGCTCCTAATGCCACGTACATACGGTCGAAAAAAGTCCGACCATGTGTACGTGGCATAACTTTTTTGCGGGAGGATGCCCCCATGCTTCGGCATATATATATTTTAGGCACCGGTTGCGTTAACAAAATGTTTTATTTTTTACTATGTTTTTTTTTTTGGTATTTGCTTTGCAGGTATGGTATGGTAAGGTCTTACTGTTATACTCTAATGTTACTTTGTTTTAATGTTAACCATTATTTGCTTAGCAGGTACGCCATTCAGTTGCAGCGTGGATTTATTTATCTTGACAGCAACAGCGTTTGCTCCCACGATACATAAAGCCGCGACTCCAACGCTGTAGGAGGTGATTTCACCACCACAGTTAAAAAAAAGAGCATATATGCCGAAGCATGGGGGCAGCAGAGGGCGGAGGAGCGATTTTGCTCCTAATGCCACGTACATACGGTCGAAAAAAGTTCGACCATGTATACGTGGCATAACTTTTTTTGCGGGAGGATGCCCCCATGCTTCGGCATATATAAATGGTGCATGTATGCCCATCATTAGAAGTGGGTGGATGAAGGGAGGTATTCTAATGGTGGGCATACCCACCGCGCCATTGGGAAATTGGGAAAGCATTTTATCACACCGATCTTGGTGTGGTCAGATGCTTTGAGGGCACAGGAAAGATCTAGGGTCTAATAGACCCCAATTTTTTCAAAAAAAGAGTACCTGTCACTGCCTATTGCTATCATAGGGGATATTTACATTCCCTGCGATAACAATAAAAATGACAACTAAAAAAAAAAAATGGAAGGAACAGTTTAAAAATAAAATAAAAAAGCTAAATAAAAAGAAAAACTAAAAAAAAAAAAAAAAAAAGCACCCCTGCCCCCCCTTCTTTTGCGCAAAGGCGAACACAAGCGTTGGTCTGGCGTCATATGTAAACAGCAATTGCACCATGCATGTGAGGTATCACCGCGAAGGTCAGATCGAGGGCAGTAATTTTAGCAGTAGACCTCCTCCGTGAATCTAATGTGGTAACCTGTAAAGGCTTTTAAAGGCTTTTAAAAATGTATGTAGTTTGTCGCCACTGCGTGTTTGTGCGCAATTTTAAAGCATGTCGTGTTTGGTATCCATGTACTCGGCCTAAGATCATATTTTTTATTTCATCAAAAATTTGAGCAATATAGTGTGTTTTAGTGCATTAAAATAAAAAAAAGTGTATTTTTTCCACAAAAAATGCGTTTGAAAAATCGCTGCGCAAATACTGTGTGGAAAAAAAAAATGCAACACCCACCATTTTAATCTGTAGGGCCTTTGCTTTAACAATATATATAGTGTTTGGGGGTTCAACGTAATTTTCTTGCAAAAAAAAAATATGTTTTCATGTAAACAAAAAGTGTCAGAAAGGGCTTTATCTTCAAGTGGTTAGAAGAGTGGGTGACGTGTGACATAGGCTTCTAAATGTTGTGCATAAAATGCCAGGACAGTTCAAACCCCCCCCAAATGACCCCATTTTGGAAAGTAGACACCCCAAGCTATTTGCTGAGAGCAATGTTGAGCCCATTAAATATTTTTTTTTTTTGGTCCCAAGAGATTGAATAATGAAAAAAAAAAAAATAATATTTTTTTTTACAAAAACTTGTCACTAAATGATATATTGCTCAAACATGCCATGGGCATATGTGGAGATACACCCCAAAATACATTCTGTTGCTTCTCCTGAGTACGGGGATACCACATGTGTGGGACTTTTTGGGAGCCTAGCCGCGTACGGGACCCCAAAATCCAAGCACCGCTTTCAGGCTTTCTAAGGGTGTAATTTTTTTATTTCACTCCTCACTGCCAATCACAGTTTCGGAGGCCATGGAATGCCCAGATGGCACAAACCACCCCCAAATGACCCCATTTTGGAAAGTAGACACCCCAAGCTATTTGCTGAGAGGTATGGTGAGTATTTTGCAGATCTCGCTTTTTGTCACAATGTTTTGAAAATTGAAAAAAGAAAAAAAAAAATTTTTTTTTCTTTACTTTCTTCATTTTCAAAAACACATGAGAGCTGTAAAATACTCACCATGCCTCTCAACAAATAGCTTGGGGTGTCTACTTTCCAAAATGGGGTCATTTGGGGGGGTTTTGTGCTATTTTGGCATTTTATGGCCTTCGAAACTGTGATAGGTAGTGAGGAGTGAAATCAAAAATTTGCACCCTTAGAAATCCTGAAGGCGGTGCTTGGGTTTCGGGGCCCCGTACGCGGCTAGGCTCCCAAAAAGTCCCACACATGTGGTATCCCCATACTCAGGAGAAGCAGCAAAATGTATTTTGGGGTGCAATTCCACATATAACCATGGCATGTGTGAGCAATATATCATTTAGTGACAACTTTTTGAATAAATTTTTTTTATTTTTTTTTTTTGTCTTTATTCAATCACTTGGGACTAAAAAAAAAAATATTCAACGGGCTCAACATGCCTCTCAGCAAATAGCTTGGGGTGTCTACTTTCCAAAATGGGGTCATTTGGGGGGGGTTTTGTGCCATCTTGGCATTTTATGGCCTTCAAAACTGTGATAGGTAGTGATAGGTAGTGAGGAGTGAAATCAAAAATTTATGCCCTTAGAAATCCTGAAGGCGGTGCTTGGTTTTCGGGGTCCCGTATGCGGATAGGCTCCCAAAAAGTCCCACACATGTGGTATCCCCGTACTCAGGAGAAGCAGCAGAATGTATTTTGGGGTGTAATTCCACATATGCCCATGGCATGTGTGGGCAATATATCATTTAGTGACAACTTTGGGCAAAAAAAAAAAAGTTTGTAATATTCCCGCAACTTGTGGCAAAATATAAAATATTCCATGTACTCAACATGCCTCTCAGCAAATAGCTTGGGGTGTCTACTTTCCAAAATGGGGTCATTTGGGGGGGTTTTGTGCAATTTTGGCATTTTATGGCCTTCGAAACTGTGATAGGTAGTGAGGAGTGAAATCAAAAATTTACACCCTTAGAAATGCTGAAGGTGGTGCTTGGGTTTCGGGGCCCCGTACGCGGCTAGGCTCCCAAAAAGTCCCACACATGTGGTATCCCCGTACTCAGGAGAAGTGGCAAAATGTATTTTGGGGTGCAATTCCACATATAACCATGGCATGTGTGAGCAATATATCATTTAGTGACAACTTTTTGAATACATTTTTTTTTTTTTTTTTTTTTTTTTGTCTTTATTCAATCACTTGGGACTAAAAAAAAAAATATTCAATGGGCTCAACATGCCTCTCAGCAAATAGCTTGGGGTGTCTACTTTCCAAAATGGGGTCATTTGGGGGGGTTTTGTGCCATCTTGGCATTTTATGGCCTTCAAAACTGTGATAGGTAGTGATAGGTAGTGAGGAGTGAAATCAAAAATTTATGCCCTTAGAAATCCTGAAGGCGGTGCTTGGTTTTCGGGGTCCCGTATGCGGATAGGCTCCCAAAAAGTCCCACACATGTGGTATCCTCGTACTCAGGAGAAGCAGCAGAATGTATTTTGGGGTGTAATTCCACATATGCCCATGGCATGTGTGGGCAATATATCATTTAGTGACAACTTTGGGCAAAAAAAAAAAAGTTTGTAATATTCCCGCAACTTGTGGCAAAATATAAAATATTCCATGTACTCAACATGCCTCTCAGCAAATAGCTTGGGGTGTCTACTTTCCAAAATGGGGTCATTTGGGGGGGTTTTGTGCTATTTTGGCATTTTATGGCCTTCAAAACTGTGATAGGTAGTGAGGAGTGAAATCAAAAATTTGCACCCTTAGAAACCCTGAAGGCGTTGATTGGGTTTCGGGGCCCCGTGCGCGGCTAGGCTCCCAAAAAGTCCCACACATGTGGTATCCCCATACTCGGGAGAAGCAGCAAAATGTATTTTGGGGTGCATCTCCACATATAACGATGGCATGTGTGAGGAATATATCATTTAGTGACAACTTTATGAAAAAAAATTTTTTTTTTTTTTTTTTTTTTTTTTTATTCAATCCCTTGGGACTAAAAAAAAAAAATATTCAATGGGCTCAACATGCCTCTCAGCAAATAGCTTGGGGTGTCTACTTTCCAAAATGGGGTCATTTGGGGGGGTTTTGTACTTCCCTGCCATTTTAGCACCTCAAGAAATGAGATAGGTAGTCATAAATTAAAAGCCGTGTAAATTCCAGAAAATGTACTCTAGTTTGTAGACGCTATAACTTTTGCGCAAACCAATAAATATACGCTTATTGGCATTTTTTTTTACTAAAGACATGTGGCTGAATACATTTTGGCCCAAATGTTTGACTAAAATTGAGTTTATTAGATTTTTTTTATAACAAAAAGTAGAAAATCTCTTTTTTTTTCAAAATTTTCGCTCCTTTTCCGTTTATATCGCAAAAAATAAAAATCACAGAGGCAATCAAATACCATCAAAAGAAAGCTCTATTTGTGGGAAGAAAAGGACGCAAATTTCGTTTGGTTACAAAATTGCATGACCGCGCAATTACCAGTTAAAGTAGTGCAGTGCGAAATTGAAAAAAGACCTCTGGTCCTTAAGCTGACAATTGGTCCGGGGCTAAAGTGGTTAAAACACCAGATTATTCAATGCGCAAAGCACACTAGTCTAATACTTGGTATACTTGGGAAACTTCGTATTTATGTACAAAATCTGTAACTGTATAGACTCAGATATATTTTTTGTGGCATTACTGTTAGCATACCATTTTTTCTGAATGTGTCTGAATCAGAATTTTTCTTGGTCAGGTGGTATAATTGTTTTTTCAGAGGAATCCTGGATTTTGGTCCTCTGTCTCCATGTCAGAAACAGTTTTGGAATAGGTGAATCATATATTTGATGTTCCAATTTATCTTCTTAAAGGTAAGATGTTATGTAACTAATGCTATATTGACACTTCCCCCACATTTTATTAAGTACATTTCCTGTCTAAAATGTGCCTTCAAGAATGATTCTGTTTTGAGTATTATTTATAATTTGAATAAGCCTCTTTATGAAAAGGAGAAAGAACACTTTATGGTTCACTAATTACAGTTATAGTGAAAGTCAAACTGGAACTTTTGAGTTTATATAATAAAAGAACAAATTTCAGGAGGAGTGGAAACTGCATTTATTTTTCTTTATACTCCCCTGCTACATTTATACACTTATTCCAGCATTTAACTAATGCCTGGAAGGTTTCGACATGGAAAGATTTGTCTGTACACATGAACCATCATAGCACAGCGTGCTTCACTTTGTCATTAGTGCTGAAATACTGACCTCCGAGGAACCAAATTTTACCTCGTGTGTCGATTATCTAGGACAGGGGTCCTCAAACTATGGCCCTCCAGTTGTTCAGGAACTACAATTCCCATCATGCCTAGTCATGTCTGTGAATGTCAGAGTTTTACAATGCCTCATGGGATGTGTAGTTCCGCAACAGCTGGAGGGCCTAGTTTGAAGATCCCTGATCTAGGATCAGGTGTTCTACGTGCTGAATTCTCACAGGAATGGCTGCTGTGGGCTTGGAACCACCACGGATGGGATGGTCACTGACAAACGTACAGCCATCATTGAAACGTTTACACTATTCAAATGTCTTACTGCGGCTTAGCGTCTTATCACCGTACTGTGCTTGAAGTCTTTTGTAGATATCTGCAAGTTTTTTACCTTCATTCACAAAGAAACTTCATCACCCCATGCTGTTCCACGTAGTAACACTGTTGTCTGCCATCTTGATTAATGGTCTCTGGATGGGCCTGCAACATGTGCTTCACCTATTAGTAATAGGACACACTTGCCACCTACTACTGCATGTAGTACCGCAACACTAGCCTCACTTTTTAAACCTGTAAAATTAAAAGTCCCAGTTTGACTTGAACCACCCTTGTTTATTTCCCGCAAAACTGGTAAGTTGTTTTTGCATTGATGGATTAAAAAATGTAAATGTACAAAATAGACCCCTCGGGTAGATGCGTCTTCCTGAAGGGCAGCAGTGCTGGACGATCTATGCCCCTAACACCAACCAACTCACCTTCATTGATTCGACATTGGAGCAACTGGCTGACTTTAGAGAAGGCCTCCTGATCCTGGGGGGAGACTTCAATATTAGCCCAGATTCCTCACTCGACACATCCCATGCGAGACACCCGCACTCATACATTTCTTAAACACTTTCGCAAGACGCTCCAACTTCACCGTTTGATAGATAGCTGGAGGGTGCTACATTCTTCAGATCGAGACTTCAGTTATTACTCCAAAGTACATGACGTGTACACACGTATTGACCACATATATGTAGACCACGCTACCCTGGAGCTCCTACAGTCTGCATCCATCGGCAATATCACCATCTCTGACCACGCTCCAGTCACAATAGCCATCGCCCTACCATCAAGAACTCATAGGGCCTAGACGTGGAGGCTGAACGAAAAATTGCTTGACGATGTGGTGGCGGTAAAGGGGGTTACTGACACCTTAACCCACTACTTTAGAGAAAACTAGATTTTTGGAAAAATATCAACTAATTTGTGCTGAAAATGATGGACTTTTTAGGCGTACAATCTAAATTAATATAATTTATTAAAAACATAAGTATACAGTTTACTCAATACAACAAACAGATATTGAAATCTGCACACAATATAGAAGATGCTACAAGCAATTGATTATGAACCATATGGAAGCAGTATTGTCGTAAGTAGCTTGTGCGTGGTTGCCCTACATGTTACGCGTTGTGTAACGCTTCTTCAGGAGCTTTCTATATCTTCTAGGAATAAAAAGAAGAATACATACAATAAACAATAGACATCAAACATCAGATGTATATACATAGATTGGGTGTATTAGTATTGTTACATGTGACTTATGCCCAGAAGGATTAGATTTGAGAGAGTACCATCCATCGTCGTGATGAGAAGTAGTAAGAAACATGAGAAAGAGGAAAGATGATAAAAGAAGGAAGAAAAGAAAAAGAAGGAAAAAGTTTATTAGTCGGAGAGAAGAAGGGAATAGTGAAGGAGGATGTATCATGTTTTCTGTTCCCGGCTCCCATGAAAATTCTCCCTATTAGGGAATGTAAGTATTAACAAGTTATAGAAAACTTCTTTTGTGACCTTTTTTTTCTTTTTTATAGTACTATATTGCACCCGCCCCCATGATGCATCCTCCTTCACCATTCCCTTCTTCTCTCCGACTGATAAACTTTTTCCTTCTTTTTTTTTTCTTCCTTCTTTTATCTTATTTCCTCTTTCTCATGTTTCTTACTACTTCTCATCACGACGATGGATGGTACTCTCTCGAATCTGATCCTTCTGGGCATAAGTCAATTGTTTAATGTCACTTTTATATGTTGAAATTTGAATAGTAATATTCGGACTCTAGTGGCCAAATGATCCATATTGTTGCTATCTTAGCAAAACTGTCTATCGGCTTGTAGCATCTTCTATATTGTGTGCACATTTCAATATCTGTTTGTTGTATTGAGTAAACTGTATACTTATGTTTTTAATAAATTATATTAATTTAGATTGTACGCCTAAAAAGTCCATCATTTTCAGCACAAATTAGTTGATATTTTTCCAAAAATTCTAATTATCGGGTCGTGGCACATTTTTTTATCCTCTGTCGTATCCACAGTGCCATATGTGGTGATACGCAACTTTCCAAACAAAAACTCCAAAGATGACATCGACGAAGGCATAGTATGGGAGGCCCACAAAGCAGTGGTCAGGAGAGAACTGATCTCCCAAGAAGGCAGACTTCCAAAGAGTACACACTGCCCTTCAAAAACGGAACTCCTACATAAGGCAAAGGGAGGCCCAGAGGCACTGAAGGAACTAACTGAGTTGCGGGAACTGTTCCTGCGCCTCTTGGACCGCCAAACCTGTAAACAGTTTAGGTGCATATTCCACCACAAATTTTTCAAACACGGGAACAAGTGTGGTCGTATGTTTGCACGGGCACTCTTGAAGAAACAAGCACAGACTTACATACAAAAATTACACTCCCCCTCAGAGGAACTGACGATGCAGACCTCTAAAATTGCAGCAGGGTTTCGGGACTACTATGCCAAACTATATAACTTAGATTCCAAAAATTCACCTAACACACATGGTACTAGAGAAAAGGAAGTCCAAAAATACTTGGCCTCAGCCGGCGTCCCCCACCTCACAGACGATCAATGCTCCGCTCTAGAGATGCCGATTACCCTAACCGAACTTGGCGCTACAGTGGAGTCCTTGCCCAATGGGAAAAGCCCCGGCCCATATGGGTTCACTAAAGCATACCTTCCTTCCCCACCTAGTGACACCCACGTGCAAATACTTTAACTCAGTAGCAAGGGGTAAGGTCATTCACCCAGAGGCATTGTTGGCTCATATTATTGTGATCCCGACCCCACTGTCCCCCATAGTTACCGCCCCATCTCCCTCCTAAACACGGACATAAAAATCCTAGCTAAAATCTTAGCTAACAGACTTAAACACCTCATACCCGGGATTGTCCACCCTGACCGGACAGGTTTCATTGCTGGCAGAGAGGCTAGAGATAACTCCCTCAGGGCAGTCCAGCTCATCCATTGGGCCGTATCCGCCCAGACCCCCAACCCTATATAATACTTTCAACAGACGCGGAAAAAGCCTTAGACCGTGTTGACTGGTCATACTTGAAGGCGGTACTGGGGATTCTGGGGCTAGGGCCGCAAATGCTAACATCAATCATGGCCCTATATTCAACACTTTGCGCTCAAGTTAAGGTGAACGGGACCCTCTCACCTAGCTTCCCAGTCAGGAACGGCACGAGGCAGGGGTGCCCCCTCTCACCCCTCTTGTTCGCCCTAGTGTTAGAGCCCCTGCTCTACACAATACGTAATAACAAAGATATCAAGGGCCTGCAAGTTGGTAACGCGGAACATAAGCTCTCGGCATATGCCGATGATGTCTTATTCCACCTTTCGGACCCCCTGATCTCATTGCCCAACCTGATGAAGGAACTCAAACTCTTTGGCTTGCTTGCCACTTTTAAGATAAACTACACAAAGTCTGAAATTCTCCCCATCTATCTAGCCACGAGTCTCCAGGCCGCCTTCCCATTCACCTGGGCCAAATCATCCCTACGGTACTTAGGGGTGCAACTTATGGACCGCTTTGATACCCTATACACCGCCAACTTCCCCCCACTGCTTACCGCGGTCAAAAAAGATCTCACACTTTGGACGCAGACTGCCTTCACTTGGCTGGGGAGGGTAAACATTATATTTCTTTTTTTCAAAACTCTTTATTCCAAATTTTTCATTACATAATAATTTACATTATACATTTTTATATACTTTTCCATTTCTTTATATAATACAAATTATAATTACATTTACTCTTCCTTTCATTCCTTCCTCTCTCACCCTCTGTGGTCACTTAATACTATTTTTTCAGATATTCCTCTATCCACTGTTAACCATGTTCTATTCCATTTTGCCCATATTTTTTCATACCTTCGCCCATTTCCCCTTTGTTCATACATTATTTTTTCATAGGGTAGGACCTGGTTTACTGCTCTCACCCATTGGGTTACTGTCGGGGGATATGGCTGAATCCATTTTTCTATTATTTGTTTTCTTGCCAAGAACAGTACCTCCCTTAAGAAGGTATTATTATCTCTATTATCTCTCTCTTCCCTCAATATCCCCAACAAACATATTTCCATCGTAGCTATAAGAGGTTTATTCAGGACTTTTCCTATTTTCCTAGCTACTTGTTGCCAATATTTTCCTATTTTACCACAATACCACATTACATGAAGGAAGTCTGCTCCCCCCTGCCCACATCTAGTACATCTTGGTTCAGTCATCCTCCCCATTTTGTACAATCTATTTGGAGCCAAGTATGTCTGATGTATTATATTCATCTGTATTATCCTGTTATTCATTGCAGGGGATACCTTCCAATGGGAGTTGCAGGCTTCATCCCATTCATGATCGCTCATGTCTGGGATAGCCTCCTGCCACTTATCCCTTATTTTCAGTGGTTCGCCTTCTATTTTCTTCTGTAACAGCTGTGTGTAAATCTTTGCTATCAATCCCTTAGGTCCCTGTGATTTCAGGATACCTATAAGGGGGTATTTAGATATCTTTAATTCCTCTCTTCTAAACTGTGTTTGTAGCACCTGCCTCAGTTGAAGGTATCTGTAGAACTGTTTACTCAATAAATTATATTGTTTACATAGGTTTTCATAGGTTAGTATCACATTCTTGTCATATAGCTGACCAAAAGTTGTTATCTTATTCTGCTTCCAAAATTTACTGTCCTCAAAAGCTTCCAGTTGTTCAAATTTTGGGTTGTTCCACAGCGCAGTTTCTGTTGGGATTCCAACAAATCAGTTTCTTAGCCTCTCTCCATACTGTCCTTGCCACTTTCAAAAGGGGAATTTTTACTCCCACTCTCCTCAAGTCTTTTAATTCTAGTCCCGTCATTAAGTCCTCTATTTTCATTTTACTAAGGAGATATTCCTCTATCCTTGTTATTTTTTCCTGTCCTACCCATGATCTTAGGTGTTTCAATTGCCCTGCCAAATAGTATAAGTATAAGTCCGGGAGGGCCAGTCCTGCTTCTGTCTTTGGTCTTTGTAATTTATTAAATTTTAATTTACATCTTCCATATGCCCAAATGAACCGAGTCATCTGCGAGTTTAATTTTTTAAATATCTGTTTTGGTATTTTTACTGGGGAGTGTGCAAATACATATAGACACTTGGGTAGTATAATAGATTTTATCAGGTGAATTCTGCCTGAAGCTATTGGTAGCTTTATCCATATTTCCAATTTTTTCTTCACATGTTCTATTAGTGGGAGTATATTAGCTTCCATCTCATCTTCGTGTTTCAACGTAATATTTACTCCTAAATATTTAAATACTTCAACTATTTTTAGTGGGGTCTGAGCTCTTCTTGTATTACCTGTTCCCAGGGGCATCAGTGCGGATTTTTGCCAGTTTATTTTTAACCCTGAGAACCTCCCGTATATTTCTATTATTCTCATTGCTTCCGTCAGCGATGCTTGCGCATCTCCCATATATAATATAATATCATCCGCATATAAGCCTATGTGTTCAATTTTTTCTCCTACTCTAATCCCTTTATATTTATCTGATTGTCTGAATCTGTTTGCCAATGCCTCGATTGCCAGGGCAAACAACTGCGGTGACATTGGGCAGCCCTGTCTTGTTCCTCTGTATAGTTTTATTGTAGGAGATAATATACCGTTTATTAGCAAATTGGAGCATGGTTGTTTATAGATTATTTTCACCCATTTCCTAAATTTTTCCCCAAATCCATTCCTTTCCAGGACTGTCTGCAGAAATTCCCATTCTATAGAATCAAATGCCTTGGCTGTATCCAATGATGCCAAGGCACTTGTTTCCGGAATAAACTCTCTCATTTGTGTCATATATTGCGTCCTTCTAATATTAATTGATGTAGATTTCCCTGGCATGAATCCAGTTTGGTCCTCCGCTATTATAGACAAAATTACCTGATTGAGCCTTTTGGCAAGCACTTTTGCCAATACTTTATAATCTATATTTAATAATGATATTGGCCTATACGACCCGCACTCAGTTCTGTCTTTGTCTGGTTTTGGTATCAGTATGACTGTGGCGTCATACATGGAAGCTGACATTTCTCCCCTTTGGAACGCCTCTCCGTACATTTTGGTCATGACTGGTACCATAATTTCTGCATATCGCTGGTACATTTCCAGTGGTATGCCATCTGGTCCTGGGGACTTACCCTTTCCCAGAGAGAAGATAGCTTCTCGTACTTCCTCTTCCTCTATATCCCTCTCTAACTCCTCTTTTTGTTCCTCTGTTAATTTAAGGAAGTTCAGATCCTTCAGATATTCCTCTATATCTTCTCGAGTACAGGTCAGTGTTGATGTATACATGTCAATATATTATTTTTGGAATGTCTCAAGTATCTCATCTAATGTGTTTACCACCTCTCTTTTTTCATTTTTCACCTCTGATATTGCTAGTGATGGTGTTTGTCTTTTTATCATAAAGTTCAGCATCTTATTATATTGTTGTCCTTGTTCAAAGTTTTTTTGCGCATATTGGAGTTTCTTACGCTTAGCATTAATTATTAGTTGGTTCTTATATTGCCGTGATGAGGCTGCCCATCTTATTTGGTTTATGTTTGAGGGGTCCTCTATGAACCTATTTTCTGCCTGTGTGCATAATTGTTCCATTTCCTCCTCTTCCTGCCTATTAGTACGTTTAATGTATGATATTGTTGATCTTGTTATCCCCCTCAAGTATGCCTTAAATGTATCCCAGAGTACTCCATCTATGTTCCTATTGCCATGTGCTTCTAGGAACATTCCTATTTGCTCTGGAATTCTATCATTTAATCCTATCTGGGTTAACCATTGAGCCTGTATCCTATACCCCGGTCTTATTCTTTTTGGGCCTATTTTTAGCTCAAAGGTTAATCCAGAATGGTCAGACACCCCTCTTGTCATGTACGCCACAGACCGAACCATTGGCAGGATCTTTTCGTTCCCCATTACCATATCTATTCTAGACATGCGCCCTCTCCCTGGTGCATGCCATGAATAAGCCCGGGTCCCAAGGTTTCTGATCCTCCACAAGTCAGCCCATCCTACTTCATTCATAAATTTCTCCAACACCTTCGGCCCTTCCCCTCCTTTATGATCACTTCTTCCTAACCTATCTAATTTTGGGTCTAAACACATATTGAAATCTCCCATACATATGACATATGCCTCTGGATATTCTGACATAAACATCACTGCCTCTTTCAGTACTCGCATTGTAGCTGGGGGGGGGGGGGGGTTATAAATCCCCATAATTACAACAGGCAGTGCTTGCAGCAGCGCAAAGACAAAGACATATCTTCCATCAGGATCTCTTTTTTCTCTAATGCACTCCCATGTTACCCCTCGATGGATCAAGAGAGAAACCCCTCTTGAATATGTAGTATGACATGAGTGGCTTGACCATTGTATCCAAGGTTTTTCTAGATACTTCAATCTTTCTTTAGTCATATGTGTTTCTTGGATACAAATGATCTTTGCCTGCACCTTGTTAATTTCTGAGAAAACCTGTGTTCGTTTTAATTGCGTTCCCATACCTCTCACATTCCATGACAAAAATGTGTGCTGATTACTCATATTTGATGTATTTTATTTTAGCCATTGTTCCCCCGAAAAATAAAAGAAGAGGAAAAATAAATCCTATGTCCCTTTTTCCTTTCCGTGACCATTCTCTTTTCTACCTCACTCCTCTCATTCATCCATTCCATTTCATTCATCCTTAACATTTTTAGGGCATTACCGACATATTGCATTTTTGCTTTTATATAGGTAATTTATTTCAATTTCAGGCTGTCTGCTCCTGCCCTTTTTCCGCTTAATCGTGGATATAAAGGGCGAGGGGGGGGGCCGTCTAGGTGGGGGGAGGAGAATGCGTCCCCTCCTTTCACCCTCTCCCTCCTTTAAAAAAGGAGAGAAAAAAAAAAAAAAAAAAAAGGGGAAAAAACACTGCAAAAAAAAAAAAAAAAAAAAAAAAATGATAAATTTTTAAATAGAAAAAAATAAAAATAAATAAATATATGTTTTCCTTGCTCTCTCCCCTCCCACACCTCCCTCCCTCCCCCCCCTCCCCCCTCCCCTCCTCCTTCTCCTCTTGTGCGCATTCACTCCCCATCCCTCCCCCTTTCCCCATTTGTTTGTATTTATAGTGTTTATAATGTGTCTCTTTACCTTAGCCTAACCTTCCCTTATTATTATATGTGAGAAAAAAATAAAAAAAACAAAAAAAAAACAAAGGGGGGGCCAGAGAGATTTCCTCTCACTCTTCCCTCTCTTCCCCTTGTGACGTGCTTTATTTCAATGTGTTTCTCTGTGATTTTAGCTCCATTTCCCTATTTCACTATTTATACACACCCCATCACCCTCAACTTTACCCCCCCTCCTCCCTATCCCTCCCGCTCCCTTTAAAAAAAAAAAAAAAAAAAAACACAAATACACAGTTATATTTTACCTTTTCCCATTTTCCCCCTCAAGAAAAAAAAAAAAAAAAAATGAAAAGAGGAGAAGGGAAGGGGGAGAGAAAGAAAAGACAGAAAGGGCGAAGGGCAAAGAAAAAAAAAAAAAAACCCAAAACACACCAAGAAAGAAAGAAAAAACCAAACTTATAAACTATTAAAACTTCTTCCTTTAACCAAGAGAAAAAAAAAAAAAAAAGGGGGACATAAAAAAAAAAAAAACAGGTATAAAGTAGGGAGAGTGTCCCTCATCCCCCCTCCCCCCCCCCCCCAAAGTTCCAATCTTCTTGGTGTCTCTTATCCTTTCAGGACTTCTCTGTTTCTCCTATTGAGGCATAGGCCTAGTTGTTTCCAGACAGTCTTTAGTTTGTTCAGGTGTACTGAAGAACAAAGTCTTTCCCCCTTCCTCCACTCTCAATCGGGCTGGGTATGCCATAGAATATTCAATTCCTGCCTCTCTCATTTTTCGTTTTATTTCATAAAATGTTGCCCGTTGTTTTTGCAGCTCCAGAGAGAAGTCTGGAAATATTGATATTTTACTGTTTTCATAGCGAATTTCCCCTTTCTGTCTTGCTTTTCGCAGAATTGTGTCTCTATCTCTGCAATTTAATAGTCGTGCCAACAGGGGTCTAGGGGGGAACCCTGGTTTAGGTGTTGCTGCTGGGACCCTATGCGCTCTCTCCACTGCATATGCTGCTGATACTTCCATATCTGGGAACACATTTTTCAGCCATTTTTCTATAAAGTCACCGGGATTAAACCCTTCTGCCTTCTCTGGTAAACCAACTATTCTTAAATTATTGCGGCGCATACGGGTCTGAAAATCATCAGATTTTTGATGCCACAGGGTAATCTGTTTTTCAATCGTGACTATCTTTTTAGACATAGGGGTAACAATATCTTCCAATAAGGCAGTCCTATTTTCCACTTCCGTCATTCTCTCTCTTATACTCTGCATATCATGCCTGATCAGTCCTATATCATTTATAATCTCATCCATTTTACCTGTTAGTGCTGTATTGCTCGAGTGGATGGCCTCCATTATCTGGGAGTTCATCTGTTCCAGGGTCAATTTGGAATATTTCTCCTGTTTCTCTGCTGCTTTCCCGGACTGCGGCTGGGTCGTATTAAGCTTCTGGATTTCCAGCGCTGATGATCCACCACTCCGTGTCTGCGGGGGGCTACGACCGCCGTCTTGCTTATCTGTTCGAGCAAATTCTTTAAGACGGTCGGCCGCCGACTGCTTACTATTGCTCATCGCACCAAGCGATCGTTTTCACGTGTTTCACGAAATTAAGGTCTCGATAGCAGAGGCCGATCAAGGTTCCGTAGGAGACTCGGGCACCACCAAGCGTTCGTCTTCGCGGACTTAGGGTCTCGGTAACAGGGTCTATTCAGGATACTTGTCGGAGACTCAGGCTGATCTCAAACCTTCCGCAGCTCACATCCGAACGCTGCGTCCGACCGTCACATCCGGTCGCGTCGGCGGAAGCGGAAGTCAGGCCCCGAGGCTGTCCAGGGTAAACATTATAAAAATGAACGTACTGCCAAGCATACTCTTCTTTCTACAGATGCTACCAATACCCCTACCTAGACTCTTCTTTGACCATTTGTCCAGCATGCTGTCCGAGTTTGTATGGAACGCACGAAAACCCAGAATTGCCCTAAAAGTGCTGAGATGCCCAAAAGGTGAGGGAGGCCTGGGGATCCCTGACATAAGACGGTATTACCAAGCCATAGTCCTCCAGAGGATACTCAACTGGCATTTCCACACCCACTCAAAACTCTGGGTCTCCCTAGAGAAATGTCTGGCAGGCAGGAATCTATCCTATGCCCCGTTGCTGCGCAGGGAACACAGGGGACTATCCGCAACGACCTCCCCATTGACAGCCCAGGTGCTCTCAGTCTGGGACCGGATCAATTTGCGCCTAAACATGTGTCGCATGCGTGGTAGACTATTTCCCTCATCACAGCATCACTAAGCTCAGGGGGAAGACAGCACATGTGAGTGGGTTGGAACCAGTTACCATTTTAGAGTTACACAGGAGGTCTGGTGCTAGAATTATTGGTCTGGCTCTGACATTCACAGTGATAAATCACAAGTGTGGTGTGAACACTGTTTACATATGCGTGTGGGACTTATGTATGCGTTCACCTTTGCATGCAAACACAGGGGATCGGGGGGCATATTACATTTTTATTATTATTATTTTTTTTATTTAAAAATAACTTTTACACGGACTAATTTTTAGCACTTTTATTGCTACCACAAGAGATGGAGAAAATCCCTGAAGCGGTACCATGTTTTTTCATGTGACAAAAGGAAGAATGTGTTCAATTAAAAATTATTTTGAAAGTGGTAGAAAAGTGTGGTGCATACTAGCACATTATGACAGACTTACCGCCATGAGGCTACGGCGCATGCGCGGTGGCGTTTTTCGGGTGGCTGGATGACATCATCCACGGCCATGCCGATTGGATGTTCCGGGCGAGATGTGTGTATAAATGGATGCTGTAATAGCATCCCCAATTACCACCACTCTCTCTGGATGGCATGACATGTTTTGTATGATGTAAAAAGTCATGATCTGTGCCGTGCCGGTGTTCCCTCTGCTGCAGTGGTGACTCCCGAGGCCCACCAGTCTTCCCCGAACTGGTCATTGCCCACTGCTACAGAGGGACTGTCTGTGAAAGGGCCCAATCCAACTGGGTCGGACCCTTGTGAACTTGGTCCTGAGGTCCCCTCACACTGTTGTCTCCCTGGCATCTGTGGCAGATCGCTCTGAGTCCCCTGAGGCTGTTAAAATTTACATCAGCCTGGAGGAGTACAGAGGTCTGGCTGATGGACTGCCAGTTGGGGATGGCGGGGTGAGGGTGTACGGGGAACAGGACTGTGACTCAGGAAGCATTTGTAAAGAAAATAAATGTTTTGAAGTACCTGCTGAAAAGGCAAACTGTGTTTCAGTAGATCCTGGTAAGGACAAGCAAGGTGTGCTTGTAACCTTATGTGAGGCAAAGTCTTCTGTGGTCTGCTCCTCTGCTATCACAGCTAACAGTACTTTCATTGTGGATTCTGGGCTGTGCATCACAGAGGAAAGACCACAGGGTGAGGGGGCAAATCTGACCCAATCTGACTCTACTGCCTTGGCAGTTGCGGCTGACAGCACTAAGTTCTTAGGGGCTGATACATTTGTTGCCAGCCTAGAGAAACTCAGGTGTTGTGCCAACAGTTGCTCTGCTGAGGACGGAGTAGGAGTATTTGATGTGGGTCAGAGGACAACCCCCGGTGGAATTCAGTCTTCTGTGACTTTCTCCTCTGTCACCACAGTTGCGAGTACTGCCACTGTGGATTCATTGCTGTGTGTCACGGAGGGAATACTATAGGGTGACAGGGCAAATCCGGCCCCATCAGGGCCTACCACCTCAGCAGCTGCAGCTGACAACACCAAGTACTTTCTGGCTAATAAGTCTGATGTTGGTCCAGAGGAACTGAGGTGTTGCGCTGGCAGGCCTTCTGCTGAGGAGGACAGAGTAGGAGAGTGGGACACGGGTCAGAGGATGACTCCTGGCAGAATTAAGTGTTTTGTGGCTTTAGCCTCTGTCCACACAGCTATGAGTATCATGATTGAGGATTCGTTGCTGTGCATGACCGGGGAAGAACCACAAGATTATGGGGGAAAACTGACCCCATCTAAATCTGCCCTCTCAGAGGCTGCAGCTAATGGCACTGCGTTCCTACAGGCTGATATGTTTGGTGTCAGCATAGAGGAATTCATAGGTTGTTCTGAGAGGCCTTATGTTGAGGCAGAAAGAGAAAAAGTGGGGGAGACAGGCCAAAGGGTGGAGGCCCTGGTACCCAGGCCATGGAACCAGACCCAGACCATCCAGGGAAGGCCTTATGCCAGGCTCAAACATCTGGGTGTGGTAGCTAATAGAGTACCACCAGATGGCCAGGGCCAATGGCTGAGAAGGATGACAGCACACAATGACAAATTTGCCTGTACCCTTTCAGTAGGTAGTCAGTGGTCAATGGATGAAGTGGATCTGCAGGGCAATCCTGATCCAGACTCGTTAGGATCAGTCAGAGAGGGGTGCAGTCGCCCTCTCCTATCTGCAAAGGGACAGGCTGAAATGTCAGCGGTGCCAAGCTTCAGTTGGGGGAACCTTCACCTCTAACCTAGGGAACCTTCCATGCAGACGCGTTAGCTGACCCGTTTAGGCTCAGCTGTGCGTCATCTGGAAGGGGGAGATGTAACGAAAATGTAAGCATAGTATAGTTTTGCCTTAGCGAGATGTGATGTGATTTGTAGAAGTAGAGTAATTGTAGATGTAGTTTAATTCTGGGTTATTAAAAATATAGTATTCTATGTCAGTCATGCAAATATTTTCTTCATTAGCATTTGAAAAGGACAGAGACAGTTTTCTAGGATCGAAGTGACACCTAGATGCCAATAAAAGTTCCCATTAGAGTAAACATAGATTGCCACCTTCCTGAGGCCTCAAAGAAAACTGCTAGTCATCTTGGCTACACGGATCCTCAGGGGGCATTCGCAAGGCCCCGGCCAGTCTGCAAACTTTGAGTAATATCAACAGATCTAAGGAACCTATTTTATCTCTCATAAAAACTAAAATATTAGTGGCAGAGAGATGAAAATAATTCCCTTTGATCGTACACGTGATGGGTTACGTGTACATGTAACTCTGTATTTTTAGCATGTGTGGAATCCTAGAGAACTACACGAAATCGTTATATGGCGCCTGATTGCGTCAGGCCGGCAGGGATTGGTACTGTCGCGATCGGACTGATGCGCTGGTATCAGAAATCCTATCCATGATTCAGCAAACAGCGCCATTCTGGACCAATTCGACTCTGGTAATTTCAGAACACAAAACATGCTGTGGGCTGAGACAGGAACACCCCCCAGGGTTAATTGGCCAAGGGCTAAAGTCCAGCCCGCATCCATATTTCAATAAATTGGGTAGCCTGAGATATGGACATTGTTCTTCCATGAAGCCAGTTCGAAACTGGGGAGTTCCCACATGGTCCAGTATGCTTCTACTAATGGATAGACTTCGGTAAAGTTTATTTCTGTTTTTATCCCTTTTTATTTTCATAGCAAATTGCCAATTGTGTGTCTTTCTGTATTTTTTGTATCTTTTTTAGTAACTCCTTTTTCTTTGTATATCTTATATGCACTGCCCACTTTCGGGATATTAAATGATACAATTAATAAGTGACTTCTGTGTACTAAGCTAGGACTCATATCTCTGTAGAGGTTGTTGTATTTTAGTGCCTAAGTACTTGGTCTAAGTTATGTGCCAATCGGTATGCAATTGCACTGCATGTTGCCAGATTGCATGCCGATTGTAAGCTAACAGATCTTCCAGAAAGAGATCTGTGTGTGTGGTGGCTCAGCAGACCAGTCTGCGGACAAACTGTTGGGTGGTGGCAGGTTATCGTTTATTGTGTGTCTGGTGTGTGGGGACAGTGGGAAGAGTAATTAACACTGGGGTTCAAGCTTGCAGGATAGCTGGAGGAACCCTAGAAGTGGGTAGTAATTGCTAGACTGTTCCCCAACCCTTAAGCCCCATACACACGCGCGGATTATCCGAGGACCAGGTCCGTCGGACCATGTCCGTCATACTTTGTCTGATGTTGGTTTTGCGTACACACGGTCGGACAAAGTTGTCGGAAAATCCGATCATTCTGAACGTGGTGACGTTTGTTGCCTACGACGGGACTACGTAGAGGCTAGTAGCCAATAGCTTTGGTCTTGTAATGTGATCTGAGCATGCGTAGCACTTTGTCCGGTCGGACAACCGTACACACGATCGGATTTGGTGTGATCGGACCGTGTTGTCGGCAAATCTATCCAGCAGGAGATAGGACTTTGTCCGTCGGACAATCCGACGTACACTGTCCGATGGTGCATACACACGGTCTGATTTTTCAACAACATTGTCCGATCGGACAGAATCCATGCAAAAATCCGACCGTGTGTATGGGGCTTTAGAGTGCACCAGATTGTATGTAAGATTCGTATCTGCCTGTGTGTCGTCAGCTAGCTGGATTGGAGTGGAGTCTCCCTCTAGTGGTGGCCAAAGGTAGTGCGGGCTGTGAAAGTACCACAGCCAGTCTTACATGCTCAGTATAAGTCCCCCCTTATTCCCTTAGTTCCTCATATACCCCGGTCACGGAACGTGCGTTGCGGTTAGCTAGTTGCCATGGGCGCGCGTAATCGTGACAGGGTGTACAAACTTTTTATATCTATTGTATGTGCATTTTTTATAATGATAATAACTTTAACAATAATAGCAACTACATAAAATATTAGTATAATTCTTGGGGTTAATTTGGGGCAGAATTGGGTACACAGCAAAAAAACATTTAAATTCAAAGCTATCTAGAAACCAACATTTTAAACTCTATTTCTTATATAAATACAATTAAATAAAAAATGTACAATAATACAATAATCATATTTATATTTATTTGATAAAAAAAGGTCCTTTGTTTTAAACCTGGTAAAGGAAAACACTTGCCCAAATGTTCAATTTAGCATTCTGTCAGAACTTTATTTGCCATAAGGAATTTCTAAGCCAATGTTTAAGATTGCTAGATAAAAGAGGGCAGGGCAAAGTACAACATAAACAATTTGGTTACTGTTTTCTTTTTTATTTTCTTTTTTGTTTTTGTCAATTCATTTGTGGCTAAATTTTGTTGTAGCAAACCTGAGCAAAACAGGTGCATGGTCTACTGAAAATATTCCAAAAATTATTAGGAGCTCAAGTAGCCTACAACTATAGAGTGACTCCTATCTCTTATAATACTTGGTCTACCTCCAAACCTCAGTCACTCTATCATCCAATGTTGATCACCCTTCCTCAAACATCAGTCACTCATTCATTACCCTCATCACATGACCTCCACACTTCCCCCACCCCCCCCACCACCACTCACTCGCTCCTTTTACAAACCATATTCTTATTTGATCATTGGTCATCATCTTTTTATGTGCTCCTCCTTCTTCCTCCAAAGATAACTCAATTATCATACATTTTCCATACCTTGTTCTCTGGATTCAAACCTTCATCATTTGTTAACTGTTCATACTTCCTTCTAATATCGTTAATTTCTCACTCATACTCAGCTATCCTCCTCACTTGTCCTACTTGGGTATTCTTAGGCCCCTTTCACACTGGGGCGTTTTTCAGGCGGTACAGCGCTAAAAATAGCGCCTGTTCACCGCCTGAAAAAATCCGGCCCCTTTAACTCCAGTGTGAAAGCCGGTGGGCACTACGGCGGCGCTCTGCGGGGGTGTTTAACCCTTTTTTCGGCCGCTCGCGGGGGGTAAAACCGCACCGCGAGCGGCCGAATACCGCGGTTAAAACGACGGTAAAGCAGCGCTAAATATAGCGCTGCTTTACCGTCACCGCGGCTCCCCGCCCCAGTGTGAAAGGGGCCTTGCTCTTTTTGTAATTTCTCCTTTTTAGTTATCCTTTCATATGTGCTCCTTCCAGGGAGGTACCAGCCATCATATTTTGTGTGCATGCTAAATGACATTCTGATTATTATATTTACATTTGGAAAGAGGGAGGACTGAATGCCTACACAATTTGCCCATACTAATGAATGGAAAGATACACATGACTTAACCACTTCAGCCCCGGAGCAATTGGCAGCCAAAGGACCAGGCCCCTTTTTGCGATTCGGCACTGCGTCGTTTTAACTGACAATTGCGCGGTCGTGCGACGTGGCTCCCAAACAAAATTGGCGTCCTTTTTTTCCCACAAATAGAGCTTTCTTTTGGTGGTATTTGATCGCCCCTGCGGTTTTTATTTTTTGCGCTATAAACAAAAATAGAGCGACAATTTTGAAAAAAATGCAATATTTTTTACTTTTTGCTATAATAAATATCCCCAAAAAATATATAAAAAAACATTTTTTTTCCTCAGTTTAGGCCGATACGTATTCTTCTACATATTTTTGGTAAAAAAAATCGCAATTAGCGATTATTGATTGGTTTGTGCAAAAGTTGTAGCGTTTACAAAATAGGGGATAGTTTTTATAGCATTTTTATTAATATTTTTTTTTTTACTAGTAATGGCGGCGATCAGCGATTTTTATTGTGACTGCGACATTATGGCGGACACATCGGACATTTTTGACACAAACTGCTATTTAAATGCATTGATTCCTGTATAAATGACAGTTGTAGTGAAAGAGTTAACCACTAGGGGGAGGGGTTATGGGCTGTGACGTGTGTGTGTTTTTTTACATTAGGGGGCGGGGCTGACGTCATTGATCGGCTTTCCCGATGACCGGGAACAGCCAATCAATGACAGGCAGAGTAGGAAGTGCAGGGAGAGGTTTGTTTACACATACATCTCCCCGTTCTTCAGCTCCGTGACCCGATCGCGGGACACCAGCAGCGATTGGGTCCACTGGTCCCGCGGCCGGGGTCACGGAGCTCCCGACCGGGTCGCGTGCGCGCCGCTGCCATTCTGCACACGTATATCTGCGTGAGGCGGTCGGGAAGCGGTTAAAGAATGGACATATAAAGTCTAAAGAGGAAGAATGGGAAAATAATTAAAGACTATATCATGAAGATCATAACTGAGGAGGGCAAGTAAAGAAGAGATTTTAGATAGAACAGTAATCGGCATGTATAAAAAGGAGAATAGAGAAGAGGCAAGTAACGAAAAACAGGATTGGATTACAAAGATGGAGGATGAGTGACCAAGATTTGTGAATAACAGAAAATAACAACTGATGCACAAATTAGATTTGAACTCAGGAGCATTACAAGTGTGTAAACTGATTTGGAGACCATGTGATGTGGACATCTGAGGTGTGATGTTGATAGAGACTAATGGTAGAAGGCTTTGTAGGAGGGTGGGTAATGTGCTAAAGTACATCCTAGAACGGATACTGTACAAATAGATGTATTTTGTTCTAAAAACTTTTGGCTTCTTGGCTAACTTTTTGTTCAAAAGCAGACAGGATACATTCTCCAGTAAACATTGTGGGTTTCATGTTGCATCAACAATGTGAAAAATGCTTCAGGGAAAAAGGCATAACTAGTAAAAAATGTTTGGGACAGCATGATCAGTTCTCCACATTTTAAATGTTATATACATTATAACCATATTTGTATTTTTGACCATACTTTTTTTTTTTACTAGTAATGGCGGCGATCTGCGATTTTTTTTTTCATGACTGCGACATTGCGGCGGACACTTCGGACACTTTTGACACATTTTTGGGACCATTCACATTTACACAGCGATCGTTGCTATAAAATTGCAGTGATTACTGTGTAAATGTGACTGGCAGGGAAGGGGTTAACACTAGGGGGCGCTGCAGGGGTTAATGTGTTCCCTAAGGTAGTGATTCTAACTGTGGGGGGAGGGACTCACAAGGGGAGGAGACCGATTGGTGTTCCTCCGTACTGGGATCACATGATCGGTCTCCTCGCCACCGGTCCCGTTGTTTTAACGGGCAATCGCGGGTGCCCGGCGGACATCGCGGCCGCCGGGCACGCGCACCGGGTCCCAAGCGCCGCCGCGGCGCCTAGGCGGCGGGGAACGGGAGGACGTCATATGACGCCCACCCAGGATGGGAGATCCACCTTGTGGGCGTCATATGTACATGGGTGGGTATTAAAGTGGTTAATACAAATAAAAAGCCTTACTGCATTTATGGGGTTTGATATACACCAGCTCAATTCCATGTAATTTATCGACACCATTTTTGCGAATGAAGGGTGATTGCCACAATGAGCAAGCATGGTTAGTCTGTCTCATTTTTTATAAGCTCATAAGACACTCTGTTTTTTTAACCACTTAAGCCCTGGACCATTTTGCTGGCCAAAGACCAGAGCACTTTTTGCGATTCGGCACTGTGTTGCTTTAACTGACAATTGCGTGGTCGTGCGACGTGGCTCCCAAACAAAATTGACATTCATTTTTTTTCCCCACAAATAGAGCTTTCTTTTGGTGATATTTGATCACCCCTGCAGATTTTATTTTTTGCGCTATAAACAAAAAAGAGCGACAATTTAAAAAAAAACACATTATTTTTTACATTTTGCTATAATATATATCCCCCAAAAATGTATAAATTTTTTTTTTTCCTCTGTTTAGGCCGATACATATTCTTCTACATATTTTTGGTAAAAATAAATCGCAATAAGCGTTTATTGATTGGTTTGCGCAAAAGTTATATCGTTTACAAAATAGGGGATAGTTTTATGGCATTTTTATTAATAGTTTTTTTTACTAGTAATGGCGGCGATCAGCAATTTTTATTGTGACTGCGACATTATGTTGGACACATCGGACATTTTTGACACATTTTTGGGACCATTGTCATTTATACAACAATCAGTGCTATACAAATGCACTGATTCCTGTGTAAATGACACTGGCAGTGAAGGGGTTAACCACTAGGGGGCAGTGTATGGGTTAAGTGTGTCCTGGGGAGTGTTTCTAACTGTGGGGGGCATGGCTACGTGCGACACGTTACTTATCTCTGCTCCCAAACACAGGGAGCAGAGATCAGTGACACTGTCACTAGGCAGAACAGAGATGCTTGTTTACATTAGCATCTCCCTGTTCTTCCTCTCCGTGAGGTGATCGCGGGTATCCCCGCGGCGATCGAGTCTGTGGGACCCGCGATCCAACTCACGGAGGTCCCGGACGGCGCACACGCGATGGCACGGCCGCAAATTAAAAGAGACGTACAGGTACGCCCATTTGCCTAGCCGTGCCCTTCTGCCGACGTACATCGGCGTGTGCCGGTCGGGAACTGGTTAATGGTAAATGGTATCCATCACATATATAGGATATAGTTTCTGATGTTTATTACATTATTTATGACCAAGCAGGGCAAACAAGAGAGGCTTATTTCAAAAGTAAATAAGAGTCACATTTGTTAAACTAAAGCATATTATTGAAATGTTGAGTGCCATTTAATTAGTTCTTGGGATTGTGGCTTCTCCATCACAGACAGCCATTACTGGTACTTCTAATAACTCTAATGGCCCAGTTATTGGCTATCATACTGACAATTACATTTTTTTAAAGATTAAGATATGAAAAGTATGCTACCTGACAGGCTATCCAGAATATCAGACTTCATGAACTTCCACAGGGATACCACACTGTGGTGAATTGGCTGGTCCCCTACCACACCACACTATTCCTTTATCTCCTGTATCCCTTATCCCAGTGTTTCTTAGCTCCTCGTCCATCCCCACCCTCCACTCTTTCCCCCTCCTTTCTTTTCAACACTTACCTCTCTTTACCTCCCACTTAATACTTTTTTTTACAGGGCTTCTTGCCCTGAAATATACCCCCCATAGTTCTTTTAGAAAAAAAAACACTTGATACAGGTGTCAAATTCTGTCTATCTGGACATGTATTTCGCCAATCCTCAGATGCCCAGCAAAGTGTGGCTCACTAGATTGGGAAACTGTCACCTTGTCTTCAATCGTTGCTTTTGCCATTCTCTGTTATAATACTACAGCCCATAATTATACATGAATATGTTTAATATACCCAAGCTGCGTCTGTGGAATTATATTGCATGCCTCTTCTTCGTCCTGTTTTTATGTACTCACCTGTGCCTTTGTCCTAAATAAAGACATTTAAAAAAAAAAAATATGCAAACAGGAAATGTTCTTGTTCCCCATAACAACCAGTCATTATCATTATGTTATTTTAGGAACTGCAGAAATTAAATTAGGAATGAGGAAACGTGTTGGTTGCTAGGTGGAAACAAAGCTTTATATTACACATTTCATGTATAGGTTTCTGTCTGAATAGCTTGAAAAATACATGTAAACTGCGAGTAATGCCAAGTGCAGAGATTTGTCTGAATCTAGATTTGAATCTAATCAGATCAATCACCATGGGATGTGATCTAATTTTAAACTAGTAGAGGGGACTTTTAGGTCTCTTTCGAGTTCCCCTACTAGTCAGAAAAAATGCATGTTTTCCATCCCAAAAAAGATTAGACAATAGGAGACCACATTTTATATTGAACATTTGATGCACAGGGATTCATTTACTAAAACTGGAGAGTGAAAAATCTTGTGCAGGTGAGCATTGAAACCAATCAGCTTCCAGTTTTTTTTTTGTCATAGCTTAATTGAACAAACTGAACTTAGAAGCTGATTGACTACCATGCACAACTGCATCAGATTTTGCACTCTCCTGGTTTAGTAAATCAACCCCACAGTCTTATTTGTAGGATGTGCCATCACAATATGTATACCTATCAGGACGTGGTTCACCTGCTGGTGGCATTGTGCTTCCCGGGGTGGAAAGCTGCATTTCTGGTGTCCACCAGCAGATGTCTCCCAGCAGCCAGCAGGTTCCTTCAATCAGCTCCATCTGGGAGGGTGCTTAAGGCTCAGTTCACACTGCCACGACCTGAAAGTCACACGACTTACAGTGCAACTTTGCCAGGCAACTTCCTGTTTATTTGCTGGCAACTTGAGTACTACTTGATGTGACTTTGAAGAAACTTTGAAGCAACTTTCATGGAATGCCTGGGTAATCGTCCTGTAATGTGGGATCCAAATCACATCACTATAGAGATGAGGATCTGACCTGAAGGCGACATCCATTAAAGTCTATGGGCACAAGTCGGATAGAAGTCACCTTGAAGTAGTACAGGAACCATTTCAGTCAGAGCGACTTTAGTAGTGCTAATTAACCGCTTTCTGACCGGTGCACGACGATGTACGTCGACAGAATGGCACGGACAGGCATAAGGGCGTACAGGTACGTCCCCTTTAAGATGCCGCCAGGCCATCGGGCGCACGCCGCCAGCAGTGCGCGCTCGCACCGGTCGGGACCCCCGTGAGGCCGGTCGCGGGTCTTGCGGACTCGATCGCCGCGGGGATACCCGCGATCGTCTCACGGGAAGGCTGAACGGGGAGATGCGGAAATAAACAGCATCTCCCCGTTCTGCCTAGCAACTAGTGATGCGGATCTCTGCTCCCTGTGATTGGAGCAGAGATCAGCATTCACTAGCTGACAGCCACGCCCCCCCACAGTTACAAACACGCCTCTAGGTACATGTAACCGCTACACTGCCACCTAGTGGTTAACCCCTTCACTGCCAGCATCATTTATACAGGAATCAATGCATTTAAATAGCATTGATTGCTGTATAAATGACAATGGTCCCAAAAATGTGTCAAAAATGTCCGATGTGTCCGCCATAATGTCGCAGTCACAATAAAAATCGCTGATCACCGTCATTACTAGTAAAAAAAAATTATTAATAAAAATGCTATAAAAACTATCCCCTATTTTGTAAACGCTATAACTTCTGCGCAAACCTTTTTGCGATTTTTTTTACCAAAAATATGTAGAGGAATACGTATCGGCCTAAACTGAGGAAAAAAATGTTTTTTTATATATTTTTGGGGGATATTTATTATAGCAAAGAGTAAAAAAGAATGCGTTTTTTTTTTCAAAATTGTCGCTCTTTTTTTTTTATAGCGCAAAAAATTAAAACTGCAGGGGCGATCAAATACCACCAAAAGAAAGCTCTATTTGTGGGAAAAAAAGGACGTCAATTTTGTTTGGGAGCCATGTCGCACGACCGCGCAATTGTCAGTTAAAGCGACGCAGTGCCGAATCGCAAAAATGGGCCTGGTCCTTTGGCTGCAAATTGGTCCGGTCTGAAAGTGGTTAAGACAGCTCCCATTGACTAACATGGGATTTCACATGTCATGCCACTTGGGGTCTTATAAGTCGAATCTCAAGTTAGTGTGAACCGAGCCCAAGCCTGTCTCTACTAACAAACCTTGCATCAGTGTTTTAAACTCAGTGCTTGCTGCCAGATCCTTATGTCTGTTTATCCTGCTCCTGAGCTAGCCTTGCTTTACTCTTGTTTTTGAAGTCTTGATTGAGTCTTCCTTGCATTCCTGGTATTCCCTGTTACCTGTGTCCCTCATTTTGGATTCATTAGTATATATTTTTTATATGTTGTTAGCTTGTTAGATTGCTGCAGTTTGTCATTCAGTTTCTTATGTTTATTGTTTGCTTCTGTGTGCTTATCTTTCATTCACTGTAAATAAATCTCACTTGAAAAATATATACATATGGTCTGGTCCCAATTTCTTGGTGTAGCTACATATATCTGGTCATCCCAGCTGCTGACTCCTGACAATACCCTTGGGTAAGTTTCTATGTTAGGTCTCTATGATGCAGCACACCCTAACTTTGGGTGCCTTAGCATGTTTATATGACACTCATACTGACTATATATGAGATGAGGACCTGTGCTTCAAAAGGGAGTATGGAATTATGGAGCAAACTGGAAAATGGTTCCAAGTGATCTGCGGTCGATGATAAGTCATGCAAACAGAGTGCATATTTGAATTCACCAGATCACAACAAATCTGGGCAAATACTCTAACAACTAGTTGTTAGCTCAAGCTCCAGCTTTACTTGCTCCATACTTACATGGGTCTATAAAGGATTAATTACTTCAATACAGGGCACTTTCACCCCCTCCCTGCCCAGGCCAAATTTCAGCTTTCAGCGCTGTTGCATTTTGCATGGTCATGCAACACTGTGCCCAAACTGAATTTTTATCATTTGATCATATGGCACCTAATCAGGATAACACAACCACCCTGCGGCCGTCATTTTTCATACGGCGGGACGTGGTTAAATCATGTACAATGTCATCATAACAGCCAAAAAAAATAGTTTGCCCTAAAGGTGATTAAAAAATGGCACAGATATTTCTCTCATGAAACATTTTTTTTTAAACAATTGTTCTGAGCGTAAAGAAAATTATATATCATTATAATCTTTTGATCTGCATAGTGTCAACCAATACACAATAAAACACTGTACCAAAAAAGACATCACACCGATCATTTACAAAATTCAACATGTGTGAGCTTTTGACATTTTAATGCACTTTACAAATTATTCCTTATTAAAAACTAAACAGTTCCACTTACAATACAATACTGTACTGTAACACACATACATCTAACAGACATGTACAGTATATCTGTAACTGACTATGACTTTGAACAACATCAATATACACTGCAAACCAGTAGAATAGCCAAACATTCCATGGATTTAGTGTACTAACTAATTCCAATCCACAAATCCTAGGGAGAACTTTACAATGAATATCAGTGGTCCATATTAGCCATCAGCATAATGTTGATTTTTGCATAGTGGACTATGGTTTTTCATTACATGTGCACATTTCTTTGTAGTTTTAATATAAGCTTTCTAAACTACAATATGTATAGTGAGAACAATAGCTAGTTAGGTTATATAGAACACGACATAACTGAAGGGGGTGTACACATATTTCATATGTACTTTTGGAACTAAATCATCCTTTATGTAAATCTATAGGGGGACAAATTATGAATGTGTTTTTATCTGAAGTTTAACATACTAATATAAAATAAAAATTATGGCATGTTAATGTTATGCAAAATATGCATTGCCTGTTTATCAGAACATTAAAAACTTAGACAGGCAGACATATAGAGGTCTATTTTTTCAATGATCTAATCAGAAGAACTGGCATAGTGCTGTCCTGTCTGAAACACTCTCTCCATTAGCGCTGAGGTGTGTCATTAGCTTGCTATTGCAAAATCCACAGAAAACAATCTGAAATAACCAAATTATTCTAGCTTGTTTACTCCAAAGCATGTAATTCTGGTCTCCTAAGGTAATCATTGGTAAAGTTTATGTATGGCCAATTTATGATTTATTTTTTTCTTGTTTTTTCTTGTGGATATTACAGGTATTACAGTTTGCAGTCAGAATCCATCTGTAACGTGCTTGATTTGTTCCATTAATATAACCTATCGAAATACAAAATACTAAATGAAAAGGTGGGGTTTTGGGTGGATACAACTGGCTTGAACCATCCATTGGCTTCTTAATCTTATACGGTTTTCACACTCCCATCCAGAATCTTTGCTCTATTATAGTAATTACAAAGCTGAATGAGGGATTGTGATCCTCCTGCTCAATCCCCAATTATATAAACTAACTGATAAATGGATAATTCAGTGGTAAGAGTGTGACCAGTGTGTAAGGAACTTGGCAGGGGTATAAATATGAATGCTACAACAGAAAGATCTCAAGTGGAAAGACTTCACCCATCAGAACAATTTTTATAATTTTTGGTTTAGTGGACTTATCCTTAACTGAATAAAAGCCATTTCATCAATTTAAAATGTTTTCAACCATTGTGCTATGTATGCCAATTCTGTCTCTTCTGAATTTTAAAATACATATATAGATTTCGTTATTTCAAAAAAGTTACAGGATTTCTCACTTTCGGCCCACTTAGGGAATAACTTTATAAAAGGCGTAAACTCAACAAGTCTGTGCTGATGCCAAAAGACCAATCAATTTTAGGAAAAATTCAGAAAAGCAGATTTACAAAACGTTCATGGAATTGGAGTATATTTTACACACGTCAGTAAATTATCCCAAAAGGCAAAGTAGATAGAATCAAACTTTGACTCTGACTACATCTTTTTATTCAAGACCAACTTTTGCAATGTTTTAGTGGTTGAAAGCTAAACATTATTAAAACTTCTCTTCTTTTTTGTGCAAGAGCGTCACACTTGATTCACTAATGCATGCATTTTTTCTCTGTGTTTATAATTAATATGAAATGTCTTAATATTGTACATCAATAAAAGTCCATGTTTCATGCAGTATCAATTGCCTTCATACAATGGGTATGCATCATGAACTGCATCACTAGCAAACCCCATTTTTGATCCAAGACGTCAATGTTTCATGAAACATGAAATTATTATTTAGGGCCATTTCCAGTATTTGACTTTTTATTTGTTGCTAAGGTTTTTTTTGAAACAAATATGCAGACAAACAAAGGAACATTTAATTGAAATAAAATACATTGGCCAGCAAATCATTTTTACTTGTAGTTTCCAATTTGAATAGCAGAGCGTTCATATACACATCGGAATGTGGCTGGCTGGATTTCCCAGTACTGGACAGGATTGCTGAAAAGGCTGATGCCTGTATAAGAAGCCTTCTTTGTGTTGTATCCAGTGGGGCAGAAATCAGTTGTTGAGACAGCAGAAATTTTGTTGTTGTGGAGGTACACAACCTAAAAAAAAACATTATAATTTCTGTTAGTATACATGTTATGTAAGACAAGTTAAATCCCCCACTCCAGGCACAGGTAATTTCACTTATTTGTTAACCTTTATTATTTGCTTTTTTGTAACTTTTGTAATCATTCATTATGTGTGCACAGGATTAATTCAGATATAAGAGGGTTATACTGCTGCCTAGAAAAGATTGTACACTAGCAAACAAAGATACAATTCAGCCAGATATAACCCCTCCGACACCTGTTATGTTTCAGTTTTTTTGCTAGTGTCTTTGGGAGAATTACTGTCTTAGAAAAGCAAAACTTATTATATTTCTATCAAAATTCTCTTCTTCTAGAATAAAGATATTCTATGTACTGCTGAGCCACAGAGCTAGTTTATGCAGTTTTCTGGATCAGCTGATATGGCCATATGAAGACACTGCTATGCCAAAGATGCAGGAACAGCCTTTATGATGACCCTAGGGCACTTGGCACAGTTGTGGGGTCTTGACACAGCACCAATTATACTGTGTACGTCAGCCACAGAGCACTTTACAGGTCCAGGGATGCAGTATACATGGTATCCCTGAAGACAGGGACAGTGGAGGGGGCAAAGGGAGTATTTCCAGTGGAGGGGGAAAAGTCTTTCTGGTCGGATCCTGCAGTTGGTCTGTAAGTACCCCTTTTGATGTCTGCATATTTGCTGCATGATAGATCATAAGCACAGAGGGATCAGTGGGCCTTATGGGCTCCAAATCCAATGTCAGCTTTTGGGTGGCTTACAACATTTCTGCTTAAGGACCAGATATTGACAGCAGTCCCTTTCTAGAGTCCTCCTTCTCCTTGGAGTCTTCCCTGATTCTCTCAAGCATGACCCCTCCTTTACATTATCAGGGAGCAATTTGCATCTTTGGATAAAGTGTGGAATGGTTAGAACCTCTGCCAGGCTTGTATTGCTATTTATGTCCCCACTGGGAAAGTTCACCCTCTCTGTTTTACTGGTTGACATTGTCATTGAGACAGAAATCCACACTTTACAGTTTTTACCAGAAAAAAATAGAGAACTTTTCCAATAGGGACAACTGTTCTGGTGACAACTCTCCAAATGGCTTTTCTATTAATTAGAGTGCCTTTAACTTTCTGCAAAGATTGTGGGAGCCTGCAATGGTCACAATGAATGCACAATCCTATTTCTTTCACAAATAGTATGACCCATGACAATATTGTAGCCATGGCTAATACAGTGAACAGTATACATTCGTATTTTCTAGGAAGCCTAAAACCAGTCATAGATGTTATCTTCTTGATTTGGGGGTTGTTGCACACTCTGTAATGGTTGGCATGCACTGGTAAGTGGTAACTGGTAAAGATGATTTAATTTTCTTCCTGTACACCAAGGGTGAAAGGAAAGAAAATCACTTGATACCCCCATCAACAGTCAGTATATAGCTATAGCCGCCAGCAGTAATTGAATGTAAAAAATGTGACTTGTTGTAGTTAAGTCGATCAATTGATTGACATCAGACTTTCCCTGCTGAACCAGCAAACATTTAAAACCATGTGTATTAATTTATTGTATTGGCTGAACTTTCTTTAATGTGCTAAGGTTTCTCACTATCATTCAATATGCAATACATACAACTACTATACACTACTAAAATCAAATATTTTTGATGTTCAGTGAAAATATAATTAAAATAACTGCAGTCGCATCTACACTAGGATATCGTATGATCATATTGCTTTTAAATAATTCTAAGCAATAGTGTTTAACCTCAAATCGTATAAACAAATATATTTAAAGACAAAATCCAACTTCATCAGTTTACTTTAGAATACATGGTGGATACCCTCTTATTGACAGTGCAGCAACTCTTTTTTTTTTGCTTACCCAGCTAGTGTGACACACAGTTATTACCCAATTTTCCTCTGGACTGGGATGTTGTCATCATTATTGATGTCCAGTGATGGAATTACCAGGGTCGCAACAGTCGCAACAGTTGCACTTGCGATGGGGCCCTGGCATTCCATCACTGTAGGGGGGCCCCAGCGGGGTTTCTATTTACACGGCTCTGAGCAGAGAGCATGTCTCTCATGGAACAGTACAGAGCCGGTATTGACAGTTCTATCTCCCCTCCGTCCGTCCTCTATTGCACGGGATGACAGAGGACACATCTGATCTGCTCCCCCTCCCCCCCTCCCCTCTCCTGTGTGTGCTCTGCGAGCAGTCAAGTGCGAAGCTAACATTTCCCATGAAGCACACACAGGGGAGGGGAGGGGGGAGAAAGGGGAGCAGATCAGCTGTGTTCTCTGTCATCCCGTGTGAGAGAGGACGGACGAAGGGGGAGATAGTACTGTCAATACCGGCTCTGTGCTGTTCCATGAGAGACACGCTCTCCGCTCAGAGCTGTGCTGTCCTGAGAAGGAAGACGGCATTGATGGACACTGATAGAAGGTACTGATGGACACTGATAGAAGGTACTGATGGGCACCGATAGAAGGCACTGATGGGCATTGATAGAAGGTACTGATGAGCACCGATAGAAGGCACTGATGGACACTGATCAAAGGCACTGATGGACACGGATAGAAGGCACTGATGGACACTGAAAGAAGGTACTGATGAACACTAATAGAAGGCACTGATGGACACTGATAGAAGGTACTGATGAGCACTGATAAAAGGCACTGATGGACACTGATAGAAGGTACTGATGGACACTGATATAAGGTTCTGATGAGCGCTGATAGAAGGCACTGATGGACACTGATAGAAGGTACTGATGGACACTGATAGAAGGTACTGATGAGCACTGATAGAAGGTACTGATGGACACAGATAGAAGGTACTGATGAGCACTGATAGAAGGCACTGATGGACACTGATAGAAGGTACTGATGGACACAGATAGAGGGTACTGATGAGCACTGATAGAAGGCACTGATGGACACTGATAGAAGGTACTGATGGACACTGATATAAGGTACTGATTAGCACTGATAGAAGGCACTGATTGGCACTAGTGGACACTGATAGGAGGCACTGATGGGCAACGATAGGAGGCATTTATGGGCACTAGTAAGAGGCAATGATGATCATTGATAGGAGGCACTGATGGGCCCTTATAAGAGGCACCTATGAGCACTGATAGGAGGCATTGATGGGCACTTATAGGAGGCATTGATGGGCACTGATAGGAGACATTGACGGGAACGGATAGGAGGCACTAATGGGCACAGATAGGCCGCATTTATGAGCACTGATAGGTAGCATTGATAGGAGGCACTAACGTGCATTGGTGAGCACTGATAGCCAGAAATCATAGGCTGCACTGATGGGCACTGAGGAACACTGATAGGCAGAACTCAGGCAGTATTGATGAGCACTGATAGATGGCACTGATTGGCAACATTGAAGAGTACTGATAGGTGGCATTGATGGACGCTGTTAGATGGCATTAATGAGCACTGTCAAGTGGTGCTGATAGGCAGAATTGATGGGCACTAATAGGCGGCATTAATGAGCACTGATAGTTAACACTTGTAGGCAAAATTGATGGGCACTGATAGGCAGCATTGATGAGCATTGATAGGCAGCATTGATGGGCACTAATAGGTGGCATTGATGAGCACTGATGATTGGGGCACTAATTATCAGTGTAAACAATTTACTGACATACTTGACAGTTAACGGCAGTCCTTTCCTCACACAGACACAGCATGGGAGGAAAGGGCTGCGAATAACTGGCAAGTCTCTTTACATGTGATCAGTTGATCAAATGGTAAAGGCCCGCTGTGATTGCACTGGATGCACATCCCTGGGGCATGCAGGAAGCAGGGTTCTGGGAGGATCTCCATGGATACCCTCTCAAAATTGGAAGCCCAGGGCTCTGATGGAAAGGGGGCCCATCATGGTTTCTTGCACCGGGGCCCTGAAGGTTCTAGTTACGCCTCTGCTGATGTCACTAGAAGGAATTTCATGTGGTGATCTGTATGAATACAGCTTACCTAGTAATGCCTACTGTGAACGACACTGTATTCTAGCAGCATATACATGCTGCTAGAATAATGTTATGAATACTGCAAGGAAAGTAAGGATCTTATGGACCTTTTTTGTCCACTTCAATAAGCTGTTACTGTTATGCCTTATACAATCAAACTGTAATTTATGTTTCATCATTTAAATTCACAAGAGCTAGCCCACAATATGGTTTGGATCTTGGGAGTTGTAGTGTGCAGAGTGAGCCTATTTCAGCAGGAAGAGATATAAGGTACCCTTGTATACACAGAAGAAACTTTGGGTAAAGTTGCAAATTAAAATAAAATAATTACAGAAGAAAACTCATACTCTACCTGGATGTATTTGTGTTCATTGAGTCCACTAGGCACCTGTGTCAGACTGTTGTGGTCTAAATGTAGCTCCCGTAAATGTGGTACATCAGAAATTGACCCATTTTCAACAGTAATGATATTGTTGTAGCTCAACCCCAATCTGCAACCATAATGACAGACAATATATCATTTGTACATATGAATAAACAAGAAAAAAATATTCTCAAATAGAGATATTCATACAAAATTAATGATTTTTTTTTTTTTTTTTTTGTTCTTTTGTTACGCAATAATGTGTAGGCATGTCTTAATACAGGGTTAGGAAAAAAAGACCTACCCCCTTTACTTTCACCATGATCTCATTGATGTTTTCAAAGGAATCCCAATTCTGTCAGTGCAGACGGTGGATGGATAACGGAAAATTCCTATCAAAATACTTACCGTAATTTTCCTTTCCTGATGGACTCCATGGCAGCCAACGTGTGGGTTTAGTCCCGCCTCCACTACCCTATAGGACGTTACTCCCATAAATCTTTGCTCCCTGCCAGAGGCCGTGTTCGGTAACTATCCTACTCCAGCCATTTGGGAGGGAACTCCGGCTGCCATGGAGTCCATCAGGAAAGGAAAATTACGGTAAGTATTTTGATAGGAATTTTCCGTTTTCCTGACAGACTCCATGGCAGCCAACGTGTGGGAAATAACTCGCCATACACACCCGGGTGGGCAAAATGCTGAACAAACAAAGATTTATTTGACACCGTCAATTGACAAAACTTTAGCACCAAAATCAACTGAAGACAGAGCCGCTGGCTCAACACAGTAGTGTGACATAAAAGTATGGATTGACGACCAAGACGCCGCTCTGCATATCACATCAGGAGCTACATGGCGCGAGGCTGCCCACGAAGTTGAAAGACTTCTGGTTGAGTGTGCTGTCACCGCCTGAGGAGGAGCCAAGCCCTTCTCCTTATACGCCCACTGGATCGCTTGAACTATCCAAGCAGCAATAGATCTGACTGATGCTCGGGAGCCCTTGTGTTTCCCATAGAACAGGACGAACAGATAGTCCGACTGGCGGAATGAGGCTGTAACTTCTAAGTATTGTTTCAGGGAACCCCCAACATCCAGAGGGTGAACATCTGAGACTCCAGTGGACCTGAAGGTGGGTAGAGAAATTTCTTGATTCTGGTGAAAAACTGAGGTGACTTTAGGGTTTGACCCTAACATCGGAACCAGAACCACTCTGTCTGGAAAGAAGGTTAGGAAAGGTTCTTTGGCTCCTAGAACCTGGATTTCAGACACCCTCTTCGCCGAGGTGACGGCCACTAAAAAAGCGGTTTTTAACGTAAGCTCTCTGACAGAAAGCGACTTGTCCAGATGAGAGAAAAAGTCCAAAACAAGAGGCAGATCCCATTTAGGGAATCTTGGCTTCCTTTGGGGTCTCAATCTCATTGCCCCTTTGAAAAATTGCTGGATAAGGGCATGTTTGGCCCATGACACTCCCGTGAAGGCGGAAATAGCTGACACCTGAACACGCAGGGAACTGACCGACAAGGGTAGGTCTAGACCTGACTGCAGAAAACTTAGGATGTCCTGAACTGCCGGGGAACCACATGAATTGGCTCTGGAAGACATATGGGACGAAAATCTTGCCCAGATCCGCTCATATACTTTGTTGGTGCTACGCCTCCTTGCACTCAGGAGGGTGGGAATAGCCTCCTTGGGACACCCTAGTGCCTCCAACCTTCCCCTCTCAAGAACCAGGCCTTCAACTGTAGGTGACCTGGACACGGGTGGAGGATCGTGCCCTGGGAGAGCAGGTCCCGACGGGTCGGAAGAGGAACTGGGTCCCGGAAGCTGAGCAGAGACAGAAGAGGAAACCACGGTCTGTTGGGCCAGTGTGGGATTATAGCCACTATCTCCACTTCCTCCCATCTGAGTCTCCTCAGGAATTGAAAGATGATCGGAGTTGGAGGGAAGGCATAGGCTGTGCGGAACCACCAGCGCTCCGTTAGTGCATCCACCCCATAGGCTTGTGGATCCCTGAACCGCGAGTAGTATCTCGCCAGCTTCCTGTTGTACTGGGAGGCAAAGAGATCCACTTCTGGAGAGATCCCTAGGGATACCACCCAACTGAACACCTCCTCGTGCAGAGCCCACTCGTTGTTGTCCAGCTGCACCCTTGAGAGAAAGTCCGCTTGGACGTTGAGAACCCCGGGAACATAGGTTGCCGTCAAGTTGGCTAGATTCCTCTGTGCCCAACGCATGATAGGTTCCACTTCTGCCAGTAGGGAACGACTCCTGGTGCCCCCTTGTTTCCTTATGTAGGCAACAGCTGTTGTGTTGTCCAATCTGAGAACAACCGACTCTCCCGATATCAGATGAGGGAAGGCCACCAGAGCTAGGAAGGCTGCACGCAACTCCAGGACGTTCGAGACTATCCCTCGAGAGGGAAAGTCCCAAGTGCCCTGAGCCACCTCCATCAGACAATGGGCCCCCCAACCTCTGTTGCTGGCATCTGATGTTACTGTTATCCACCTGATCGGAAGAAGGGAATGGCAATTCAGCAGGTTCTCTCGCTGAAGCCACCAGAAGAGGGAACTCCTCATGACTTGAGTGACACGAATCGTCTGGACTTTGTCTCCCGACCACTGGAGAAGAAAACCCTTCTGAAAAGGACGCATTCTCCATTGTGCCCACTTCACCATCGGTATTGTGGACACCATGGTGCCTATGACCTTCAGGCAATACCGAGTGCTGAGATGAGGAGAGGCGAGAGCCAGGTGGATCCTGTCTCGCACTATTCTGACCTTTTCCTCGGGCAGAGAGATGGTACCTCTCACCGTGTTGAAGAATGCTCCCAGGAACACGAGATACTGTGAAGGTTCCAGCTGGCTTTTTTCCGTATTCAGGAGCCATCCGAACTCCTTGAGCGTTGAAATGGTCTGATCTCTGTGATCTACTAGACAACTCCTGTCCTGAGCCAACAAGAGTAGATCGTCCAAGTAGTGATGGATCCGGATTTTTCTGATCCTTAGCAGAGCTACGATTGCTAGTAGGACCTTCGAGAAGGTACGTGGAGAAGTGGACAGACCGAAGGGAAGGCAAGTGAATTGTAAATGAACCTGGTCTATGGAGAACCGCAGGAACTGTTGGAAGTCTGTTGCGACGGGCACGTGGAAGTAGGCGTCTTTTAGGTCTATGGAGACCATCCAATCCCCTGGCTGTACTGACTGTTGGATTGTGGCCAGGGTCTCCATCTTGAACCTCTCCTTCTTTATGAAGCGGTTCAGATATGTCAGGTCTATTACGGGTCTCCACGCCCCGCTCTTCTTCTGGACTAAGAAAAGAGGGGAATATATTCCCATACCACGTTGCTCGACTGGCACGGGAATAGCTGCGCCTTGTTCCAATAAAGATTTTACGTAGGTTGAAAGTATCATCCTTTTTCCTTCTGATGTTGGAATGGATGTGGGGACACACCTGCACTTGGGGACCCTGCTGAACGTCCAAGTGTGTCCTGAGGAAACCGTCCTGACGGTCCAGAAATCCTGGATTGAGGCCGCCCAGACGTGCCGAAAAAGGAGCAGGCGAGCTCCCACCCGGTCCGTCTGGACGGGCTCGCTCTCAAAAGGACTTGGTCGGTTGTTTCTCACCCGACAAACCGCTTTTTGTAGCTTTTTTGAAAGATGATTGCCTGGACCTCCAAGACCTGGAGAATTCCTTCCCGGGTCTGTAACTGCGTGCCTCCCTGGCACGGTCTTGACCTTGCTTCCTTGGAAACGAACCTCTGGGATTTTGTTGGCGCCTGTCTTGGGGAAGGAACCCAGACTTACCGCCCGTGGCCCGAGTTATCGCACTATCCAACCTATTCCCAAACAAAGACGAACCGTCAAAGGGGATCCGGCACCAAACCTGCTTAGATGCCGGGTCGGCCAGCCAAGGACGGAGCCACAGGGCACGCTTGGCAGTCACCGAGGATAGCATAACTCGAGACAAGAGACGAATAATGTCAATTGAGGCCTCCCCCAAGAAAGCAGAGGCCAGCCTCAGCTCCTGTATAGGAGAACTCCTGGCTAGCTCTTCTGAGACACCCCTGAGTGTCTCGTCGACACTGTCGGACCAGACCTCCATCGCTCTAGACAAGGCCGCCAGAGCCAGGGCCGGTTTACAGGCCGTGCCAGCCATAAGGTAGACCCGCTTCAGGTCAGAATCAATTCTTCTGTCTAGAGCGTCCTTGAAGGAGACCGTGTCCTCTAAGGGAAGGGTCACATGTCTGACCAACCGCATTACTGCCGCATCCACTAGGGGGGGTGATTCCAGCTGTTTTACCTCTTCTTCTCTGAATGGGTACAGCTTCTGAATTTTTGGCAGGAGAGAGTTCTTCTTCTCTACCTTTCCCCATTCTTCCGTAATAACCTCTCCTAGTTCTGACAGAAAGGGAAAACTGATCCGCTCCTTCTTTAATTGTTTGAAAAATTTTCTCTGCTTCGCTGGAGCCGTCACCGGCTCTTCCCAATTCAAGGTTTCCTTGATGGCTTTGACCAAAGGAGGGAGCAGAGCAAAATCAAACCCGGAACCAGCCACATCTTCCTCAGATTCACTATCGGAGAGATCCGCGGATGGATGGCTTGGTAACGAGGCTTCCCAAGTATCTTGAACCTGGGTATCCCTCACAGGAGATCTGGGCGACTCTACAGGAGATACATGAGGGGCTTCCAGCTCCTTTAAGCTGTCCTTGACCATCTTCTCCACCATAGACTTTAACTGTTGGCCAGAGTCAGTCCTTTCTCCAGTCGCCTTTACATAACAGGCATCACAAAGGGACTTGTCCCTAGGGACTTGAGCCCTACACCCCCAGCATGACCCTTCAGAATGGCTGGGGCGAGTCGTGGAAGAGCGGGATGGTTCCCGGCTACGATGACTGGATCTCGCAGAAGAACCGTGGTGTCTAGATCTGGAAGAGGAGTGCCGGCGGGATTTTGATGAACCGCTTCCTTTATGCGAACTCCGGTGTTGAGTAGACCTGGAAGGGCTGAAAGAAAAAGACAGATCCACCGTGTCAGCGGAACATCACCTATGATGATGTTCCACCCTCCCCCCCCCTCCCCCAGCAGGCACCCCAGGGAATGCCCCCCCCCAAAATACCTGCTGCGAGAGGGCTGGCCACTAGCAGGCGGTGACGGCACAAGTGGTCCGGGAAGGTCCATTATGCTGCAATCAGAATTGACCCAAATCAAAAACTAGAAAAAACATCAACACAAAGACAGCAGAGCAGACCACCGAGGATTCCCTACCTTTTGTAGCAAAAACGGGCTCTCTGGAGTGCTTCTGCAGACTTACAGGCATTCCAGAGCCTGAAAGCTGTCTTTCCCTTTTTAAATCTGCCGCCTATCGTGACGTCATCAGCGCGACGGCCACGATGCTAGTGCGCATGCGCGAATACCGCTACGCGCATGCGCGAACCAAGCCTCGTTCTCGCGCTGGCTCTGCGCATGCGCAGAACGACCGCGCGGCGAACGAGGAAGGGACTCGGCGGCTGGAACGCACAAGGAACCAGCCGCCATGATGACCAGACACACCGCACCAGCGGTGTATGGGGACACAGAACCAGGAAAGGCACAAGACAATACTGCCACAAATAACAGAAAAAGGCTGCCATGCAGAACTCACCCCTCCTGTGAACGATCGTTTTGGCCGAAGGTAGGAAAGACTTACATGCCGGACTTTGTAGGGGAAACAGTCACCTGCTAGTAGCCAGGATTAACGACCATAACGCGGTTCTGCCTTGTCAGTGACCAGGAACACACCTCTTCAGCGCCTCTTCCATATGCCCCTTTCCATACTCCGCTAGTAGCCAGAGCTTATTGGAAATGTGCGACTCCCAGTCGCTCGGCCAGTCCGTATCACAGGGGGGAACGATAATCTTCAGGTAGAAAGACATAGTATAGGTCCTTCGGAGGAGGACAAAAAAAGAACACGGCCTCTGGCAGGGAGCAAAGATTTATGGGAGTAACGTCCTATAGGGTAGTGGAGGCGGGACTAAACCCACACGTTGGCTGCCATGGAGTCTGTCAGGAAAGTATATTACACAGAGCTCAGGAGCATTGAGAAAATTTAAATATAAAGAAGACCTCAGGTAACAAATGCTGTAAAAAATATGCTGTGTTGGGGGCAGATGCTGGCAACCATTTTTGCCATCTCCGCAGATGGGTGGCACTGCCTGCGTGTCTGTGTGTGCACACAAACACACACTGGCAGCCAGCTCAGTGATGCCGAGCCTGTTAAAAGTAAAAGATGGATCCCAGACAGCAAAGGCTTCTCTCAAAGGGCACACAACATTAGCTCAAACCATGGAAATACAGAAAGGATCGCCAGACAAAAAGCAGATGAAACAGTCCAAGATAACTTTATCTCTTGGGAAATAAACATATTAAAAACAGGCAAGACATTTTGGGCACGACACCACTTCCCATTTATCAGAGCTACAAAAATAAACATAAAACACAGTCATATAATAAAAAATATATATTATTAGATACAATCTTTCATCATTCTAGCAGCTGCTTCCAATGGCCTCATGGGTGACTTGTCTAAATACCATAAAACCACAACATCAAGCATGAGTTGTTGTAACTTAGCCATATAAAATTTTAATTGGCACCATTTGTTACAACTGGATAGGCACACACACACTGCATTGTTCTTGCTAAATCCAAAGGAGAATTTACAATAAGATTGTTTGGAAATTTAATAGATTACTTACATAGGCTTTCACACTACATAGTTGTTCTACAAGAGCACAGATATCGTACAACCCAAATATTATGTGACCAAGCATCTTTCAGGGAGGAAATAAATATTTGAATATTTGTAAAGCACTTAGTAAAATGTCGGTGCTATATAAACAATTGTTACTGATAAATGTGTAAGAACAATTGTATGCACTTGAAAAGCAAAACAGGGAGCTAAATACTATAAAACGTTGCCACAAGGAGTCAGAGACAGGATATTTGATTAGCCTAAGCCCCCGTACACACGGTTGGAAATTACGACCACAAAATCCGACGGATTTTGTCCGACACTGGTGTTGCGTACACACGGTCGGACAAAGTTGTCGGAAAATCCGATAATTCTGAACGTGGTGATGTTCCTTGTGTACGACGGAACTATGTAGAGGCTAGTAGCCAATAGCTTTGGTCTTGTAATTTGATATGAGCATGCGTGACGCTTTGTCCATCAGAATTCTCTACACACGATCGGAAAAAGTCTGATCGGATTTTGTTGTCGGAAAATTTGAGAGCAGGATCTCAATTTTTTTCCTTCAGAAATTCCGACGGAAAAAGTCCGATGGAGCCCACACACGGGCGGATTTTTTACGACAACATGGTCCGATCGGACATTTTCCGTCGGAATTTCCGACCGTGTGTACGGGGCATAACAGAAAGTTGTTATGAGAGTAACAATAAAGCTGTCATTTCTGACCTTTTAAAAATTTCTTGTTGCTTACCCTCTTGGATCAATACATTGAATCACTGACCAGAAAAAAAATAATCCACTTTTTTAATTACTTTCCTTATTTAACTTGAGGTGATTGTTGCTATATTAGTGTACTTGCAACAGAAACAATTGAGCAATAGGGTATATCCCCTTCTACAAGATTCAACCAGTACTAAGATATAAAGTTTAAGCAGAATGTTAAGTAAGACAATCTCTGAGGGGAAAAACACAATCAGTTGATCCAAAAGAAGGTAAAAAAAAAAACAACATTACACCTTGATCCAATTTCCTCCAATAAGGAAAAAAATCCTTCCTTTTTTATTTGCACTGGCATCCAGGTTTTCGGGACAGGACTATTATTATTATTATTATTATTACAGGTACTTATACAGTATATTTATGCAGTGCTTTAATAGGTGCAGGAACTCCCTCTTCTGAATCACCCTTTCGTCTGTGCCTCCTACCCACCTCTGAGCACAGGGCTCCACCCCCTACCCACCTCCCAGTACCGCCCATTTTAAAGAATACAGAACCAAGTATAATTTTGTGCTACTAATTAATTTGTATGGAATTTGATAGACCCCACCCCTGCAACAATGGATTCCCTCATGCTCTGAGGAAACTCGAGTGAAGCGCGTCAGTATGACGCCATCACACTCCATGCTCTGAGGGCATGGTTTGCCTGCTACAGACACTCCCCACTAACTCCCCCCCCCCCCCATAAGTACGTTTGGAATGCGGAAGTAATCCCTGGACATCTGCAGTTACGGCGCTAGATGCCAGTTACACACATGGAGCAGTGAGCAGAACTTTTCTCTCCATTCTGTGAGAATCAATTCATCTCCATAGCAACTGAATGATCGGACGGCCAGTTTGCAGGACAACCCAGAACGAAATACCAGGAGAGCTGTATCAATGTCTATTACACCTGGTCAGGGACTGAACTTTATACACCCATATACACTCACATCTGCTACAGGTACCTGGTAGCTGTTCCCTTAGCCCCAGTGGGATATTTAACGTGGACTTAGACTGTCCTCTGCCAACAACCGGCTGCTTTACCTCCTCCCTAACTGCTGTGTACCATCTCCGGATTTGCCCTTTCCACCCCCCTCCCCGTTCCTTTCCCCTTTACACACCGGAATAATCTGGGTTTCTTCACTCCACTCCGGGGAATGTCTTCTATAAGGTCCGCAATCTAATTCATCACTGAAGTTATCTATGAAGTTGCTATTCTCCCCCCCCAGCCGGAATTACAGGCTGAATATTTTAGTTATTTATTTATTTAATGCTATGCAGGACTATTTGCCAGGTGTCTGGTGCCTACAATCTCTTACAATCTATATATCCAGCCTTAATATCAATAATGCATTATTAATGGTGTTTAATAAATCATGTCATTTGCACAATGCTTTAAGGAATGAATAGGAGAAATGCCTAGGAGTAAAGTACAACCTTCGAATTTACCTTAGATTTTTCTACCGATTCATTGGCTTAAAGTCATCATAATTTTTAACTGTCAGTTAAACAAAAAAAAAAAAAAAAACACTCACTACTGATAATGTCAGCAGCTGTACAGTATATTGAAGCCTAATAACTCTCTAGTAAAGCAGTGTACCATATTTTGGAATTTGTACATGCCCAAGGTATGCTATAAATTTCAGGTGCTTCCTTTAAAAATTCCCAAAAGCACATTTTTGTGCAGTGTGGAATGTGTTATCTGAGAAAGGGTGCAGTATTTAGAAAGTGTGTTGTATGTCGGTGCTTGCCTTCCAATTATTGTGCCTTTAGGGCAGCCTTTCTCAACCTTTTTAACAGTAAGGAACCCTTGAAATAGCTTTCAGATCTTAGGGAACCACAGCTAATAATTATTACATCTACAGCCCATAGGACGTTAGTGTAAACATAAAGTTCTGGGTAGGGATGAGCCAAACGTACCTGGGTTTGGTTTGCAGGAGGTTTGTCGAACTGTGCTGAAGGTTTGCATTTTAAACCCCATGGATCTGAAATATTAAAATTAGTTCTGGACGATTCCAAGGCTAATGAGCTATTTTGATTTTGATTTTGATTTTAATGAGCCAGGAGGACTGGGCACTATGGAATTTGTACAAATGCAGGGAGCAGTGATTGGTCCAGCGATGTCCACGAGTCCCTCAGCCATCTGGGACTCTCACCACTGATTGGCTGAGACACAGCAGTGGCGCCATTGGCTCCCGCTACTGTCAATCAAGTAGCGTCAGTCAGTTAGCCAATCAGGGAAGAGAGGGGGTGGGGCCGAACAGCAGCTCAATGTCTGAATGGAAACACGAAGCTGCAGCTCAGCTCGGGTGCCCCCATAGCAAGCTGGTTGCTGTGGGGGCACTCGACAGGAGGGAGGGGCCAGGAGCAACAAAGAGGGACCCAGGCTGCCCTGTGCAAAACCAACTGCACAGAGGAGGTAAGTATAACCTGTTTGTTGACTTTAAAATCACTTTAATGCTTAATTAAAGTGAAACATTTTATGTCCTAAACCTTCCTGTGAAGTGGCACATCTGTGTGACAATATACTACAGCAAAAATGGCATTTAAATTGATGGTAAAGTATATTTACCTTCCAGCTTTCTTTTCTTAAAAAAAAAAAACATTGTAGAGACCCCCTTCCAATATGCATAACAGACCCTTAGCGGTCTGGTGTGTATTTTGAAGGACACTTGGGGGTGGGGGAGTCCCAAGGCCATATTTTACTAAAAAGAAGGTGGCAGGGAAATGTAAATACCTGGCAATTTTTTTATTACTATTTCTAAAATGTCTTACTAGACCCATACCTTTCATGAGGCTCTGCTACAGATTTTAAGGGGGTACACCATGCAACATAGGCTTCCTTCAAAATACACACTATGCCCTCATTTGAGTGTGTAGCCTATCAATTAAAAGGGGGAATGGGCATACATCATGCAGGCCATATGCCTCAACATGCCAGGGAAACCCCCGTAGCAAAGCTCTTTGTCCCCATGTTGATGAAGACAGGGTCTTCTTCCCCACAACCCTGGTCTGGTCACTGTGGGGGTCTGTAGGCTGGGGGACTTTAAAATCTGGAATCTGGAACCCCCATCAAATATAGGGGGCCCCCTAGATATAGCCCTCTCCCCTCTGGTAAATGAGTGAGGGGTACATAACCAAAATGTCCCACCAAGTAGAGACCCCCCTCCAAAATGCATAACAGACCCTTAGCGGTCTGGTGTGTATTGTGAAGGCCACTTGGGGGTGGGGGAGTCCCAAGGCCATATTAAAAAAAAAAAAGCCCTCTCCCCCCCTAGTGAATGAGTGAGGGGTACATAACAAAAATGTCCCACCAAGTATATTCATTATCAGTCATGTCATCCAACAATGCAGATTCTTGTCAACCATGATAACCAATGCCTGCCAACCCACCAAATGAAAAAAAAAAAAAAAACGGACCGCCGGTTTGCTCTTGTCACTACTCCTCATTGTATGAAAAATATCCAGCAGATAGGTAAATGTAAATAAAGCTTTGGGGTGGTGGCTGATGTCATTGAACAATTGTGGCCATGGCCAGTGACCAAATGTGGCCATGGTCAGCGATGACACTATAGGAGCAGAACTTGCAAAGTTATTAGCTGAGTGTGGAGGCAAGAAGAAGACTCAGAGCATGCAACTCCAGCTGAACCAGTCTGTTTAGTGTCTTTCACAAACCACAGAAAAATTCTTAGGTGATTAGAGAGGATCTCCAGCTATACTGTACTCTATTATACTAACATCAACAGACAAATCTCTCCTGCACTGTGTGGAGGACCTAGATAAAAGTTGTTGTACTTCCGTTATGGTGCTAATGGGTAGATGCTGCGTGCCCTGCTGCCTTAGCCAACTAGGGGGAGTCCAAAGTACTAAAGCAAGGAAAGAAAGAATAAAAGGCATGTGGCCTAGTGCATTATCATTGGTAATTTTTTTTTTAAAACAGAAGTAATTAGCATACTCACATTTGGTAACTGAAATAAAATCCCATCATTCCTCAAGGTCATATAACAATACCCATATCCCATGGGGTTATAAGGGGGAGTGATCAGCTAACGTGTTTCGAGGATTTTTCCTCTTCCTCAGAGCCTTATGGAACCAAGTCTGGTCTGCATGTTTATATGTAGTGGACTGGATGGATGGTATAGCCTTGGGGGAATAATTCTCCTTCGCTGATGGATTGGTCATGCGTAGTGCTTTGTTTTGTGTGCTGCGATGAGAAAAGACCAATCCATCAGCGAAGGAGGATTATTTCCCCAAGGCTATACCATCTATCCAGTCCACTACATATAAACATACAGATCAGACTTGGTTCCATAAGGCTCTGAGTAAGAGGAAAAATCCTCGAAACACATCAGCCGATCACTCCACCTTATAACCCCATGGGATATGGGTATTGTTTTATGACCTTTTAGAGGAATGGTGTGATTTTTTTCCAGTTACCAAATGTGAGTACGCTACTTCTGTTTTTTAATAAAACTTTTTGCCAAGTATAATGCACTAGGCCACGCGCCTTCTACTCTATTATACATCTGATGGTGTTGACCCTCCGCCACGATAACTCACCAATTGATGGTACTTCCCTGCTGCTACTTTCATCACAAATGACAGATCCCTAGCTCACTGTAAGGTAAACAGCCTTGGGGATGCTGGGAGATGTCATTGGTCAAATATAGTTATGATTGATATGGTCAATGACATCACCAGTTTACAAACATCAGCAAGGAGCCTGGAGGTTAAAGTGGTTGTAAAGGTAGCGTTTTCTTTTTTTTACCTTATGCATTCTATAAATTAAAAACTTTCTGTGTGCAGTCCCCCCCCCCCCCCCCGACCCCTCTTATACTTATCTAAGCCAATTCTTTATCCAGCACTGTGCTCGATAGCAGTTGCTCTCTGCGCTCTCCCTCCTCACAGGGCATATTGATATGGTGGCACGTGAAGAAGAGCAGGAGCACCGACAGGAGACCCAAGAAGGGGAGGATTGGGGTTGCTCTGTGCAAATCCATTGCACAGAGCAGGTAAGTATAACATGTTTGTTATTTAAAAAAAATTGTATTTACAATCGCTTTAAGGTTGGTAAACTAGCCAGGTTGATCACCTGTTCATCGAACTGTGAATAGGCTGGATTCTGGTCGAACCTGAACCCAAACTCAAAGCTTATTATTATAAAATTATAAAGTTATTAAATCAATAGAATTTCTGTATAGGCAAGGAATAAACCAGCATTATTGTCACACTTACTTTGCAAGGTTGTTCAGTCCATTGAAACTGTCAGCATCAACTTTTGCAATTTTGTTACCATCAAGATGAAGCTCAGTTAGAGAAGTTGGCAGACCTAATCACAAAGAAAAATAAAGCATATTAGCTAGAATCAATGTCCATACCTTATACAAATTCTATTAAAATAACATCAAAGTCACAAGGGCTTATGAAAAGTCATAAAGTTGTAGCTAAAGGACTTTTTCAACATTATTAACAGAGAAATGTTCACATTTGTATCACAAATTGTCTGTGAGGGAAATTCTAGTGTGTACTGAAATCTCTTATCTAATTCTGACTGATTTCTGTTTATCTATGTAATACAATGAAGGGGTCTAATCCTTTACAAAAACCTCATAAGTTACAGAAGAAGAGTGATTTTACTGTTTTTTATGTTATTTGGTAGTCTACATTCAGTTTTATGTGTTGCACAAGTGTTAACAGACAATCCTAACACTTCAATACCACATTTCATGAACAGGTGTTGACACGATTAAAATCTAAAACAAAAGAGAAAAAAACAGAAAGCCGATTTGGGTGCGATTGATAACTTATGGCTGGGACTCGCTGATTGGCGTAGCGAATGACAGAAGAGAGCCCTGTGCTGGTAAACAACACAGGGCTCTCAACAGGCTGCAGCAATGTGTCAGCAAAGCAGGTATTACAAACAGACACATCACTCAATAAGTTCAGCACATACACACCACAGTAAACATTGTTAGGCACACAGTTAACCCATTGATTGCCCCTAAATGTTAACCCCTTCCCAGCCAGTGTCTTTAGTACAGTTACTCATGACTAAGCTCCCAGGGGCGGAGTGAAACACATTGGGGGGTGTGGCCTGGTTGGAGTCCAGGCTAAGGTTGCCACTCTACTCACCACTTCAGGACACCTAGATGTGTGACCTTTAGGGGCCACCCCATTGTTCTCTGAATTAGTACAGTGACAGTGTATACATAAGCACTGATCACTGTATTAATGCCACTGGTGATGTCAGTTAGTCAGTTCCCACAAAGTGTCAATTAGTGTCAGATTGCCCGCTGCACTATAACATTGTAACATTATAACTATAAGTCACTGATCACTGTCCTTACTAGTATAAAAAAGAAATAAATAAAAATTCCAGTATATTTACCATAGTTTGTAAATGCTCTAACTTTCATGCAAATCAATTAATAGACACTTATTGGTAATTTATTTTACCAAAGACATGTAGCAGAATAAATTTTGGCCTACATTTATGAAGAAATCTTATTTTTATATAAAAAAAATTGTATTGGAAATGTTTTATAACAGAAAGTAAAAGAAATTTTTTTTTTCTTTATTTATACATATAATTAAAATTAAAAATCCAGTGGTGATCAAATACCACCAAAATAAAGCTCTATTTGTGTGAAAAAATTATATAAAATTGAATTTGGGTACAGTGTCGCATGACCTCGTAATAGCCAGAGTATAAGTGGTTAATGTAACTGATCCCCCATCTTTTTCAGCTTTAGTGTACCTTAAAGCGAATCTGTCAGGACAGGAGCTGTTTGTGAAGGCCCTGTAATACTTATCCAAACAGCTGATATGCACATACTTGTTCCAGGTCAGTGACCTCACCTAGCTAATAGTAAAGAAAGAAGACAGAACCTAGCCTACAGGTATGGGAAAGCCCATATATTTTTGTCCTAACAGGTTCAGTATAAGAACAAGTTGTATTTTCAAAGCTGAGCTGGGAATTGGACAAAGCAGGCATTTAAATTAAAGCAGAGCAACTCATTCTAATGAGAGATTTATTGAAGCTCTGACTACAAAAGGAAATACCTGAACCCCTATTATTAGTAATTATTAAATAATATTTTGTGGTCTGGTAGATTTATGTAGAAAGTCTTGACATAAAAACATTTTAGACCAATTACCACATTGAATAATTATAATATTTTTCTAGGGTGAAATATAGAAGGTTTAGGACACACAAAAATGTAAATCAATGCAATTTATATAAAATCACTAGCATACTGTATATTCTTCTAGACCAGTGGTCTCCAAACTGCAGCCCGGGGTCCAAATGCGGCCCTCTGCTTGCTTTTACTTACATATTTTATTAATTGACACCAATGAAGGGGCACGGTTCCTCCCAATGACTCCAACAATGAGGCCCAATGACACCAATGATGGGGGACCATTCCTCCCACTGACACCAATGACGGGGCACAGTTCCTCCCAATGACACCAAAGATTGGACATTATTCCTCCCAATGACCTCAACAATGGGGCACTATTGCTCTCACTGACACCAAAAATGGGGCATTGTTTACTCCAACTGCTCTACTCATAATGGCCACAGTCCGGCCCCCCTAAAGTCTGAAGGACAGTAAACAGGCCCTTTGTTTAGAAAGTTTGGAGACCTCTGTTCTAGACAATAAAAAATAAAGGATTTCCCCTCAAAAGCAAAAAGTGAAACTTGTACAGTAATAATTAATTGAAATAAGGTATGATTTCCACAGAAACAGATCAAAGTTGAAATTTAAACAAATAGATAACTGAACAGAAAAAAACACATCTATGGATATAGTTTTATCTGAAAAATGATGTGACATTTTTTTGTGAACTAGGTATTCCTGCCAGAGAAGAGAGCCAGACATTCAACACTTACTGCAGCAGCATTAGAGCCTTTTAAATGAAAAGCCAGCAGCTACACATACGGCAGCTGCTGGCTTTTAACAATAGGACACTTACCAGTACTGAAGTCCTGCGATGTTGGCACCGCAGCTGATGTTTCCATCAGCTGTCGGGTGCTGCTGTTGCCATTGTGGGTCAGGGTACCCAGCAGTGTAGCCTTACAGCTTCACGCCAGGACCCTACTGGTACAGGAATCCTGTCCCCCCTCCCGCCGAAAGGTACCAATCATGGCATCGGAGGGGGAGAGGAGACAAATGAGCGGAAGTTCCACTTTTGGATGGAACTCCACTTTAAGAACATTCTCCAACCTGGAGCCCAGACAATAAAATAGCAATAGCAGAGTGATAAGTTCATCTATCTGTTTTTACATATACTGTACTTATTTTGGTGATTGCCTGCAGAGAATACCTTTATTGTCTATACTCCTTTTTCTTTATTTTGTTTTTTTTTTTTAAAGCAACAGTTAAAACTGAAGTCCAGGCAGATAAAATATAGACACAGATGAATCTAGCTCTGTACTGTATTCATTGATACATGTGTAAGGATCTGCTGCCCTCTACTTTTTGTATTTGTAATTGCCTGGGCTGCTGATACATCATGTATGCACTTCCTGTCTCTTGGTTGTTGGCTTGAAAACCCCAGAAGGAGGAATTGGAGAGAGAGAAAGTCTGAGACTATGTGCCCTGTCCATTGGAAAGCTGTTGCTAGGAATTATTAGGCAAGTGCTCATTTGTTAAATAGGCTACTATTGTTGTGTATTGTAGTCTGGGTGTATATATATATATATATATACAGTGGTGTGAAAAAGTGTTTGCCCCCTTCCTCATTTCCTGTTCCTTTGCATGTTTGTCACACTTAAGTGTTTCGGAACATCAAACCAATTTAAACAATAGTCAAGGACAACACAAGTAAACACAAAATGCAATTTGTAAATGAAGGTGTTTATTATTAAAGGTGAAAAAAAATCCAAACCATCATGGCCCTGTGTGAAAAAGTGATTGCCCCCTAAACCTAATAACTGGTTGGGCCACCCTTAGCAGCAACAACTGCAACCAAGCGTTTGCGATAACGTGCAATGAGGCTTTTACAGCGTCCTGGAGGAATTTTGGCCCACTCATCTTTGCAGAATTGTCCTAATTCAGTTACATTAGAGGGTTTTCGAGCATGAATGGCCTTTTTAAGGTCATACCACAACATCTCAATAGGATTCAGGTCAGGACTTTAGCTAGGCCACTCCAAAGTCTTCATTTTGTTTTTCTTCAGCCATTCGGTGGTGGACTTGCTGGTGTGTTTAGGATCATTGTCCTGCTGCAGAACCCAAGTTCGTTTCAGCTTGAGTACACGAACAGATGGTCGGACATTCTCCTTCAGGATCTCTTGGTAGACAGCAGAATTCATAGTTCCTTTTATCACGGCAAGTCTTCCAGGTCCTGAAGCAGCAAAACAGCCCCAGACCATCACACTACCACCACCATATTTTACTGTTGGTATAATGTTCTTTTTCTGAAATGCAGTGTTCCTTCTACGCCAGATATACTTGGACACACACCTTCCAAAGAGTTCCACTTTTGTCTCATCGGTCCACAGAATGTTGTCCCAAAAGTCTTGGGGATCATCAAGATGTGTTGTGGAGAAATTGAGACGAGCTTTGATGTTCTTTTTGCTCAGCAGTGGTTTTCTCCTTGGAACTCTGCCATGCAGGCCATTTTTGCCCAGTCTTTTCCTGATGGTGGAGGCATGAACGCTGACCTTAACCGAGGCAAGTGAGGCCTGCAGTTCCTTGGACGTTGTTGTGGGGTCTTTTGTGACCTCTTGGATGAGTCGTCGCTGCGCTCTTGGGGTAATTTTGGGCGGCCGGCCACTCCTGGGAAGGTTCACCACTGTTCCATGTCTTCGCCATTTGTGGATAATGGCTCTCACTGTGGTTTGCTGGATTCCCAAAGCTTTGGAGATGGCTTTATAACCCTTTCCAGACTGATAGATCTCAATTACTTTCTTTCTCAATTGTTCCTGAATTTCTTTGGGTCTCGGAATGATGTGTAGCTTTTAAGGATCTTCTGGTGGACCTTACTGTGTCAAGCAGCTCCTATTTAAGTGATGCCTTGATTGTGAACAGGTGTGGCAATAATCAGGCCTGGGTGTGGCTAGAGAAATTGAACTCAGGTGTGGACAACCACACAGTTATAGTATGTTTTAACAAGGGGGGCAATCACTTTTTCACACAGGGCCATGATGGTTTGGATTTTTTTTCACCTTTAATAATAAACACCTTCATTTACAAATTGCATTTTGTGTTTACTTGTGTTGTCCTTGACTATTGTTTAAATTGGTTTGATGTTCCGAAACACTTAAGTGTGACAAACATGCAAAGGAACAGGAAATGAGGAAGGGGGCAAACACTTTTTCATATATATATATATATATATATATATACAGTATATATATATAGATATATATATATCTTTATGTATATATCTATATATATATATATATATATATATATATATATAGAGAGAGAGAGAGAGAGAGAGAGAGAGAGATATAAAGATAGAGATAGATATATCGATATATATCCATAGATATATATATACACTCACCGGCCACTTGTTAAGTACACCTTGCTAGTACCAGGTTGGACCCCCTTTTGCATTCAGAACTGCCTTAATTCTTTGTGGCATAGATTCAAAAAGGTGTTGGAAACATTTCTCAGAGATTTTGGGCCACATTGGCATAATAGCATCACGCAGTTGGTGCAGATTTGTCAGCTGCACATCCATGATGCAAATCTCCTGCAACTCATCCCAAAGGTGCTCTATTGGATTGAGATCTGGTGACTGTGGAGGCCATTAGACTACAGTGACCTCATTGTCATGTTCAAGAAACCAGTGGTGAGATGATTTGAGCTTTGTGACATGGTGCATTATCCTGTTTCCCTTTGCCATGCCATTCTCTCTAAACCCTAGAGATGGTTGTGTATGAAAATCCCAATAGATCAGCGGTTTTTGAAATACTTAGACCAGCCCGTCTGGCACCAACAACCATGCCACGTTCAAAGTTATTCTGATGCTCAGTTTAAACTTCAGCAAGTCGTCTTTGTCACATCTAGATGTCTAAATGCATTGAGTTGCTGCCATGTGATTGGCTAACTGATTAGCAATTTGTATTACCAAGCAATTGAACAGAAATACCTAATAAGGTGGCTGGGGAGTGTATATGTATATCTTAACCGTTGATATCTTATATGCGCTATACCAGTTAACTAAATCTGTGATACAATGAATGTGTGTAGCGGTCACCTTGCTGTAAGTTTGTAGGTGAACCTGTTTATTGCAGTAGAGTTTATATGCAGCTTCTGTTATTTTAGTTAACCCTTTTCCTACTGGTCTTGGATTCTATAACTAGTTTTAGCGTAAGGCTGAATAACCAGTGAGGTCATCAGTCTACTACAAATCATTTCACGTTCAAGTCCTAGGCTGGGGGAGGGGCAAGGGACCTATATGTGTTATTTAACTCTAGCAGAGGAAAAAAAACGATCTCTTGCCCTGCCAGACAGGGTTGTGCTGTGTAGCAGAGCTGTATAAATCATAGAACTGGAAAGTAAAATACAAAACCTTTGACAGGTACAACAGCTCCCATTGCTTCTGTGTTTTGAGCTGTTTGCCTGGAGTTCAGTTTTAATTCTGCTAAAAAATTAAACAGCTTTCAGCCTCTTGTAAACCCTGTGCAACAGAGCTCAGAATGAGGAAGAGAGAAGCAGCACAAGGAAGCAATTTTTTGTGTCAAAGTGCAGGAGAATACTAAAAAGAGAAGAGCGAAGAGTGAGAGAGAAGTGGACTTATTTGCTGCTTCTCTATTTACTGTCCAATTACAGGGGGGAGAGGGACAAAACCTATAAGTGTTACTGAACTGCTGCACAGGAAAATCAGGTTTTCTGCCTTGTCAGACAGGACTGTGGTATGTAGTAGACAGCCTTCAAAATTTACACCCACCTGCTTGCCTTAGTGGAAGGCGAGTGTGGAGCAGCGGCGGACTGAACCAACAGTTTCTTGGCTGATCACTTCTGGTAGAAGCGGTGTGGCCATCAGAGCGGCCTGGAGGGGGACTCCCTGCCCCCCAGATGCCCTGTAAAAGAGGCTGCACTGCTTCTGCCAGAAGTGATCAGCCAGGAAACTGTCAGGAAGATCTGGCGGCCGGATCACACAGAGTGGGGATCTCCCGCTGAGACACAGCTTGTATATGAATAGCTGACCCTGTCAAACAAAGTCCCGTCTCCAGGACCAGCTACTATGATAGACAGTGGTCCAGTGCCAGTCCAGGAGGCAGGACTTTGTTTGACAGCAGACAGGTATTCACAATCAAGCTGGGTCGCAGCGGAAGATCCCTGCTCTGTGTGATCCCGCTGCCAGATCCTCCTGATTACTCCCTGCTGCATTGGTGGGCACTGATGAGGCTGCACTTATGGGCACTGATAGGCTGCACTGATGGGTAATAGTAGGCTGCATTGATGGGCACTGATAAGCACTGATAGGCTGCACTGATGGGCACTGATAAGGCTGCACTAATGGGCACTGATAAGGCTGCACTGATGGGCACTGATAGGCTGCACTGATAGCCACTGATGAGGTGGCACTGATGGCCACTGATGAGGCGGAACTGATAAGGTGCACTGATGGGGCTGCACTGATAAGGTATAACTGATATGCTGCAATGATGGGCACTAATAGGCTTCACTGATGGCCACTGATGAGGCAGCAATGATGGGTACTGATAAACTGCACTGATGGGCATGAATGAGGCTGCACTGATATGCTGCACTGATAGGCACTGATGAGGCTGCACTGATGGCCACTAATAAGGCTGCACTGATGGGTACTGATAGGCTGCACTGATGGGTACAGATATGCTATATGTTAATATTGTTAAAGTTGTCATTAATACTTATTTTTGTAACTTACTTCTGCATAAAACATTTACCAGTGTCATTTCATGAGATAATATGCGAGAGCATGTTTAGGGGCAGACTTATGGGCGGGCAGGGTAGGGGTTGGTGGGGGCAACTGGTGGCGAGTAAATCTTAAGGCCTGGCTAGTAGCTCAGGACTAAATTTTTCTTCTTTTGTTTTGTTTTGTTTTGCCCCTTTGTGGTTGTTTTTTGTTTTTGTTTATGTTAGTTTGTATATTGTATTGGTAAGATGTTTTGGTGGTATGATAATACCATTAATGTATGTATATATGTTACTTGTCTAATAACTTTTGATTCATGTACGAAATTTGGAGCCCTGTAGTAGAGCTGTGTAAATTTGGAAAATCGATGAACAGAAATACAAATCCTTTGGCAGCTGAAACAGTTCTTAAGTATGTATTTTATCTGTGCATTTAGCTGTTTGCCTAGAGTTCAAATTTAATACACAGAACCGTATGCATTGCATCATGTTGATAAAGTACAAAGAGAGATATGCAAAGCTGGCCCTATGAGGCTTGCAATGGACAAAAAAAGAAGCTTCACGATTTTAATAAGTTCATTTTTATACCCAGTGAAAAGATTAAAGGAATGCAGATTTTTTGTGTCTGTCCTTGGTGAGTGTCATTTGTATAGAAATGATGAGTGACACCCTAGAATGAAAAACACAGAGGTGCAAACTGCCTGGTCACAAATGCAGACACATTTAGGGAAACTCCCTTACTAGTCAGCCAATAAATGGATCAGACATTTTAAGCAGCTGTAGAAATCAAGAAAGTTTAACATTAGAATGTCCTCAAAAGACTTTTACTGGCTGCCAATCAGCTAACTCATAGGAAATTCAATGGTCATCAAAATGAACTTCTGGTTTATACAAAGCCAAGGACAGCAACTCAGCACATTTTATTATAGTCTTGCATTTGCAAACTGAACCTGTTCCCATGGATGCTTTTTCTACATACAGTACAGATTATTAGCAATGGGATTGATTTACTAAGATTGGCGAGTGGAAAATCTGGAGCAGCTCTGCATAGAAACCAATCAGTTTCCAAGTTTTTTTTTGTCAAAGCTTAATTGAAAAAGCTGAAGTTAGATCCTGATTGGCTACCATGCACAACTCCAGTTTTAGTAAATCAACCCCAATGTGTCCACAAGTAAGCTAACCTGCATCAAAATTTAAGGGCATTTTTAACAATGTTCTTGTTTTTTTTTTATTGAACTTTAGTTCCAAATGTGTTTTACTTTACTGTTGATATAAAATACCCTTTGAAGTTGAGATCAAACATTTTTCCAAAGAAACTTACCACTGGTTACTTTTTTTTTTTTAGGTTATTTTCAACGTTATTATTCCAGAATATTTATGTTTTTCTTTTCTCTTGCTGTTTTTAAGTTAAACATATCTAGATTGTTTCCCATTTACATTGAACTGCTATGAGGCCCAAAGGACTCATTTAGTAGCATCATGTCACCAATAAAACATATGTTTAAAAAAATGCAGTACATCTTTGCAATACACCTTTCCTGTATTGTATCCCTTTTAAAATATTGAAAGCATAGAATACCTGTTGATCTGCTAAAAATACACTCAGTTCCTAAAGTGTATGATACCCTAAATATTTTTTTTTCATATGTGTGTGTTCACATATGTGTATTTTATAAATCTCTATAATTTTTATGTACTTATTCCATTCTGAAGTTCCTGACTGATCCTGCCAGTCACCTTCCTTCCTTGTCTAAACTGACCACACAAAGCATAGAAGCTAAGCAGTGCTTGCATGGTCAGTTTTTATCCCTTGATTTGCCATTCAGAGGCACAGCACACTGTGCAGACACACTGCATGGCTGTATTAGGTAGCAGGGGTGTACTTAGAGCATTTGGCACCCGGAGCGGAACCTATATCTGGCAGCCCAACCAATTTGGTGGTGGAGGGATGGGATCAGTGGCAGAGGGATAGTGGTGGAGAGATGGGATCAGTGACACTGGCACTCATCTGCTCTCAGTGTCAGTCAATTTCCCCTCCTCCATGTTCAGTGTCTCTCTTCTCCATTTAGGTGATGCCTCTCCTGACAAGGAGTCTCCTCACATAGCTCCTCCCCTTCACTCTACTGGCTGCCAGCTCATCAGCTGACGCTCTGCTCCAGTCAGCTCCAGTGTCAATCTCATTGCATACTGCTGTCGGCGGGGAAGGGGAGGGGGCTTTATCCACCAGGCTTTGCCTCTGTGTATACGATTGATTCAGTGATTATATTTAATGCCCCTAGCTGACCACCCCAATGTGTTGCATCCGTGGCAGACCACCCTGCTCCCCCGTTGGTACGCTACTGTTAGGTAGTTAGTTCAGTCACAATGCCCCCCTCTAAACCACTCACAGTCTGCATCTAGCACACACCCCCTCCCAATCACAGCCTCATAGAGAAACAGGGTCGGGACTTTAAATGAGGTGTCTATATTGTGACTAATCTAAGGAATCAAAGTGAAACATGAACAAGTATTTATTTGTTTGCCATGATTGAGTAGGTACATGGCAGACAATACATGCAATAATGGCACATAATATAACAAATCATGCATCCAAAACATTTACATGTTAAAAACATGAATACAATATACCATAGTATTGTCCTCAATAATAAAAAAATCATTATAATATAACAGTTATATATATATAAACTATTATATTATAATGATTTTTTTAATATTGAGGACAATACTATGGTATATTGTATTCATGTTTTTAACATGTAAATGTTTTGGATGCATGATTTGTTATATTATGTGTCATTATTGCATGTATTGTCTGCCATGTACCTACTCAATCATGGCAAACAAATAAATACTTGTTCATGTTTCACTTTGATTCCTTCGATTAGCCACAATATAGACACCTCATTTAAAGTCCCGACCCTCTTTCTCTATGTACTCGAATAGGGATGGAGATGCATGTTACCATGCGTCTCATTTAAAGTCCCAAAAAGCCCCTCTTTATTGCTCCCAATCACAGCCTGCCTCTTAAACACACCCCCTGCTGAAGCATAGCCTGCATCTTGCCTCAGGCTGAACAGACTATGGAGTACAGGAGGGTTGGGACTTTAAATGAGGCATGTGTGACATGGCTAGCAAATTAATCAATGTTTAAAAAGCGTATGCTTATTCTCTTAGAACCATGAGTAAAAAAGGAATATAGCAGTAGGTAAGAGTCTTATGCCCCGTACACACAGTTGGAAAATCTGACCACAAAATCCATCGGATTACACACGGTCGGACAAAGTTGTCGGAAAATCAGATCATTCTGAACGTGGTGACGTTTGTTGCCTAAGACGGGACTACGTAGAGGCTAGTAGCCAATAGCTTTGGTCTTGTAATGTGATCTGAGCATGCACTTTGTCCGTCGGAATTCGCTACACACGATCGGAAAAAGTCCGATAGGACTTTGTGGTCGGAAAATTTGAGAGCAGGAGATAAAACTTTGTCCGTCGGAAAATCCGACGGAAAAAGTCCTATGGAGCCTACACACGGTCGGAATTTCCGACAGCATTGTCCGATAGGACATTTTCCGTCGGAAAATCCGACCGTGTGTATGGGGCATAAGAGAATAAACATATACTTTTTAAACATTGACTGATTTGCTAGCCGTGTCACACATGCCTCATTTAAAGTCCCAACCTTTCTTTTTTTTATTTATAGATATAGGGATAGAGGCATATGGATTCATACGTCTCATTTAAAGTCCCAAAACCTGTCTTTAGTTAAGGCTATGGAATACACACTGTGAGGTTTATTTACTAAAGCTGGAGAGTGCAATATCAGGCTCACTTCTGCATAGAAACCAATCAGCTACTAATTTCAGGTTGTTCAATTAAGCTTTGGCAATAAAACCAGGAAGCTGATTTGTTTCTATGCAGAAGTGAGCCTGATTTTGCACACAACAAAATCAAAATCAGTTTTAGGACTTGCATAGTTATAATTATATTAGAAAGTGTCTACAACATTATATGTTCACAACTACTTTAAAGGGTTAGTTCACCTGTATCAACAAACTGCCTACACAGACCTAAGTTGAATAATGCCCTTGCTATAGGTGTAGGTGTAGGTCATTTACGTACCTCCTGAAGCCCGACTAAAATACTTCCAGGAAGTTTCTAGGTCATTGCTAAGTGAGGCCTGGTTGTTACTGCTCACCTTCTCCATCACAGGAGTGAGGTCTCAAATGCCCAGCTCAGAGCTACCGCATCAGGGGGGAGAAAGTACACGTGAGGGGGTTTGATTTAGAGAAAAGGCTCACTTCTGTGATGGTGGAGGTAAGCAGTAAGGCAGGCCATAGATGATATGATTTTCTTTCTTTTCTCTTCTTTCTTC